>JAULUF010000009.1:46700000-47300000 GCA_031834385.1 Semotilus atromaculatus
GTGATGTAATAACCTATTTCTGAGAAATAGGGGTTCTTTGTTTTTTAAAGGGAGAATACAGGAAAAGATAGGCAAAGAGAAATTGTTCTTCTGTTCTACTTTTAAGAAACAAAAAAGGTTCTGTTTACTGAAAAGGTTCTGGCACTTTGGGAAACCAAAAATGGTTCTTCTATGGCATCACTGCAAAAACCCACCTTTTGGATCCTTTATTTTAAGTCTTGTGAATTGTCATATCTATGTTTGTGATTTTGGAATGTCAGGAGGTAAGATATTCAGTTGTAGATACTCGTAAGACTGACATCATGTGACATTTGTGTTGAGATCATGAGTATTTTTGGGTTTCTAACAAAAACGTATTACAAATCAAGAACCCTATTGAAAAATATTCTTCATAAGAAAAGGGTTGTAGGAAGAATCTTTGTTTTTAAGAATCTTTGTTTTTTTCACTTGGGAGCCCCAATCACCTCTGAGTTGTCGAAAAACGGCCAATGGAATTGGCGAGTGGAATTTGCATACAGGTGGCACGCATTCCACACATTTAGGTTTATGCTGAGGAGCCGAGACAGGGATCCTGGACATTCAGTGGGGTGGTTCAGGGATGTGGCAGGATGGACATAACGTCTCTGTTCCCTCCATCAGGGAACGAGGGTTATGATCAGTAACCAAGAAGATCCCTATCGGTCAGTCAAGTCTGACAAATAGGGTCCATATGGAAACGCCACAGCCACTGAACTGCTACGAGCATGCAGATGCTGGTGCCCCATGTAAGCCCAAAGAATAATAGTCCTCCATTCCTCTTCCGAGGGCATCGCTTGCAAGTTCACCTCCTGGTCCTGAAAAGGAGTGGAAGGAACTTTGGGCACGGAGTCTCAGGATCACGTGAGAAGAGGCCAGCCTGAACTCAAGGCACAATTCGCTAACTGAAATTGCCTGCAGGTCCCCCACCCTCTTGATTGAAGTGAGCACAGTCTGGAGTGTTGTCTTTAGAGACAGGATCATAAGTTCTACTGACTCAAGTGGCTCAAAGGGAAATCTCTGACCAGAAAAGACCACAAAGAGATCCCAGGAGGAGATGAGGTGTGGCCTGGGAGGATTTAGCCTCCTGACGCTTCTCAGGAATCTGATGATCAGGCTTTACCTGTGACCTAGTCAACTGCAACGTGATGTGCCGCAATGGTGGCAACATACACCTTCAAGGTGGAGGGGGACAGTATCCGCTCCAACATCTCTTGCAGGAAGGAAAGCACAGAGCTGTTCAGGCATTTCTGGAACTTTCCGCCAGGAAGAGCACCACTCAGCAAACAGACTCCACTTCAAAGCATAAGTACGCCTTGTAGAGGGAGCCGCTGGTGGTAGGCCCACTTAAGTCCTCCACATCCCGTCCAGAAGCCCCACATGGAGGTTTGAGAGCTCCAGACGTGGGTGCCACCCTGTTACTCAGGGGAATCCGACAGGCAGGGGCTGTCGTGAGGAGCATCAGGCCTGAAACCCAGGTCCGGGTGGGCCAGTAAGGTGCAACCATCAAGACCTGCTCCTCGCCCTCCCTGTGACCTTGTCCATGCAAGCAAGTTCACTGGATGTGCTTAAGGGCCTCAGTCTGCTTTTGGACTGTCGAGAACTGCTGGACAACATCTTCGACAGTGTCACCGAAAAGGCCACCTTGCTAGATAGTGGCTTTAAGAAAGCAGACTTTCTCTGCAAGGTTCAGCCAGAGATGGTGTTCCTGGACCACCCAGGTGGACATCGTCTGGCCAAGGAACCATACCATAACTTTCGTCATTTGCCATGCGCAGTTCCTGCATCCAGCTCAAAACTACTTTTGTGCAGGCTCTTTAGCCTGATGGACTTCCAGGATGGCCATTGCATGCAGGGTGGAGGCTGCCTGTCCAGCGGTACTGTAAGCTTTAACAGACACGGAAGCCTTAGAAGATGGGGGTGGTTCTGGTTTCACCTGGGGAATCTCCACGTACCCCCTGGCCATCGAGTGTAGTGAGAGTGGAGGAGGCTGCGAAATGGCTTCGGGCAGTAAAAGATTCCTTCTGCATCACTTCATGCACTTCCGGGAAGAAAGGCATCGAGGTGGAACGCAGCTGTGAACCGGGCGCTGCACCCAGGAAACACCACTGAATGCAAAACAAACTCTTTGAGAGGCAATTGAAAGGGAGTGATTGCTGTACACAACCACTTGGCTCCGAAGCAAAAATCTGAATGAGTGGATGCGTGCTGTATATACCCGTACGGGGGAGTGGTTTGACATGCAAATTCCACTCGCCAATTCCATTGGCCATTTTTCTACAACTCAGAGGTGATTGGGGCTCCCAAGTGAGACCCCATTTGACAGTCATCAACATAATGCCGAATGTGACTGACAGATAGGGAACATTAGTTTCATGGTTGTTTTGACATAAACACCAACCATTTGCATTGTGACATAACTATTTTTATGAAGGCAATTTTAAAATAAATAATAATAGTAATTTACCAATTTCATACATTAATAAGAAATATATTATGCTGCTAAATGAATTTCACCCGTAACTTCTCAATATTGCCCTACAAGGTAGAATACCGCAATGCAAAAAATCTCATTCTCATTACTGTAATTTTAACTAGAGTTTATAGATCAGAGTATTGTTTTTTGTGATGTCACAGGTGCAGCAGAAATCGTTTCAAGTTAAGGTAGTGAAATGAGCCGCACACATCAGCCTCCTGAGCAGAGCAGTCAAGCTAATAGCTCAGTGTGGGTTCATCACTTCCCTCCTCAACAGCCTTGTAATTAAAAAAAAAAATTGGCAGGCTTTTAGAACAATATTTTTTAGCTCTGTGATTTTTACCAGGTCCCCTTTGCATGTACACAGCAAAAATGCGACCTCACCTGATACATCATTATGTTTTTTTTCTGTATGATCTATTGTTGCTTGCCATGTCTCTTGTCGTGTGTGTGTGTGAGCCCATCACTGTGCCACAACATCTGCCCCTGTATATTGCTGATAAGAAGCACCCTCCTCAGCCAAGTGAGTGAGAAACCATGGCAACGGTCCAGTCTGTTGTTGACATCATGGTGCGTTAAATATAACGTTTTGCCACACAACCAGTCATTCAGCCATTTTAGTCAGTCTGCATTTCTATAAATACACATTTTTCTCCTCCCAACTGTAGCTCAGCTTGTTCAGACTAGAGGGGGAGAGGAAAAGAAATGTGTGTGTGTGTGTGTGTGTGCGTGTGTGTGTGTGTGTGTGTGTGTGTGTGTGTGTATGTGTGTGTGTGTGTGTGTGTGTGTGTGTGCGTGTGTGTGCGTGTGTGTGTGTGGGGGGGGGGGATGGGGTTATGAGACAGCCATAACATATTTGCAAGGACACTTATGTATTTATTTACTTCTGCAGTCCTGTGGTTTAAACGCTCACCTGAGAACAGATGTGTTCTCATCGTCATCAATATCCACATGAGAAAAGAATGAGTGGTGTTTGAGAGAGATATTACATTCAGAAACTTGTAACACTGAATATATGGGCCAGCAGTTATGGTGTAAGTTTAACTGCATCATCCATTATTGCTACAACTTGCAAAGTAGTTTTCCCCGGTTACTTTAATGAAGTGTATTCCAACAGATTCTGTCTGATAAAATGTGCCTGGAAACCTTGATGTCTACTGTGTGTCAAGTGTGCTCAGCTCAAATACCTTTATAATCAGTGTTTTTGTCTGGGGTATGAGTTGCCTTGGAACAGATATGGAATGTCCTGATTCCCGTTCCTGGGTCAACATATTTTGTTGATCTTGGAACAACATTCCTGTACGAACATTTAACCATATCCTTATCCCAAACCTAACCCTACCCATAAGTTAGCACTAAAATGATAGGTGACCAACATTGATGTCGAAGCACCTAACCCTGGTAATACAGTCCCTAAAATATGATAGTAGGTGATTGGAATGTTGTTCCAGGATCAGAAAGAAATATGTTGATCAAGGAACATGTTGCACTTGGTAAAATCAGGTTCTGCAATAGATATGCATAAAGTATTTTCCACTGCTGTAGTAATTTTTTTCTTCCTTCTTTTTTTGTGTTAAATTTGATAAACATTATTTACTTATCCCTAGTTCAGTCTCATTTGAAATGCATTACTGTTTTTCTATTTTCCCTCCTCTCACCTTCTCTCTGTCTGCTGAATTAATTCTTAATTCATATTCTGAACAAATCTGCAAAATCTTGAGGAAAGGTGAGATAATGTGCCCACTTAGGATGTTTCTTAATCAGTATTTTTCCAGTAAACATATCCTTAAAACAATGTTAATTTATATGAGAAGCAAAAGTGTGCAAGATATTGAGCCTCTTCTTTAATTACGTTTTTTTGTGTGTCTTTTTTGCTGATTATTTATTTATTTATTTATTTTTTAATGTTTTTTTAAATGTATTTATTAATAATTATTAATTTAATTCATTAATTTATTACTTTATGCTTTTAACAGTTTAACATGTTAAAATGTTTACTGGCAACAAGACATGCTGAAAAAAATGTGATTAAAAATATATATATTACTTTATTTGCTGCTTAGACCACATTTTACTTTTTTACAGTTGTTAAAATGAAAAGTTTCTTGAAAATAGTACAAATTTAAAATATGAAACCATCATGACTGCAAAGAGTACATTGGGCCTGTGCTTTAAACTAAAATTTGAAAAGCTTTTTCCTCTTCTTTACCGTTGACACTAGTCATTGTCTCTAGGTATTTTAGCTGGAAAACAAGACAAACAGCCTGTATACTTATTGCAAAAATATTTAAACTGATTGTAGATTGCAGCCTTGTCTAACTTTATCTAGTATTCTGTTTATCATGTGATCTCTCTATGCTGCGACTAATTATTACCATTGATCACTGAGCCTGATGATAAGATGGCTGAAAGCATAATAGAGGTGAGCTGGCAACAAGGCAACTGAAACTGTGTATTTGTGTGTGTGATCCGTGACTAACACACAGGTGTGGGCATCTATTCAGACACTGCACTGCACTGGAAAGCGAGGTCTTATTTGCAAGACAAAAAAAGAGCACACACACAATAAACGCGGGATGAGTCAGACCAGCGTTCTACATTTTATTTTCTCTTTTATTTTGCTATTGTTGATTCTGAAGATTTAGAAAGCATATACAAGTATCTCTCAGCGATATGTCAGGAAGTTAGTCTTGTCAAAATGATAAAAGACCCTCTGATACAGTGTGGCAGCCAGAGGTCAGTGTGCGTGTGCGTGTGTGTGTGTGTGTGTGTGTGTGTGGCACAGTGGAGCAGGGGAGAATAATGCTTGCTTTATTTAGCTCCCACTGACTTTCTGCCAAACCCACAACAGCATGGAAGTGAATGCGTACAAACACGTGTACACACACACACACACTCACTCACACACGCACACCATTAAATACCTTCCAGCACTTCATTAGTGCTGTGTAAACATTTCAGACATGCATTCAGCCCTTCACCTGAAGTGTTGTTGTCTTTTATTGTTTGATCGCTATTTTCCACATGCAATTCCATGTGTCTATACCGAAGATGTTTTTCATCACTGTCACGTTTTCTTAGTCAGACCTGTTATGTTCATGAAACCTGTATGGGTCAATGAATGTTGTGATGGGTGATACAATTATTGAATGTTAAATGAAGTTTATTTACGTATTTGTTTACTCCTTATAAATCTTTGAAAAACTTTTGTCCACCAAGTCATGTAGAAGAACGAGCAGAAAAATGCAGGGGAAAAAAACATAAAACAGGAAATTATGTCATAGAGAGGACCCCTGCAAACCCTGAATGTGTCTCGTGGTCAATAAGAATTTTAAAATATCAGATAACTTTTTATGACAAGGCAAGGTTAGTTCAGGTTGTAAATATTGTGTGGTGCTACTCTACATAATGATAGATAGATAGATAGATAGATAGATAGATAGATAGATAGATAGATAGATAGATAGATAGATAGATAGATAGATAGATAGATAGATAGATAGATCGATAGATAGATAGATAGATAGATAGATAGATAGATAGATAGATAGATAGATAATAGATCTATGCTGAATGAGCAAATGTGTGAATGTAAGTATTTCTTTTTTTTAAAAGGAAGGTCGCACATGTGGGCTGTAGGTGGGCACCATGTATAACCGCTGCTCTGATGACTGTGGGGTTTCACAGACTGGAAGTACTGCTAATAAAAGCCTGTCAGACTGAACCTTTCAGCCCTTAGAGACACCAAGACTGGACTCTGATAAGAAGAGAGAGAGAAAAATTCCCTTTTCCCTTTTATAGAGAATAGTGGCTTATCATGGCCAGTTTCAGGAACCCTACGGCAGAAATGAAGAGCAAAGGATATATGTGTGATCCACTTATTAGTGTGGGCATTTGAGATTTTATTTTGAAGAATTCAGAATGGGAATGGCCATGTGTGTATGGAATTCCCAGGGCTTTTGAATTACTGGTAGTGAAGGGGATCCCCTAAAAGGTGAAAGCCTTACACAACTCTGAAATGTGACTCAGGTCTGATTTACGAGCAGGAGGACTTCTTTAAATATGTTCAAGGACTATGACGGAGGTCCTAGAAAGGGGTTTTGATCAAGGGTTGACATTTCCAGACTAGGGTCCCCCCCCCCCCCCCCCCCCGTTCCATTCCTACCTCCCTTTTGAGCTTGTTTACGGTCCCATGACCGAGCCTAGAATGACTGTGTGCACATGTATATGTGTGTTTATGTGAGAATCTTTATTCATTCATACGTATAAATCTTTGAAATAAACCTTCGTCCACCAAGTCGTGTAGAAAAACTTGAACCATAAAAATAAAAGAGTGCAGACCCTCATGACTGTGTTTCAGATAACTTGATCCATTTATGACAAGGCAAGGTTAGTTCAGGTTGTACTAAGGTTGTCATGTGGTGCGACTAACGTGACTAACGTGACCTGCCAGAAGTGACGCTATATACGCTTAAAAATGACAAAGGCTGGTCATTTTGTGATTTTCAACACAGCACAAGGGTTAAGATATGTACTGTCACATGTACTGAAGGTGTATTCAGTCATTAAATTTAAACTTTTCTTGATAAGTATTTCCCCCATTCCATTCTTAGAATTCTCATGTGAACATGCTCAGAATGACAAGACTGTGATCACGTGTGCGTGTGTGTATATGCTCTGTTGTGTATCAAGAATATGGTTTGTCAGGGTCACCACCATATAAGGTAACTGCCTAGCTCAGCACCAAGAGAATTCCCCCTGTTATTTAGCGACAGAAATGATGCTGTTCATCTGTCATTGTCTCTGACAGTTGTTGTTAATTAGCTCAGACTCTTTAAAGGTCAGTTCTCCTTTCTGACACATGCCAAACTCTCTATGTGACTCAGCCTGAAAGCTCATTCCGTAATGACTGTGCGACTCTGGCCCAGTGTTTGTGTTTGGGAAGCTTCTGTATTAAAGAGTTTGGAGGGAAATCTCCATAAAAGCCAGTGGGATTTCCCCCTATGTTTCCACAGCTGTCTTCTGCACCACCTGGGGCTTTGCATCAGAACTGGGCAACTCCCAGCAGCTGCCTATCTGTATTTCTCTTTCCCTCTCAGTCCTCTTGAAGACTTGACACCAAGGCCTGCTGTCTGTACGCATCATGCTGCTTTAGACAATTGGACACTCAGAGTTATATAAAATAAGCCTTGATGGTTTTATGAGTAGCTTAAAAGTCATATGCATATCCAGTGGCCCCTAAAAAGTTTTTGGGATTCTGAAGCTGCACTTTATCAGATTAGCATTAGATCAGTTGTTCACATTGTTTTTTTTTTTATCTTCTGAACCATTATGTTCAGTACTTTTATACCAAGTACTTTTGTCCCATCCAAGTTTGATTTTATATATAAATGTTGATTTTATATATATGTTAAATTAGGGAAAATGCATTTATGTAACTAAACTTGAAACACTAGTGTGATGATTTCATTTGGAAATTGGCATTTCTAAAGGTTTGGGAACTTTTTCTCTGAACTGACTTCATTTGTCAGTCTCCGTCATGCCGGTGGCCAAACTGAACAACCACAAATTTGAAAATCAGAAGCCTATTTACCTTAATTTGAAAGTTTGGTAGGATCTATATATATATATATATATATATATATATATATATATATATATATATGGTTATATGTGTTATGAATACATGTACATTCTTACAGGAGTGTACTACAGTAATAAGTCAATTACGCAAGAAACTAACCCTAAACCAAACCCTAAGCCTGATTATGGTACCTGTTTTTAATAAATATTACTTTGTACTACTTGAATAATTACTCTGTTTATAAAGCACCTTAAAATAAAGTGTAACCCATTTATATTCATAACAATTTTATTGTTTGATATATTGCTTTCTAATATATCTTATAATGACATTCAGACATTGTGAAGTGTCCAAATACTTGCCGTGTGAATATTACTCATTTAGATTTGAGTTATTTTTTTTATGGTACTGAGTTTCCTCTGTAGAATTTTCCATCCCAATGGATTTAGTGTGATTCACTCTGTCAGATGTACTTTAACTTTGACCTTTTGGCTTAAGTGACACAATCACCAATCATTGTGTGATCCACCCTTTGAAGTTATGGAAACTTGTAGATCTCGTGACAAGTTCATAACTGTTTGTGTATATGGGTGTCCTACGTGACTTTGGACCAGATAAGCATGTGTTGCCTTTCTGAGCAACCATTAGGCTGAATTTTAATATCATGGTTTTCATATCTTCTGTGTGTCTGCCTAAATCTTTAAAGCCATCCTTTTGATGTTTAAAGGGACAGTTCAGCCAAAATGAAAATTCTGTCATCGTTTTACTTGTCCTCATTTCATTCCAAACCTGTTTGATTTTCTAAACCACTAAAGAGTTTTGCATACAATGAAAGGCTATAGCTCTTTAAACTTAAATATCAAGCTGACATATGGCTTCAAAATACTTATGGAAAATAGCAGCATGAACATTCTGCTAAACTTCTCCTTACACGTTCCACAGAAGAAAGAAAAGTCATACTGGTTTAATTTTCTGCTTCTTTTCATGCTTTCCAGTTAGCTGTCTGGTGATAAGAAAAGGAACTTAAAGTTCACGAAGTGGAAGGAGAAAAATGGAGATATAATATGATTACATCAACAAACCTGTTTACACTCCAGTCATTCTCCCCATCAATAACTTGAGTCAACACACACACACACACACATACACCGCCACTGTTTACTAATGTAAACATACACACACAGAAGGTGCTGTCTGTCTGGAACAGCTCCACATCTGCGGCAGGAGCACATGATATTCATGAAATAGGAGTCATTTTGAGAGCCAAACATCCATTAGAGCTGTAAGAGCTGCTGCAAACGCGGACGAGGGCTCATAAAATTGAGATCAGCTGAGGATTTAACCCGGATAATAAACAGGTCTTGTTCGGGGAAATGAGATGCTGAAATTGAAGCTCATCTTCAGAGTTTTCTTTAGAGGTTATTTACTTATTTTCCTTTATGGGTGTGTATTTGTTGGTTCAACAGTCTGCTTTGACACGCAAACACATGAACAAGACCCAGCTAAATCTATCCTAACTCAATCCTCATGGGAGGCAAACGGGAAGCCAGAACAATCAGCCTCTGATGAGTGGGGGGCTTTTGGAGAGAGTTTACAGTAAAACGGCCCTCTGTGCCATCAGTCTGCCCACCTGCCCCTTTGCCCCCATGGGAAAGAAAGCAAAGATAAGCCAGTAAATAATAGCTGTTTGAAGCAGGGGAGGGGTCGGGTTTAGGTCATTATCTGGACAACTGTGACTAAGGGTTATTCTGCTGATCTGAGTGCATGTGGATTGTACCATCTGGTGAAGAAAAAGGGGTGTGGTGATACAGTCAGCTCTAGAAATACAGTCATTTCCTCTCTTACTCATGTTTTCCTAGTCTCTTTATCTGTTATAGATCAAAAAAAGGCTGGAAATCCCCCATTGTGCAGGACATATGAATTAATGAAAAAAGGTTTGTTTACATGAAACACGATATATTCATCAGTCATTGCCTTTAACATACAGCATTCTATTATTTCATATAATAATAGTTGAGCAGATTTCTTCAATAACATAAAATGTAAGCACTACAAGATATTATTATATTATTAAATATAGTATTATTTTGACCATCAAAGACTGCACTTTTACATTTCTTTTCATGTATATAAAAATTCCAGGTAAATTACATATTCTGATAAGCGTTCTTCCACCATGGATAATATAAGATAAAAATGAGATACTGTAGCCTATTTAAAAATACAAATTTATATAGGTGGCATTTTAAACACTGATTATTAATACTATCTGATGTTTCTAGAAACACCATAAATGTTACATATGGTAGCATGTTTGGGTAATTTATACTGAAAAATGAAATGCATTTTTAAAAATGACACTTACAGTAGTTAAATAAATTTGGGTAACACTTTATTTTAGGGTGACAAAGTTACATTGTGCTTACTCAAGTAAGCTAATATTAACTACATGTACATAGAATTATGGCTAGGGTATGGGTTACTTATACTATACTTACTACTATATTACTATAGTAAGTACATAGAGTAACATGCAACTACGTCATCCTAAAAATAAAGTGTTACCTACCGTAAATTTATCTGGCTTTCTTTCTTTCTTTATTCTTTATTCTAATTGCATTTAAATTTGAATCAAACTTATGCTAGCATTATGTTTAGATTTGTAATCAGATTTGAAAGGGTTCGTTCACCCAAAAAATAATAATTCTGACATTAATTACTCACCCTCATTAGAACTAACCCTTTAAAAGACATTCTCAATTCTCAAAATCTAATTGGCCGACAGCTCTCTCTGTGTGCAATGACACATGACACATGTAGCACAACATCTGTTGGGGAAAAATATACAGTTGAATACTGTTCTGGGATGATGTATGCATTGTGTGATTACAGAATCTTGTTGAATAATTGATAGGTGGCCAGGTCACTCGACAGAAGATGGAACTGGAGATCTGTCCGTTTCTGAGGAAACAGTGCAGGCGAAGGCCAGTATGACGTTGGTGACCCATCGACTACTGCCCTTACATAGTGGTTTAACTGGCGTGCTAATTACTATGGCATTTGGGTTCACCGTTGTTATCACATCCCTGAGACCATTAGCCTGAAGTGACACATGGAGCGCATGTCTGAAACGATTTCTTTCATTTCATCATCTCGCTGCGGCCTTCTCGCTCACTTCTCCTTGACCTCCTCTGTTACATGGCCTCTCCTCCTCCTCCGTCATCCCTCCGCCTTCTCCCCTGGAGAAACGATGAATAATACATCAGGCTTTACATCACCGTTTGTAAGGCGACAATGTTAGCATGTCAAGGCACGGCATTCGATCCGCTCTTCCAATGACAAGATGGAATATGTTGGCCAGTATTGGTTTTCAGCAGGCATGGCTGAAATATTGATGAGGGCTGAGGCAGTTTTTCCACTGTGGTTAAGCTAGTCACCAGCCACTTCACCCTTTCCCCATCACTTGATACAGCCTGCCCGATCCTAGGCCACAGCCTGGCTACCGTCAGCGAGAGGGAGTGAGAAAGGAGACATTTTCCATCTGCCGTGAAATTAGAGCAGCTCATTATGGCAGAGTGCTCAACGTGTGTGTGTGTGTGTACGGGAGATGTATCCTACATTTCATTGCGTGTGAAGGTGACAAAGAGAGGGACGTGTCCCTGAAGTCCAGACCTGTTTTTTTTTTGTGTGTGTTTTTTTCACGTTGGATTAATGATCAATGGGTTGGATCAGCGCACAGTGTAACCCAAACAGCGTTACGCTGAATCGGTAAGACCCCTCTCAGTGGAGCAGATGACTCAGTGTAGAGCTTCCTGAATAAACCATGACTCCAAAAGCGCATCAATAATGCAGAGAGCTACTGTAACGCATACAGCCAACAGTTGGATCTAATGTTTATCAAGTTTTCGCAGACCTAGTTTAGTTCCAGGTTGTACTAATACCCTGAATAAAATGCAGACAGAAAGTCGGGCGTGTTTGTTTTTTTCTTCTTCTTCGTGTCCTCATCATAATTTAGAGTGGGTATCTGTCTCTGAGCCAGTCCAGGTCACTTCTCACATGCTCTCCCTTTATTTCCACTCCTCTTCTCAGTCTCCACCTATTCATGCAAGCATTATGCTTCTACATACAGTGAGCTAACAAAGTACAAAAAATCAAGTGGATTTATAAAAGGTTTTGTGATGTAGGGGTGCCTTGGGGGAAGTTGTCACACTATTTAGGAGCTTTTATTTGAATGTATTGAACATTACCACTTTTAATGCACAAGATTTTTTTAACCCATTTGTGTGGCATTTTCTCACAATGGGAAACACATTGTGTGAACAATTGTGAAATACAACAGTTTTCAATAGCAAATATGTAAAAGGCATTCTAAAAATGTAAAACCTTTGTTTTGGTTTACAAATGTGAAATTTGTAATATGAGAAAACTTGCTCCAAGCTGACATTTTTCAACCTTGAAATGTTTTTTTTATTTTGGAGGATAGTGCACGCTAAAAAAATCTTATTGTTTAAATTTTATTTAATTTAATGTAAATTTTTTATTAGAATTAGTGGAAATTTAAAAGTTTTGTTTTTATATCACAGTTTTGGCCCTTTAGATTCATTTTTTCTGTTGTTCAGATTTGTTTAAAACCTGACATAGATCATTTTCTTGTTTGATATTGTTGCAACAAGATAGCACAAGCTCAATATTTGTATATGTCACTGATGCATGGTTACTCAAATTGACTGTGCATTTTGTTTGTTGGATGTAGCTTTTGTCTAGACTCTCTGAGGTCGACTCTATCAAGTCTATCTCTATGCACAAATCAAGCCTGGTGCATGAATTAACAGGTTGTCCTTGTTGAATAAATTTCTCCAGCACTCGAACTGAATAAAATGTCTTACTGTTCTTCTAATATGTCTACTCTCAAACACCATGGAATTAACTTCCCTCCGCCAGCCCATTTGATTGATTTCAAAGCCTTTCTGTAAGCCTTTCTGTAGAGCTAAGTGCTTCCAATCCGTTGTAAGGAATCTGTTCCAACATATTTTTCGTATTCGACTATTGGACAGAAATAGTAACATTGCGGGGTGAATTGATTTTTTTTTCAGGGGGGGTTTGCCCTTGTTATGTCTGCATTACAAATGCAGATATCTCAAATGATAAAAGTGCAAAACAATTCAACCTTATATATATATTCTTTTATTATTTTATTTTTATTAGTTAATTTTATTTAATTTAATTCAGTTTATTTGATTTATTATTAGTTAATTTTATTTAATTTAATTAAGTTTATTTAATTTATTTTTATTTAAGTTCACATATATCATGCAGTTTGCTAGCAGAAGTTTGACCCAGACGGAGACATTTCAAAGGGCTCTTGAACCATAAAATGGTTACTGTGCTGTAAAATTACATAGGAAATCAAATCTTAAATGGCACTATCAACTCGCCTCTTATCTTGCATTGCATTTCAGGTAAGGTGTTTTTAGTTTTTTTTTTTTTACAATGGAAAAAAAAACATTTGATTACAGGTGATGGGTCAAGACCTAACCTTTAATCTGTTGCAGTCTGCTGTCTTCAGCATAAAAGGTCTAAACCTCAATTAAAGTTTAGCTTGGGTGACTTAATCATTCCTCAATGGAAAAGGAATGCTGTTTATCGTAAGTTCACAAGCAGAGACCTGTGGCAATTCAGTTCTCCAAAACTGTGCGTGCTAAATCTATTACTTAACTGATAAAACATTGATTTTTGTTAAGTGGCAGAAACTCCATGTTTCTATGAAATCTGTACTTTTTATGGGATTTTGCACTGGTTTTCAACTACAGTTGGAAACTTGTATGAAATGTTTCTGGAAAGTTCTGCTCTACGTGCATGAGAAAGTGTCACACGAAGAGAAAAAAACCTTGCCCTCGACTTTGTATCTTGCATCACTGAGTGTTTATGATCATCATATAGAGACGGCTATGATATCTCTGCATGATATGGCAGCACTTCAACTGTTGTACATTTTCTTTGAGGCTAATGAACTGTTCTGATAGGTATTTGACATTGAACATTGTTTAGGGATGCTGGAATTGCATTTCTGCTTTAATTAATTAGCTAATATTATATGTGAACAGTGGTTGTGATCTGTTTACATGTCTCGTTTCCCAGAGGATGGTGGTAATTATTTCCTTTTCAATCTTGCTCTCTCTGCACTTGCATCTTTATAACATCTGTATCATACTGGAAAAAACAATAGACTTGAGAATTGTTATCAGAATGGCTTAGAGATTCCAATAAATGTCCCCGAAATCCTTGAACTTGTGAGGACATTTTTGGTCCCCATGAGGAAACTTATTGATGTTTTTTGAAAATGTAAAAATGCAAAAAGTTTTCTGTGATGGGTAGGTTTAGGGGTAAGGTTAGGGAATATTTGCATACAGCATAAAAATCATTATGTCTTTGGAAAGTTCCCATAAAACATGGAAACACAACATCAAAAGAATTATAACTTATCATGGTTTCCTCAAAAATATGTATGCAACACTACGATTTTCAACATTGATAATAACGATAAAGTATCTTGAGCACCAAATCAGCAAATTAAAATGATTTCTGAAGGATCATGTGACACTGAAGACTGTAGATGCGGAATAAATGACATTTTAAAATACACAAAAAACAGTTATATTCAGATAGAATATTTTAAGTTATTCAAGTAGAATAACTTTTAAATGCTATATATATATATATATATATAGTGATTTCTTGATGTGTACATATTAGCACAACACACAAACTTTCAATTGCTGTATCGTCTATTATTTGCATCACCACTTCAGTATTTTGAGCCTTATG
This sequence comes from Semotilus atromaculatus, assembly GCA_031834385.1. Classification (NCBI taxonomy): domain Eukaryota; kingdom Metazoa; phylum Chordata; class Actinopteri; order Cypriniformes; family Leuciscidae; genus Semotilus; species Semotilus atromaculatus. The sequence continues at coordinate 46,714,901 of JAULUF010000009.1, forward strand.
TATTTATCTGCTAAGTTATATTCATACTTCCACAAACATTTTTTTAAATTGTGTGTGTGTGTGTGCGTGCGTGCGTGCGTGCGTGCGTGCGTGTGTGTGTGTGTGTGTGTGTGTGTTTGTGTGTGTGTGTGTGTGTGTGTGTGTGTGTGTGTGTGTGTGTGTGTGTTCTTATCTTGAGAACACAAAAAAGCGTGTCATGTCTTATAAATTATCCTGCTTGTAATGGAAGCTGTTGCAGTGTTAGAGCTTATATCAGCAACCTGGACCATGGCTTAAACGATTTCTATTCTGCTATAAATGTGAGAGTTATCGCTTGGCCTACAGGGGGTAGAGTGTGGGATTATGTGTGTTTGATAGAGAGAGAGAGACAGAGCTAGTCCCATAGTGTCTGCTTGCTATAGTCATTAGCTGAGATGGCAGTTAGATCATGCTCACTAAGTCAATTCTGCCTTTGGTACCAATTAGAATAAACCATCCGCATCTGTCACTGAGGAGGGAGGACGGTTCTTGGAATGATGTGGAATTCAATTTAAATGGTCGGCTGATCCCACGGGATGTGAGGGTGTAGAGATGGAGGGGGGTGTCTATGTTCACACCTCTAGGATTTGTCTGAACCATAGATTGAATAATCTTTGAAATGTGTGTAGGTCTGAAATTAACACTCACTGAACAACAAATGTGAGTAAATATTATGACATGTGGTGTGACTTCCCAAAACTTCAATGATATTTTTTAAATAATTATTTCTAATATCTGCACAAATGTTTTAGCTTGAATAATAATCTTAAATAGTTTAAATAATAATAATGATTAAGATATGTACACCCACATGAATTCAAAGTGTAAGGATAATATCACATTACATTTTTAGAGTAAAGGCCTATATGAATCGCAACTTCAGAAAACATGAAACCAAACAGTGTTATATTTATTAATATTGTGAACTAGTTATTATATTTATATTTTCAGTTTTCATTTAATTTTTTTAAAAACTTTTTAATTATGTTATTTGCTGTTGTTTTTTATTTTTATTTCAGTTTTAGTAATTTTAGTACTTTAGCAATTTTCAAGCTTTTTAAGATGGAGCGTATTGTTTATATTTTATTTCAGGTAAGAAACTATATTCTCTCAAAAGATTTATCTTCTCTCGTAAAAACTCTACTGTATGTCATTGACCTTTTATCTCTGTCAAATTCTCTACTAATAGATCAGTCAATCATGACTTGAACTTATTTCCTCAGGGAAAATGGAATCATGAGAAGTCTATCTAGGATTGAATATATGGAATATTGCTCATATTAAGCTGACAAAATGAAACCGTGAGAAACAAAATCACAATGAGTGGTGATAGTTACCACCTGCCACAATAGTGACAGGTGTTACCGATCACCACCCACTTTGTTTCTCGCGTATTGTGATTTTAATCACACTGTCTGTGTGTGACACTACAAGTGATACACACAGACAGTGTGTGTGTGTGACACTACAAGTGATACAAAGACCTCCACTGTTTGCCTCAGATATACAATGAATATAAAACATCAAAATATTTCCATGATCATATGGGTAATAAAAATACAGTTTGATGACAATAATTGTTTTCTCAATTCCCTTGTAATTGGCACTTGTGGAAAGTTACTTTAGGGCCCTGTGTGTATATAAATGGCAGCAAATATTGTTTTTAGGCTAGTAATGTTAAATTCCATTCCACCGTGGGATGGCTGTGGTTTGGCCTTCACTCAACCAAACCAGTCTAAAACCCACAGTCTGCAGTGGCGCAAAGCCACGGAAAGGCATCATATCATCATGATACTCGGTGGCAGTGCAAGTGGTGATGATGTCATTGCCTCTGAGACCGCAAGTTTGTGCGGATTTCCCGCTTTCTCTTCAGCGAGGAGAAATCGCTAATGGCAGAAACTTGGGTCGGGAACGGTTTTGTTCAGTTATTCAAAGTCGGGTTCATGGACTGAAACGTACCCCCGCGTTTCCATGCATATTATTAGAGTCGTGATTGAATTCGTCCACTGAGCTGATTTTAAGTCCTGCTGTGCAGTGGAGATTGTGCGTTGCACTTGCCACTCGCATGAAGTTTCCAGCTATTTTTAGAGAGGCTGAATTGTATGTGTTGTTCTGTTCCTATATGGAACAGTGTGCACTGTGATGGGTAAATTTCTTCTCTCACTCTGGAAGAAATGACACCACAATCTCTCCATCATGCAGAGCCACCTCATTTGGAGGTTGCCTGTCAATCAAAGCAGAGAGCTGTGTGTGTGTGTGTGTGCGTGTGTGTGTGTGTGTGTGTGTGTGTGTGTGTGTGTGTCTGTGTGTGCAAGCTTATTTTGTGGGCAAATTTGTTGTGAGCTTGAGAAAATCTCCTTTTGGGGTCAAACATTTGTAAATAAAGTAAAAAAATTATAATTAATTAATTAATATACTTTTTTATATATATTTGCAATATGCAAATCTATATAAAGTAATAACAGTACTTGTCATGTTTTGTTGCCTTACTGCCAGATACTAATTGCAACGGAAATTGTTCAAGCTGCATTCAGTTTCTATGGTTACCTCCTCGGGGAAATGTGACTTCTGTTTGTGAGCGTTGCAAAATAATATGTACTTTTTAAGTACACCCCCCCCCCCCCCCCCCCCCAACACACACACACACACACCTTGCAATTTGTACCCCGTGAAAGTGTGAGAGACAAAGACAGTGTAATTGAGTTTGCACGTGTGTGCGCGCGCATGTCCGCTGTGGTTTGTCTTTGACCTGATTGCTGAAGTGAATTGTTAGACTGGGCCAGCGCTCTGTGGTTCCCACCTACTTTTCCAACTCCACTTCAATCAGCTGGGTCAGTCGGACTTTTCCTCCCACAACTCAGATCTGGGACATTGAGATTTTGGAGCACCTGAAAAAGGTGCGATTCTAATCCAATATGTTATGTTTGATTAAATGTTTGAACGTTTCTACATATATAGGCCTATATATAAAAAAGAGTCTTCTTTAAGGTTAAGCAGATCCTGATTTCATCAAGTGCAACATGTTTCCGGATTAACATCTTTGTTGATCCTGGAACAACATTCCAATCAACCAATGAGATTTGAGGGACGAGTTTACAATGTATGTCAATTTAAAGTGCTTCTACATCAGTGTTATTTACCTGTCATTTCCCTCTTATTTTAGGGATATCTTATGTGTAGAGGTAGGTTTAGGGGTAGGGATATGGTTATGATTAAACAGGAATGTTGCTGTATTTCTATTTTATATTTCTACTGTTATATTTTGCAATATAATGTAATTAATTTAAGGACCAAATAACTAAAGGACCAAAAAGGTGACTGTGGCCAATTTGACTTGTGCACTGTATTTCAAATCATCTTAAGCCAAACAATAGCTTTGTGTGATGAACAAACTGAAATTTAGGCAGACTGGCAGAGATGAAGATTATCAGTAAATATTGATATCTGAATACAGTGCACTAGTCATATTGGACTATTTGCTTTTTTTATTTTTTTTATTGTTGACCCTTTTTAAGCTTGACACCTCATGGTCACTAAAGATTTCATTTATTTTGGGGGGAAAACTCTTCCTATAAGTTGTGCTAGTGCTGCAAATTCATTTAAATCAGGCTGACATTTGCTTTTCACTGAATCGTGGTAATTTGTGGCTCTGAAACAGAGCTCAGAGCTTTCGCACTGCGTGATCCGTGTGTAATTTGCGCATTGCATATGCAGTTGCATCACAGACTGCATCGGAAGTGGAAAGATCGCATTAGGCCATGGCATGATGTCATTGTTGCTACTGCTGCCCTCAGCTTTGCCTAGAAAACCATTATGGATGTTGCTGAGTACTGGCGTAATCCTGTGACGTGTGTTTTTGGGGGCATGTGTGTGCTTCTCTGTAATCCTAGTGTGCCTGTTGTGTTTGCAATCGTGTGTGTGTGCGTGTGTGTGTGACTTTTATGTACACTTGGATTTCTGCTTCGGACTATTTGTTTTTCCACCTAATACCTCTATATCTGGTTTAAGTGCTTGTTCCTTCTTCTTTTTTTACGGTCTGTCTCTTTTTTTCTCCTTCCTCAATGCAGGTGTGTGACTGTCTTTCCCAGGGGTCTGTATGCTGTCACGCTGTGAATAGTAAACAGCTCTCCCTTTCACCTGTGGAAAATTGATACAATCCTGCTGTGAATAGCTCCATCCTTTTGGAAATTGTTGAGATTTCTCTGAATGTAGATCGGAGCTACATGCATCTGTTTCCCCCCTCATTGGTCACTATCACTCCTCCTTATCAATGTCAGCAGCACCAATGAGCTGCTCTCGAATGAGTGATGTAGCATGGCAGAGTTTCGAATGTTCTTAAAGGCCCCAAATACTGTTTTATGTCCATCCACTAATTTTATTTTTCATCACGCATGGCTGTGTATGTCATATTTCATGTGCCAGTTGTCTGTGCAGCCTCAGAGCTCACACATGTTGTATCTGTCATGTAAGGGTGCTGATAACAAGGACAGCTAAAACAAGAAGAGCTGTGCACTTTCCCACATTAACCGCTCCTAATTATGCATAATATTATTGAACAAAGAGCCTGTTTTTTAAACAATAAGGATATATTTGTAGCTGGTGAAATATTTTATTTTACTTTAATTTAAATCAATATTTTTATTGTTATTTTATTGCAGTTCAACAATGTTAAAATTTTTATATTTTATATACTGCATATATGTGTGTTTGTGTGTGCGTGTGTGTGTATGTACTTGTTATATGTGTGTGTGTGTGTGTGTGTGTGTGTGTGTGTGTGTGTGTGTGTGTGTGTGTGTGTGTGTGTGTGTGTGTGTGTGTGTGTGTGTGTGTGTGTGTGTATAAATGTAGTTGTTATTATTATATATTCTAATACAAAAATGTTAAATATTGTGATGATGTAAAATGTATTATAAAAATTAGATTCTGTACTATTATAAAAATATATATATATAAAAAATTATGTTATAAGTTATAAAACTTTAAAACTAATATTAATGGCTTTATATGTGTGTGTGTGTGTGTGTGTGTGTGTGTGTGTATACATATAGTTGTTATTATTATATATTCTAATACAAAAATGTTAAATAATGTTATGATGTAAAATGTATTAAAAAAAAATAGATTCCGTACTATAAAACTATAATATTAAAGGCTTTATAAATAACTTTACTGTATATTAATGGCTTTCAAAATAATATAATGATATTATAAATAACATTTATAAATATAATGGATATACTATAAACTATTTACTTAACTATTTGTAAAATATTGATATTGAATATTGATTTTTATTAAAATTACAAATATTTTAATTGCTTTATAAATAATACAGCCTCATCATTTAAAAATGCATCTCTCAGATCAGAAAAAATAATATTTTTCTATAATATTTGTCTCTTGCAATTTTCCTGTCTTTCTGGGTTTGTGTTGTTTTGACTGCTCTGCATATCTGTGGTGGAACATTCTGACGGCCTTGTGGTTGTAAGTAGTTTTTTTTCTGTGTGAAAACCAGGCCAGTGGTGAAAACCATGATGTCATTGTTTATATGTTTGCCCACATGCGTTTGAAGGAATGGCAGAAATGCAGTGATGTCACCGCAATACTCGTGTGCATGTCTGTCTGCACTTATGTGTACATTCGTGTGTAAGAGAGGGAGTTTAAAATGGTGACGTGGCGTAATCTGAAATACAGGGAATTGCAGCTGTGTGCTGATTCCGGGTGCGGAGTAAAGCAGGCTTAAGTTATGTCATCTGCTCCGCTCTCCTGTGATGATGCCACAAGCACACACTGCACTGCTCTGGACTCAACAGCACCAGAGGACACACTTTTTCTAGGGGTGGGCAAGATGTACTCATGTAATGAGCATTTACTATATTACTTTGACAGATAGTCTGCTGATATTCAGTACAGCAGATTTTTTTTTTTTTGCTTATTACATTACATGACATGACATGACATGATATGATATGATTTATTATTATGTTATTGAATATTTAATTAGTTGTGCACTTTTTTAAGTAATATTGCAATATTTTACTAATTATTTTTGTAAGGAATAGTGTAGAAATATGTTACATAAGAACACACACACACACACACACACACACACACACACGCACACAATTTCCAAAATCCACATTGAAACTCTGGAGTTCAAAATAAGCAAATCTAACACAAAGAAATGTTCTGGCAAAAGCTTTGATAATACATTTTTCAGAATCTTCACTAGACCTGCAAAGATGATTTTTGTTGGCCATGTCTGTTGCATTCAGGTGCAAGTTTTTGACAGCTGAATTTAGCATGGATTATACTTGATATATAATTTCATTTGCGATACTCTTTCTCATAAAGAGGTTTGGTCGCCAACCTCATGATTGTGTTCATGTTGAATAATAATGTTTAATGCATTAGATGCTGATGGCTGTGGCATATTTACCCTGCAGACTCTGTAATGAGGTCACCCACAGTTGCAGTTGCGTAATTATTCTTACACTTGCATGGCTATTTATGGCATATTTCTTCTCTAGGCAATCTGTCTCTCTGATTTATTCATCTCTTCCCAATACACCTGGGGTCATTTATAAAACTGAATGAAAAAAAACAAAAAACAATATCATTTGACTGGACAACCAGTCCCTGAGATTGATGTCTTGTTTAAAGGGATATTAATGTAACTGCCATATGAAAACTCATTTCATTCTGCCAGTTAGACTATTATTAATGTCTGTTTGCAAGGAGGGTTTTTATGTATTTATTTTAACACAGCACCAGGACTAGAAAAACAAAACCTTTTTGATGAAATATCTCTTTTTTCCATCTATTGTACTTTCTGCAGACTATCTTGAGTTACGATTATTATGAATTATTTATGATTGTTTATGAGCTGATCATTGATCATCTTCATCTGAAAAAGTTCTTCATAACAGCTGGGTTATTTGGACTGCAAGCGTGTGTGTGCGCGTGCGTGCATGCATGTGTGTGTGTGCTTGACCTGAGATGCATTGTATTTAGCTTTTAATTAAATAAAATAGCAGAAATACTACATAAAATTTTACATTCACCACATTGTTTTATCCAAAGAAACCTGCACCCAAGTTTATAAAGCATTTAAATGCATTCCACCCTGAATGACCTTAGCATTACAAGATTTTCGAATGTCAGGTCTATTAAAAATGCTGTTGAATTCGGCACTTATTTACCACCTTCAAATAAATGTCACATTGAAAAAACTAAATAATACATATTTTCTTTAATTTGCACCTCTGATATTCTATTCCAAAGAGTAAAGTTTGTATTCAAGTGCAGCTCCTTCTTTCTTTTGGGTACCCATCAGTATTTCAAAACTCTTTAGGCTGCCTTTCTGTTGATCGTTTATGCTCTTGTCGAGTTGTAAGCCACTTGAGCTGGCATGATTTACCAAAGACACTCATTTGGAATGACAAATCAAGATGGCAGTGATAAGTGCAGCCAAATGTTGCATCGCTGAACCTCTGTTTGACCCTTTCACTGTGTGGTAGGAGAAAGGATCTGCTTAATGGTTTTCTCATCTCTGCCAAAGCCACCACACGCAATCAAACTGCCACTTAATCATATATTTATGCTATTCAAGTTTTCAACAGACTCCAAATCAGCCTCCTACGTTAACATAAGTGCCAACGCCACATGAGTGCACAAACTCAAAAGCTGACTGGGGGTTTTATTTGCCCACAGAACGCTTGCTGACATTTACTAAAGGTTCTGGTCAGATATGGTGAGATGAACTACACGGTTCACTTGAAGCCCTGCTTGAAGTATTAAGTGTTACATTGATAAATGGAGTGGAATACAAATCTAACATTTGCAATGAGGGACGTTGCTGTGGTCTATGTATAGCCAAGCTATCAGACAATCTCTCAAGTCTGCCAGGGAATCAGCCAAGCTCCAGCGCACCCAGCATTTATTCAGAAGGAAAGGACTATAAATATGATTGGGTAAAAACCACAGTATATTTAGTCGTTATAGATAATATTTATATCGTATTTCTGTCTTTATGTTTGTGCATTTAGGAATGTTATGTGACAGCAAAAAAAAAAAAAAAAAATTAGTATATATTAGTGCTGGGCAACGATTATTCGTGATTAATCGCATCCAAAACAAAAGTTTGTGTTTACATAATGTATGTGTCTGTACTGTGTATAATTTTTTGTATATATAAATACACACACATGCATGTATACATTTAAGAAAATATTTATATCTTGATAAAATCTAAATGATTTATATATACAGTGAGGAAAATAAGTATTTGAACACCCTGCTATTTTGCAAGTTCTCCCACTTAGAAATCATGGAGGGGTCTGAAATTGTCATCGTAGGTGCATGTCCACTGTGAGAGACATAATCTAAGAAAAAAATCCAGAAATCACAATGTATGATTTTTTAACTATTTATTTGTATGATACAGCTGCAAATAAGTATTTGAACACCTGAGAAAATCAATGTTAATATTTGGTACAGCAGCCTTTGTTTGCAATTACTGAGGTCAAACGTTTCCTGTAGTTTTTCACCAGGTTTGCACACACTGCAGGAGGGATTTTGGCCCACTCCTCCACACAGATCTTCTCTAGATCAGTCAGGTTTCTGGGCTGTCGCTGAGAAACACGGAGTTTGAGCTCCCTCCAAAGATTCTCTATTGGGTTTAGGTCTGGAGACTGGCTAGGCCACGCCAGAACCTTGATATGCTTCTTAAAGAGCCACTCCTTGGTTATCCTGACTATGTGCTTCGGGTCATTGTCATGTTGGAAGACCCAGCCTCGACCCATCTTCAATGATCTAACTGAGGGAAGGAGGTTGTTCCCCAAAATCTCGCAATACATGGCCCCGGTCATCCTCTCCTTAATACAGTGCAGTCGCCCTGTCCCATGTGCAGAAAAACACCCCCAAAGCATGATGCTACCACCCCCATGCTTCACAGTAGAGATGGTGTTCTTGGGATGGTACTCATCATTCTTCTTCCTCCAAACACGTTTAGTGGAATTATGACCAAAACTTTCTATTTTGGTCTCATCTGACCACATGACTTTCTCCCATGACTCCTCTGGATCATCCAAATGGTCATTGGCAAACTTAAGACGGGCCTTGACATGTGCTGGTTTAAGCAGGGGAACCTTCCGTGCCATGCATGATTTCAAACCATGACGTCTTAGTGTATTACCAACAGTAACCTTGGAAACGGTGGTCCCAGCTCTTTTCAGGTCATTGACCAGCTCCTCCCGTGTAGTTCTGGGCTGATTTCTCACCTTTCTTAGGATCATTGAGACCCCACGAGGTGAGATCTTGCATGGAGCCCCAGTCCGAGGGAGATTGACAGTCATGTTTAGCTTCTTCCATTTTCTAATGATTGCTCCAACAGTGGACCTTTTTTCACCAAGCTGCTTGGCAATTTCCCCGTAGCCCTTTCCAGCCTTGTGGAGGTGTACTAGGTTTTGTCTCTAGTGTCTTTGGACAGCTCTTTGGTCTTGGCCATGTTAGTAGTTGGATTCTTACTGATTGTATGGGATGGACAGGTGTCTTTATGCAGCTAACAACCTCAAACAGGAGCATCTAATTTAGGATAATAAATGGAGTGGAGGTGGACATTTTAAAGGCAGACTAACAGGTCTTTGAGGGTCAGAATTCTAGCTGATAGACAGGTGTTCAAATACTTATTTGCAGCTGTATCATACAAATAAATAGTTAAAAAATCATATATTGTGATTTCTGGATTTTTTTTTTTTTTAGATTATGTCTCTCACAGTGGACATGCACCTACGATGACAATTTCAGACCCCTCCATGATTTCCAAGTGGGAGAACTTGCAAAATAGCAGGGTGTTCAAATACTTATTTTCCTCACTGTATGTATATATATATATATATATATATATACACATGCACATATTTCTTAAATATATACATGCATATGTGTGTATTTATATAAATAATTATACACAGTACACACACATATATTATGTAAACACAAACTTTTATTTTGGATGCCATACTCCATATCCATGTTCATTACACATATATTTTTTACTGTATGTATATCAATATTTGATTCGTTGTACAATACTTATGAAGCTTTTCTGAAATGAGCTGCATTGCTCAATTTTGTTCAAATAAACAGCCATTAATATCTGGATTTAAATACAGTAAAATGCCACTAACTAAAACTATTAAAAACTAAAACTGACCAGAAAGTTTAGATCCAAATGCAGCTTTTAATAAGATGGGGTAATCCAGACACGTAATCAAATGAACAGGCAACAGGTCGAAATCCAGGTCGGCAGTCCAAACAAACACACACACAAGGTTGGGAACAAGGTAAACGGGTAATCCAGAGGCAGGCAGAGAGTCCAAGAAACCGAAATACAGGGAACCAGAGAAACGCTCAGAAATGCAGTGCAACAACATACAAAATTTTGCAGTGAGTGAATGTGAAAACGAATCGGTTACCTAACGTAACCTCGGTTCTCTCTAGATGAGGGAACGAGTATTGCGTAAGCTAGCTTACGCTACGGGAAAGATTAATCTTTTCTGAGAAATTTAAGCCAAAAAATTATCCTATAATTTTGTATCCATTGTCAACGCAGTTCAACTGCAGCAGAGCATGAGCGGGCTAACTAGCAGCTCATTGGCTCGCTCACAGGGAACTGCTTAAGCCTATGAGGAGACGCGATTGAACTCTCGTCCAATGAGAGTCGACATGCTCTCATTGCGTCATAGCCCGCCGAAGCGGGCGTGGTCAGAGAGTTTAAATAATGGCGTCGTAGGCTAAAACTCTGGTTTTCATAGAATGAAGCGAGAAACGCTAGTAGCACAAGCACGGCCAGGAACGCAATACTCGTTCCCTCATCTAGAGAGAACCGAGGTTACGTTAGGTAACCGATTCGTTCTCTTACGAGAGGTTCTCTTATTGCGTAAGCTAGCTTACGCTACGGGAACACCTGGTCAACGCCGTGCGTGCTAAGCATCCACTTGCGAGTCCCAGGGGAGACCCGGGGGAACCCTTAATAGTGGGAATGAACATATGTACATGAGACAGGGCCAGCAGAGCGGGCCGGTGATTGTGTAGTACTAAGCACTTGATAAGAGAGACAGAGCGGGAACCGGTCTGTGTGAATAACTCTTTTTAGTGCAGCTCACCAGAGAATCTGTAACATACTAGATAGCTAGTAGTTTAGCCTGCAAGGCGGGAACTTCGAGATTGTAAAATCTGACAAAGGTGGAAGGGGAAGACCATCCTGCTGCCACACAAATGTCGTGAATGGAAATTCCGCTGGACCATGCCCACGATGAGGCCATGCCTCTAGTGGAATGAGCCCTGATGCCCAGAGGGCATGGCAGGTCTTTTGACGCGTATGCGGCTGCAATGGCATCAACTATCCATCTGGATAGTGTCTGTTTCGAGGCGGCCAACCCTTTGGTGCGCCCACCGAACGAAACAAACAGATGCTCAGATCGTCTGACCGGAGCAGTGCGGGAAACGTATAATCTCAGGGCCCTGACCGGACACAGGAGATTAGAGTCAGATTCGTTATCGGATGCAGGCAGAGCCGATAAGGAAATAACTTGTGCCCTGAATCTCTTGGAGAAAACTTAGCAAGGAAGGAACCTCGCATGACCGTGGGTCCAAATTTCTGTCGGTGCACCATTTTGAGAACACAGACCATTTAGACGCATAGAGCCTTCTCGTAGAGGCCGCTCTAGCCTGCATGATCGTGTTTAACACTCCCTCTGGCAAAGCAACGGGTAGTTGTTGATCACCCACGCGTGTAGCGCCCAGCGCTCTGGGTGGGGGTGCCAGATCGTGCCGCGAGCTTGAGAGAGGAGATCTGCTCTGACTGGAATGGGCCACGGGGCTGTCTGTGACAGCTGAGTGAGCTCCGGAAACCAAGTCTGACCCTCCCAACGCAGGGCTATGAGGAGCACCGAGTGGCGTGTTTCCCTGATTCTCTGAAGCACCTGTGGTAGCAGAGAAACCGGAGGGAATGCATAAAGCGGGCGGCTGGGCCAGGTCTGGGCTAGCGCGTCGTCGCTCTTCGAGAAAAATATTGGGCACTGGGTGTTCTCTTCTGAGGCGAAGAGGTCCACCTCTGCTCTGCCGAATATTCGCCACAGCTTTTGGACTGTAAGAGTGTGCAGGGACCATTCCCCGGGGGGAATGGGGTTCCTGGACAGACTGTCTGGACCGTCGTTCAGATGGCCCGGCACGTGCGTCGCTCTGAGCGATAGCAGGTGACACTGTGACCAAACTAATATGCGTTCTGTCAGTCTGAAAAGATTTCTGGATCTGACTCCGCCCTGACGGTTTAGGTAGGAGACCACGGCTATATTGTCCGAACGGATCAGCAGGTGGTGACCGTGAACACACGGGAGAAAACGCGTGAGCGCGTTCTCGACCGCTAACATCTCCAAACAGTTTATGTGAAGGAGGCTCTCTTGAGCTGACCAGGGGCCGAAGGCCGGTGAGCCCTCGCAGACCGCACCCCAACCCGTGTTGGATGCGTCTGTCGAGATGACTTTTCGGCGAGAACAAGTCCCCATGGAAACGCCCCGCTGAAACCATTCTGTCACGGTCCATGGTTGCAGAGCTATAATACAGGTCTGCGTTACCTTTATCAGCTGGCAGCCCGTGGTCCACGCACAGTGAGACACACGGCTCTTCAACCAGAGCTGAAGCGGGCGCATGCGCAGTAACCCCAGTTGGAGCACCGCGGAGGCTGAGGCCATATAGCCCAACGCCTTCTGAAAAGTTTTCAGAGGTGTGAGTCTGTTCATCTGAAAAGATGCGGCGAGACGCTGAACACGGCACGCGCGCTGTGTTGACAGACGAGCCGTCATCGTGACCGAGTCTAGCTCTATACCCAAGAAGGAAATAGTCTGACTGGGTTGAAGTGCGCTCTTTGTCCAGTTGACAGAGAGGCCCAAAGCTTTCAGATGGTCGAGGAGAACTGTACGATGAGACAGTATCTCCCTCTGTGATTGTGCCAAAATCAGCCAGTCGTCCAAATAGTTCAGTATTCATTTATTCATTTAGCTGACATTTACATTTATTCATTTAGCTGACGCTTTTATCCAAAGCGACTTACAATTGCTATATATGTCAGCATATATGTCAGCTATATATGGAGCAACTAGGGGTTAAGTGTCTTGCTCAGGGACATATTGGTGTCTCACAGTGGATTCGAACCCGGGTCTCTCACACCACAGGCATGTGTCTTATCCACTGCGCCATCACCACCCCCTGACACCGCAGGGGGGCGAGCGCCGCATCCATGCACTTCGTGAACGTACGAGGTGCTAAGGATAGGCCGAACGGAAGGACTGTGTATTGATAAACCTGGCCTTCGAAGGCGAAACGTAAGAATGGCCTGTGAAGGGGATTTATCTGAATCTGAAAATAAGCATCTTTCAGATCTAGTAAAACGAACCAGTCCCCCTGGCGCACGTGCGCGAGGAGTTTTCTGATAGTGAGCATTTTGAACGGTCTCTTCATGAGAGCTTTGTTCAGCACTCTGAGGTCTAATATTGGTCTGAGGCCGCCGTCTTTCTTGGGAACAAGAAAATAGCGGCTGTAAAACCCCGACTCGCTCATAGACAGAGGCACTCTCTCTATAGCCCTTTTGCACAATAGTTTTGCTATCTCTGAACGGAGCAGCGTCGCCGCTTCTAGGTTCACAGTAGTTTCTAGCCGCGCTCGAAAACTTGGAGGGCGGCGGCGAAACTGTAAGCGATAGCCCAGCCTTATTGTGTTTAGCACCCACTGGGAAATTCCCGTAATAGCTTCCCACGCTTTGCAGCGCAATACTAGGGGGTGAATGGCTACCCGGTCCTCGTCGCTGCACATGGCGGGCTGTGTGCGCGCGCTCATATTCCTTATAACAACGGGACTTACACTCAGAGAGGAGTTTATGGGCCGTGTAACAGAGTGAACAGAGGGGGGAAGCGCGCACGGGTTCGTGGGCGCTTTTATGTACTCTGAAACTCGAGCGGATTGGGGCCGCTTTATGAGAGTGTGCTCTGTGTGGGACACGGGAACAGACGTGCTTTTGTGTATGAGTGAACACAGTGTTGTGGGCACATTTATTACACAAGGTGTCTTTTTGCTCTTTTTGAGACTTATTTGGGTCACCGTGAAAACGGCGTTTGTGCTCATGCAAGCGGGAAGGGAAACCGGCTTGGTAATGGCGGGATACACTACTGCAGTAGCCGCGTGCGCGGGGACTAGCAGAGGGCGGTATTTTGACGGCGGTCCGGCCGTAGCGGGAGAGCGTCGTCTTTTTCTCAGCTGTGCTAGGCAGACTTCGAGTGATCAGGTTTCGGCGTGATCCTAGGCCGCGGCCCCCGAGGCGGCGGCGGTCTGTGGCGGCTGTCAGAGCGAGAGCGAGGGCGGCCGCCCTGGCGTCGCTGCGAAGTCTGGCTGTGCTGAGCTGGGTGCTGAGGTGGGGCTCGTGCAGGAGGCTGGTCACGTGAGCGGCCTGCAGAGGAGCTAGCGCGACGAGGCAGGAAGAGGTTCATGGCCTGGGAAGCTTTCTGAACTTCGGAGAAACGGTCAACAATACCTGTGACGGCAGATCCGAAGAGGCCGGATGGAGAGAGCGGGGCATTTAGAAAAGCGGCGCGCTCAGAATCTCCCATGTCGGCGAGTGTGAGCCACAAATGTCTTTCAGACACACAAATGGCGGCCATGCATTTTCCCAGGGCTTGAGCGGCAGATTTTGTAGCGCGAAGGGCGAGGTCGGTGGCGCTCCTCAAATCCGTGACTTTAGGGGGATCTCTTCCGTTCTCATCCCATTCGCGGAGTATGTCACCCTGTAGAATCTGTAAAACAGACATGGAGTGCAATGCAGAGGCTGCTTGACCGGCGGCTGAATAAGCGCGGGTATGAAAACTCGAAGTCGCTCTGCAGGCTTTAGAGGGAAGCACAGGTGATGAACGCCATCTCGCGGAGGGCGGGCACAAGTGTGCAGCGACCAGGTCCTCTACAGGGGGAATGGAGAGATAGCCCTTCTCAGCGGCTCCGTCCACAACGCGAAGCGGGGTGGAAGAATCAGAGCGAGTTCTGGCAGAGAGCGGGGCATTCCAGGACTTAGAGAGCTCCGCGTGTAGTTCAGGGAGGAAGGGCGCGGCCCGCTTGGTGCCACTCGAGCCCGAGGCGTTCGACGGCCTGAGACAGGAGGCGCATTAATTCGTCCTCGATGCCCGTGCGGGTCGCGGTGGATTCACGGGCCGAAGAAGCGCGAGAACCGGACCATTCCTCACTGTCTGAAGCGAGAAGCGAACATGTCTCCTTAATGTCCGCGGCGTCCTCGGAGGCAACAGAGCGGCAGCTGTATGTCCGGTAGCGGCGGAGATGGAGAGCGGGAGGCGACGGGCTCCGGCTGAATGAACGCTTCAAGCTGGGGTTCCGGCGGCCTCTGTGAGCGGCGTTTCTTCTTCCGCGGCGAAGTCAGAGGCGGCGCGGAAGCTTCTTTTACGGCCTGAAGTCGAGCCCGCAGGGTCGACAACGGCATACTCTCGCAGAGCTCGCAGCCGCCATCAGCGAGGGCGAGCTCGGCGTGCTCCAATCCGAGACAGAGAGCGCAGATGACAGCGCGGCAAGAACCGCAGGAAATGGTACGGGACATCTTGAAAAAGACGCTTGGCTCTTTTAGAATAAGGATACAGTAATAGCAAGAGAGAAAAAAGGATATATTCCGTCGGATGGCGGTAGCTTGCAGGACGGCTGAAGGTGGCGAAGACGGCCGGCTTCTTCAGTCTCCTAGATGCTCGCTAAGTTGCCTTGTCGACGACGGCGGCTTCTCTCAAGATCAGCAGATGCGTGTAGCCTCGCTGAAGAGATGAAAATCAGAGTTTCAGCCTACGACGCCATTATTTATACTCTCTGACCACGCCCGCTTCGGCGGGCTATGACGCAATGAGAGCATGTCGACTCTCATTGGACGAGAGTTCAATCGCGTCTCCTCATAGGCTTAAGCAGTTCCCTGTGAGCGAGCCAATGAGCTGCTAGTTAGCCCGCTCATGCTCTGCTGCAGTTGAACTGCGTTGACAATGGATACAAAATTATAGGATAATTTTTTGGCTTCAATTTCTCAGAAAAGATGAATCTTTCCCGTAGCGTAAGCTAGCTTACGCAATACGAGAGAACCTCTCGTAAGAGAACCAGGCTTATAAGGGGTGAGCTAAAAAAGGTAATGAGACACAGGTGAATGCAATCAGTGATGATGAGTCCGGGCAATGAGTTATGGGAAATGTAGTTTGTGAGGGAAGGATAATAGTCTGGTTTGGAGTGCCTTCTGGTGGCTCTCAAGGGCACTCCAGCTGGTGACCGTTACATAGCCCCCCCAAAGGAGCGGCTTCCAGACGCTCTAAAATTGTCCAGGAGGGAGGTCAAGCGGAGGCGGACCCGGGGGCGGGATGAAGGGCCAGGCCCATGGACCGGAAGAAGACCTGGAGACTGCGGTAAGACGGGAGGCCAGGGCGTAGCAGGCAGTGCAGGCGACCAGGGCGGAGGAGGCTGTGCAGGCGACCAGGGCGGAGCAGGCTGTGCAGGCGACCAGGACGGAACAGGCTGTGTAGGCGACCAGGACGGAACAGGCTGTGCAGGCGACCAGGGAGGAGACGACCCTTCAGGGGACCAGGGCGGAGACGACCCTTCAGGCGGCCTGGGCGGAGACAACCCTTCTGGCTGCCATGGTGGCGCGGCCTCCATGATCCCATTCAGGGACCTACTGCCTCCCCCCAAAACTTTCTCGGGGGCAGCTATGGGGTTATGAGCTGGAACAGACCACGTCTCAGGAACAGACCCCGGCTCAGGAACAAACGGAACAGATACCGGTTGAAGAACAGACACCGGCTCAGGAACAGACACGCTCAGAAATGCAGTGCAACAACATACAAAACTTTGCAGTGAGTGAATGTGAAAACCAGGCTTATAAGGGGTGAGCTAAAAAAGGTAATGAGACACAGGTGAATGCAATAAGTGAGTTATGGGAAGTCCGGGCAGTGAGTTGTGGGAAATGTAGTTTGTGAGGGAGTGATAATACTGGTGTGATTTAGAGTTCAAAGTTCAATTCATCTCCGTAACGGTCACCAGCTGGAGTGCCCTTGAGAGCCACCAGAGGGCACTCCAGCTGGTGACCGTTACAGAGATGAATTGAACTTTGAACTCTAAATCAGTTTTTGTTCATTATTTTTATATCGGCAAATATATTGTGCAATGGCTTCTTGTGGTGTTAGCACAGCATAGTAAAATTAACCTGAAGGTGTTTTAGAACAACCCTTTGACTCCCTTCGTACTGAAGCAAATCTACTGTCAAATTTGTTTAATGTCAGAGAGAAAGCAGTTAGCACCTAGACAAAGAGAGAGAAAAGAAACATTGCTCACAGTCTTTTTTGTCACCTTTGGCCTTTAATGTCAAGCTGTGGGCTGTACTGGTGTGAATGATACGCCTGTTGGTAAGTGTCAATCAAACAGCTCTCAACAGTCGACATGTCACTGCGATGTCACCTCACATTAAACCCCCCATTAAACCCCCCACCCCCCCCACCCCACCCCTCGCTGTCAGATGATCCATTATTCATCGGTCATTATTTTGGTTTGAACTGAAAAAAAATATTTTGTAATCAGTGTTTTTGTCTCTCTTTTTTGCAGTAAATATATATATTATATATATATATATATATATATATATATATATATATTAGGACTGTCACTTTACGTTCGAAAATCGATTGCACAATCGATCGGACCAACCAACACAAGTTTCGAAAACGAAAATAGGGAATCGATTTTAACGTCCTTTTTTTCGTCTTCTTTTTTTTTACACCAAAAATGTGTTTTAGGTGGACAGATCAATAGTACACAGAACATGTAGGATGTTGGAAAATAACAATGTTTTTTTTGTTAACAAAATGCTTTAATATTTGCTATTACTTCAATACAAGTGAACAAGCGCGCCGTTATTTGTTGCTTAGTGACGTGTGTGTTCAAGCAAGACAGAAATACGCTGTATTTAATATATCAAGAGGACTCACAAGTTGCGTATTTGTGCTAAATACGCGCAGCTTTGGCTACACAAACTTCCCCAGCAAAGTGAGTAAACATAGAAACACGCCAAATTGGCTCGTGATTTGACAGCGTAGGCTACCTGCCAAAGTTATTTTTTACCCGCATTTGGCGGGTTGGCGGATGTTAATTTCAATCCCTGAATGTTGCACTCCTGTTTGTCATTATTGTGCACGAAACTTCACGCCGATTAATCATCCGTAATATTGCTGACTTGTGCGTCTCAAGCGCCCTCTTTACGCTCGTCCTAACGCCTGTTAGTTGTCCGTGGATTTGCCTATATTTGGCGTTGAAAATGGAAACGTCTTTAGACATGGAAAATCAATTTTACAATCGATTCAATGAACACTTATGTCTCAAAAATCGAACAGGATTTTTTCACAAAAGTGACAGCCCTGATATATATATATATATATATATATATTCTAAGAATGTTTTTTTTTTCTTACCCGAATATTTGTTTAGCTTTACGCATAAATATAAAGTGAAGTTTATGCTATAAAAACAAACCAAATTTTTTTTATTTTTAAAGATATTGTTACGATTGGTTGTTAGAGAGCTCACGAATATTAAATCTACAACGGAAGACTTTGACGGAAAACACAACCACTTTTAACATAGACGAGAACGGACAAGGGAACCGAAAGAGCTGAGGGATAAAATACTGACAAGGTGTAATCAAAGTGAACAGGTGTGTGGAACGAATTAACAACCAAGGAAACTAGGGAACACAGGAAAACCGGAACAGGGAAAACTGAACCAAAACACAATGGAACTTAACCAAAACAGAACATACATGTTACAGATATATTACTCTTTTCCTGTGTGAACAAGTTTTCTGTTTAAGACGTTAACATTTTTAGACTTTTGTAAAAGCTTTGTTAAATGGTTTGTTTTTTATTTCAGATGAATAGGATAAGCCTACAGTAAGTTTTAATAACACCTTTTTATTTTAGGTCTACATATTATTTTTAGTAAATCTAACTTATTTCTGTACACTGTAAAAAAATCTTAAGTAAAAAAAAAAAATCTAAAAGTAAATCTTAAAAGATTGTTTAAGTACAATCAACTAGGATGTTTCAGTCATTTAAACTTAAATTATATTAAACTGACTCTTGTTGTATAACTTGTGATTAAAAAAATTGCTTAACTTATTTTGATGAGTTAAATTAAAAATCATAACTTATTGATCATATAATTTGTTATAGTGTATAAAGTGCCATCCTATCATGTTTCCATTTTGTGTTTTGGCTCGCAAACATTTTTACAGGGTCATAACGATTTTGCACAGAAGGCAGATGTAAATGCATCCAGTGTCCTGTAATAATCTGACTTGACTGGACAGTTTTCTCTCATTGCTTTCCTCAAGAATGGCTCAACGGTCAATAACAGCATCATTTCAACCTGTAAACAATAAGCAGTCCATTCCCATCTCCTATACTGTTTGCAACATTCCTTTTAACACAGTTCACACATGGGTTGTCATGTGGATTATGTTCTATGATTTAAGCTCAGGTGTTTTTACAGTAACTGACCTGAGCTTCGATGTGTGTGCGCGCGCGTGTGTGTGTGTGTGTGTGTGCGTGTGTGAGTGTGTATGTGTGTGTGTGTGTGTGTTTGTATGCCATAATTGGTGTGATGAGTTATTTATACCATGCAGTGGGTACACCGTACGCCCGAGGGTTGATCAAGCCATTTGCCAATCAATTATTTATGCCCTCTTGGAACACTCTTATTCATCCTTTTTAGCAAAATGCCATGGCAACACAACAGGAAGAGAGTCCAGTTATGGGGCTTTTTCTTTAACAGGAGAAAGTGTATCTCAACCCAGAATCCCCTATACCAGTGAAGTCCAGTGGGTCTCAACTGGTGGGTCACAACCTGAAAATGTTATTTACCTTTTGTATGATTATCTATTTTGGTACTGTGTTGGGTCACCACTTGACACTCAATGTAATATCTGAGTTTTGAATTTAAAGTTGAGATCCACTGGTTTAATATTTCTGCTGTTGCTGTAAATGAGATATATGCGGTATGCAATGCACTACAGTACTTCTTTAAAAAATAATAATAATAATAATACTTTTATTCATCAACAATGCATTAAATTGATCAAAAGTGCGAGTAAAGACTTTTACACTGTTTGAAATCTTTTTCAAATAACTTTCTATTCATAAAAGAATTATGAAAATAAATTAAGCGGCCCATATTCAAATACATTTTTTTAAATGGAATACTATTTCACAATATTACTGTTTTTCCTGTAAAATATACAAAAAATATGTAAGCAGGAAAAAAATGAATTCAAATACCAATAATTGTTTTCAAATAATTGTTGATAATGTTAATACACATATAGTGCATTGTGCAATCATGTATTGTTAAATAAAGATCTGGACAAAAAATGAGCATCATCATAGGTTAAAAGAAACCTGCAATAAAAAAGAAATCCAATTAAGTGACAGTCATTTCATTAAGATTACCCATTCCAATACAGTAACATATTCAGCGCAAGTGTGTACTCATGTTTATGAGCGTACGTGTGAAATCTGCTATCTTTTAGTCCAAACGGCATCATCCTTTGAGTCCATCACAGAAACACCCACATAGAGCAAACTGTGCATCATAACATGCATACATACACATCTACATAATTTATGCATTACAAAAGCCAAGGTAGATTTCATTGAAAAATATAATAACATTGTATGTACACAGTTGGCCACAAGAAAGAGTGATAAAGGGTATTATTATGGCAAAATTGATTGGAAGGCAGTGTGCAGCTCTAACATCAAACCCCCAAGGGTCAACGCCACCCTGCAAAATATTTTGCCCAGAATGGTTTTTACAGCCAACTCTAGTAATTTAACCAGACATGCATGTATAGATATCTCTCAAAACGTTCTCAAAGAGCTCTGAAAGTGCACATAGATGATTAGAAACTACATTAAAGGTGACTCATAAAGGTAGGATAGTTCATAGCCTCCTTTCCAATCCACATGCACACAAATGTGTGCCTGCGCAGTTCATTGTGCACCGGAGATCTGACGTCATGTTTCCATGGCTCATCTCTGTCAGGTGAAATGGGAGACGCCCCAGCGGAACACTTTAGGTTGTTGTTTGCTGCGTGTTCGCACGTGATGCCACCTCAGATGGTGTTTGGAAAGACACACGGTCACACACCGTGGAAATGTTAGCGACACTGTACACCTTGCCAGCGTATTTGTTCACTTGTGAAAGAGGATCCACACACACACCAAATTACGTATTCTACCCAATCAAAGACTTTACAGGTTTCATTATGTTTCATACACTTTAGAGACTGAAGATGCTGAATCTGATAGGGCGACAAAGGATTGGGCCTGAAACAGATTAAAGTAAAGACTTATAAAATAATGTCGTGTATGAATAAGGTTCTTTTGTTATTCAACATCAGAATCTGATAGACCCTCCCTCTCCTTTACGTAATTAAAACTGCAACAGTTGAGTGCATGAAGTGTCCAAAATTCCACACTTTTTTTGTGGTTGATTAAGTGCATCCTCCTGGTATTTAAAGTGCAGTTTTTCTTTTGGGATTTTTTCCCCCCTATATTGTTTAAAAAACTAAAATGGATTTTTTGAAACTGGAGTTGCAATTTTCAGAGAGTTCAATTAAATGTTCATGTTATATTTTGGTATATTTTGATCACAGGCCCCTAAATGTAATTAATTCATATTGCTGCATTTTTTGAGGTATTGGAAAATATTGTAACACTGATGGAACCTCTGATGTATTATTTATTGTGCCCTGATAAAAGAGCAAGAAAATTACACTTTAAAATAAGGTCCCATTAGTTAACATTAATTAACAAAGATCAATACATTTGTTATGTATTCATCTTTGTCAATGTTAGTTAGTAAAGATAACTGTTCATTGTTAGTTCATGTAGTTTAGGTCCACAAAATAATATTAACAGATACAACTTTTGATTTTAATTATCTAGATTAGTAAATGTTGAAATTAACATTGATTAAGATTAATAAATGCTTTAGAATTATTGTTCACTGTTAGTTAATGTAAATAAAAAACCTTATTGAAAAGTGTGACTATAAATTGATTCATTTTAAAGATGTCATGTGGGGTAAAAATAATAACATATTTCCCTTAGACCTTGAATATAAATATGAATATACATCTTAATTATTTAATTTATCCATTTGGGAATAATACAATTGAATTGCATGTTTGATATTTTTTCAGGCCAAAAAGAATCATTTAATCACATGTCTGTGAATGTGTGAAAGAAGGTCTCATCAAGCTGAGCAAAAGCTGCTGATGTTTACTAAAAGTCAAGCGGTGATGCCTCGCCTCTAATCCCTCTAAATATAGGGACACCTGTGACATCATCTTAGTCTCTACCATTTTCTCGCTCTCTCTCTCCCTCTTGCATGTGTAAGGCACATTATCTTATCTCCTCAGTGATGTATCCTCCGGGATTCATCTTTTGAAGTGACGCAATAGCACAGGGATTTAACAGTCTGCTAGTCACAGAGCTATCAGTGGCTGCCATGCAGGGACACGGGGTTAGTTATTAGTCGCTGACTGCATGAACAAACCTCGTTTTTTACCGTTTGCTTATTTGTTTCTCAACAAGGGTTCTGACTTGGTCAATAGGTACTGTAAAAAACAAAAACAGACACATTCAGGGTTGGGTATGAAAAACAATAAATGGGTCCCATGAGGTGTTACGGCATTAAGCTCTACCGGGTTTTTAAGATGGCGTGTTGAGAAGACCTTGGCTGAGATTACAAAAACTGCAGTGCTAATAGAATGTCATTAAATAGACCATAAACCTTTCAAAACAAGTGTATAATAAGCTATTACACAATAGCGCAGGACTTGTTAGTTTGACCAGATGGAACTGTTTTTCCATTATAGGCCTTAGGTGGTGCTTCCAGTATACAGGGCCAGGCTTCTGCTAATTTGAGACTTGGTTTGAAACGTTTTGAGCGGAAAATATTGGGAGTAAGTGCAGCCGCTCATAAAAACCTCCCAACTAATGTATCAGCAGCACACGCCTCACGGTCCGCTAGAGAGAAAAGAAAGGGGGAGGGAAGTAGGAACAACAAAGGCAGATTTTTTGCATCTAGAAATAGCTAAAAGCTTTATTTAACTGTTATATTTACTGCTGTTTTTATGTGCATATTTACTAGAATAAGTAGTAGACAGACCCAGTTTGTGCGAGAATGACAGATGCAAACCACCAGTATTAACAAACTGTATTTTTAAGGCTGTCAACATTAATTTACTATATAAAAATAAAGTAATTAAAAAATATCACTTTTAATTAGGCCCTATATTAGTAAAAAAAGAAAACATCCTTCCATCTGTTTTTATCTTGACATGCCCTCTTAAAAATAAAAAAGCAAGACTGCGCATGTACTGTTAACAATAGAGAAATAGTGCAGAAGACACACAAGAACATGCCTGCTTTTGTCATATTGACAAACTCAAATGCAAAATTGTTTCTGTAGACCAGTGATAGACTTATGATCAATTAATTTGACCTTAACCGATACATACATTGACTTCTAAATGCAGTTTTTGTGTCTATTAAATGCATAAATCGACATCCAAATTGTGGCGTTAAATTACATGTGGGAGTATATATGTTAATATATGATTCATTGATTTTTATTATGACAGTTTCTCCTATCCAAATGTCACACATGTAATGATTTCACATATCTGTGTGGTTTCTTATTAATGAAATGTCATTGTGTTTTACAGCTGAAATCTAAAGTAAAATCTGAAATGTTGCTTTTCCTGCCTCCAGCGCTGACACTGTCTATTCTTCTCTTTCCTTTTGTCCTTTAGACACACACACACACACCTCTTTCTTTTTGTCTCTGAGTGCTCTGTCTGCCTGTCTCATTGCCTCAGGATTCAATACCTTTCATGCCTCCCCTTGGATCATTCACACACACACCTTCCTCTTTTCAGCAGCACTTTTCTACAGGAATGCTACATCAACATCGCCACGGCAACGGCTGGCTGAGCAGGACTCCTGTGAATTGAACACACTGATGATATCAGGCATCCACTGTTCCCAGATCAGTGGGAAATGTCCTGCACCTGTACAGCCGAAGTGTACACCCAGTAAATATTATTAAAAGTCTGCCTAATAATAATTATTTATATGTTAGGGCTGAAATCCGAATACTGTTTGGTATAAATTATAAACAAAAATCAGTATTGTTAAATGATGCAAGTGAATTTGGGCATCGCAATATTATAATGTACAGTAATGAATCTTCATTTTGAGATGTGCATTTAAGATTACATTTTTAAAGTTTTAATAAATTATAGTGTTTATAAACGTGAACTTATACTGAGCATAAGATGTCAACACAGGCTAGTGTAAAAAAATATAAATGAGCATGCATAGTTACATTTCCAAAACCGTCCAATGACAATTGTTAAAAACAATCTAAACTGACAACCAATGCGATATAGACACACACACAAAAAAAGATTTCTATTCCAAATAAATGCTGTTATTTTTAACTTATCAAATAACCCTAAAAAAATATATGGTTTCCACAAAAATATTAAGCAGCACATTTTTCTTGAACACCAAATCATCATAGAATGATTTAAGAAAGGATCATGTGACACTGAAGACTGGAGTAATGATGCTGAAAATTCAGCTTTGTCATCACAGGAATAACGCGTGCGTGTGTGCGTGTGCGTGTGTGTGTGTGTGCCGCTTAAAGTTATATTTGTAAGTAAACATTGGAGTATTGGAGCCTTCTATCTTCTTCCTGTATGCATCCTGACAGTGAGCATAAGCGACTTCTTTCATAAACATAAATCATTTTACTTACCCCAAACTTTTGAACAATGTAAATTGTGATTGTTCTATATGCATATTAGCACAACACACAAAAACTTTACATTAGCTGTGTATTGTGTTTGTAATTTGCATCACCACTTCAATATTATGTGCTTTGTGCGATATTTCCGCAAAGTTATATCCATAGTCTCACAATCATTATGTTTTCAAGAAAACCATCACATATCTCTTTGTAAAATTGGGTCTTGGCTTGGCCTGCTTAATTGCTTGTCAGAAATCCACACATTAACAAAGAGGAGAAAAGCATGTGAAACACAAGAGCACAGAAAAACATAATTAATTCCGAACATAAATTAAATCAAGTCTGACTTGAAAAAACACAGCTGTTTCTTTGCCAATTTGACATCGCTTCTCCAAAATCAAAGCCAGTGTGTAGCTTAAGCTGCTCCAACAGTTGTTTTTTATCTTTAATATTGTCCTATGAGTTTATTACCCATGGATCTCACTCGCTCTCTCAGATAGGTATTTTTCACTCTTTCTGACACTGACACCCACAAGCTCTGACGGAGCTAGCAGTGATTTTCACTCCTGAATCTCTCACTAATGCATGCAAATGTGCACCAGGGCTCCTGGATAGCATGTAAACCCATTGTGAATTCAGAGCAGTGCATTGTTCCACTTTCATGGGTCTCTATCAGTCTGCATTAATGTTGCACAAAACACTGTGTAGGCGACTTGTCTGATTCTACTTTATGCAGATGACAGTTATTAACTCAACTGTGACTTTTGGACACTAGTGTTAGTTATAATCAGTTCCAGCTGTTTGTCATTTGTGTTGGTTTTCTGGGTGTGGCCTGTTGAGAAGTGTGTGTGTGTGTGTGTATGTTTGTATCTAGGAGGGGTTTGCACCCTATCAAACAAGGTCTGTTTCAATACACACACACATATTCACATAGACTGCCAATCATTCATTTACATATCACCAATAATGGTGTGTTTGTTGCCTCACACGTTCACACTCCGCTCTTCTCTTTCTTCACAGCAGGTGCACGCATGTACACTCGCATGCACACAGGTGGTATATGTCAGCTGTCTTCCATGCTGGGTTTGAGACTGTTGCAATTCATGCCCTGCATTGACTCCTCTCGCCCTGGGGTTTGGTTTTTATTAATATCTCAGACACCGTATGTTTTCAGTTTGAGGGCTTGTTTAATTTTAATGAGCCTCGGGCATGTGTCTCTTAGTTATTTATAAAATGTTTTGTGCTCACAGGCATCACAAACAGCACAGAACCCCATTTCACTTTTCCTGCTTCTTTCTCGCTCCCTCCTTCACTTGCTTTTAAAGAGGAAGGAGATGGAGCATCCTTGCAGGTTTTGTTGACTGTGTAGGTTATGAATTATTCAAATTCAGCTAATATTCTAACAAATAAGACTAAAGGCAAAATAAGTGTGTATAACAAGTTCATTTGCAATGCAAAAAAAAAAAGCATTTATTAACACTATTTCGATAGTCTTTAGACATTCTACAACTACAGTAAGTAACCTTGCAACTATATCTCTCATTAGAGTATTAGTAGCCGGTTAGGTTAGGGTTGGGGTTAGGGTTAGTAGAAATAGGTTGACATCAGTGTTGGGTGTGTTACTCTAAAAAAGTAATGATTAGCTGATTACATCTTCAACAGTTTAATTAGATTACTGTACTAATTACTCTCTCTAGAAAGTATTGCATTACTAATTGCTTTCTACATCTTTGACCAGTTGAACAATACAGGATAGACATGAAACTGCTCTTTTAATTCTTTCAAATAAACAATATACAATTGCATAAATTATTCTTGAACTGACCAAAGTATTTTAAAGGGAGAAGGTTATATTAAAACATAGGCAGACATTAAATGTTAATGTTAAATGTTTTACATTTGCCTGATATAAAATTGCATACGGCAATTATACTACTCTTAGAGAATATATGAGATGGATGGATAAAACAAACTATGTATTTTGATCGGGTTGGAATAATATAACAGGGTAGCAAGGGTAAAAGGAAAAACAGTTTGTTCCAAAGATGTGACAATCATATCAAGGATTATGGACTCAGGGCCAAAGAAACAGGACGGTGAACCCTGGGATTTTATTAGAACATTCCGTTCTGCTCTGTGCTACACTTCGCTGAGACTGCTGATCATATACTAAAGTGATGAATTAAGTGTGATATTAAAATAATGCCTGTGTGCTTAAAATATGTTCCATCTCTCTGTCTGTGTGGAAGAGATGACTGCACAATATGATCAAATTAGATGTAGCTCATGATGATCAAATAATTGTCTCTGACCCTTCAGCTGTCAGTCTCAGATACTTCTCATTTATCACTCATGTCCGATGGATGTACTGTGTATTTAGCTGATAAGGGCATATTTTATATATATGAATGACTTGTGTAGGTTTGTGGAGATTGATTAATGTTGAAATGCCCAATATGGTGAAAGAAGATAATTCATCTATAACTTAACTTATCTGTCAAATGTCATGAATCAAAAATCAATCCAAATCAAATTGTGTCTCCCTGGTGACAAACATTATATCAGTGGTTCTCAGCTGGTTTTGCTTTGGACATATATTTTACATTGGACATCATGGCCCATACAGTACCAAAAGTAAACAAAAATACCCCTAAAATCAAAAAGTTAATATGATAATAAAAAAAAAAACAATATGCAAAATTATGAACATACATTGACTGTTTGGTTTCTAAATGTTTTGGCAGCCATTATCATTTCAAATATAATAATTGGCCATGAAATGCATATGCCCAACAATATGCAAAATATAGTTTTAATAACAGACCACTTTATTTCTAGCTAACAGTTGAGCTACAGTTTCGGGTCCCAACTCTTACCTTTATAGTCTGCTCCAGTATCCCAAAATGCAGTTGGAGTTTAATTTAAAGCCATTAAGCTCAATGGAATTGGCCAGCCAGAGTGTCGTCTCTCAACAATCGCTGTCATAGGTCAAATGTGCAATAACAGAGACCTTGCCCTTGTCATAACCAAACAGATTGATTTGGGATGTGCACACAGACCAAGGGAATCATGGGTAAGAGTAAGATATTCATTTTTGTCGTTCATCAGTAATCTGTCCCTCAGTGTCCCTGTTGCACAGTTATGATCCATCTAGTGTAGACGCAAAGAAATGGGTCATGTGACACATAAGGTGACTGCGACATCTCATTTGACCATGACAGTTGAGAGATTTTGTTTTGAAATTAAATTTGTAAGAAAAAGGGAGCTTTATTCCCACAGTTGAGGTTTGATGGATGGGGCAGAGGTGGGCAATCTCTTAATACTAAATGGATCTCCAGTATCAATTTCCCCAGGGTGACACAGTTAACTCATCAGCGTACGCAAGTCTTGATTGCATTTTGGGAGCAGGATTTGCTACAGGGGAAGCACGGGATGGGAACACGTTCTCTGCGGGGGGCCATTATTGCAGTACTTGTCATTTTGAGAGCAACAAGTCAGCATGTTGTGCCTATGATGAGTTACTCTGGGACTGGCACTATATATGGTGCATATGAGACACATGCAGCATGGTCGCCCCATGCACTAAGCAGACATGCCACTGAGTTGAGCAGACAGGATGTATCCTTCTCTGACCTTTCTCTTAATCTCCCCCCTCCATCTTCATGTCTCTCCATCGTGCCACCCTTCTCTCCCCTCCCGGCTGATCCACTGTGCTGCTGTGTTTGAAGTCGGACATCAGAAGCCTTGAAAGCTTTTCCCATCCTGTATTGTTCATTTATTCATTCTTTTGTTTTTCATTATGCATTCACTCCTGCATGTGTCACCGAAGTGTCCAAACGGCTTTGTGTAAACACACCCCCACATACACCCTCACAGTCATGCAGGGTACACTGTCACAAAAAATTAAGGAGCGACTAACGAACTTTTCCAGTAACAAGCTACTTTATCAGCTTGTAGAGTAGTGCAACCAAACGGTGAACCAAATCGTTTTAAAATCAGAGCTGAAGGAAAAGTCAAAGATGCTCTAATATTCCTCTCAAATCTCGCTAATTTATTCTATTGAATTGGTTCTTCCTTTCAAATGTGACACTGGAATGTCTCGTTCATTCTATTGAATCAGTTAATCCTAAGTGGTCGTCTCTCTCATACTGCAGCTTTAGAAAGTCTGATTCATTTTTGTGAATCAGTTGTTTCTGAACAGCTTTCTCTTTCATATGTGATGGAATCTCTGATTCATTCTAGTGAATCAGTTCATGCTAAATTAACCTCTTTCTCATATAGCAATAGAAAGTCTGATTCATTCTAGTGAATCAGTTCGTGCTAAAATTAACCTTGCTCTCGTGTAGCAATAGAAAGCCTGATTCATTCATTCATACTATGTGTTTTGTTTTGCAAACTGTTATGCAAATTTTAAGTTTTAGTTTGATACTGTTACCCTAATAAAGATTCTTTTGAATTTTTTAGAACATATTGTTAATGTAGTTAGCTATGTTTGAGCTTGTAGCGTAGCTAACTATTTCTTCAAATTATGGTTAGCTTATAAGTTGCACTTCCAAAGTAGCTTCCCCAACAGGGCCAACACTGACTTTAAGATACAAATGAGTTGACAAAGTACAAAGGTCTTCCGTATTGCCCTAGTAACAAGCTGTTGTACCCCTAACGGTTACCCTTTGCACATTTTATCTGACAGATGAGACTGAACAGATGTTCTTGCCATCTGGCTATGATTTCTATTCATCCAAAGGAAGTTTGCAGGAGTCGTAATTCTAAACGCCAAGACTCATATCATCACCTAAACCAAGATAGATGATAAAGCATTTATTTTGTCCCTGCACTACTGTCTCGAACGCTCCGCGTCCTCCTTGCCCCAGCTGCGCTCAGGACTCGATGCCTAAAATCAATGGGTGTTTTTTGAGGTGTGAAGGTTTTAATTAATTAGATGGAGCTGGTGAAGGGGACGGGCGGCTTTACCTGCTGGGCCGCGAGAGTCCTGCCGTGTGGGTCCGCTGCATTCCAAACACCTGTGTCTCTGAAGATAAAATTCAGTAGGAACACTTACAGTAAGTGTTTTTCCATTGTTTAAATGGAACGCCTGGGACACTCGTCTCTTTCCATCAAAAAGTAAACATCCCCTCGCACTCTCTAGACAGATGTACAAAACTCCGGCTGTGTTATCAGCATTAGGCCAAAGTATCTGGCTACCGGTGCAAATTAAGAGTGGTCCTTGAAATATGGAGATGAGGCCTTGCACTAAGTTTGCACACACATCATGAGTCTTATAACTTGAGTGTTCTTCCACTGCTCCTTGCCAGGCCCCGGAAGGATGATGCAAATATGTTTTTTTTTTTCAAAATTAGGGCGGCCATTTCCTTTTCGTTATAAATTACAGCTGCCTCCGTTTCCTGTTTTTTTTTTTTTTTTTTGGTTTCTTGGACCGTAGGTTCATTTTTTCTCTCTCTCTCTCTCTCTCTCTCTCTCTGAAGTTTAGAAGAGAGGAGGCCATAGTTTTTTCTATCCCACCTTATCCTCAGGTTACTCACCATTCTCATTCATTATTTGTAGACTGTTTTATTATGAATGACCAGGTACAATGCACACGGCTGCTGAAGCCACAGTCAGACCTGCCTCATAGAACTCTGACCCAAATAGAGATGCAAACAAACCGGACTCCACATCACAAATGAAGATGACCATTACAGCTTAATTTAAGTGGGTGGACCTTGGTGAAACAGAGTGGACACGATGTGTATATAATGAACCTTATCACTTTCCTTATCCTTTATAATACAATATTTGCTGATTTTACACAGTGTAATGCATAACTGCACATTTAACTATCCAATAACTGCACATTTTTAGGGATAATTCACCCAAAAATTTGAATTCTGTCATCATTGTCTCACCCTCATGTCCAAATCATGACTGCGTTTCTTCTGTGGGTTTATTTCGATAGTCCACTTTAGACATTCGGCTAAATTTTCAACTACATGTCAAATAACTGTCATTAGAGTATTAGTAGACTGTCAGCTTAATATCTGCTAACACTTTATTTTGATGGTCCCCCAACAGACATTCAACTAAGTAACTTGGCAACTACAAGTCAACTTATTCTCCTAATCTGAACCCTAACACCATAACCTAACAGTCTACTGACTGTCTATAATATACTAATACTCTAATGAGAGTTAGTTGACATGTTGAAAAGTTACTTATAATTTGTAGAACGTCTAAAGTGACTATCGAAACAAAGTGTAACCCTTCTGGGAACACAAAAGAAGATATTTTGAGAAAAAAAAAATATATAGTTAATTATATATGAAAAAGTCAAATGGGGTTTAAAGGAGTCATAAACTCCACTGTTTTATTATTTTATCATGTTTTCTGAGGTGCAATTATATTGTAAGTACGATTTTTACATAAAATTGTTATAATTGAAATAAAAGGTTATTTTACCCCTCTGATTTACCCCTCTGTTTTAAAGGTTGTATCAGTCATTTCAGGCCCAAAAAAGGCCGAAACATAAATGATCACATTCATCTAATCTTTCCTAACGATCTGCTAGCGCCCGCCCCATAAACCGTCACACCATGCCGTCCAAAAACCGTGTCTCTGTATGCAGCCTAGGCTCTGAGATCTGCACGCAAAAACAAATGGGTACACCACCACTCAAAACCAAAATAAACAGTGTTTCAACCAATCACCGACAGGGGCAGGTGTTGTGAGGTTTTGAGCTCGGTCACGGCTGGAGGCTGCATACAGAGACGCGGTTTTTGGACGACATGCTTATGGGGCGGGCAGCTTGCGGAGACTTCAGTGTAAATGCCCACTGCTGTGATTGGCTAACAGTTTTGCATATGAAATAAGTATTACATGTGAAAATGAAAATGTTTACTATGTCTTTTACTATTATAGCATTATATTTATATCTACTCCCGTGGCATAATACGTTGCAGCAATTAGCATTGTTAGGCCAATGACAGACATGTCCGTTGAGCAAATGAATGTAGTGATTTCGTCATTGCAACTTGATTTCTGCACTCTCAAGAATGCTTTCATCATACCTAACAGTGTAAACACTATGTAGATAAGAGATTCATTGTGCAGTGTAGACAGTGTCATTGATTATAACATGAGTTTTGGTGAGAGTCCACTCAGTCACTGATAAACCCGCATAGTGTAATCGACAGCTCCAGTGATTAGAAGGGAGGGTTCTTTGATCACTTTCTTTGTTTTAATCACAATTTGAAATAATAGATTGTTTTATGCTACTAGACACAATGTGAAGTTGACTGTTTAGTCACTGGCTTGATTTACTGACGCAATAACGGAAATAAAAAATGTTGAGGCAAAGAATGTCTGATTGTACATGAATCATATAATGCCTAATCTGTGATTTCTGATAAGAAACACTGTTATTCAAATGTTGTGGCATTACTTTTGGGTCCATACCTTGTGCCAAAATTGTGACTGATTGTTCTGTGAAATGTACCAAACAAACAATGCTACAGAGACATTCACATACCGTAATTGAAAATAAATAACCACTTTTTCCTACATTATGCTCCTTTGGAAGGTAGTTATTTTTAGTCCAGTGTCCTGTATCTCTCTTCTCATCTCACTAACCTGCCAGTGAGCGGGGCCAAAGATGCGATGATGGATAAGTATTGATTTTCTTCTGCAGAGACGGGTTTTCATTGCACTATTACGTCATAACGAATCGTTTTCAGAGCTTGGTTTTAATAAAAGCTGTTTTTCGACATTTTCAGTTCTGATACTTGTTGTTTTTATAGTACAAGGATCTTCTTTCTTGTCAAAAGATCAAGGACAATTTTATTTCGCAATTCATGACCCCTTTAATGTGTTTTTGACCCAAGTGACTTTCAATGAATTAACAAAAACAGGTTAAAAACAGTTCTTCGTAATGTATTATTCGTTTGTGTTTCGACAGATGAAACAATGTCATACAAATTTAGAATGACCTTACATTTAACGGGATAGTTCACCCATATGTTACCTTTACTAACCCTTATAGTAAACAATTACAGGTATATCATTTTCATTTTTGGGTGAACTATCCCTTTAAATTTAATGTTGAGCATTCCTGCAGTTGTACTAAAACGCGGTGCTAGCAACAATTAAGTTTACCAGGTAATACTAGAGAAAGAACTACGGTTCCCAGCATGCACTACGACACGAATAGATTATGGAGACTATATACTTTTTTATTGTTCATTTTGTTATTTACACTGATAGTGTGGCAGTTGTTGCCCATTTAATATATATTAAACTATATATATTAGAACGGTAATATATATATATATATATATATATATATATATATATATATATATATATATATACACATACATGTACATATATACAGAACTGAGTGCATATTATTGGCTGCCTTGGGCAAACATGGCATTTCAGTTCATATATTTCAGGCATTATCCACAGATATTCCTTTCAAATTAATGGGAATGCTTTTTAAAGGATTATTTACCTCCTTATTTCAAATTATATTCACAACCGATGATATGCATATATGTGAATTTTATTTATTAGTATATTCTGGCAATTAAATTGGGTGGTCTGCCTTCAATCCCAGTGCCACCCTGGCCCTTACGTGTCCTCAGCTTGTATCTTGTACACTGCGTTAGATCAGGTGTGACAGCACCATGTGGAGAAATAACAGGTTTGTCTTCTTTACAACAAACACAGGGAGAACACGGCCATCAAATGCTCCAGATGATTAAAATCACTCGCCTTTCTTCCAAACATTCGTCAAGATTTCTGCCCTTATTTAGCTGTCTCTTCAAACCGTTTCTCCAGGGAAAGCTCTGGGGAGTGTAGTTTTTGTCGTCTTTCCACTAAGTTTGACAGGCTGGAGGTTCTTGTTTGACAGGAGGATGTAAACGACCGTTAGATTCCAGCTGGCCTGCATCACACAGCCAGACGATCAACAGACCGGGCTCAGACTCTGGCATCGGGAGCTAGTTTCGGCCTGGACCGTTTACACTCGCCGTCGCCATGGCCAGGCAACATTACGACTTCTGGGGGTTAGTGATGGAAGAACGTGTCAGCTGGTGTGGTGTAGCACAATTTGTCTTCATCATGTACATAGACGCTGCTACTGGGTTGAATGACCTGTTAACATCTGCTTCCAAAATATACAGTTTACTGCTAAGGCTAATTCACATCACTCAAATCTTTCCAACTTAAAGTTTTTTTTTTTTTTTACACGACCTTTCACTTGCACAGCAACCAAAATAAGGTTGACTTATGGTGTTTTGCAACACCTTAATCTACTCCATTGATGCATCAGCGACTACTAAGACATGAACGGAAATACAGAAATAATGTTCCAGATATTCACTTTCTAAAAAAGTCCCAAGTGCAAAAAGGCTGGTTTATTTGAAAGCTGTGGTGATAAATGGATATTAACGGAACATATCTCCTACCCGTAACTTTTCATTCTGATGTTAAACTTAAAATCTTTTCCCCTCTCTCACTGAAATGTGTTTCACCTGGTTTAGGGTTTGGCAGTGACTTTCCAAACAGGGATGTGATATTTTTCCTTCACTGTACAGAACAAAGAGTGGCCTGTCTTAATGCTTTTACACCTTAGGTCTCCCAGGGGGTTTAGGCTTTTGAAGCATCTGGATACAGCCAGCAAACCTTCTGGAAGTATTCTTAGAAGAATCAAGTTTTAGTTGACTTTTAGTAATACAATACAATACAATATAATATTTGTTTGTTTTATTTATTTCTTTAGTGGCATGGGTTGGACTTCAAATGTATCAAAAAATTTATCAAATTATCAAACATTCAATGTCAATGTCGAATACAGCCTATATATATATATATATTATATCCTTTTTAAACAAAAGGTTAAACTTTGGGGAAATTGGTTATTTATTTTATATATTTATATTTATTTTTTTTGTGTACTTTTTATATAGGTTAGACATTAAATATGTTAAAATGATATTAATTATGCAGTTTTCTTGTACTTTATATCACAAAATAATTTAATTTCTTTGAAAATAAACCATTAGGATTAAAACTTCATGAAATGATGACTCTCTTTTTGTGTTTATTCATTAAGGAAGTGGAAACAATCTAGCTTAACAAGGAAAGATGCCATGTAATGGACAGTGATTTCACACTCCCCACATGCTGGCCATGCAAAACAAAAGGGCATTTACAGCAGAACCAGTGGGGCAGCTTTACCAATCACCTCTGGCAGCCTCTGTCTGGTTTGGGGCCATCAGGTTTAGAATGAGCCATTCTCACAATCCTATTTTCCATGACAAAATATGTTTTAACTGAACACTGCTTAAATGCTATGATTATTAAACATAGAACCTCAATCTGAAGATAAAAACATTCTTCCATGCTCTACACTACTGCACTTGAACACAGTATAGGTCTACAAACAAAATTGAGAGTTCAAAAGTATGTGAAGTATATGTAAATAAAGGAATTTGTACAAGAAAAAGTAGAAATAGCTAACAAAAAGAGGGCTGTTGTAATGGAAAAATATCTCATTAGGTTTATTTACACTCACAGTGTCCGGGTAGCTCCGCCCACCATGAATTGTCATTGGTCTACAATCATGCTGCACCTAGATACTAAAGGATGACAGTCTGATTGACAGTTTCTTTGTCTGATGTGAATCTAAACTGTGTTCTTCGTCACAAGAAATCACAATGGCACTGCAGAGTGCTGATATGCTGAAGGCTGGCGTGATTATAGTGTGAATTCAGAGAGGGAATAATTCAAGCTCCAGTTGACTGCACTCGCTTCTTTGTAGTAGAATCATTGATCCCTCCTCTGCCTCTGTCTGAGCTTCGACTGGCCCATGAGATCACAAGAGGAAAGAAGCTACAACAATACGCCTTTTGATTCACGATACCGAAATTCAAATTCTGAGTATGAACGAATCAGAGAAAATTATTCAAATGTATCTTTTCAAAGTACAGGCCATCATTTTGCTGCACCAGTAGACACTTTGCTTGTTCCAGTGGTAAGAGGTAGGAAAATTTCAGCTCTTAAAATGGTTGTGGTCTAGTTTGAGCGCAACACCATTTTTCATTTCACTTTCCACTTTCTCCCTGCTCTGTTTATGGGTTAACCACACGCTCACTCATTCATTCAGCACAGAACAGATGCTGTAGCCACCGTGTGTGGCATGGGTGTGTGTGGAGCATAAGGGTGCCTATACATTGGAGATAACTGAGTCAAAAAGTGCTGCAAATCCATTGATTTTTAATGGGGAGGGTGCTTCAAAAAGATGGAACAAAAGAGATTCAGAAAGTAACGATCCCTGTACGACCAGAACACAATAGCCAATCAGAAAATTTCTGATGTTTGATATACAGAATTGTCGACCAATGAGATTTCAGAGTGGGCGGGGCTCATAACACCACAGAAATATAAACTAAACCAGTCATGTTTTCAACAAGAAAGATATCTAATTTGGATATCTTTATCTAAAATCTTATAATATCTAATATCCAATTCAAGTGTATCTCCATTTTTGTGTCTTCCTCTCCCATTTAATGCTCTTAGGTCAGGACCAATGCCTGTTACAGATAAGGGGGCATGTGCATGTGTGTTTGTGTTTGTGTTACTGGACTTCAGGATGTGAAGGCCCACTGTATTACCCCGTTTCCTCTTCCTCTCTTCTCCCTCATGGCTCACATCAGGTATATAGTCCATGGGAAAAGGAAGAGAGTGAGACGAAAGGGCGCCTATTTTCCATAAAAGTTGCTCCAATTCTCAACAATCCAGCATAACCAGCTCAGGTCAGTCGAGGGTTTGTTTTATGAATGTTGTGACACTGGAGTAAATGATGGTTGATTGGTCACTTGGTCGGCAGGCGCTCTAATAAATCAAGGTGAAAATGACACATAAATACATCTGTTTCAGCCAATTTGGTAATACAGACACTGCCACCCTACAGATGGCTCTCCATTTGAACACGAATACAGACTGTACGGCCTTGATATCAGTATGATAGTAATTGTTCTATAAATTCACTATTTGGATGTTGATTTAGATTACACACATAATGTGTTTTTGGATTCCAGTCATTCCACTGAGCTGCTTTTACATTGTTTTTCCTATGTAAATTTAAAAATCTCTTTTTAAAGAATGAGAGATGAGAAATTATATTTTGAGCTACAAATTCTGTCGACTAAACTTAACTTGTATTGAACCCGGAATATTCCACCCTCACTGTGTGTAAGTGTCCATGGTGGTTCATTGACCTTCTTGAAGAGAAGGTCTTCTGCTTCCATTACACAACATACACAAACACACTCAAACATTAAGTGTAAATATCTTTACATGGAAATCGTTTGGTTTGGAACTGGAGGATGTTGGGGCGGGAGAGGCACTTCTGTAGCCCTCAGAATGAGGGATGTCCTCTCACACACATGCACATCCACATACACATACACACTCTGGGCACTTGAGGTGAATTATTGTTCGCAAGTGGAAACTTGGCCCCCCGGCCCGGCTGCCGGTCCAGTGCTGACTAAGAGCACTGTCTGTGTTTTTGTCCCCCCTCTCTCTCTCTCTCTCTCTCTCTCTCTCTCTCTCTTTCTCTCTCTATCTCACACACACACACACACACAGAGAGAGAGAGAGAAAGAGTGTAAAGCTGCAGTCTTTCTCCACTGGGCCATTCACCTCTGAGCTCCTGCTGTAAATTCCACTGGAAACACAAACATGCCCCTGCCCAAAGCAGACTAACATCTTTCTTGCGGTCTAATTTTTGAATGTTATACTTTAACATATCCCATAACCCCGCCCTGGCTGCCGTTACACTCAATGAAGCATCATCAGACT
This sequence comes from Semotilus atromaculatus, assembly GCA_031834385.1. Classification (NCBI taxonomy): domain Eukaryota; kingdom Metazoa; phylum Chordata; class Actinopteri; order Cypriniformes; family Leuciscidae; genus Semotilus; species Semotilus atromaculatus. The sequence continues at coordinate 46,752,728 of JAULUF010000009.1, forward strand.
GCATTTTGTATGTTTTGCGGGACGCACTTTGTGCAAACGCTATTTCTTCTCTCTCATGGAAAATAACTGTCGCTCTGACAGTGAGGGGAGTTTATTGTTGACTTAATTAAGGAGTCTTACACCACACAAACCCCATATTCACCCTCATGTAGTATTTCTGAGAAGAGACAATTATTGTAATTACAGCTGTCTGATGACATGTTTGGTATAATGAATGTTTCTCATTAAGTTTCTCTAACCCCAAACAACCTGCCCCAATAGAAACCCATGCCTGTTTCGCATACTGCAGCAATCGCAGCGTCTGATAGCGGTAACCCCATGTTTATAGGATTTAGAATGTTTGAAATGTAATAGCGCGTCTTGCCACTAAACATTGCTTTTAGTTATATCTTCTGGTATTTTATTATATAGTGGCCCCAAAAAGTGTTTGGGCACTTAAAATTGCATGAATTTTATTTCATTAAATATGTTATCAAACAGAGTGACGTTTTAATATAGCATAGGAATGATTTTCAAGCTAAAATAACTTTGTACGATTTTAATAACACAGCAAAACTGTAGATATACTGTTCAATTATGCTAGTTTCCCTAATCAGCTCACCGTGGTTGCATTTATTTGATTAAAAATACAGCAAAAACACTAATATTTTGAAATATTATTACAATTTAAATATTTATTTTATATGTTTGAATATATTTTAAAATGTATAATCAAAACATTGATTGAAAAACATTTTCAGCAACCATTACTCCTGTCTTCAGTGACACATGATCCTCCAGAAATCATTGTAATATGCTGATTTGGTACTCAGGAAACTTTTTTTAAATATTATCAAAAGCTGAAAAAGTTGTTCTTATTTTTCCATTTTTTTGTGTAAACCATGAAACAAATTTTACCGGATTATTTGATGAATAGAACATTGAAAAGAACAGCATTTATTTAAAACTGAAAATTTGTAACAATGTAAATGTCTTTACTTTCACTTTACTTTCAAAGTATTTGGACACTTTCTGGTGTCCAACATATCTGGCACATCTTCACACTTCACACATGCTAGGATGCATCTGTGTGAAATTGAGGGAAACTAAATCTCACCTCAGGACTAAAAATATTACATTTGATTTATTTTAAGTTTGGCTTAAGCATCCAAAAACCTTTTGAGGCCACTGAATGTTATTATAATGCTAAATATAAATTCTGTCTTTTTCTCTCTGCATTTTCTGTCTTTTTTGTGTCCCACCAGAATGAAGGAAGTTCTGTGCTGACATTGTGGAAAAAGCTGTAGTAAGAGCCAGAATGCTGGAGAAGGGAGATTGATAACCAGAGGAAGTAATAATAATGTGTGTGTCCTGACTGATAGGGTACTGGACCCTCTTGTGCAAGTCTGCTATAATGAGCCATTTCCACTGTCCTCTTCTTCCACATTGATTTGAGTCAGCTGACATTCCATGACACATCTTTTGTCAGTTTGAGCAGAGACACCTTTAAGTCTTATGACAACACCATTGCCTGCCCTGAGGAGTTTTTCCTCTCTGAAATATTTTTGACCCAAGAATGCTTTGTTTTTCATTCTGAACCGCTTGTTAAGCAAACATTCTTATCTTAGATCTTGATATGAAAGCAAGACCGCCACTAAATTCCCCCTTCTGACATCACTGTACTGTATGTGTGGCCTAATGTCCAGCAAGGTCATACATTCAAATGTTTGTTGTAGTTTATATTCAGTCAATTCACAATACAGTCCATTGTGCCTTAATATGAAGTTATATCCTGAAACCCTATTGTAGGTTAATGGTCGCACATATGAATCTGTGTATGAGAATAAGAAAGTAAAAAAAGGTGGCTGCACTTGCGGATCTGTGCGCTGCTGGGACATCTGCTCAAGGGCCAGGCATCACTGTGTGCCGGCTCCAGATAAAAAACTCAGAAGTGGAAACTGGATCAAATAAAAATAGGATTCATGTCCTCTCTACTTCAGAGGTTTTGGAAGCCTGAAAGGAAACTTGTTTGTCAGCCTCTTGTGGCTTAGCAAGGGCTATATGTTACTTTTAGATGAAAATATGATGCAAATCGAAGTGGTCTGGCCTAATAGGTCGACTGGTTTCTCCAGAGATTCCTACAGCAAACATATGCATCACATGCTCCACATTTACAAGCTGCTTGCACAAAAGCTGAGCAATCAATGCACTCACTGACACCTCCCCTCCCCACACTATCTGATTGAACATTAGCAAACCTTTGAGCCTTGCTTAACGCAAGTTAAAAGGTCTTACAAAGTTGAAGTTTTGCCATACATCAAAACCCAATGCTCTACAGGATTGAAGATGGTCTTGTGCAGCGATGTCCTTCTTGTTAATGATAAAACCCATTAGCTGAAAGGATCAATGGCACCCAGCACAAACGCTGCTTCCTGTTATCATCAACTGTGCCGTTTTTTTCCCCCAGGTTGAGCAGAGGTGCTTGTGTGATTGTAAAACCAGGTCTTTGAGAATTATTGCTGGATGGAAGCAAGTCTATGTCTATATAAATCAGGGTCAAAAAACATCATCTTCCGAATCAGCAGAGTTGAATACACAACCTGAATCATAACATCATAACAATCTACTAAGGTAAGCTCTATACTCACGTATGTATGTATGTATTTAACATTTACTAATTTATATGTATTATAAATATAATATAGATAGATAGACACGGTTATATGTGTGTTTTTTGTTATTTGCAAGTCACTTTGAATAAATGGTCACATGTATGAAATGTCAGAGCGGTTAAAAAAAAAAATAAAAAAAAAAGATGGTAATGTGGCTCCTTCTGAGGCCTTCAGGGGGAAACCCACAACACATTTGTACTTTTGGCATCATCCTTCAAGTATACCATGATCAACAAATGCCAACAAAAGCTGAGGTCATAAAGAAACAACCACAAGAAGTACATGGGGATTTTGTTAGGTGCGGAAAAAATTAATTTATTCCTTTTAGGAATAACTTTTTCAACATTATTTCAGGCTTAGTTTAAGAACATTTTGAAAGAGCTGAGCTAATTTTGGTGTATTTTTTATAGTCTGAATCCTGAATCCAGAGCATTCACCTGCATAGTTGAAAAAAAGTTAGGCGTTACTTTATAAAAATGAAATCTTACAAAATCTTACATTAAGTACTATTTTATCACAATCTTAACAGATTAGATTTGACTGTTACATTGTAAGTCTTGCAGCACTCCACCTCAGGAACAGGAAATGCCATCTAGATATCATGATGAAGAGGAAGCTGTGGTATCTGCATGAAAAAGTTTAAATAGCTCAGTAACATTTGTTTTAATTTTATTTTTTTATTTTTAGCTGACCAAAGATTTCCATTCGCCTCTGGTACAGGTAGTCCCTGACACGAGAACGTGGTATATTTTATAACAAAGGTTCACAAACAGAAATGCTCCGGGCTAGTACTGCAGTTTTAAAGGAAGATGCCAGACTGGGACATGAGTTTGATGAAAATGCAGAGAGAAAAAAATGCTGGTCATGCAAGTTCACTCTATTAGCATCAGAAAGAAAGAATACAGGATTGCACAATATTTTTTTATTTTTTTATTTTTTTTGCACAATCTGTCTGGTTGGTTATCTATTTCAAAGAAGGAGACTCAACGTGATCATTCTAATTACCCACATTGATATGTTAACCAACTGACAAATGTTTCATGCATATTCATGGGAAAGAAGGTGAGCGAGGAGGATCAAGGCTGCAGAATTCATCAATCCGGTTCAGATCAGCGAGAGTAATGAGTTTCTGCGCACTGCGAATCAAACAAGACCAGAATCGTGGAGAGAGAACGGGCGACGTCATGGAAAGAATGACGTCAGGTTTAATTAGCCTCCGGGGAAGACTCGTCCGTGACAGTGGGCGGGGCTGAACCACGCCAGCACGTGCTGAACGTGCCGTTTATTAGGTTAAAATAAACAACAACGCGGAACAAGAAATTTTACATGTAACCGGTCTCAGGAATATCTTTATAAATTATGTTAATGCGCGCGGACGCTGAGCAGAGGGTGCACCCAATGTGATTGACATCTCGTCTCAGCCAATGAGGATCATCCTGCATGTCAGTGCCCGTCCTCCTGACGTGCATCACATGTCCCAGGCTACGCGAGCCTGTGGGAGGGATTTCTCTGCAGATTGGTAGAGCTAGATAGACGGCAGAGTGAGTCTGAGGGAGACCGAGAGAGTGAGGGGGATCTCTGAGGCACCGTTCGGAGAGCTTTGTGAGTGTAATTGCACCATTTATCGCATGCATGGTTGTGGTTTTACTGCATTTGAAATGCACCATTTTTTTAGCTTCCTCTTTGCTGATTGTCTTCATCCACCGTGCTTTCTGTTAGCCTCCGTTATTATCAGCTAGCCAAATTGGCTAGGCAACTCCTGCTAGTTGGTAGCAGGCAGAGAAAGGGGCAAGAAGGCAACCAGGCTGATGTGCATTTTTAACCCACGCCTGCCTATTGTCACTGCAGGGGAGGGGGTGTGTGGAAGATCAATAGGGTTTTCATATATCACACCATGTTGAGATGCTGGGCTGATGTGTAGTGCACGCTGGAAAGTTGCTTTTGACGTATGAAGCTTCTGAAATGTGTTCGACTGCGCGCGCCGCGTTTCTACAGATTCGATCATGCGATACAGCGTGTATTTTTCGAAATACTCATGTTGAAATCTATCATTCGGAGCTTTAATATAATTTGAAATGTATAGATTGGAGATTGTACATTTTGTGTTGTTTTTTTACTCGTTATACTAGACCGGGTGACCATGCTATTTTAACCGCAGTCAGTCGTTTAGCCCTCAAATAAAAGACTCGCGTTGTTACCGTTACAGATCCCTTGACTTTCATTCGGTCTCTGATATATGAATGCTAACTCACTTGAAGAAACAATCTCTATGATTATCTTGCATTTTAAAGGACGATTTTTTATTTTACACGAGCGTTTTGTCGTTTAATGACAGTTCGCTCCAATGAAACGCTGTGTCCCAAACGAGCCAACTTGTTAAGCGACCGTCTCTGTCCGTCGGACGGTCGGTGGCTTGTGACTTTAGCCAGCCGGGTATTTTTAGGGTTTTACCCAAAAATGACCGTTTGAATCGCGACTGGAAGTTGGAGACCCCTTCAGTCTCGGGTACGTTAAAGATATGATGTTGGTCTGCTTAAAACAGTGCACCCTTTTTGACAGAATTGAGTTGAGACCACTAGCAGGCTAAAGCCAAATGCGAGGACGCTTCAGCTGTCAACTTGCCTTTCGAACCATTAACGATACCTGCTTGTCAGTTGTCGCATTTCGCTATGTGTTTTAAAACAATTTTCGTTTAACCAACGTTAAAATGCTATTTGACTCAAAAATGGCAAATGGGTTATTAGTTACTATGTTCCAAAACCGTGTGACTTTCGTGTTGTTTAGATGTTTAATCAGAATGACAGCCGCAGCCATGCACCATTCACTTTCATTGTATGGAAACATGTATGGGTCACTGGTTATCGGTTATTTAATTGTGAATAAAGTAAGGTGTGCAACAAACATCATTAGAGTGAGTAAATGTATTATTTTTCTTTATTTTTGGTTGAACTGTCCCTTTAAGCGTGGCGCATTCGTCTCAACAGTTGTAGTATAACTACAGTCCTAATTCCTCCTGTCATGTGTGACTGGGCATGGGGACTGGAACAAGCGCTGTGCGACACGTCAAATTTGCTAGGATCGTATTTGAAGGAGCAGATGTGCAAAACACAATGTACCCAATCTAATCGGCTGACTTATTGCGTCTACTGTCTGCCTAATGTGTTGAGATTGAATATGGCATCTAGAATTTCTAGATAGACCCCGGTGTGCGTTTAAATAGCGTGTCAGGTCTGTTGCTTCTTGGCGTACATCATTCGCTGCCTTGTTGCTTTTTTTGCTTAAGCTTTTGCAGCCCTGTATGACAGCAATGCTGAATTTGACCTTGAGTCTACTACAGTGTATATTCAGATTTCTCAAACTCGAATTGCAAGGGTGTATTTGTGCACTTTTTTTTTTTTTTTGGTCTTCTACACAAATGATTTAGGTGTAGTGTGTAAGCTGACCTTTGATATGTGTATAACTACTTAGGAAATTGATATTTAAATGTGTTTGTGGTGAACATATTAAGTAATTGGAATAACAACAGTTCATGTTGCATATAACAGAGACTAATTCGAAGCAAATGCTGAGGATTTTGTTGGCATTCAGTTTTCTTCAGAGCAAAGTTGTCCATATCGCAACAGCTAAGCATCAAACTGTCTTTGTTAAAAAGTGTTTTCTGGTTTGTTGCAGGATGGAAATATATGATTTGACTTAAGTAATGGTTTCATTTTTTAATGATTTACCCTTAACATAAACTAACCTTTGACTGTCAAGTGAGCTTCAGAGGCATTTGCACTGTTATGTGCATGAGCATGGCCCAGTTGTATTATCTATTGATTTAATATCAATTTTTTTCCTTTACATATTATTATGTAATTAAGTATTTTTCGTAAAGCTTTATAGTAGATGTTACTTAAGCTCTGTGAGAAGCAGCTTGCATGCAAATGATGATTAGGATTAATCTTATTGTCATGCATTATTATTAACATATTGTAATGTTATATATTATATTGATGGAAAAAGTATATTATGTTTTATTATAAGCTCATGTTCTTAGAGCATTCTAACAGGTTCCAACTTAGTCACCATGAAATCAAAATGAACAATTCATATTTTTTTACGGAACATTGCATTGTATTATTAAATGATTTGTCTGTGCACATCAATATCTTTTATGAACTTCATGTGCCCTTGTAATCTTTAATCAAAATAACTCCCCATCCATCTTGCAATGACATCTCTTTTCTGACGACGTGTTTATCAGCGAGAGGGCGGGATAACCTGTCACGGCAAATGACAACGATCCAATCAATTCCCAAAGAACAAAGTCAAGTGCCGCCCTACATTTTTTCTTGTTCAAGAAGCAGGATATATGTCACAATAGGGAAGAAAAGGCTATTTAAACTTCCATTGCCGACTTAGTTAAGAAAGGAGTTTTCCTAATGGAATGGATGTTGGACCGATGCATTGCTCTGTAGAAGGGGTGTAACGGAGTGTAGTTGATCCATGATCCGTATACAGACAAGGCCAGAAATCGGATGTGTATCAGTATATTGGATCGGTGCATTAGCTCTGCAGCGATATGTGTAACTTATGCTAATCAAACAACAAAACAAAGATTAATCTATATTTAATTTATACGGTGAACACGATAGTGCTATTTTAGAATTAGCCTAATTATTACATTTATGTGAACCTTACTTCATTTATAACTTTGTTTTATTCTGTTTATTTATGCTTGTAATTACATTGTAAACCCTAATGCTCCGAATAATTGATTGGTTTGAGTAGGGCAAGCTTAAACAAATTAGTTCAAACAAATTGATCTTGATGAATGAGTATTAAGAACTTTATTTTTCTTTTGAGTTAATGAAACTGACAGATTTTAAGTAAACTTAATTGTTTCATTATTTTGAGTTTGAGCTTTTTCTTTTGATTAAAAGAAACTTAAATTTCTCGGAAACTTTCTGTGTGTTTTTGCACAAGATTAATACATGGAGATAAATTTTAGTCTTCAATGTTATGTTGGGATTTATAGGGTTTTCTGTTGTTGCAGTTACCATTGTGCTGAGAGCCTGTGATTAGGTCGAGGATGGGCTGTGAAACTTCAAGACTATATATGCTGGATGTTGTTTAACCTGGTGTACATGCCTGTAGTTGTACTCTCTTTGTTAATTATATTAGCACTGGTGTGCCTTTGGTTGTTTGCATTTACTGCATGAGACAAAATAATGTTTATAATATGATGCAATGGAATTGAACGATACTTCCTCATCAATTTTAATTGATGTAGTCTACAATGGACATGCTTGTATCAATTTAAATTTCTGCTAACTTTAAAATATTTAACTTTGGAGCTCTTCTAACTTAGGGTTTACAATGTACTCAATATTTCAAGTTAAGGGATATTATCACATAAGTACTACAAACTCAAAATCTAATAGTTCTACTTAAACTTGGAAATGCCAGAACTCAAGTCGAGGTTATTGATTACCTTTTTTTTTTTTTTAGGGTTTAGTGTAGTCTATTTTACTACTAACAGTTCACTTGTCTTTAATAATGTCTGAACTTTATTAGTTAGGCTAGTAGTTTTTGCTGTGATATCGAAGTAAGTGTTCTTTAAATGGAAACCAAAGTTACATTTGCCTCCACCCAAATTTATTTATTGTTGCTGATCCCAAAAATTATCCTATCTGTAACTTAAACCGTAATATGATCCAAACCATGAGTTTTGTGGTCTGTTGCACTACTACTCTGTAGTAGGCCTATATTGTTTTGTTTAATTTCAACACTGTGTAAACCCAAATTATTTGATTATAGATATTTGTTGTATACCTCCAACGAGATCAAACTAAACAGTGTGGTCAAACAAAATGGGCATGGCTTTGTACAACGCTTGTAGTAAAAGCTGTAACGTTATATTATATTAAGTAAATGTGAATGTGTTCCATAATGACTAGAATGGAAAAAGGGTAACTTAGCCCCTCTCTCTAGTATTGTTTATGTAAGAGGCCACTGCCTTGGTGTCACATTAATCTGAGGTGACATTCAACCCCTCATAAGCTATTATAAACAGCTAAAAATAGAGCGCTGTGCTATTAAGTACATTTGAATAATGTTGCTATTTAATTACTGTATAGCGTCATGCTTTATGCCTTAATCAGATGTTGATGACAGAGATAAAATGGCCATCTTAGGGGCAAATGTGATTTTCTGTCCTCAGTCGAAATGAGGTCTGTAAATAAGAACAATGTTGTATATTTTCTTCTACCTTAAATAATGGGTAAATTACCACCTTCAAGCAGATGAAGAATTGCTGTTCAGGCTTTTGATTTGCAACCAAATGTATTATTTATTTCAATGCACTCAACTTGATGCTCAGTAAAAACAGTTAGTGAAATGATATCCCGTTTCCCCCTCAAAGGAATGTGGAAGCAGTACTCTGTGTCTGGTGCTTACAGGTGCTGTCTTTAGGAAGTGTGCATCTAAATATAAACAGAAGATTGTGTTTGGACAGAAACAGAACCTTTAGTCGTGTCGGTCAAGACCGCATCCATTCACCAAGTGACATTCAATGAGTTAAGCATAATTCTGAAGCCTCATCATGCCCATCACTTCTAATGGTTCGAGTCATCTCTGATTTACTATGCAGTGTCAGACATGGAGGCAGGGGTCGGAGCAAATGGATGGCTTGTGTGCTGTGAATGGCACCCATAACAATCACCTTAAAGGTTTCTGTTCTTTAAAATCACTTCTTTAGATATGCTGTTTTAGCTCGACCAATACGCTGTATTTTAAACTTTAAAATAGTCTTACGTGGAAAAAACGTTGTCCACTAACGAAAAATGGAGACGCCGATTGCTTTCATGTCCGCTGCGGACATTAATAGGCAAAACCTTGGCAAAAAAGGAGAGCAAACATGAACGAGTGGAAGGACAGAGCAAGGAGGTCTTTTTAGGGATGCTGGGAAACCATATGTGAACCGGAGAGGAGAGCTAAAACGTGGAAAAAGTCCACCGAAAGAGGCGAGTGTAAGAACCGTAATGTATCTACCTAACGTTAGCGGTTACAGTCAGAGGGGCGTGTAGGCTATTGATCGTCATATACTACAGTTCATATAGCCTAGCTCACTCTGTTTACGGATCAAGTCATGAATGGGTCGAAATTAAAGCTGTACTCCTTATAACCACGGAGAATTTAATCGAAACGTTTTAGCTGCGTTTGATGTCCCTGTACTGTATTGTCTGTATTTGTTCTGTGATTTACGTTAGCAAAAAGAAATTGAAAGAAAGAAATGCTTAATATTTTCTTTAAGGTTCTGTTACTGTATTTAAACTAAGATAAAGGAATCAGATCTCCAGTGGTTTAAAGGGATATCTGTTATTCCACATTTAACTGGACATTTTCACATTCCAGAAATGTAAATTACTCTAACTTTTTTATTTTTAAGATTGACACTGAAAAATCTTATCTCATTACAATTGGGAAGCTTTTGTTGTCTATCTTCAAGTCAAATAAAAATATATAATATAATGTTCACAGTCCAAGTTAAAAAAATGTTATTCAAAATTTTAAAATATGGATTTATACGGTTCTTCGTCTCAGGGCTTCAATTATGGCCCTTTGAAATCTGTTTTCCATTTTATTTTATTTTATTTTTAATAATCATAATTATAACTTGATTAATGTAATAATTTATAACAATTTCTTCAGCAACAATAGTGCCATATGGATTGTTTGAACTTTATAATTTAATTAAAATGTTCAGACTTTTTAAAATGGCAATCTACAGTCCTACTTTTGATTTATTCATCCAAATTGTGGCAAATTCTGTGACATTTCGCATTGTATAGTACATTCCATTTTAATGACTGGATTCCATGTTTTCTGCATCACAGAAATCATTGTGCCCTAGAAATATGAAGCAATTTATTTTTCAGCATGAAGGATACTTTTTTTTTTTTTGAGGTGTCATTCAGGTTCCTCTTGAGGAGTTGTGCTTTGTGTGGTTGAGTGGGTGGCAGGCTACTGTTAGTTGGCAGGATCAGTGTCTAAGGGTATAGTAGAAGTGCCCAGTCGGTGGTGTGAAGTGGCCTTAAGTGCTCTGAACCATGTAGCGTGGGTAAGGCGGGGTGTCTCTGCATTGTACCCTCCACATAGAAATGGCCTGACCCATTTCAGCAACAGCCAGCAAGGGGGATGGGCTGTCTGAGGCTGCTAAAAATACCCCATTACCGACAGCTCTACTGCAGAGGGATCCCTGGAATCGTTGTTCTTGACTAGCGTGAAGTTGGCTTGTATAGTGTAGGGTCTCCAATTGCCAACCAAGAACTAGAGGGTTTTCCTTTGGTTTTCTTAGGTTTGCAACTTTACATTTTGTCATTAGGGAGCTCTTAGATCTCATGCGAACCTGCCTATTTAATCACAGGTGCATAGATAAGTGTATAGTTTTTAGGGTGGGTAGAATGGTGGCTAAATGCATGAAATTACACAATGCCAGGCATAAATGCCTGTTTCTTTGTGAGGACCATCAGACATAGCATCACATCCTATACTTATGATTAAATTATTAGTCCACAGATGCAGGTCCAAAACTGTCCTCTAGATTTGTATGGCAAGGGTTAACATTACTGTTGCTCAACCATACTGTGCTGTTGGTTTGAAGATCCAATCACAATGATTTTCCACTGTTGTGACATGTGACCTGCTCTGCAACCTGAAACTGTCATGGCTAAGCAAAGGTTTGGCACTTCCCTCATCGTGGCCGTGCAGTCACTCATAGATGATAACTGGAAGAAAAAAAGCGGTTGACTGTTAAGGACAGAGGTTATCTGCTTGAAACCTGCACGCATTGTTATTTACAGTCCCTATTCTTTCTAAATTGTCAGAATGAAATGTGTACCGTACCACAAATGCTTGCAATGTTTTAACCCATCTTCTATTTTCACAGACACATTCTAGGAAGGACCAAATCATTAAATTTTTTCTTCAAAGGGAGGAACACAGTTAGCCGTTGCAGTGCAAAGCTCTTGGGTGTTTCCCTTTTCACTTCCAGTTTTAATAACAGATAAAACTGAGCTTGTTGACTGGTGTACTTTAGACTTTATTTGCTAATGCTCTTTCCAGAAAGGCCAAGTCCTGAATTTCAGCACCTGAGAGAGTAGTTTTAGCCAAAGATTGTTCTCTTAATTTTTGTCTGCAGTGTTCATCACAGAGAAGTTGATAGCCCAGCTGGTAGCCTGTTACAGAGTAGCATGCTGTTCCACGCTCTGCATGCACTACTGCAAGTAAATCAGTCCTGGAGGGCTACTACACTTGTTACCTCTGCTTCCAGAACAAAAGCACTCTCAACAACACCATCTTCTCATCCTCATGGTTTGAATTTTCTATCTGGTCCTTCTTAAATCTGTTCACATCACCCCTACTGCTGCTGGAGAATTTCCTTTATTATAATTCTAATAATGCAATTTAATTAAATCTTCCTGATAAAGGCAAGGATAGTAGAGGTTGGTAGGGTATGAATGGCCACATGACAAGGGAGAGACTGGCTGTATGGTGCTCGGACAGACAATGTCTTGATTGTCTGCATTTTATTTAGCCCTATTATCTACTAAAATAGTCCCAAAGAAATTGTTAATTGAAAGTCCAGTGTGTTTCAACTGTGAAGTCTGTGTTATTTGGTTTGAGGGCATGCTATAGATAGATACGGAGTGTTCTGTTTTGTTTGTGTACATGAAGATATTTGTCCAAGCAGTCTCATTGGGCTTATTTACACTTTGTCACTTCAAGTGCAGTTTGTGCATTTGGCAGATGCTTTTATTGCATTCCATGTATACATTTTATCAGTTTGTGCATTCCCTGAGAATTGAACCTATGACCTTGGCCATTGCTCTCAAACTGAATTTCTGTGTTGTGCATTGACTATAGAATTAAGTAATTCTGGCAGTGAAATCTGTACATTAACACTTAATAGACTCTTTTCAGTTGTGCTCTATTCCACGAGTTTCCAAATTTAAAGCATTTTCATGTTGCTCGAAAAAGCCAAGTGTAATGTTTGGGGGGGGGGGGGGGGGTCTTTTTTTTGTCTCTCACATAGTTAAGATGGCAGGTCAGTTCCCACGCTACCCACATAGTTGTGCCTGTAAATGTGGGTAGCATGTCACCTTGAAACTCAGCCAAAGTCCAGGCCCAATGGGGAGTTTTCTAAACATAAGGTGTTTTTATTTGGTTGACATTTTGTTTTGAAATCAACAAACAAATCTATTATCTAGTTGGGGATTTGCACATTTAGTAATATTAATGTTATTATTATTTATACTCAAACATTCTTTTCTTTTTTTTTGCAGGTCCTTGGGCTGATTGTTTAAGGTTTCATTCACAATGAAAGCAACACCACGGGCTGAAGAGAATGGCTTGTGAATTATCCCAGTCCTGCCACCTGCAGTCGGGCATCCTCCTCCTCCTCCTCTGAAGGACGTCAGCTGTTTATGGGAACTACTGGCATTGGTCTCCTGAGGATATAGCTCTCCTTTTGGGACGCCATTTTTCCACCCTTGCTGAGTCGCGGTGTAGCCGGGAGACATGGCTAACAACTCATACAGCGGGGTGAAGAACTCTGTGGCAGAGCCCAATCACGATGGAGAGTTTGGGGTCTCGCTTAATGATCTGCGCTCTCTCATGGAACTGCGAGGGGCTGAAGGATTACACAGAATCCAGGAATCTTTTGCGGACGTTAATGGACTTTGCAGCAGACTGAAAACATCGCCTGTAGATGGTACATAATCATTATTTTGCACTCTCTTTGCTTTGCAAAAAAACTGGTCCAGGAGGTATAGTGAAAGGAACACCCACTCTTTGGATGGTTTTAAACAGCACTGTTGCATTTCACTCTAAACCTACAGATGTTAGCAGTTGTGAGCAGGTCCGTTACACTTGAATGGCATCTTGCTGCATTTTAGTGCGTCTCCAGTCTATTGGGAGGTTCGCTGTTGTTGTCCCATGCTACATGAGCCTGGGCTCAGGCAGCACATAGACAGTATGCTAATATCTACACAATGTCTGATTGAGATGAAGATCTTTGTTCCCTACTAAACAGTTAGACTAGACAGAGAATATCCTGCATGTCGGTGTGTTTGACATTTCAAATAAAAGTCTTTAATGTCAAACACAAATGCATTTACCACCCCATTCGATATAGCTTGTGAGAATGTGGAGGCAGCAGAAATTGAACAGCTTTTGTAATGACTAGTTTTAGACCCTTCCTGCTCTGTCGATCTTTATTTTGTTTATACTTTATATATCCATTTCTTTCTTTATTTCTAGGGCTACAACTATTTTAATCTTTTTATAGGAAAGTTAAATCACAAACGTGCTCTTAGGAGTATTTTAATTTTAACAGCAAAACACCTACTGTTAGGATGCACTCAATTAACTTTTGAGGTTGATACATTTACCAATAAGATAATTTTAGCAATATAACCGCATGTAAGTAATAAAAAGCACAAGCAATCTGTCGAAGCACCTGACACCCCACATGCAGCCATATGCTCATGACTTTCTTTGAAGCTTTTAATACATATTTCTCCCATAATTTAGGCAACTTTGGTCGTAAACTTGTTCCTCCCAGCAAAAAGTGCAAAGTGACATCATTGACAGAAGTGATGCCACATCACAGACGTTCATTCCTGATTATTTTTATTATCGATTTTTATTAGAATTTTTTTTTTGGCTGTTGCAGCCCTATTTGTCTTTTTTAGCTCTCTCGCTGTCTCCGCTTACTGTTGGATATTTTCTTTTACTTTCTTTCATTGGAAGAGATGTGTGAGCAGGTATATATAGTCTTTAGGGTAACATAGGGTAAAAGTGCCGAGTCAGTGTGCAGACCACAGCTGTAGCTCCATTGGTTTATTACCTCTCTGTAGACATTAGGTTTAATCGCTGACCTGACCTTGATTGAACTCTTGGGGGAAGGGATTTTCAGTTTGATCCCAGATTAAAACGGCACCATGTCTATAGCAGTTTTCTGCAGGCTCTTTGAGACCGTTTTCTCGTGCGTGAACACGCTGGGGTCGCAGATCAATACCAATGTCAATTGGGGGCTTTTGGGCAGTGTTTCCATGAGAATACTTCACTTATCTATTTAGCATGCAGGCTTGATCAGCAGTAATGCGTTTTTGTTATTTAAAGTCAAAATGTAGCTCATGTTCCTGATGGATCGCTACAAAGCGACAATATTAGTGCACTGACCTTTAATTAGTTTTGCTCTTCCATTGAAGAAAAATGTAAAAATAGGGTATTATGTGTGCATGCTCAGATGTTCTGGTTGGTGACTATCCCAAGTTTCTTTGATATTCTGATAGATAATGGCTCAGGTCCATATTTGGCCCATTTTATAGTCCAATCCAGTCAACAAAATATTTCAGTATGAACAACAATAATAATAGTTATGCTTGCGTTAGTATTAATGTTGCTGCTAGGTCTTAATACCAAGTGTCAGATACGTTTAATGCATATAAGGTATTATGAATAACATGTTTGGCAGAGCAGCAAACTTGGGATGTACCAGCCGATAGCGAAAACTGATAATTCCCTTATATTTTAAAGCTGATGACTGATAGATTGGCAGATAAATCTCTATCTAAATTAAGTTTTTATTTAATTTGAGAGCCTGATTACAAAAACAAAAGTCTCACCATTAAAGCCATGTCCCAAGCACACAATAAAAATGTTCTCCTTATAATTTTATGTAGCCTATGTGACAGACTTGCGCTGCTAAGTAATTCCAATCATATCTAAAGCAATTCTAAACCATTGTGGTGAACAAGTGCGCGTCTGAAGTGTCTTAGCTGAAGGAAATAGTTAACTATCGACTTCAATATATTAACCAAAAAGTTTTATCGGGCCGATAACGATAACATTAAAAATTAGCATATATCGGCCGATACCGATATGGTGGCTAATATATCATGCATCCCTACAGCTAACTCTTATCTTTCAGTCTTGATAATGAAGCAATCCTACCTTCTGATATGCATGGCATGCGTGGATGCTTGTATATAGTGTCACCTGCTGCATCCTACCCTCACAAGGTCTGACTTTTATTAGCAGGCGATGAAATACTGAGTGATTGAAAAACAAAGGCTTACTGTGCTGTCTGTAGTCCTGAGCTATACCTTTGTCATGGTGTCAGCGGAAACTATAGCGTCAGTGGAAATATATATTTTGACTTCACGGCTCAAATAATGGGGTCACACTGATCACATCAATATGACTCCTAAAAATGCGTATTTTGTTTCTTGAATAGACTGTCTGAAATCTGGCCCATGCTGTGCCCGAGCTTTGTATACCGTGTGAATTATGTATTAGTCATAGAAGAATAGTATGAGAATTTCTCCCTCGGTATTCTATTCAGTGCCCAGACTCTTAGATGGCCCTGTCGCTTAGCCAGTCTCTCTACACGGCACAAGGCTAACTGAGATTGGAGCCCCACAGTGATCCGCCGGTTTAGCTCTGCCCGGTTCACAATAGCACGCTGGCAGGCAGCCCTGCTGTTATGACACGTTTTACAGCTTAATCAGATCACTCAGTTTTGCCATAGGAAATTAAGCAGTCATTCAAGATTACAGAAGCTTTGACAATTGAAAAGGGATTTCTAATTAGTAAGTAGGCCATTTCTCAATTTCGTAGCAAAGCCACCACTAATCTTTCTACTTTTTTTATTTAACTAGTTACTTTTTAAAGCTCTTTTGGCATCACTTTAAATTGTGATGTTCTTTTCATGTTGTTCATGTGAATATGTATTTATGCTAGCCCATTTGACTACTATTGAAAGGTTCCTCAAATCTAATATTACACAATTCGCATGTGTAGAGACGAGGGACTTCTATTGCAATTTAGGGCCAAAAAGGGCCAGAGATTTGTCTTAACAGATTTTTATTTGAAAGGGCTACTAATATGAACCTGTTTCATGGGCCCCTCAGGACAATTTTACTGGGGCAGTAAGAGTTAAAAATGTTTTAAATTTAGTATTCCCTAGGGATGCACCAATATGAAATTTTTGGCCGATATCGAGAAATCTTTATATTTGAAAGCCAATAACCGGTTTATTGGCCGACAAATCTAAATCCAAATTTTTATATAATTTGAGAGCCTCATTACAAAAACAAGTCTCACCATTAAAATCCATGTCCCAGGCACACAATTATAATATTCTCATTATAATTTTATGGAGCCTATATGACAGACTTGTGCTGCACATTGCAGTTAACTGTATTTTTCTTTTTTGAATGATTCCAATCATATTTCAAGCAATTCAAAACCATCATGGTGAGCATCTGAAGCATCTCAGCTGAAGGAAATAATCCATTAATTATCGGCTTTAATATATCAGCCAAATCTACTTATCAGGCCGATAACGGCCGTTTCACACCGCAAGCGTCAGCGGCGCGTGAGCAGCGCGTATTTTTTTCGGCTGCATGTTAATCAATGAGTGCGTTCACACCGCGAGCAGCAGCAGCGCGTGAGCGTCAAGCAGGAGCGTCGCGTTAGCAGCAGTGAAGCGGGGGTTTCGGCTTTGAGTCTATTTTTGCTGCGCTGCTCACGCTCAATTAAAGTGAAAGCACACTTTTGAAGGACAAAATGAATATGATTTCACACAAAACGTGCCCAAAACGCTCAGAATTTGCATGTCTAGTGTGTTTTAACAAGAACTGCAGTATGTCCGAAAAGGAAATGAAGACTAACATAAAGAAAAGAGAATTTTATAGTAAAATGTACCCATTAAGCTTGTTTTTAATTATTCAGTTTGGGCTTTGAACAAACTTCAAGTCTATCAAGTTTATGACCAACTTCTAAAAACAAATTTAACAAAAGTCTTTGTAAAGAAATGCTTGCTTATGTAGCCTGGGAGCCGCTGTTGTGACGCTGTACAAACGCTTCCAGTGTGAATATTCGCGCGCGTCTGCAGCTGCAGTGACGATGTAGTTGCGCTGACGTGCTGCTCACGCGCCGCTCATGCTTGCGGTGTGAAACGGCCGTAACATTAAAAAAGAACATATATCGCCCGATACCGATATGTTGGCCAATATGTCATGCATCCCTAGTATTCACAATTCTTTTTAAAAGACTTAACACAAATATTTCTGAAGGATATCTCAGAAAATACTTAAATCAAGTGGGAGGTGATGTTTGTAAGGTTTACAACCAGCCGCAAGCTTCATCCAGTACTCTTGATACTAGTATGTATGACCCTGGCACACTCTTAAGTGTGTTAAAGGTGAAGTGTTGGTTTTCTAGCACTTTCTTCTTTCTCACCTTATACGCAAGACACTCGTAGGTTGATTTTTTTTTTTTTTTTTTTTCTCGAAAGGTGCATACTTCAAAACATTGCTCTGTTTGTTTGAGCATCCTAACCAGACCGACACAGCAATATTGGCTCAAACAATAGTGGAAGTTAGAGACGTAATTGTCTAGATGCACAGAAAAGACACACTTTGCGTTTAAGGTGCAGCTACTGCACCTGTCTGAAATATCCTTCTGTCTTAAGCACTTACTATAGACGTTTATGAATGAGCTTTTTGGTAAAAAAAAAAAAAAAAAAAACTCAAATCTAAACAGCATGGAGCTCAGTAGATTGTTGATTGTGAGGTATTCAAAACCATTGCTTATAATTTGCTTTGTTGATGTCTGAATGCCTTGATTAGCATATTATTCATAATTTAATGTTTTCTATTGTCTTGTCTAGCTTGTTAAATGTTTCTTTCCTGGATTTTCACATTAGAGATTAGTAACAACATTTTCTTGTCTATAGAGGCCCCTGTTTTTGTGGCTCTCAAGGTCTCGTGTGAAAAGAGAAACTGACGTCAAATGATTTGGTCTCCTTTGAGGAAATGATAAAAACCTTGGAGTCTTCGCAGCAATTATTGCAAACGCTAGTTTTAGGTATACAACACCTAAAACGTATTAGCACTTCCAGCAATCATAGCGCTAATTCTGCACTCAGTAGCATGCAAATGAATAATTAGCTGTCTAAATGGCCGTGTTTTGATGGTCTTATTTTTTTTTTTCTTGTTTAATCTTCGCTTCAGTGATGCTTTAAACTAGCTGTCTGCTTGATCTTGAGAGAGAGTGGAATTGAGATGTGTACTGCAGCATAAATGCATTTTTGACAGAGGCGTAAGACCTGACTCATCTGCTCCTTAGCCCACACTCTCCAAGCAGGGAGAGAGAATGTAATCCTCAGCCTCAATTTCCACACTACACAAACCTGGATTTAATGCACTGGCGTTGAAGCAAGCAGAAGTTTTCAGCAGTTAGCTGCTGTGCTTTCATCAAGAAGTATTGGTTACCAGTACAAACAAACATTTTTAGTTTGCTTCATTTTTGGTTTCTCTTCCTTATTTCAGAATCCATGTAGGCCTATCTACATGTCATCGCTGAAGTGATAGTAATCTTTTTGCATTACATTGGCTTCAGCGAAATGTTTTTTTTTTTTATCAGTCACACAGATTATAATGTTCAGATTGTTCTGTGAAATAGTTTCCACTAGAATAGAAACTGATAGATTTTTAAGCAGCAGCGAAGCGTTTTTTTTTTTTTGTAGTGAAGAAAAAATAAATAGATGTAGGATTTAGTTTGAAATAATTTTCATTGCAAAGAAATGGCAAGTGACAAATTGAATGAAACATGAAATAGAAAGACGTAAATAGTATTTTCTTGTAAAACAGTCCAATAATCTTTATTTATAACTTCATTATTTTTTTTATTTTTTTCTCTGTGTTTGTAGATCATGGCGCTAGCAATGAGAAATTCATTACATTTATGCATTTAATCCATATGATCTTGCATTGCATTCAAGGTATACATTTGAACATTTATGTTTAATAATTATAATCAAGAACATTGTCTCTGGGAATCAAGCCAATGACCTTTACTGTTTGAGCTCCAGGAATTCCCATGTAGACCTCAAATGCTGTGTAAGTTGCTTTGAATAAAATCATTGGTCAAATGAATGCATATGTCGCAGACATTGAAGTTGTCCAAACAAAAAGCTGTTTGGTTGTGTATGGTCAAAAGTTGAGTGTTATCCAGTAGCTCAAGCAGAAATGTGCTTTTGAGACACTAAGTGTTAATATGCAGTGAAACCTTCAGATCAATGGGTGACAGCAAGAGCCAAGCGGCTCTATGGCTTTGCTGAGTAATGTGGAGGATGTTGTCATGACAATAGGCTCTGCTGACCAGGCTTCTCTCTGGTCTGGCAGGCAAACCATTCTGTTCAGTCACACATAAACATTCATTCTGACGCCTAGACACTAGTGTCTAGATGCATCTATATGCATAAACACACAATCTATTCGTCCGCATGGCTCATTCACATTTAGACATCCTTTTCTTTGTTTCTTAACATGTGGTGAGTGTGAGTGAACTGAACGCACACACCATGACTTCTTTGAATACCTGCTTTGAATGTAGAGAGTTATTCAAATAGGCAAACCAGAGGAATGCTGTTACACCAGTGCATTTGAATGATTCCTGAGAATGACGGTGTACAATGAACCCAACATTTGTTTTTGGCCTGTCAGTTTTTGGCACTGGTCCTGGATTAACTAAGTTTTCACACCCAGGAAATTCTCAGGATCTTGTCAAAATCCCACTCGCTGTACTGCTGTACTGCCAGGATTAATAGATTAGCTGTGCTAATAGCTCATAATCGATGAAACGCATATATTTCTTCTGTGATCTTTTGGTCTTATTCTGAAAAACTTTATCTCTAAGCTACTTTCGTAGCTTACTCTCATTAGAAACTCATTAAGTATCGTATATAAGAAGGGCTGTGTTCGGTGTTTACTTGAGTTAATAATTTTGTTTCTTTCTTTCTCACTCTTTTTCTTCCAGGATTAAGTGGGCAGCCCTTAGATATTGACAAAAGAAAAGAAGCATTTGGACAGAACTTTATACCTCCGAAAAAGCCAAAAACCTTTCTTCAGTTAGTATGGGAAGCATTACAAGACGTAACATTGATTATTTTGGAAGTGGCAGCAATAGTTTCTTTAGGCCTTTCTTTTTATAAACCTCCGGATTCTGAAAGTAAAAGTAAGTAACCCATTTCTTTCTTTCTGCTTTATTTATAGCTTATCTCAATTTCAGACTGTTCTGAGCTGAGTTTTATTCTGTGTGTGTGTGTGTGTGCAGATTGCGGGAATGCAGCGGGTGGAGTAGAGGATGAAGGAGAATCTGAAGCTGGATGGATAGAAGGAGCAGCGATCCTCCTGTCTGTTGTTTGCGTGGTGCTCGTAACAGCATTTAATGACTGGAGCAAGGAGAAACAGTTTCGTGGCTTACAGAGCCGCATAGAACAAGAGCAAAAGTTTACGGTGGTTCGGGGAGGGCAAGTCATTCCTATCCCTGTGGCCGAGATTGTCGTCGGGGACGTTGCACAAATTAAATATGGTAAGCTGACATCAATTTGCTTAGATTTCTCATTTCCTTTCTAGAGGGATGTCAAAAGCGCCGGTCTAACATTTCACTAGTGTTGAGTGATTATTACCTTTTCCTGTATAGTCACCTTGAAATAAGTTAAAAAAACTGCTGACAGAAATGAACATTATTGTGATGGGATACCTTCTTTGTCAGGTGACCTCCTGCCTGCTGATGGCGTTCTCATCCAGGGCAACGACCTCAAAATAGATGAGAGCTCTTTAACCGGAGAGTCTGACCATGTGAAGAAATCGATGGAGAAAGATCCTATGCTGCTGTCAGGTGGGACATGAAGACACAATTCACAGCGACAGCGACTGATCATTAGTGTTGTTAAAAGTTTTTTTAAAAAAACTTTTGTGCATTTTCTGTTGAGTCCTGTCTCACCTCTACCCAAAAGTTCAGTCAAACCAAATAAATGTCCAGCTTTTTAGTTCAGATGTTGGCTACGTAGGACCTGCTCCCTCTCAGCAAGGCTATTGCACATCTTCAGCTAATCCCATTTTATGAAAGCAAGTTGATCCTCTGATAGAATGACATTGCTGTGTGCCTTCCCAGAGGAGATGAAGGGGGATTTGCGAGCCTGAGTGGGCACTCCTCCAGCGGAGCTTGCGTTAGCCTTGCAGAAACCTCTCCCTGACATTTTTTTTTTTTCATAGTCCCCCTCCTCAAGCCTCAATTATAGTAGAGGAATCCTGAGATGGGAGGAATAAAAATGGCCAGTCATTTAATGTTTTTTTTAAAGCCCGATAAGTAAACGACTAGTGCTCATAGAGCATAATAAAAATAAGAAAACAGAAGGTGCCTGTATAGTGCTAAAAACTGTTACCTTCTCAAACACAGTTTGGTTCCAAATGAGAGTGAGCCCAAAATGTTCAAGACTTACACCCACATTTTGAATACTAAATACTCTGCTAAATTGGATACTCTAAATAACTAGTTATGTCATAAAGCTGAGCTGTGTGACATTTGATGGTTCATCACTTTTTTAGTCTTCCACATATTTGTCGTCTTGACCATTACGAGAACACAGAAATAATGGCATAATGACCTTTTAATCACCTCATCTTCCTCTGTGCAG
The DNA here is from genome assembly GCA_031834385.1 of Semotilus atromaculatus. NCBI lineage: Eukaryota > Metazoa > Chordata > Actinopteri > Cypriniformes > Leuciscidae > Semotilus > Semotilus atromaculatus. Next base: position 46,774,916 of record JAULUF010000009.1, read on the forward strand.
GTACTCATGTCATGGAGGGTTCTGGAAAAATGGTTGTCACTGCTGTCGGAGTCAATTCTCAAACTGGAATCATCTTCACGTTATTGGGGGCGGGAGAAGATGACGAGGATGAGGAGGAGGAGAAGAAGAAAAAAGAAAAAGAGAAAAAGAAAGAGAAGAAAAGTAAGTTTTGTATTGTCTGTATTATTTGGTGCCTTTTTAGTCTGCCTCAGAAACTAAAATAGACCAACCCGTGGCCTTTTCATTCTGTAGCTACTGTGGCTGCAGAGAAATGAATTGAATAGGCGTGTGTTGTTCCTGTATTCATGAAAGTGTGCTTTTGTCTATCTCGGAAAATAGTTTTTGTTTTTGTTTTGTTTTTTATCAGTATTTTTCCGTCTGGTATAAAATGTCTGAAGCAGTGACTCCTGGAAAAATGTAACGAGTTCTCGTGCACTCCATTAACTAACTGCCATTTAATGCAGTTCTGGCAGCCTGTGTTGGGGCTCCAAATGAGTGCCTGCAGATACATGAATATTTCAGTGCTTCCGGAGGTTGGACCCCAAGTTGCTGTTCAGCAACTGCGCACCTCTTTACAATTTTGTGCATTTGGGGTCAAGCCACTGCAGTGGATTTGCTAGCCTCTTGAGGTTGTGGCACACATCTGTTCTTAAATATTCGAGAGCCTTTTCTCATTCTGTTAAATCAAAGAGAAGATTTGCATAATTGGAAATATGTTCAAATGTGCGCTGCAGAACCGTCGCTTACATAATGGTGAATAATGAATAAATTAGTGAGTGTTTGTTATGTGGCTTCTCTTTCTCTGTCAATACAGATAAAAAGCAGGATGGCTCTGTGGAGAACAGAAAGAAAGGTTAGTTACCCTATTGACTTAATGACATAATGAACCCCCTATTGGCTTAGCAGGCCACCCTCTTACTAACTGCAGCCTGCATTAAAACCATCGCCTTAACCCATTAGTGCTATTGGATCTTCATTAAAGCTAATCCACACTAGTGAGGTGCAAAGAAGTGTGTGTGTGTAGTGTTGAGAGGTTGGTTTTAAGTGTTTTGGAGCTCGACAGTTCAAAAGTTTGGGGTCAGTAAGATTTTGAAATAAATACTTGTATTCATTAAGCACACATTCATTTGATCAAAAGTGACAGTAAAAATATTTTACATCTTTCATGAGTTCTATTTCAAATAAATGCTGTTCTTTTTAACTTTCTATTCAAAGAATCCTACAAACTGTTTCTACAAAATTCAACATTCATAAGAAATGTTTCTTGAGCACCAAATCAGCATATTAGAATGATTTCTAAAGGACAATGTGACACTGATGACTGAAGAGTAATGGCTGATTGATCACAGGAATAAATTGCCTTTTAAAAAAAGTTATTTCATTTTTTTATTTGACCAACCTTTGAATTAGCAGTGTCCAGATATGTGCACCTGTCTCGCTTGAAACCTTTTATTATCTAAAATCACCTTCCCAAGCAGGGCAGTGTCCACATTCAGGCCACCCTGTGTTCAGAATCAAACTCTTCTCTAAAAGTAGACCATGCTTGTGTTTATTAAAGCCCCGGCTACAGATCGCCCTGCCAGAAATGAGTTTTAATCCACCAGACTTGCGTTACAGCTCTGTTAGTAGGGCGCAGCAGCACAGCACGGTAGAATAGCAGTTCCACATCGCCTCTTACCTCCCGCTAATTCAGATGCAGTCACATTACCTCACATCACACACCCGTTAAATCCTGCACACAAGCCTATTACGTCATGCTTCAGCAGCGTTAGATGTAGATATCCTGCTGTGTGCTTGTCTGTATGATTGCACGCATGCTGAGTTCTTTGTTTGTGTGATGTCACCTCACCGGCAGGCTGTACTTTTAGCACGCAGAGCAATGGCCTTGAGATGAGGCTAATAGTGTACGTGTCTTCTTTTATAGCCGATAGTTTTAAGTGATATCTTAAAACTGAGTGGACATCTGAGTGTGGCGATGAGGTTTTATGTCTCCTTGGTCACATGGGTTTGCATGTGGCTCTTAAATGTGAGGACGATCTCGAGCTCTGTTTTTTCGGGCTGTAAAAAAAAAAGAAGATAATTTATAATCACTATTATAATTAATCTTCTCAATTATATTTGTCACGTGGGGGAACCACAATTTAATTAGAAAAGGCTTCCTGTGGTCTGAGCAGTGAATTCCTGTGCATATTCACCGTTTTCTTTCTTTCTCTTCGTAGCTAAAGCCCAGGATGGTGCCGCAATGGAGATGCAGCCTCTAAACAGTGATGAAGCGGCTGAGGGTGAGGAGAAGAGAAAATCCAACATGTCAAAGAAAGAGAAATCGGTCTTGCAAGGAAAGCTGACCAAATTAGCGGTCCAAATCGGAAAAGCAGGTAAGCATGTTTACTTTGAGGGCATCTATATCTGCTAGTGTCCTCCTAAAAGCTGAGAAAACGACACTTTAGAAGGTAGATGCATTTTAAATCTACAGTCTTTCTCTTCTGGGAAAACTAGCCAAATTTATTGATGACTCGTCCAGCATTACACAGATTTTTGTCCAATCAAATGCTATCTACTATGAAAAAAAAATCCCACCCCCTAATACCTTCAACTGACTAGGAATAGTTTCATGGCGTGACATAACTAAAGCCTGTTGGCTATTTAAAAATGGATGTCTCAACAAACTTTAATAGGAAATATGTCAACACAGAACAGAAAACTGCATTTGTCAGGTGTGAGGTCTCTGAAGCCTAACAGTCAATCTCTCAGTGGTAATGTTTTTTTCGGTGTGCGCATTGGGCTTTAGAGGTGTTAATGTATGTGTTTCTTTGCAGGTCTGGTGATGTCAGCCATCACAGTAATCATTTTGGTGGTGTTGTTCGTGGTGGACACTTTCTGGGTCCAGGGACTTCCTTGGGAAAAAGAATGCACTCCCGTCTACATCCAGTTCTTCGTTAAGTTCTTTATCATTGGTGTGACTGTGCTGGTGGTGGCTGTCCCAGAGGGTCTTCCGCTGGCTGTAACCATCTCGCTGGCTTACTCTGTCAAAGTATGACCCTGCATCTTTTGTTTAAATGCTCATGGTTTTCATGACGTGGACATCTTAGATTTGTGACGTTAGCCTTTTGTTCTGACAATGTGTCTCTTTTCACATATCGCTTTGCATTTATTACCCGCCCCTTGTAGCTGTTACAGTAATATTACTTCGCTGGGTTTCTGCCATTTAGTCGGGGATTAGTGGACTTTCCTGTTTAATCTTGCACTCAATCTGTCAGTTTATCACCTCCCTGCTACCATCCCAATTTTTCATTGTTTTACTTTGCTGCTGTATTTCAGAAAATGATGAAAGACAATAATTTGGTGAGGCATCTTGATGCCTGTGAAACCATGGGCAATGCCACAGCAATCTGTTCGGATAAGACAGGGACTCTGACTATGAACCGGATGAAAGTTGTTCAGGTCAATATCGCTGACAAACACTACAAGAAAGTCCCTGAGCCTGATCTCATTCCTGCCAGGATCATGGAGCTGCTCACTGTGGGCATCAGTGTCAACTGCGCTTACACCACCAAAATCATGGTGAGTTATTATCATTAAATTCATTAAAAAAAAAGTTTTTTGATTGAGCATCTTTAACTATACATTATCAGTCAATAGTGACTTGATTTCATCCTAAAATGACAAAAAAATAAAAAAGCAAAATGGCTAAAACTTAAACTAAAATTAAAATGGCTAAAACTTAAACTAAAATTAAAATGATAAACTGAAAATATAAAAATAAAAGCTAATTATTTAATAATATAATACTATATAAATAGGCAGGGAAAAAAATACTATGGAAGTTAATGGCTATCGTCAACTGTTTGGTTACCAACGTTCTTCAAAATATCTTTTGTGTTCAACAGAATAAAGAAACTCATACAGGGTTGGAACAACTTGAGGCAGAGTAAATGATGAAAGAATGTTCATTTTTGGGTGAACTATCCCTTTAAATAACAGTATATCATAATGCTGTATCTTTTACTGATATAAATTTGGGCAGTTTAGGCTGAATTAAAACCCTTTTGCAAGATGTTTTAAAGCATATCTTATATTATAGTTTTTATGATTTTTAACTAGATTATCTTTTCTTCCAGCCCCCTGAGAAGGAGGGAGGCCTGAATCGTCAGGTGGGCAACAAAACTGAATGTGCCTTGCTGGGCTTTGCCGTGGACTTGAAAAAAGACTATCAAGCAATCCGCAACGAAATCCCTGAAGAGAAGCTTTACAAAGTCTACACCTTCAACTCCGTCAGGAAATCCATGAGCACCGTGCTGAAGAATGCTGACGGAAGCTTCCGGATGTTCAGCAAAGGAGCCTCTGAGATTCTGCTGAAGAAGTATGTCATCCTCAATCATAAATGCTTGGTTTGGTCATTTGTTAATGGCTTGGCAGCATAGGATGCATTTCAAAGGATGAGTAAAACATTGTAGTATTCTATCGTTTTTTTTTCTTAAAGAGTGTGTGAGAGGTGTGTCAGCAATCTTGATTGGCAGATGAAATGCTTCACCTCCTCCTCCAAAGCCCCTTGGCTGTGTTACTGATAGATTTCCCTGGAGAAATTACTTGTATGGCTCAGTTGCTATGTGCTGTTGGGTATCTGCAATATCTTACCTGCTCTCTCCTCACCCAGGTGTTTTAAAGTCCTGACAGCGACGGGTGAGGCAAAGGTTTTCCGGCCCAGAGACCGAGATGACATGGTGAAGAAAGTGATCGAGCCTATGGCCTCTGAGGGCCTGAGGACCATCTGCCTGGCTTACAGGGACTTCCCTGTTTCTGAAGGAGAACCAGACTGGGAAAACGAGAACGATATCCTCAGCAGGCTCACCTGTTTGTGTGTCGTTGGCATTGAAGACCCAGTCAGACCAGAGGTACAAGCAGTAGCCATTTGTAACACGTTTTCCTCAGCACATTACAAACATTTTACGGTTATATCCTTGTGTAAATGTTAGAAAGCCACGCAAGTATTTCCATTTTGCTTAAAGGCTTGTCCTGACAACAAGCGAGTTGGCACCAGCACGTGAATGCGCAAAAAAAAGACGGAGCACAATATAATAGGAATGCAATAATTGACTAAAATATAAATTTTTCTAAAATGTTTACATTTAAAGATATTAAATATAAGGCTAACATTTGATATGTAACATGAGTAATACAATTTTTCTTTAATATAATTTTTGTTTGGTGATTCTAGTCATTTCTACTTTCAAATGGTAAGCAATCAGTTTAACCCCACATATTGTTAAATTGCACATGACATACTTGGATACATTCAACATATTTGTTTTCATTGCTTTCAAATTGTACATTGTTTGAAGGACATCATTGGGCAGGATGTGGAATAACAATTTTGTAAATAATGGAAATCCCACAGGATTTTGTGAGACTGTTGTGGGTGGACCCCGGCCCCTCCGCAAGAAAACTGTACATTTTAAAGTTAAATTCATCAATCTGGTGCATTTTGAAAGTTCCAAATTAAGAGCTCCAACCCATATTCACTGTGCAAATTTAACAAAGAAAAAAAATTGTGAATTGACTTCTACCTGAACTTTAAAGGGGACTCGACTCTATTTTTAGTTTTCTTATATAGTGTCTACATTACAATCACACTGGTGTTTTAGGAAGCCAAACAATTATTAAGCCAAATCATTTTGTTTTTATTATTATTATTATCCCTATGACAGTAATAGTCATATATTGTAAAACAAATGCATTGTCAAATAAATGTAAATTAATTCTTCATAATATTATATTTCTTTACGCTACAATAGGGAACTACTTTTGTTCTAATTTCTACACTTGCAAGAGAAAAACCCTTGAACTTTTATTTTGGCTGAAAACACCGGATCATGAGCTTTTAGATCATGTTAAAGACCTTTTATGTGAAGTTTAAATATATTTTGGGTTCATTATGAAACTGCGGCGGGACAGATGGGAAACACTGAAATAACTGAAATAACTTTTTTTGATAAATTAGGGAAAGAAAATGATCAAAATAATAGTTTGTTGCAGCCCTAGTAAAATTCAACCATAGAAATAGCTAACTATTGTAATTTCAAGAAAGAGTCCCTTGCATTAATAACTTCTCGGTCATGCTCACTTGTTCTTTCCTGCTCAGGTCCCTGATGCCATTAGAAAGTGCCAGCGTGCTGGAATCACAGTGCGCATGGTCACCGGGGATAACCTTAACACTGCCCGCGCTATAGCAACTAAATGTGGCATCCTGCAGCCAGGAGATGACTTCCTCTGCTTGGAGGGCAAAGAGTTCAACCGTCGGATCCGTAATGAAAAGGGAGAGGTGAAAGGCACAGTCTATTAATGGCAGGACTTTTCACACAAACACAGAAGCTCACAAGCTCATAATATGAGTCCTTTTTTTTTTTTCTCTTCCAGATCGAACAAGAGCGGATTGACAAAATATGGCCTAAACTCCGGGTGCTGGCGAGATCTTCGCCGACAGACAAGCATACACTAGTCAAAGGTGCTCAGAGACTCGCTCCTACAGTATGAGCGATTCATTCTGTGCTCAAAAAGTGTCTCTGGAATTGCTGTGTGTCTTGACACATGTCTTTTCCTTCAGGTATAATTGACAGCACTGTTTTGGAAAAGAGGCAGGTTGTGGCGGTAACAGGAGACGGCACCAATGATGGCCCTGCCTTAAAAAAGGCCGATGTTGGGTTTGCCATGGTATGTGGCTACAGAGGAAAAAAAAGAAAAAAAAAAAAATTTCTATAAGGATTCTGTGCATTTGATTTTGATTTGAATGCCTTTTATATTGTGTGCTTGTTATTTTCAGGGCATTGCTGGCACAGACGTGGCTAAAGAAGCCTCCGATATCATCCTCACTGACGACAACTTCAGCAGCATTGTCAAGGCAGTCATGTGGGGGCGGAATGTGTACGACAGCATTTCAAAATTCCTCCAGTTCCAGCTCACCGTCAATGTGGTGGCTGTGATCGTGGCCTTCACTGGAGCTTGCATCACACAGGTATCATAAAAAAAAAAAAAAAACTGTCTTCTACCATGAAGCACAATAACGCTGCAGCTGACCTTGCTGTTATGATAAATAGTGCAGTTCTGCGCAAAGGATTGCGTCTTAACAGATGAACCATGGTGGTTGATGGAAGCAGCTGATTGCTACCCATCCTGTGTGAAGTGATTGGAAATTGTTAGGCTGAGGCATGAAGACTTGTAGGCTGTCAGCATGGGATCTGGCACTGCTGTCCACAGACAAAGCACCAGTCTGAAATGAGCCAGCTCTCTTCTGTTAAATGGAATGATAGTCGAGCTGATTGCAGTTGAGGTCCTGTATTATTGCATAATGAACGGGAGGATTACATTCGCGCTTTTGCTTTGCTGTCAGTAGCCAAGGCTGGACGACGTGGGCTCAGGCCTCAGGTGTTCTGCTTGTTTCGTATGTAATTGTCCCTGGATATCGTTCATGAGCTGGCCCACTCACTATTTGTGCTCGCAGACTCCGCCAGAATTTCAGCACCTCTAATTCATGTAGCTCTGCGCTTTGTGTGTTATTTTGAATATTTCGTCTGAACGGATCACTTTTCAGCTCAGTGTTCACGTTTAAATTCGTTATGCAGAATTATGCCGATTTCCACTGAAAAACTGTGCACAAAATGCAAAAAGTCAATACTCCATGCAAATGCAGAACTGAGAGGGTGTTTTTGAACGTTATGAAGGTGGCAGCAGTGAATGAGGTCAGAACGGTCACCTCCTGTTCTCTCTCTCTCCCAGGACTCTCCGTTGAAAGCTGTACAGATGTTATGGGTAAATCTGATTATGGACACATTTGCCTCTTTGGCCTTGGCCACTGAACCCCCCACCGAATCTCTTCTGCTGAGGAAGCCTTACGGCCGTAATAAACCCCTCATCTCCAGGACGATGATGAAGAACATATTGGGTCATGGGGTCTACCAGCTCACCATCATCTTCACTTTGCTCTTTGCTGGTAAGAACTTGCACATGTTCAGGCAACAGAATGATTAAACCAACCGAGTAATTATAATAGCATAAAGCAAACATCCATGAAAAGGGAGGAGCCTGCAGGTTGTGATAAGTTAAAATAATAGAAGCAATTATTAGTTTTAATTGTTTTATAAGCCATTTGACTGCACCCTGTCTATCGTAACTGCTGTTATGATGCTACAAAGAGCCTTATTTCTAACACTGCAATGTTTGTACTTTCTGCTCAACTTTCAGGTGAGAAGATATTCGACATTGACAGTGGGCGCAATGCTCCTCTTCACTCTCCCCCTTCCGAGCACTACACCATCGTCTTCAACACCTTTGTGTTGATGCAGCTGTTTAATGAGATCAATGCACGGAAGATCCATGGGGAACGGAATGTCTTTGAAGGCATTTTCAACAATTTGATCTTCTGTAGCATCGTCTTTGGGACTTTTGTTATTCAGGTATGCAGTGAGTCTATGTGAAGGCCTATAATCAGAGCACTGAATTAAAAACGCTTGTGCATTTTATGCCAAGCATAATGTCATGAACTCAATAAGTGGAGAAAAAAAAAAGTGATCTATTTGACACTTTCCCCCTCAGATTGTGATCGTGCAGTTTGGAGGAAAGCCATTCAGCTGTGTGGGGCTCAATATTGAACAGTGGCTATGGTGCGTCTTCTTGGGCTTTGGATGTTTACTCTGGGGACAGGTGAGCATCATCTGACTATTCCTCCTTAGATTATATAAATCAGCTTCTTGTAGCCAGCCTGTAACTTGCACCAATACAAACTCCTCAATAGTAATAGAGCAGTGCCCCCTAATGACAGTGAGCTAAATTGCATGACATAACTTTTTTTTTTTTTTTTTTTCTGGCCCACTTGATATCCATCTACTCTCTTTCATTCAGATAATTTCCTCGATCCCCACGAGTCGGCTGAAGTTCTTGAAGACTGCTGGTCACGGCACGCAGAAAGAGGAAATCCCAGATGAGGAGCTGGAGGAGCTGGATGACATGGAGGAAATCGATCATGCTGAGCGAGAGCTCCGCAGGGGGCAGATTCTGTGGTTCAGAGGCCTCAACCGCATTCAGACTCAGGTAACCTCTCGAAAACAGCACAACTCCGCAGTCAGGAGCCCTAATGCCCGCCTTGCTTAATTTCTATTTTTATTTTATTTCCCTTTATACTGGTGGAAGAGGGTTTATTAATGCAGTTTATCAGTGCAATAAGCCGATCAATGCTAAAGGCAAATGTCAGGTCAGGTTCTTTTAATTCAGTGCCTTTTTTTTTCTTCTCTTCTCTCAGCTACTCTGTCTTCTTTATATGGGTGCCCTTCTTCCTCTATCCCTTCTCTTTTCTCACTTCTTCCTCTGACTCTTTCTTTCTCTCTCCTGTGCGTTCTCTGGGCCTATCACACTCTCTGATTCCTTCCAGATGGATGTAGTGAGTGCGTTCCAGAGCGGAATTTCCTTTCAGGCGGCCGTCAGGCGCCAGCCCTCCAGCACCAGCCAACAGCTCGATGTAACCAATGTTTCTAGCCCTACACATGTAGCCTTATCTCCTGCTACTGCCTTCAACACCGCTTCTGCCACTGTCGGGTGTGAGTGCGTGTTTATTAGTGCATGACAATTAACATTTCCTCCTCTCGCCTAACGGTCTTCATTCTTCTCCTAATGTCTCCTTCTCTCTTGTTCGAAACGATTTGTATCTCGAAACATCTTCCACATTGCTTCTCAATGTTAACGGCTGTGTATCTTAAGTGTTAAGGTTGAGGTATCTGTGTCTGTGTTTGATGGCTTTGGCTGGGTTTCACCGATGAAGAGTAGTTGTCTAATAGCGTCTGGTGTGTCTGCAGCCCTGCGCGTGCTCTCCAGGCTCATAGTCTTCCGCGTGTAAATGTTTTGAGTATACGCCCATGGTCACACTGATAACCCAGCCAATCGCACCAAATTAGTCTTGTGAATGGGTTTGCGGGACATTTTTTTTAAGGCATCATTCTGGTAAGTGTTTCAGGTTTCTGTAGGATCGTCTTTTTAACAGATATGCTGGATGTTGTGCTGTAGTTTAGACACAAATGAACTTCCTTCCCCCTCTTTCTGTAATCCTTCCGTTCGTCACATTTCTTGTGGTGTCAGTTTTTGCTCGTTCGCTCGTTCTTGGCGTCACTGTCCGTACTCAACACGGTTTCTTCTTTCTCACACTTTCACATGCTCAACTCAGTGCCAGTTTTCTCATTCTCTTTCTCTCTGTCTGTCTTTTTTTTTTATGTAACTTTGTTATTTTACAGGGATGATCTGCGACTGGAAGTGAAGCTGGTGAAATCATGTCGTTTCTGTTTGTCTTTCAGCACAATTCTAACCACATCAATATTTCCATCTTTCATCAGGTCCTGGTTGTCCACAAACCCTTTTTCTCTGTTCAGGGCACATTGTATTTTGTTTGAAACTGTCTGTTGTTTTTTTAGTCTTGAAATGGGCTAATAAAATGGATATCGGACTTTGGGAAAACGCTACGACACTGACTGCCGCATATTCCTTCTTAGATTCTGTGAAATGTGTCATGGGCTATACTCAAAGGTTTACCTCTGTTGAAACACAAGGTAGCGCTGCTCTGCATGGGTCAGATCTCTAGACCGTTTGTGAATTTACTTGTGCTGGTTAGCTTAAACTTGCTTGGCTGCTTTAAAGTTTTGCGTCTCTAATTCACAACATAATAAGTGATCTATCCCTCCCCACCAATACAAGCATGCCCAAAAATATTAACCTCATGTGTTGAGCTGTGTCCTCTGGGGTTACCATGTCCTCTCTCTTCTCCTTGTCTCCTCTGTTTTCTTTCTCTCTATTTCTCATTTGCATTTTGAATAATTAGCTCTGTGATTTACAACTGAGAAATTTTTTCCAGTTTGGTACATCTGTTACTTCTCAATCCTGAGAAAAGAGGATTTTCTGTCCCTTGGTCAGAGGATAAGCTCACCGTAACACAAGCATCAGGTTTTCAAGAGTTGGTCTCTCTCTTTCTCTCTTTCTTTCTTTCTCTTTCTTTCTTTTTCTTTCTTTCTCTCTTTCTTTCTTTCTTTCTTTCTTTCTTTCTTTCTTTCTTTCTTTCTTTCTTTCTTTTTCTTTCTTTCTTTCTCTCTTTCTTTCTTTCTTTCTTTCTTTCTTTTTCTTTCTTTCTCTCTTTCTTTCTTTCTTTCTTTCTCTCTCTTTCTTTCTTTCTTTCTTTCTTTCTTTCTTTCTTTCTTTCTTTCTTTCTTTCTTTCTTTCTTTCTTTCTTCGCTCTTTTGCACGACATCTCTGACCGCTCACACACTCTTTCTCAGATGGTTTTGGTGCGCTAACCTCACTGCTCTCCACTCATCAATTAAAACCAGTCCATTTGGCCTTTTGGTTTAACCTTTACTTTAAAAAAAAAATAATAAAAAAAAAAGTGATGTTTGACTTTGTATGCCTGTTGTGTACGTGTGTGCGAACGAGCGGCAGATCTCTGTGAGCGGCAAGGCTGACTTTACGTCCTGTTCTCCCACAGATCCGAGTGGTGAATGCATTCCGCAGCTCGCTGTCGCCCTATGAGGGCCTGGAGAAGCCAGAGTCTCGCAGCTCCATCCACAACTTCATGACCCATCCGGAGTTCCGGATAGAGGACTCAGAACCCCACATCCCCCTCATCGATGACACGGATGCAGAGGACGACGCCCCCACTAAGAGAAACGCCACACCCACTCCTCCTCCCCCACCCTCGCCCAATCAGAACAATAACGCCGTAGACAGCGGCATCCACCTCTTCCTGGATCCCAGCAAGCCAGCCACTCCCTCAACACCCGGGAGCCCCATGCACAGCCTAGAGACGTCCCTTTGATCAGCTCTGCCCCTCGGTACGACACACAACACCTGCTCGTCTCCGCAGAGACTAAAGCCTGGAGAACTCATTGGATGAGAGGGGCGGATCTCTCGGGAGCTTAGCTCTTAGCTTTCGCTTCTCTTTATCTGGATGGTGTTGTACATTTTGTTCTTTTTTGCCCTTTGCTTATTCAAACACTGATTTCTGCATCATTTGGCTGTTAATATTTTGAATTATTTATGTTTTTTGGAAGACACAGGTCTGTTTACAAAGTTTGTAGATACTTTTTTTCTTTTTTTTTCTTTCTGTTTGTTGGTGGAAGAGCTTCCTGATGCAGAGAAACGGGGACAAATGAAATAAGAGAAATATTTCAGATACTGCTGTATTTTCAGGAAAAAAAGGGTGTTTCTATGGAAACCGAATTATTTTTGCCTGCAAGTTTTATTTGTTATATATTTGTAGATACATAGAACCTTCTAGCCAAATAGAAAACATTAAGGCTTGTATAGCAGAGAAGGTATTGAGGTCCATGTGAGGTTTTTTCATTGGACTAGTGATGGGAGGAAGCTGTAGTCGAGGATATCTGTCTCATACTTACTATTTCACCCCTTAAAGTGGTTAGTTTTGTTTTTTGTTTTGTTTTTTTAAGTTCCAAGATTCCATGTCTCATTCTCATTTGGAAGTTGAATTGTGTGAAATGGCTGGAGTCTTCACGCTTTTAACGGTGTGATTTTGAAGTGGAGGCCACACCATGTCAGCCTTTAAAGAATGAATGCATCTGTGATTTAACTTATTTGAAATGGTCCACGGTCAGTTCAACAATGACATTTAAGTTCCTGCCAATGTATCATAAGTTTGTTTACTCAGGCTGAAAAAAAAAAAAAACTAGAAAATTGAATTGAAAAGGATGCAATGATTTAAAAAGTAAAGAATTTTAACTTAAGACTGTCTTTTAGGTAGTGAATTGTTGTCTCGGTCAAAAGGAAAAATAAAGGAAGGAAAAAGAGTGAATTGTTTTCAAATTTTGTTTCTTTTTTTTCCCTTGTTTCTTTGAAAGAAAATGTCCTCAAGAGTTTTGGTTTGTTGGTCATATGAAAATGACAAAGTTTGTACTTTTTTTTTTTTTTTTTTTTTCATATTCCATAAAGATTGCTGTCGGTTAAGAAATTATTGCTGCAATTGTTTGTAGAATATATTTAAGACCTGAAGTACTGGAAACACAAAGGAATGAACATGAAGAATTTTCAAAAAAAACATAACACTGGTATCACAGCACAGGGTACTTTATTTCAGATTCCCAAGGAACGTTTTGATACAGACCATATAAATAAATTGTATTTTTATGCGGAAATGAGAACATCTCAACCTGCTGAACCAGACCTACAGGGATTTTACATAAATTATATTCATGGGGGGTGGGACACTTTAAACAAGGGTCGTGATTGGTTCTCCAAATAATATAATACTCAGGGTGGCTTATAGCATGAAACTTATGGTCAAAATACTAACATGTTTTGTGTTTTTTGTAATGTTTAGGAGTAGACTTAATTTTTTGGCAGCGGGTTCCAATTCAGACTGTTGGTTCTCTCCGTTCGGTTGGTTCATTTAAGGGTGTAATAAAGGAGAAGAATGGAAGAAAAACCGGAGAAAGGGATTCGGATTTGTTCAGTCATTGCAACTGCACTTTTTTTTTAAAATAAGTTATTTCGGTGTTTTTTTTTCATGTTTATTAAATAAATAAAAAAAACTGCTTGAGTTTGCTATTTAGAATAGATATATTAAAATAATCCATAACTTTTTTTTCTATAGCGTCTTCCTATAATGGGAATGAATGTTTATCCATCAGTTTTAAGGATCTGTTTTTTTTTGTTTTTTTTTAAATAACGTTTGGAAATAAAAGAACATGTCTGTTTATCTTGCGCAATGTAAATGGATATCGTGATTCAACTTACATTTTAAACTTGTCGAGTATCGTGTATGGTTTTTAAGAATAAAAATTGATATTTAGCGTAACCTGAGGGCCATGTTTTCCTTCATGTTGAGCACACAGATTAAATAAACATAATGCAAGATTTTTCTCATGCAAAAGAGATCCATGTGGCTATTAGAAGCCTTACGATAAGCTTTGTGTGATGAACAATTAACTGGTTCATTAAAAAGAACTGACTCGATTGAACGACTTGAGCTTGATCCGGTTGTCCAGTTCAACTTACTGATTCGATGGGTGCTTCTCAAAAGTAACGAGGCACGAAATGTCGGCTGCCATGAAATCTATCGGCTTTTGTTTTTAAAATCATTTTAAAATTATAATTATAACCATCTCTGAGTGGCTGATGTAATAGTCCAAACATCTTGTATTCTGTAGTGGAGAGACAGTAGTTGTTTTCAGTTAAAACACCCCGTACCATGATGGTAGTTGAACAAACTCTGGGTTACAGGATTAGTTTTGAATTGACAAAACCAAGCCAATCCAACCAGGCTTTGTCGGTACCATGATGCTGATTATCAACTTTCTCTGTCAACTCAGGCTTTGATCCTGAGTTTAGGTGTGACATCAGTAGTGAACAGCCAATCACATGCTGAGAAAAAGTGAAACTGCGATTCATTTCTCGCGAGAAAAGCAGCGCCATTCACCTCCCTCTTCTGCAGAATATTACGAGATTGAAAAATATTAAGAACTTAAACAAATTTACACAGCAAGAAAAAAAAGCTGTCTATGAAAGAGGAAAACTAAAAGAAAAAGTCTTGCTATATCAGTGCAAGTAAAAATTGTGAAGTTAGTTTATACAGTTGATAAAGGTTTTGAGCGAATTGAACTTTTAAGCTCACATGTAGTCATTTTGTAGCTTAATTTGTTGATTCTAAAGCTTATATTATTACCTTTATATATTTATTCATTTAAATTGTGCGTAAAAATAATTGATAAAATTGGTACGTGTGATTGATTAATAATTACATAATATCTAAATCATACAAAATTATTATTCTAAATAAGTGTTACTAAAAGCCAGACTATTTTGTCTTTAAACATAATTTGCTATGTAGTGACCTTTAATTTGGAGTAGAAACTGGTGGAGGGACTTTATCCTTTTCTCACTGCTAATTGGTCCAATTTCAGTTTGAGATCTCTTTCCTGGAACATAACCTGCCCCGGACCAGGTTAGCCATGGAGCCTAAGTTACTATGGCGATGAACACTGCTAAAAGGCCAAACCAATTTCATGGTGCCTAAAACCCAGGGTTGGCGCAAAGTAAACTGAAACAAAGCTGGCTAGCCACCTAAACCAGCTTCATGGTATAGGCCCCAGGACTAGGCTTAAACCTAGTCTGTGAAACGGGGGGTATGAGTCCGTCGCTGAGTTGACATTTGCAGAATCTGTACTGAGTGAGTGAGCCACTTTCCTGAGTTTAGTTCCAGCCCTAATTAAAAACACATAAAGCAGCTAATCAAGGTCTTTGTGACTACTAGAAACATCCAGGTTGGTTTGATGGACTCTTTTTCCACAAAAACTGTATTTGAATAAACATGTGATGTTATGTATGTGCTATCAGCTTGAGTTTGACATGTAAAGAATTTTAAAAGGTCTTAAAAAGGGATACTTCAGGATTTAGCATTAAGCTTTGTATCAGTAGAAAACCTGTAGTATTTTTGAATTACCGTGCTTTCCTTCCTCATATCCCCCTGAGACGAGAGATTTACGTATTTTTTGTCTGGAAAAAAATCCTCCGATGACGCAAAAATCGTCATTTTGCGTCATCGGAGGATTTTTTGGCTAGAGGCTAAAAACTACAGCCAGTAGAAGTCGCTGTTCAGCAAGTTTTCAAGAGGGTGGGATCTCAGTCAAAGAATTATCAAATAGTGTCAGGCTATCAGCTATCTTTTATTTGGAAGCTAACCTAGCAGGCTCTTGTTCTGTGGAGAAAGCTGAGTAGTAGGGGTTACATCCTCTTTTTCCCGGACATGTCCGGCCTCGAGATCGTCCAAAATGTAAGGGATTCAGCTTTTGATTTCTGCAGTCGCCAATCATTGTTTAACGTTACATGCACATCTTTTGTTTCAATCTAACTGTCTTCATTCCGATCGGTGAATATGAATGTAGTGCTTACATGAACGCTAAACAAGTGATCGGTTGATGTGCATTTTAACATTGCTAAGAAAATTCCTGCTCCTCCGTTAGAGATACGAGACCGGTGCGTCTCACAGGTGTCGCTTATCAGTAATCACGCCACCGGCCTTGCGCCGTTCTCCCGCGGCCCTCAGTCTCGTCCTGCTCGCCACAGTAAACATGATGAATGCCGACAGTAGAACGCAAAAGCCGAATCCTGGACATTTTGAGCGATCTCGTAATCCCGGGCAGACTCGTCACGGAGACTCACTAGTTGTCAACTGCGCTCTGTTACCGGTAGGCGTGGCCTCATAGCGCAGCGAAGCAAGTGCATTCTGGGAGTTGTTGTCTTTCATCCATATGAGCCAAAAATACATTTTCTGGCTTTTCTCCGTCTAGAAGGCTCCAAATTCAAAAATAATTTCACATTTCTTATACATAAATGACCCATTTTATATACACATTCATCTTTCCAGAGCTGAAGTATCCCTTTAATTACCATTTTTATGATTGTTTGTATATTTGACACGATACTAAGTTTAACATTTGACTTTGTGGCTCTGTCTTGGTGCAAATCCTACAACTGCCAATATTTTTCCAGCATATAAAATAGAGCACTCAATAAAGCTCTGTCCAAAACTTTCACTCCTCATACTCAGTTGCTCATGAAATGAAGTGTTGTGTTTAAAACTTGGGAGTCCTGAGTTTCAAGTCCCACTAATTAATGATGTAACTGAGCTAAAAATCTAAATAGCCTGCACAAAACTAAAGCCAGCATCACAATTTGCAAAATCTGATTGGCTGATTGTGTATGACTGTCTTAGTTCAAAACACGCAATTGCTAATGTTTTTCATCATATAAAAACAGATCTCAGAACTAGTCCAAAACACCCAAGCTTATCAGGCTCAGTGGCTCAGGTGTTAAAGCATTATACTTTGAGTGTGGTGCCTTGAGTTCAAATCCCACTCTCGTTTACATTTAATTGTTGTCATTATATCCAAATTTCGAAAGCCACAAATGCAATAGTAGTTCAACACACATTCTGCAGGCAAGGATACAATACAAGCATGGATACAAATCCCTTGATTGTGCAATTTTTTCATTCTATAAAACTAAGGCTCTCCTTAAACCATATGTGAAAAACAATTATCACTTCGTGGCTCAGGTCATTCGTTGTTTTGATTCAGTCTGGGAGTCCTCAGTTCAAATCTCGCTCTTGGTAAGTTAAAATGTTGTTGTAATTATTGGTGCAGGCCAACTGAAAATCTAAATCACCCTTTAAAAAAACATTGCAAACTTCACAAAAGCTGTGGTTAAACGTTTGATTGCTTGGCTACTGTAAAAATCTTGGTCCAAATTCCATGTTTTTTTTCATCACATAAAACAAAGCTTTCAATAAAACTCTATCCAAAACACATACAATTCAGTGGCTCAGGTCACAGGTTGTTGTACTTCTGGTTTTCTGCTTGGGTTCATATCCAGCTATTGCTTATGTTAAATCCCACATGCATTATATCCACTAAGCACTCAGCGTGAAAGCAATGATGGTGTAGTGGCAGAACAAACGTCAGTTGAAATTAAGACTGTGATAAAGAATTGGGTTCTAATCCCCCTTTGGCAGGTTGGCTGTAGTTGATGCATCAGTACTTTAACTGTTTTACTGTAAAAGCCCAGCTCACATACAGGTGAAGAGTGAAATTTAAGTACATTCACATCTGACTGTGGCTCACAGGTAAGAGCGCTGCCTCACAGTTTCAGAGGTTGTCTTTCATACTGTTCTTGGTTCAAATCCCACAATTCCTAATATTTTCATCATAGAAAACAAAGCCCTCAATAAAACTCAGTCCAAAACACCCAAAAACTTCTGGGACTCAGTGGCTCAAGAAATCAATGGTTACATTTTAATCTTAGATTACCTATGTTAAAATGTATATCCAACAAAGTGCACCAAACAACAGGTGATATTGTGAAGGCCACGATGGTGCAGTGGTTAAACACACGTCACTTGCAGATAAAGTGGCATGGGTTTGAAACTAGCAACTGAATACCTTTTTCCATCATATAACACAAAGCTCTCAATAAACCAGTCCAAACACACCATCAACTCACAGGTGTCAGTGGCTCAAGATACAAAGTGTTGCGTTGTGATCCTGGAGTCCTGAGTTCAAATCCCACTATTGCTTATGTTAAAGACCATGTATTGCATTATATCCAACAAAGCGGCTCAAACGGCAGTAGTCAGTGTGAAAGCCATGGTGGTGTAGTGGTTAAACACACGTTACTGGAAGACAAGGTTGTGGCAGAGTCATGGGTTCAAACCCCATAGCTCAGTGTGTTAGATGTGTCATTTAACTGGTTTATTGTTAAAGCCCAGCTCACATACAGGTCAATAGTGAAATATAAGTTCCTTCACATGTTCAGACAAGAGATCTGTGGCTCACAGGTAAGAGCGCTGCCTCACGGTTTCAGAGGTTGCTGGTTCGAGTCCAGCTGGATCTCCGCGATATGAATGAATGCTGTGGTGTGAGTGAGAAGGTGTGGGGGATCATGGGGTCCCCCCCTGAGCTCCCGCACGATGTCCAGCAGGGGTTATGCTTTTGACTGGAAAAAATGAAAATGGCTATAAAAAAATTCATCCGCCATCCCTTCCCCACCTACTTAGGTTACCATCATTTGCTTTTCAGAGGACTGGCCCTTCAAAGAGAAAATGATGATAACCTACACATTTACATGTCAACATGTCAGAAGCGTTACCTGTGCCTGAGCTGATGTCCATCGTACAGCGAATGTCTGTCCAAACGTCCCAGAGCTCTGCTTCTGTTGGCTGGATGTATCGGTCCAAACACATTCCTTCTGTAAGGAAAGACATAAATAAAAATAGACATTACTCCATTTTCTACATCTAAAAAGTGAGATTATGAAACTTAGTCTCAAGACTAGTTAATAGATGTAAGTGAAATACATTGAAAGCCAAAATCTGTACAGTGTGACAAATATATTTCAGAGTATATTATACTTCAGTAACGCTGTATCTAATAATCGCTGGGTTCAAGTAAAATTAAGATGAGACTTTCCTTCACAATAAACAAGTGTAATCCTAAAAGGCGGGTTTCCACACATGGTTTTAGCCTGTCTTGGTCTGTATTTTTGATGGTTTTCATTAGAAGTAAAACACTACAGCTCTACAAAAGCATGAAGCAGCAGCAGGAACATCAGAGCCTCACACACTAACTGACTCTATGAACAAGCATCAATCCAGTAGATTATTACCAACAGTAACACGACAACAACTGAAACAAAGACCACGATTTCCTATTATTACACTTTATAATCCACTTGATCAGATGGTGATTCATTCAAAGAGTGTAAATGTCACGCAACAACAACCTATTCATTTGTTCTCCTGTAAGTCTGACAGGGAGTTTCAGAAACAGAGCAGAATGTAAACAAAGTCTAAATGATCTGACAGAGGAGCAGAATTCAGAATCAATACACACCTAAATAATGACCTAAACACAATAAATAAGGGCTGCTAGATGTGTGCAAATAAATAATGTTACAAGAGAAAAACAATGTGAGTGAAGTTGACTTACAGGCCCAGTCTTGTGACATCCTTGATTCCTGCTCTTTATCACAAAGTTTGTCTGTTTTCTTTGTATATGGCTTGAAATATGTGCTGTTAAGTGACATTATGAGTCTGTCACTGAGCTGTCATCTGCAGAATTTGTAGTAGCCTTATTAAAACAAACTGCACATGTTTGTGGCTTTGACTGTTATCAAACGTCGTGTTGTCAATCATCTGAAGCTGCGGACAGAATGAACCTGAAGCTCGATTACGCCGCCTAGTGGAGCGGATGGAAAACTGCGCTTCAGTTTCTGTCTGACGAGTCGTATTTTAGTGGCAAGACTCAAAAATTATTCGGATTCCGATTGACTATATTCTAAAACGTCACACAAACTTTGACATATTCATACTGAATCAAACGTATATTTTTATTTGGTTAAAAATGTTTGATGGCCGGTGACAAACAGCTGCTCATCAGCTCCCTCTTGTGGTCAATAAGTTTATCCGCTTTAATAAATGAAACTACAAACCCGAGTCGCAGGTGAGGGCTCACATTTACATTTAGGATGTTTTACAACAAATCTATGGTTTTGTCTGGACCTCGACCAACATAGATCTAGTAGTCTTGTTAAATTATACATATCAGCTCACAGTTGATGTGGTAAGACAGATGTTGTGTTGAACTCAGTTGCAAACACATAAAATACGGGACAAAAGATTTTACGAAATTCTTTTACTTTGCATGAATCTATTTATATTGTTTATTTGTTATGTTTGTTCACAATTAGACAATGACTTTGTGTCGTTTAGGTTGCAGATTCGTGCAGCACTTATAATCAATCTTGGCTGGATCTTCGTCTGTGTCTGTCACGTGATGAGGAGCACGTGAGTCTCTGGATCTCTGGACGCTCGTGAGGTTATGAATGGTGAGACTCTGGCTTTAACAGACCTAAACATACAGATTTTACACTGATTATACATTTATAGTAAAGCTTGATTAATTTTTCGGTTAAATTATCATTATGATAAAACAGCTGACCATATACATGTGTCTAATGGCAGCTTTTTACTGCGTAATATAACAGAAACATTGTCCTGTGTTTCTCTGCCTTCAGACAGACTCCAGCATCTCTACATAAAGTGTTTGGAGAATCATGGATGGAGAACAGGCACGTGCATGAGACCAGATTAATGTGCTCATGTTCCCCACCTTGTGGACAATAAGTGTATCTGCAGTAATATATCAAAACAGCATGAAGAGGAAAAAGATTTTAAAAAGTATGTAATCCTGCTCCTGATGAGCCACTTTCCTGAGTTTAGATCCAACCCTGATTAAAAACAGCTTTAGCAGCTGATCAAGATCTTTAGGATTATTAGAATCTTGCATGAGGTTGTTGGACTGATTTATTTTGCACAAAACATGACACAAGTCATATGTTACTTATGTTAATGACAAGTGCATGTGTTATCAGTTTTAGTTTAATGGAAACATGGTTTTAAATCCCTCTATAGGAAGTTCAGACTCTGGCTCAGGAGACGAAACATTGTGTTTTAATAGTGGAGTTCTGAGATCAAATCCAATTATTGCTGACATTAAATTGTTGTTTTAATTAATGCTTTAGGTAAACTAAAAAAAACGAACAAACTGAATCAAATCAAAAATCACAAATGCCACTGCTCAGTGGCTAATTGTTTGTCTTTCATACAGTTTTTGGTTAAAATCCCATAATTGCTAATATTTTTCATCATAGAAAACAAAGCCCTCAATAAAACTCAGTCCAAAACACCCAAAAACTTCTGGGACTCAGTGGCTCAAGAAATCAATGGTTACATTTTAATCTTAGATTACCTATGTTAAAATGTATATCCAACAAAGTGCACCAAACAACAGGTGATATTGTGAAGGCCACGATGGTGCAGTGGTTAAACACACGTCACTTGCAGATAAAGTGGCATGGGTTTGAAACTAGCAACTGAATACCTTTTTCCATCATATAACACAAAGCTCTCAATAAACCAGTCCAAACACACCATCAACTCACAGGTGTCAGTGGCTCAAGATACAAAGTGTTGTGTTGTGATCCTGGAGTCCTGAGTTCAAATCCCACTATTGCTTATGTTAAAGACCATGTATTGCATTAGATCCAACAAAGCGGCTCAAACGGCAGTAGTCAGTGTGAAAGCCATGGTGGTGTAGTGGTTAAACACACGTTACTGGAAGACAAGGTTGTGGCAGAGTCATGGGTTCAAACCCCATAGCTCAGTGTGTTAGATGTGTCATTTAACTGGTTTATTGTTAAAGCCCAGCTCACATACAGGTCAATAGTGAAATATAAGTTCCTTCACGTGTTCAGACAAGAGATCTGTGGCTCACAGGTAAGAGCGCTGCCTCACGGTTTCAGAGGTTGCTGGTTCGAGTCCAGCTGGATCTCCGCGATATGAATGAATGCTGTGGTGTGAGTGAGAAGGTGTGGGGGATCATGGGGTCCCCCCCTGAGCTCCCGCACGATGTCCAGCAGGGGTTATGCTTTTGACTGGAAAAAATGAAAATGGCTATAAAAAAATTCATCCGCCATCCCTTCCCCACCTACTTAGGTTACCATCATTTGCTTTCCAGAGGACTGGCCCTTCAAAGAGAAAATGATGATAACCTACACATTTACATGTCAACATGTCAGAAGCGTTACCTGTGCCTGAGCTGATGTCCATCGTACAGCGAATGTCTGTCCAAACGTCCCAGAGCTCTGCTTCTGTTGGCTGGATGTAACGGTCCAAACACATTCCTTCTGTAAGGAAAGACATAAATAAAAATAGACATTACTCCATTTCCTACATCTAAAAAGTGAGATTATGAAACTTAGTCTCAAGACTAGTTAATAGATGTAAGTGAAATACATTGAAAGCCTAAATCTGTACAGTGTGACAAATATATTTCAGAGTATATTATACTTCAGTAATGCTGTATCTATAATAATCATTGGGTTCAAGTAAAATTAAGATGAGCCTTTCCTTCACAATAAACAAGTGTAATCCTAAAAGGCGGGTTTCCACACGTGGTTTTAGCCTGTCTTGGTCTGTATTTTTGATGGTTTTCATTAGAAGTAAAACACTACAGCTCTACAAAAGCATGAAGCAGCAGCAGGAACATCAGAGCCTCACACACTAACTGACTCTATGAACAAGGATCAATCCAGTAGATTATTACCAACAGTAACACGACAACAACTGAGACAAAGACCACGATTTCCTATTATTACACTTTATAATCCACTTGATCAGATGGTGATTCATTCAAAGAGTGTAAATGTCACGCAACAACAACCTATTCATTTGTTCTCCTGTAAGTCTGACAGGGAGTTTCAGAAACAGAGCAGAATGTAAACAAAGTCTAAATGATCTGACAGAGGAGCAGAATTCAGAATCAATACACACCTAAATAATGACCTAAACACAATAAATAAGGGCTGCTAGATGTGTGCAAATAAATAATGTTACAAGAGAAAAACAATGCAAGTGAAGGTGACTTACAGGCCCAGTCTTGTGACATCCTTGATTCCTGCTCTTTATCACAAAGTTTGTCTGTTTTCTTTGTATATGGCTTGAAATATGTGCTGTTAAGTGACATTATGAGTCTGTCACTGAGCTGTCATCTGCAGAATTTGTAGTAGCCTTATTAAAACAAACTGCACATGTTTGTGGCTTTGACTGTTATCAAACGTCGTGTTGTCAATCATCTGAAGCTGCGGACAGAATGAACCTGAAGCTCGATTACGCCGCCTAATGGAGCGGATGGAAAACTGTGCTTCAGTTTCTGTCTGACGCGTCGTATTTTAGTGGCAAGAGACTCAAAAATTATTCGGATTCAGATTGACTGTAATCCAAAGAGGCACACATACCTTAACATATTTATACTAAAGCAAAATACTCGTTTTACTTGGTTACATGTTTATAAGTCGGGCGACAAACAGCTGCTCATCAGCTCCCTCTTGTGGTCAATACATTTCTCTACAAACCCGAGGTGGCGAGTCGCAGGTGAGAGTTAACACTTCATGTTTTACAACAAATCTATGATTTTGTCACGGCCTCGACCAACAGAGCAACGTGGATCTAGAAGTTTCGTTAAATGATTCACATCAGTTTATGTGGTAAGACAGAAACAATGTTTTGTTGAACTCAGTGTAAACCCATAAAATACGGTACACAATATGTTACGAAATTATTTTCCTTTGCCTGTGTATTGATTATTTTTGTGTCTGTTCACATTTAGACAATGGCTTTGTGTCGTTTTGGTTGCAGATTCATGCATTATGATAAAAGAGCTGACCATATAAATGTGTCTAATGGCAGCTTTTTACTGCGTAATATAACAGACACATTGTCCTGTGTTTCTCTGCCTTCAGACAGACTCCAGCATCTCTACATAAAGTGTTTGGAGAATCATGTATGGAGAACAGGCACGTGCATGAGACCAGATTAATGTGTTCATGTACCCCACCTTGTGGACAATAAGTGTATCTGCATTAATATATCAAACCAGCATGAAGAGGAAAGAGATTTTAAAAAGTATCTGATCCTGCTCCTGATGAGCCACTTTCCTGAGTTTAGCTCCAACCCTGATTAAAAACAGCTTTAGCAGCTGATCAAGATCTTTAGGATTATTAGAATCTTGCATGAAGTTGTTGGACTGATTTATTTTGCACAAAACATGACACAAGTCATATGTTACTTATGTTAATGACAAGTGCATGTGTTATCAGTTTTAGTTTAATGGAAACATGGTTTTAAATCCCTCTATAGGAAGTTCAGACTCTGGCTCAGGAGACGAAACATTGTGTTTTAATAATGGAGTTCTGAGATCAAATCCAATTATTGCTGACATTAAATTGTTGTTTTAATTAATGCTTTAGGTAAACTAAAAAAAACGAACAAACTGAATCAAATCAAAAATCACAAATGCCACTGCTCAGTGGCTAATTGTTTGTCTTTCATACAGTTTTTGGTTAAAATCCCATAATTGCTAATATTTTTCATCATAGAAAACAAAGCCCTCAATAAAACTCAGTCCAAAACACCCAAAAACTTCTGGGACTCAGTGGCTCAAGAAATCAATGGTTACATTTTAATCTTAGATTACCTATGTTAAAATGTATATCCAACAAAGTGCACCAAACAACAGGTGATATTGTGAAGGCCACGATGGTGCAGTGGTTAAACACACGTCACTTGCAGATAAAGTGGCATGGGTTTGAAACTAGCAACTGAATACCTTTTTCCATCATATAACACAAAGCTCTCAATAAACCAGTCCAAACACACCATCAACTCACAGGTGTCAGTGGCTCAAGATACAAAGTGTTGCGTTGTGATCCTGGAGTCCTGAGTTCAAATCCCACTATTGCTTATGTTAAAGACCATGTATTGCATTATATCCAACAAAGCGGCTCAAACGGCAGTAGTCAGTGTGAAAGCCATGGTGGTGTAGTGGTTAAACACACGTTACTGGAAGACAAGGTTGTGGCAGAGTCATGGGTTCAAACCCCATAGCTCAGTGTGTTAGATGTGTCATTTAACTGGTTTATTGTTAAAGCCCAGCTCACATACAGGTCAATAGTGAAATATAAGTTCCTTCACGTGTTCAGACAAGAGATCTGTGGCTCACAGGTAAGAGCGCTGCCTCACGGTTTCAGAGGTTGCTGGTTCGAGTCCAGCTGGATCTCCGCGATATGAATGAATGCTGTGGTGTGAGTGAGAAGGTGTGGGGGATCATGGGGTCCCCCCCTGAGCTCCCGCACGATGTCCAGCAGGGGTTATGCTTTTGACTGGAAAAAATGAAAATGGCTATAAAAAAATTCATCCGCCATCCCTTCCCCACCTACTTAGGTTACCATCATTTGCTTTCCAGAGGACTGGCCCTTCAAAGAGAAAATGATGATAACCTACACATTTACATGTCAACATGTCAGAAGCGTTACCTGTGCCTGAGCTGATGTCCATCGTACAGCGAATGTCTGTCCAAACGTCCCAGAGCTCTGCTTCTGTTGGCTGGATGTAACGGTCCAAACACATTCCTTCTGTAAGGAAAGACATAAATAAAAATAGACATTACTCCATTTCCTACATCTAAAAAGTGAGATTATGAAACTTAGTCTCAAGACTAGTTAATAGATGTAAGTGAAATACATTGAAAGCCTAAATCTGTACAGTGTGACAAATATATTTCAGAGTATATTATACTTCAGTAATGCTGTATCTATAATAATCATTGGGTTCAAGTAAAATTAAGATGAGCCTTTCCTTCACAATAAACAAGTGTAATCCTAAAAGGCGGGTTTCCACACGTGGTTTTAGCCTGTCTTGGTCTGTATTTTTGATGGTTTTCATTAGAAGTAAAACACTACAGCTCTACAAAAGCATGAAGCAGCAGCAGGAACATCAGAGCCTCACACACTAACTGACTCTATGAACAAGGATCAATCCAGTAGATTATTACCAACAGTAACACGACAACAACTGAAACAAAGACCACGATTTCCTATTATTACACTTTATAATCCACTTGATCAGATGGTGATTCATTCAAAGAGTGTAAATGTCACGCAACAACAACCTATTCATTTGTTCTCCTGTAAGTCTGACAGGGAGTTTCAGAAACAGAGCAGAATGTAAACAAAGTCTAAATGATCTGACAGAGGAGCAGAATTCAGAATCAATACACACCTAAATAATGACCTAAACACAATAAATAAGGGCTGCTAGATGTGTGCAAATAAATAATGTTACAAGAGAAAAACAATGCAAGTGAAGGTGACTTACAGGCCCAGTCTTGTGACATCCTTGATTCCTGCTCTTTATCACAAAGTTTGTCTGTTTTCTTTGTATATGGCTTGAAATATGTGCTGTTAAGTGACATTATGAGTCTGTCACTGAGCTGTCATCTGCAGAATTTGTAGTAGCCTTATTAAAACAAACTGCACATGTTTGTGGCTTTGACTGTTATCAAACGTCGTGTTGTCAATCATCTGAAGCTGCGGACAGAATGAACCTGAAGCTCGATTACGCCGCCTAGTGGAGCGGATGGAAAACTGCGCTTCAGTTTCTGTCTGACGAGTCGTATTTTAGTGGCAAGACTCAAAAATTATTCGGATTCAGATTGACTATATTCTAAAACGTCACACAAACTTTGACATATTCATACTGAATCAAACGTATATTTTTATTTGGTTAAAAATGTTTGATGGCCGGTGACAAACAGCTGCTCATCAGCTCCCTCTTGTGGTCAATAAGTTTATCCGCTTTAATAAATGAAACTACAAACCCGAGTCGCAGGTGAGGGCTCACATTTACATTTAGGATGTTTTACAACAAATCTATGGTTTTGTCTGGACCTCGACCAACATAGATCTAGTAGTCTTGTTAAATTATACATATCAGCTCACAGTTGATGTGGTAAGACAGATGTTGTGTTGAACTCAGTTGCAAACACATAAAATACGGGACAAAAGATTTTACGAAATTCTTTTACTTTGCATGAATCTATTTATATTGTTTATTTGTTATGTTTGTTCACAATTAGACAATGACTTTGTGTCGTTTAGGTTGCAGATTCGTGCAGCACTTATAATCAATCTTGGCTGGATCTTCGTCTGTGTCTGTCACGTGATGAGGAGCACGTGAGTCTCTGGATCTCTGGACGCTCGTGAGGTTATGAATGGTGAGACTCTGGCTTTAACAGACCTAAACATACAGATTTTACACTGATTATACATTTATAGTAAAGCTTGATTAATTTTTCGGTTAAATTATCATTATGATAAAACAGCTGACCATATACATGTGTCTAATGGCAGCTTTTTACTGCGTAATATAACAGAAACATTGTCCTGTGTTTCTCTGCCTTCAGACAGACTCCAGCATCTCTACATAAAGTGTTTGGAGAATCATGGATGGAGAACAGGCACGTGCATGAGACCAGATTAATGTGCTCATGTTCCCCACCTTGTGGACAATAAGTGTATCTGCAGTAATATATCAAAACAGCATGAAGAGGAAAAAGATTTTAAAAAGTATGTAATCCTGCTCCTGATGAGCCACTTTCCTGAGTTTAGATCCAACCCTGATTAAAAACAGCTTTAGCAGCTGATCAAGATCTTTAGGATTATTAGAATCTTGCAGGAGGTTGTGGACTGATTTATTTTTCACAAAACGTGACACAAGTCATATGTTACTTATGTTAATGACAAGTGCATGTGTTATCAGTTTTAGTTTAATGGAAACATGGTTTTAAATCCCTCTATAGGAAGTTCAGACTCTGGCTCAGGAGACGAAACATTGTGTTTTAATAATGGAGTTCTGAGATCAAATCCAATTATTGCTGACATTAAATTGTTGTTTTAATTAATGCTTTAGGTAAACTAAAAAAAACGAACAAACTGAATCAAATCAAAAATCACAAATGCCACTGCTCAGTGGCTAATTGTTTGTCTTTCATACAGTTTTTGGTTAAAATCCCATAATTGCTAATATTTTTCATCATAGAAAACAAAGCCCTCAATAAAACTCAGTCCAAAACACCCAAAAACTTCTGGGACTCAGTGGCTCAAGAAATCAATGGTTACATTTTAATCTTAGATTACCTATGTTAAAATGTATATCCAACAAAGTGCACCAAACAACAGGTGATATTGTGAAGGCCACGATGGTGCAGTGGTTAAACACACGTCACTTGCAGATAAAGTGGCATGGGTTTGAAACTAGCAACTGAATACCTTTTTCCATCATATAACACAAAGCTCTCAATAAACCAGTCCAAACACACCATCAACTCACAGGTGTCAGTGGCTCAAGATACAAAGTGTTGCGTTGTGATCCTGGAGTCCTGAGTTCAAATCCCACTATTGCTTATGTTAAAGACCATGTATTGCATTATATCCAACAAAGCGGCTCAAACGGCAGTAGTCAGTGTGAAAGCCATGGTGGTGTAGTGGTTAAACACACGTTACTGGAAGACAAGGTTGTGGCAGAGTCATGGGTTCAAACCCCATAGCTCAGTGTGTTAGATGTGTCATTTAACTGGTTTATTGTTAAAGCCCAGCTCACATACAGGTCAATAGTGAAATATAAGTTCCTTCATGTGTTCAGACAAGAGATCTGTGGCTCACAGGTAAGAGCGCTGCCTCACGGTTTCAGAGGTTGCTGGTTCGAGTCCAGCTGGATCTCCGCGATATGAATGAATGCTGTGGTGTGAGTGAGAAGGTGTGGGGGATCATGGGGTCCCCCCCTGAGCTCCCGCACGATGTCCAGCAGGGGTTATGCTTTTGACTGGAAAAAATGAAAATGGCTATAAAAAAATTCATCCGCCATCCCTTCCCCACCTACTTAGGTTACCATCATTTGCTTTCCAGAGGACTGGCCCTTCAAAGAGAAAATGATGATAACCTACACATTTACATGTCAACATGTCAGAAGCGTTACCTGTGCCTGAGCTGATGTCCATCGTACAGCGAATGTCTGTCCAAACGTCCCAGAGCTCTGCTTCTGTTGGCTGGATGTAACGGTCCAAACACATTCCTTCTGTAAGGAAAGACATAAATAAAAATAGACATTACTCCATTTCCTACATCTAAAAAGTGAGATTATGAAACTTAGTCTCAAGACTAGTTAATAGATGTAAGTGAAATACATTGAAAGCCTAAATCTGTACAGTGTGACAAATATATTTCAGAGTATATTATACTTCAGTAATGCTGTATCTATAATAATCATTGGGTTCAAGTAAAATTAAGATGAGCCTTTCCTTCACAATAAACAAGTGTAATCCTAAAAGGCGGGTTTCCACACGTGGTTTTAGCCTGTCTTGGTCTGTATTTTTGATGGTTTTCATTAGAAGTAAAACACTACAGCTCTACAAAAGCATGAAGCAGCAGCAGGAACATCAGAGCCTCACACACTAACTGACTCTATGAACAAGGATCAATCCAGTAGATTATTACCAACAGTAACACGACAACAACTGAGACAAAGACCACGATTTCCTATTATTACACTTTATAATCCACTTGATCAGATGGTGATTCATTCAAAGAGTGTAAATGTCACGCAACAACAACCTATTCATTTGTTCTCCTGTAAGTCTGACAGGGAGTTTCAGAAACAGAGCAGAATGTAAACAAAGTCTAAATGATCTGACAGAGGAGCAGAATTCAGAATCAATACACACCTAAATAATGACCTAAACACAATAAATAAGGGCTGCTAGATGTGTGCAAATAAATAATGTTACAAGAGAAAAACAATGCAAGTGAAGGTGACTTACAGGCCCAGTCTTGTGACATCCTTGATTCCTGCTCTTTATCACAAAGTTTGTCTGTTTTCTTTGTATATGGCTTGAAATATGTGCTGTTAAGTGACATTATGAGTCTGTCACTGAGCTGTCATCTGCAGAATTTGTAGTAGCCTTATTAAAACAAACTGCACATGTTTGTGGCTTTGACTGTTATCAAACGTCGTGTTGTCAATCATCTGAAGCTGCGGACAGAATGAACCTGAAGCTCGATTACGCCGCCTAGTGGAGCGGATGGAAAACTGCGCTTCAGTTTCTGTCTGACGAGTCGTATTTTAGTGGCAAGACTCAAAAATTATTCGGATTCAGATTGACTATATTCTAAAACGTCACACAAACTTTGACATATTCATACTGAATCAAACGTATATTTTTATTTGGTTAAAAATGTTTGATGGCCGGTGACAAACAGCTGCTCATCAGCTCCCTCTTGTGGTCAATAAGTTTATCCGCTTTAATAAATGAAACTACAAACCCGAGTCGCAGGTGAGGGCTCACATTTACATTTAGGATGTTTTACAACAAATCTATGGTTTTGTCTGGACCTCGACCAACATAGATCTAGTAGTCTTGTTAAATTATACATATCAGCTCACAGTTGATGTGGTAAGACAGATGTTGTGTTGAACTCAGTTGCAAACACATAAAATACGGGACAAAAGATTTTACGAAATTCTTTTACTTTGCATGAATCTATTTATATTGTTTATTTGTTATGTTTGTTCACAATTAGACAATGACTTTGTGTCGTTTAGGTTGCAGATTCGTGCAGCACTTATAATCAATCTTGGCTGGATCTTCGTCTGTGTCTGTCACGTGATGAGGAGCACGTGAGTCTCTGGATCTCTGGACGCTCGTGAGGTTATGAATGGTGAGACTCTGGCTTTAACAGACCTAAACATACAGATTTTACACTGATTATACATTTATAGTAAAGCTTGATTAATTTTTCGGTTAAATTATCATTATGATAAAACAGCTGACCATATACATGTGTCTAATGGCAGCTTTTTACTGCGTAATATAACAGAAACATTGTCCTGTGTTTCTCTGCCTTCAGACAGACTCCAGCATCTCTACATAAAGTGTTTGGAGAATCATGGATGGAGAACAGGCACGTGCATGAGACCAGATTAATGTGCTCATGTTCCCCACCTTGTGGACAATAAGTGTATCTGCAGTAATATATCAAAACAGCATGAAGAGGAAAAAGATTTTAAAAAGTATGTAATCCTGCTCCTGATGAGCCACTTTCCTGAGTTTAGATCCAACCCTGATTAAAAACAGCTTTAGCAGCTGATCAAGATCTTTAGGATTATTAGAATCTTGCAGGAGGTTGTGGACTGATTTATTTTTCACAAAACGTGACACAAGTCATATGTTACTTATGTTAATGACAAGTGCATGTGTTATCAGTTTTAGTTTAATGGAAACATGGTTTTAAATCCCTCTATAGGAAGTTCAGACTCTGGCTCAGGAGACGAAACATTGTGTTTTAATAATGGAGTTCTGAGATCAAATCCAATTATTGCTGACATTAAATTGTTGTTTTAATTAATGCTTTAGGTAAACTAAAAAAAACGAACAAACTGAATCAAATCAAAAATCACAAATGCCACTGCTCAGTGGCTAATTGTTTGTCTTTCATACAGTTTTTGGTTAAAATCCCATAATTGCTAATATTTTTCATCATAGAAAACAAAGCCCTCAATAAAACTCAGTCCAAAACACCCAAAAACTTCTGGGACTCAGTGGCTCAAGAAATCAATGGTTACATTTTAATCTTAGATTACCTATGTTAAAATGTATATCCAACAAAGTGCACCAAACAACAGGTGATATTGTGAAGGCCACGATGGTGCAGTGGTTAAACACACGTCACTTGCAGATAAAGTGGCATGGGTTTGAAACTAGCAACTGAATACCTTTTTCCATCATATAACACAAAGCTCTCAATAAACCAGTCCAAACACACCATCAACTCACAGGTGTCAGTGGCTCAAGATACAAAGTGTTGCGTTGTGATCCTGGAGTCCTGAGTTCAAATCCCACTATTGCTTATGTTAAAGACCATGTATTGCATTATATCCAACAAAGCGGCTCAAACGGCAGTAGTCAGTGTGAAAGCCATGGTGGTGTAGTGGTTAAACACACGTTACTGGAAGACAAGGTTGTGGCAGAGTCATGGGTTCAAACCCCATAGCTCAGTGTGTTAGATGTGTCATTTAACTGGTTTATTGTTAAAGCCCAGCTCACATACAGGTCAATAGTGAAATATAAGTTCCTTCACGTGTTCAGACAAGAGATCTGTGGCTCACAGGTAAGAGCGCTGCCTCACGGTTTCAGAGGTTGCTGGTTCGAGTCCAGCTGGATCTCCGCGATATGAATGAATGCTGTGGTGTGAGTGAGAAGGTGTGGGGGATCATGGGGTCCCCCCCTGAGCTCCCGCACGATGTCCAGCAGGGGTTATGCTTTTGACTGGAAAAAATGAAAATGGCTATAAAAAAATTCATCCGCCATCCCTTCCCCACCTACTTAGGTTACCATCATTTGCTTTTCAGAGGACTGGCCCTTCAAAGAGAAAATGATGATAACCTACACATTTACATGTCAACATGTCAGAAGCGTTACCTGTGCCTGAGCTGATGTCCATCGTACAGCGAATGTCTGTCCAAACGTCCCAGAGCTCTGCTTCTGTTGGCTGGATGTATCGGTCCAAACACATTCCTTCTGTAAGGAAAGACATAAATAAAAATAGACATTACTCCATTTTCTACATCTAAAAAGTGAGATTATGAAACTTAGTCTCAAGACTAGTTAATAGATGTAAGTGAAATACATTGAAAGCCAAAATCTGTACAGTGTGACAAATATATTTCAGAGTATATTATACTTCAGTAACGCTGTATCTAATAATCGCTGGGTTCAAGTAAAATTAAGATGAGACTTTCCTTCACAATAAACAAGTGTAATCCTAAAAGGCGGGTTTCCACACATGGTTTTAGCCTGTCTTGGTCTGTATTTTTGATGGTTTTCATTAGAAGTAAAACACTACAGCTCTACAAAAGCATGAAGCAGCAGCAGGAACATCAGAGCCTCACACACTAACTGACTCTATGAACAAGCATCAATCCAGTAGATTATTACCAACAGTAACACGACAACAACTGAAACAAAGACCACGATTTCCTATTATTACACTTTATAATCCACTTGATCAGATGGTGATTCATTCAAAGAGTGTAAATGTCACGCAACAACAACCTATTCATTTGTTCTCCTGTAAGTCTGACAGGGAGTTTCAGAAACAGAGCAGAATGTAAACAAAGTCTAAATGATCTGACAGAGGAGCAGAATTCAGAATCAATACACACCTAAATAATGACCTAAACACAATAAATAAGGGCTGCTAGATGTGTGCAAATAAATAATGTTACAAGAGAAAAACAATGTAAGTGAAGGTGACTTACAGGCCCAGTCTTGTGACATCCTTGATTCCTGCTCTTTATCACAAAGTTTGTCTGTTTTCTTTGTATATGGCTTGAAATATGTGCTGTTAAGTGACATTATGAGTCTGTCACTGAGCTGTCATCAGCAGAATTTGTAGCCTTATTAAAACAAACTGCACATGTTTGTGGCTTTGACTGTGATCAAACGTCGTGTTGTCAATCATCTGAAGCTGCGGACAGAATGAACCTGAAGCTCGATTACGCCGCCTAGTGGAGCGGATGGAAAACTGCGCTTCAGTTT
Organism: Semotilus atromaculatus; assembly: GCA_031834385.1. NCBI lineage: Eukaryota > Metazoa > Chordata > Actinopteri > Cypriniformes > Leuciscidae > Semotilus > Semotilus atromaculatus. The sequence continues at coordinate 46,808,497 of JAULUF010000009.1, forward strand.
CTGTCTGACGAGTCGTATTTTAGTGGCAAGAGACTCAAAAATGATTCGGATTCAGATTGGCTATATTCCAAAACGTCACACATACCTTAACGTATTTATACTAAAGCAAAATACTATTTTTACCTGGTTAAATGTTTATAAATCGGGTGACAAACAGCTGATCATCAGTTCCCTCTTGTGGTCAATAAGTTTATCTGCTTTAAAGTCCCCATGAAATCAAAATTGACCATACCTACCTTGTTTGCCTAAATTGATCGTTTTGTGGTGAACAATTCATCCGTTCAAGTCAATCCACACACAAATATTTTTTGGCTTCGTAATCTTTAATCAAAGTCTGAAAATGCCCCTCCTCTCTGCCTTGGAGGACCTTCCCTGATGATGTAGGTTTGACGGTTTGGGTGTCTGCTTAACATCCGTAACCACGCCCGTCCAACTGACAGTAGACAGGCTACTAGAAACACCTACTTTTCTAGATCCAATCAGGTGCTAGTTGGAAAAAAAAGCCATGCCCACTATTTTGCCTCATTTAGTATTCCGTTTCTCTCGGAAATACGTCACAACACTGGAGAAAAGTCGGTTGCAACTTCCAGTTCACGGGGACTTTAAAGCAGCATTATGTAACTTTTGAAATTTTGCTCTCGGGGTCCCCCTACAGTTGGGAAACATTATTGTCTTCTACTACTGTTGTAAAATCTGTCATGGTTACACCAGGGGATACACGCCCCAAACTCTGCAGAGGGAGTTCTCACATCTTGGGCAGACTGCCAGCGTTGCGTGTGAAATGTCTTCATCCCAGGTACATTGGCATATAGCTATTTCAGCATGTCATATGAATATAGTTTCATGGGCTTTATTTTTTTCAAACGCCAAAAGATCGCGTAGCTCACGTTTACAAGCCAGTGTCTTTATAGTAGCCTATTGGCTACTGTTTTACATAATGGATATGCTAATTCAATTCAATGTTTGTGTGGTATAATAGCCATATCGTCAATATTATAATATCAAGCTACCATAGATGAATCTGCAAATTTGAAAAATAAATAAACAAACATGACTATCAGCCTGCAGACATTAGGATAGTTATCCTGAACGATTATTTTGTCTGTCTAATCATGTATTATTTACTAGCAAGAATGTAGCCCCTACCAAACTTGTACACACCGTTTAGACATAGGCTACTGATTTATTTATTTTTTGAAGGCCAGCATCGGTCGGGCACGCATCCCTCCTCCTCCTTTAGCTCACGCCAGCGAGAGAACGCTGGACCAATATTGATCCTCGTCCAGCCTTTTATTTTGTCACTCTCCCTTTTTCTCTTTCTACTGTCCTCCGACAAAACCTTTGGCTTCTTGGTTTTACTTGCTGCTTCGGCCATGACAACATACAGAGCTAAAAAAAAAAAAAAAACGCTCGTTGGGCTCTCACGTCAGAATTTGAGGAAGTGAGGTTTTCCGTAAAGCAGTCAAATTTTGTAGTTCTTTTTGTGCTCAGTAAGTTACATAGTGCCAGTAAAAGCGATACAGACACCGTCAGGCTGTCTATAACAACCTAACAACCTACAACAACCTATTGTAAGTCAATGTACCTTCTCAAGGGTTTTGGAAAAATATTATAAAGGTTGAAAAAGTTACATAGTGCTGCTTTAATAAATGAAACTACAAACCCGAGTCGCAGGTGAGAGAGACTAACATTTACATTTCATGTTTTACAGCAAATCTATGATTTTGTCAGGGTCTCGAGCAACAGAGCAACTGGATCTAGTAGTTTCATTAAATGATTCACATCAGCTATAAGACAGAAACATTGTTGTGTTGAATGCGTTCATGACATCAAGACGTTAGATTATTGTAATGCTCTACTGGGTGGTTGCCCTGCACGCTTAATATACAAACTACAGCTAGTTCAAAACGCAGCAGCTGAGTTCTTACCAGAACCAGGAAATATGACCATATTAGCCAACACTTCATTGGCTGCCTATATAAATACTGTTCGTTTTCTCACACAAACTGCTCGTTTCGTGTCTTAGGCCATCAATGTGTACTTACATTTACGAGTCATTAAATCATGTTTAATTTGGACTTCTCTGTGCATGCTCTTTGAGGTGGTGACCATAGACCTGCATTATATGACTGACAGACAAGAATGGTTTGACCTAAAAATATCAAAATTGAAACTACTGCGGAAACATAGACACCTACATCTTGGATGCCCTTGAGGTAAGCTAAAACATACCAAAAATTAATTTCAAAGTGAACTATCCCTTTAAATCCTGATGTACTCGTTACATCATAAGAAGAATGGCATCTACACTAATTTTAGTGTCTTTGTTTATCCCAAGATTTTCCCGCAGCCTGCTGGATCCAGGCCGTATCCAGATCTGATGATGACGAAGGAGCTTTGCCTAGACCCGATGACAATGTGCTAAAGTGCCAACTAGCCTCTCCCTATGGAGGATCCCTTTCCCATAAAGCATTGTGGAAAATTCGGTTCGCGTACCTACCCCGAAGTGATAAAATAAAATAAAATTCTGTATCAAATTTATAGGCAAGACAAGTAGTTTGTTTAGGCATGGTTTGTAGGGAATAACAAATCTGCGCATATACACTCACCGGCCACTTTATTAGGTACACCTGTCCAACTGCTCCTTAACACTTAATTTCTAAGCAGCCAATCACATGGCGGCAACTCAGTGCATTTAGGCATGTAGACATGGTCAAGACAATCTCCTGCAGTTCAAACCGAGCATCAGTATGGGGAAGAAAGGTGATTTGAGTGACTTTGAACGTGGCATGATTGTTGGTGCCAGAAGGGCTGGTCTGAGTATTTCAGAAACTGCTAATCTACTGGGATTTTCACGCACAACCATCTCTAGGGTTTACAGAGAATGGTCCGAAAAAGAAAAAACATCCAGTGAGCGGCAGTTCTGTGGGCGGAAATGCCTTGTTGATGCCAGAGGTCAGAGGAGAATGGCCAGACTGGTTCGAGCTGATAGAAGGGCAACAGTGACTCAAATAACCACCCGTTACAACCAAGGTGGGCAGAAGAGCATCTCTGAACGCACAGTACGTCGAACTTTGAGGCAGATGGGCTACAGCAGCAGAAGACCACACCGGGTGCCACTCCTTTCAGCTAAGAACAGGAAACTGAGGCTACAATTTGCACAAGCTCATCGAAATTGGACAATAGAAGATTGGAAAAACGTTGCCTGGTCTGATGAGTCTCGATTTCTGCTGCGACATTCGGATGGTAGGGTCAGAATTTGGCGTCTACAACATGAAAGCATGGATCCATCCTGCCTTGTATCAACGGTTCAGGCTGGTGGTGGTGGTGTCATGGTGTGGGGAATATTTTCTTGGCACTCTTTGGGCCCCTTGGTACCAATTGAGCATCGTTGCAACGCCACAGCCTACCTGAGTATTGTTGCTGACCATGTCCATCCCTTTATGACCACAATGTACCCAACTTCTGATGGCTACTTTCAGCAGGATAATGCGCCATGTCATAAAGCTGGAATCATCTCAGACTGGTTTCTTGAACATGACAATGAGTTCGCTGTACTCAAATGGCCTCCACAGTCACCAGATCTCAATCCAATAGAGCATCTTTGGGATGTGGTGGAACGGGAGATTCGCATCATGGATGTGCAGCCGACAAATCTGCGGCAACTGTGTGATGCCATCATGTCAATATGGACCAAACTCCCTGAGGAATGCTTCCAGCACCTTGTTGAATCTATGCCACGAAGAATTGAGGCAGTTCTGAAGGCAAAAGGGGGTCCAACCCGTTACTAGCATGGGGTACCTAATAAAGTGGCTGGTGAGTGTATATTCAAAGGCACATAACTATAGAATCAATTCTTAATGCGCATGTCGGTCTGTTACAATGGCGGCCCCCGGGGAGGCTTTAGTTTCTGGCTGATGGATTACCCCCTTGGTTGCAACAATGCCTATGGTTGCAACAAGCGACATGTTGTCAAGAAACCCGTTTACGTCACCTAGTGGAGAGGATGGAAAACTGCACATCAGTTTCTGCCAAGCTAACCGTATTGGGGAAAGTTAACTTTTAAAAGTAGCTAATGTGTTAGTTTACTTTTTAGTAACCCAATATTCTAACTGTGTTACTTAGTTGTATGGAAAGTAATGTGTCACGTTACTTTTTCTCACCTGGACTGTGCTTGCTTATTATAACAAGAAAATAAAAGTTTTATTTGTGGCAAAAATAAAGGTCTTTTCACACCAAAAGAGCAATGAATAAGCCTCAAAATGAAGATTCAAGCAGCTTTCATTATAAACTAAATGATTTGTCATCATTCACTCCTTATGTTGTTCCAAACCTGTAAGAGTTTCTTTCTTCTGTTGAACACAAAAGAAGATATTTTAAAGAATGTTGGTTATCAAACAGTTGATGGTAGCCATTGACTTGAACAGTAGGAAAAAAATAGCCTACTATGGAAGTCAATGGCTACCGTCAATTGTCTGGTTACCAAATTGCCTAAATATAGGCAAATTAATAAAAAATTAAAAAATAGCACTTTTTGCCATGGTATTGAAATTGGGTGGGTTATTGTGGTGTTTCATCTTTGTCAAAAAATACTCAAAATTAGTTTGTATCTCTGATATATTTTTTAAACAAATCTCTGATTTTGTTAGGATCTTAACCAGCAGATAAACATAGAATCTACAAGTTAATTTACTCATATCAGCTCTCATCTGGAGGGGTAAGACAGATTAAAATGTCCAATGTGTTGAACTGAAAGTCATACAATAGAAAACCGATGGAACAAAAGTCTTGATTTGTTCATTTAAAGTGATCTTCTTTATGTAGCTGTGTTTATAATAAAGCTTATAGACCTTAGTCAGGGTTGAAACATGTTTATATTTTTTGACGGGAATACAACACTGTGAGGGATACAAGAGTGTCCAATGGATTGTACTGTAGCTAAACAACATGTCACTGTTCAGCTGACGCAACATCTTTCCAAAACTATTTTAGTAGACAGAAAATGTTTTTGAGTTTTAAAAATTACATGTGGTTTAGGACCTTTAAAGAGTGCATGCAATAATAAAGACTGTAAAACTGTCCTCAGTTACATTCAATATGACGTCTACCCTGACTAAGGTCTATTAACGACATGATATTTGTGTACAGACGTCTATGTTTTAGCCAATAAGCGATTGGTGAGCCAAAATATTATGATCACCAGCTGCCTAATATGCTGTTGGTCCTCCGAATGCTGCCAAAACAATGCTGACCCGCCGAGGCATGGACTCTACAAGACCCCTGAAAGTGTCACCATGGATTGAACTTGTTGGTTCAGCACATCCCACAGATGCTCAATTGGATTGATATCTGTGGAATTTGGAGCACGGTGCAATACATTTATGTCCACGTGAAAGGCCGGACTCAGGGCTTGCCAGCAGAACATTTCCGAGAGCGCGCGTGTGTGTGTGTGTGTGTTAAACTGCTAAATGTGCCCATTCCTGTTGAAGTTACAACTATGCACATTATGGCTATCAGCAATCAGTTCTATTAAGCTAGAATATGTAGGGCTTAGCCTACTATAGGCCCTATAGTATCTATGATATTATCTGTCTCACCCCATCAGTTAAGAACTGATCTGAGAGTGAGACAATTACTTCCATTTTGATCTCTTGGTCAATAACCGATTAATATCATAGTTTATATTAATATAATTTATATATTTACGATTAGTATTTAATATTATTATTATTACTGTGATACACTTATCGACCAAGTGTCTGCTAGTGATCACTTGTTTTTGTCCAACATTTAATTTAATAAATAAGGACTTTCGTTTGAGTAATGTTACACTAATGTCAAGATCTCGGTAGATCCTAAAGTGCCGTTTGCCATCCGCTCCACGAGGGGCGTAAGCGAGTTCTACTTTCAGCCTGAGACCTTTGGATCCTTGGCAACATGACGCTTGATAACAGTCGCAACAGACCGTTTTAAGGCCATGCAAGTACGGATTCCGCAGATGACAGCTCAGTGACAGACTATTAATGTCACTCAACAGCACATATTTCAGCCCACCAGCAAAAACAGCCGACACACACTGCGATAAAGTGCAGGAATCGAGAATGTCACAAGACTCACCTGTAAGTAACTAGCACAAATTATTTGGCAGTTCTTATTTAGCTTAAGTTTGAATTGAATCGTCATAAAGGCTGCATTGTCAGTTCATTTAAATCCGTGTTTTGACGCGCTCCCCTATTGTCTGTCTATCTGCCTCTACTTCTAATACATATAAGGTCCAAGGAATCTTAATACAAAAACAACTGCAATATACATCTCAAAATAAAGTACAGTAAAATAAAAGCGTACCCTGTCTCTCACTCTGCAGCGGAACGAAAGTGAGTGCGGTCCGGGCCGTCGCGCGAGCAGGGAGTGGTGGCTTCACGTGAGTCTGTTGTGCATTCCTCTGCTCGCGGTGTATCTGCACATCCCTCCTCCACAGCTCTCACCTGCGCTCAACACCTGGCGCGCTTCCGGACACTTCTTCACATTCAGAGGAAATAACATCTTTTACAAAGGTTACAAGCTATACATATACACGAGATATACTCTGATGATGTTGTAGTCTTATTGTAATTGTATTCTGTTTGTCAATAGAGTCAGTTGGTGTTGTGGGAAGCTCTGATGTCCTCCTGCTGCTTCATGGTTTTCCTACTTCTAGCTATGACTGGTATAAGGTAAGAGCACGGAGCCATTTTTAAAGTCATTTTCCAGTGTAAAACTGCAGCAACATTTCAGAAAAGCTACTGTAATCTCAATTTAATGCTACTTGGAAGCAATTCACTAACAGTGACTTGACACTTCACTTCTGCTTTGCACTTGGTGTTCATTCATTGTGCAGCATTTGCTCTTGATGTTTCTTGAATCTCGTTGTCGTTTTGTAGATCTGGGATTCTCTCACTCAACGCTTTAATAGAGTCATCGCCCTCGACTTCCTGGGCTTTGGTTTTTCGGACAAACCGGTGAGATGAAAGACATGCAGTCACTACAACTACGGTCTTTTATTATTCATAATTTGAATCATTATTTCTATCACACAAACGTCCCACCTCATGATGACACTCCAGCGACCCCACTGTTACTCCATCTTCGAGCAGGCCAGTGTGGTGGAGGCCCTAATCTCTCATTTGGGGCTTTCAGAGCAGAGGATTAACCTCCTGTCACATGACTATGGAGACACTGTAGCTCTCGAGTTACTGTACAGGTGAGCTGTAAGGATCCTTCATGCTCTCTTGTCATAGTTCAGCTTAATGTTCCGGTCAATCTGGGTGGTTCTCACGTGCAGTTAAACACACAGGAGTGACCATAACAGGAACGGACACATCACTATAAACAGCCTCTGCCTCTCAAATGGAGGTACATTAAATTTGTATTCATTCTTCATGAAAATGATATATATATGTCTGATTAGAGATCCTTAACATTATGTAAAAACTGAAAATGTTCTCTTTTTTGTTTTCAATCTTTAAAGGTATATTCCCTGAGACTCATTATCCAAGATTCCTTCAGAAAGTGAGTGTGACGCTTTAAAATACACATTTGTTTTCATTTGTGAACTGAAAAGTGAATATTTCTAATCTTTTGTCATCTACAGGTGCTGAAGGACTCGGGCTTCATTTCACCTGTACTTACTCGCCTAGTAAACTACCAGCTTTTCTCTAGAGGGTGAGTGGAGCGTCTGGGAGTGGTGTATAGCTTCATGCTTTCTAGTACACAGTTCAAACTATTGGTTGTACTTTACACAGTCATAAATCATTGTTTATAGGTTGTGGCCTAACACCTTCAATTGCAAATATTATATGTATTCACCCTACAGAATAAGGGATGTGTTTGGACCGTACACCCAGCCAACAGAAGCAGAGTTCTGGGACATGTGGACAGGCATTCGCTTTAACGATGGAAATCTAGTCATGGACAGGTGTCCAAGCTTTTCCATGTGTTACATCTGCAGTGCTTTGTTTGTAACGACAACCGTCACAAACGATCCTTTGTTGTGTTTCGCCCAGTGTCCTGCAGTACATTAACCAGAGGATGAAACACAGAGAGAGATGGGTGGGGGCTCTAACCTCGTCTTCAACACCATGTGAGTACACACCATTCATTCAGTGATATAAAGTGCTGGAGTAGCCATCATGCTACCAGACTGAAGTGATTCACTGTGGGCAGTGCTATTGAGGCTAAGTAGTTTAATCCATTGAAAAGCACTGCAGAAGCTGCTTAGCCCGTCTGCACCCTAGGCAATATGCGTCTGAGGTGGGGTGACTGCATATATTAAGTGAACATTCACGTATTTAAATGCAGTTAAATCTGTAATATTATAATATATTATAATGCAGCAGGATAAGTATTTAAACACTCATACTATAGGATGGGAGAGTTGGTTCTCATTTCTATTAAGAGTTATAAATAGTTTTGTGCGTTGGAAGATTAGTAGATGAATCACTTCAGGCTGTGTAATGTGGCCGTACAAAATGATGAAAGTTTCTTTGTAAATATCACTGATTTATCAAATTTTAACTTTGTAGTGCACATGATTTATGGACCCCTAGATCCAGTTAATCCACATCCCCAATTTATCCAGCTCTACCAGTGAGTACCAATAAATGTAGTAAAGAAATTGTGGGATTCAATCCAAGACTTTCTTGTACGAAAGAATAAAGAGTTTTATCACTTGTAATTGTGAAATAACATTTTCTTGACTGAATCTTACTCCTTTAAGTTAAAAGCACATTAATTACCCACCACACCAGTGTCTCCCAACCAACAGTACACATTTTCTATGTCCCCCTTTACCTGATCCATTCATTTCAGGTCTTGGAATATCTACTAACGAGCTGATGAGTTGAATCAGGTGTGTATATAGGAAGTTTAAAATGTGTACTGTTGGTGTGCCTCCAGGAACAGGTTGGGAAACTTGTGGGAACTTAGCATATAAGCCAAGATAAAACTGCTAAGCTGTGACAAACAGAAAAGACAGATCAAGCTGTCTCTTTAGGAAAATGGGCACTATAACATAGAAATATTTTATAATCACTTTTCTCCTCTCTATTCCTCATCTACAGGAAACTAGTTCAAAGATCCACAGTATCAGTTCTAGATGAGCATGTGAGTCATTATCCACAGCTGGAGGATCCCACAGGCTTCATTAATGCCTACCTTAGCTTTATTAACTCATTCTGAGCAAGAGAATGTGATCATTCTGAAATGAGTGGATATTGCTCCTATAAAGATGTTGTTAGAACATATTCCAATACATTTATTAACAAACCGTGAAGTATACCAGTCATGTTTCTAAATGCATGAAATAAAGTATTGCACCAAATAATCTTTACAATTGTCAATAAGAGTTTGCCATTACTTGTAAATACATTTGTGTTCAAAGCATGAATGATTTTATTCAAATAAAAAAGCCTTTGTATGAATTGTCATGTTTTGTGTAGGGGGGGAAAAAAACAAGTCTTGTACTCTTCCAGACTTTTTATTATTGATAAATGACAGGTTTGTTTTGAAGGACTATTTCCCCGAGCCATGACACAAGGCCAAAACAGCTCAAGTACCAGAGAAACAATAATGATTAGATATCTTCCACACTAATTTAAGTGGCACAATATTGTAGGAATCTCAGAACAGATCAAATACAGAAAGAGGATGTTATAGAGGATTCATGTTAAGCCACAAAGATGGTTCTGTGAAACATTATAGTGCTACTATATAGATGCATATAAAAGGACAATGACCCAGATTGATTGGCATGTGACCCGGTCACTCACATCGCTCGTTTATCCGACCGACGCCAGGATGACGTCGACCACACTCTCGTCTGTGCTCCTTACAGTCACCTGCATAGTGACCCCATCAGCCAGGGCCAGACGCGCCCTCACCAACACGTCATGACCTCCCCTAAACACACCTTCAGAAACACGATCATTAATCATCAGTCAGGTTAGAAATAGAGAAAATAAATATCTAAAACACTTTTCAAGACCTGAGAGTCACAGAACTAAAAAACTGGATAGATTAAATCAGTAGAAACAAACCTGCTAAGACCAGAACATGCGAGTTCTTGTTTTCAGGAACTTTGTCTGAGCGTTCACACGGCTGCATGCCCAAGAAGCTGACGATGTTATTTACTGCCTCTGTGAAGATAAATACAATCAAGAGATGATTATTTCTACAGCCACAAAACTCTTATCAAACATTCTTATTGATGGTCACTAGGATATTAAAGTTGATTTTAAATAAATCCGACCATCTAGAGTTCTGACTGTGGCCAAAGCAAACGTCTCTTCCTTCTCAAACTCGTCTCCGATCTCCTCCCACGCTGCGCCGAAGTTCGGCTTCAACACCTTCTGTATGTGGTCGGCGACTGTTACCTCTAAATCTTCCAGCTAGGGTGAAAATTCGAGATTGAGTAAGGAATGGCCACTGATAATCTTCCTGTTTTTTTTTTATTTTTTACCATGAATTGATTTTGAAAAATCACATACCACATATTCATCATCATAACCGTCATCATCAGGCTCTCCCGTGTTGGGATCACAATCCCGGACTAGATATTTCATTGTACAGCTGAACGTGCAAGAGACTAAGACAAATGCAAACAATTAAAAACTTGTCAAATTACTTTAAATACATCCAAACAAGCAGTTTAGTCTGTAATGTACCATTCACACAGAATGCGTTTAAAAATGTAAGACGTGGGGTAGCAAAATGAAAAAAAGAGCTAAGTGTAGAGAGGTTGAACTTCTTTCAACTTGAGCACTACAGTTTTAGAATGCTGTTTTCATGTGCAAGCCGCTGAAAAATGTGTGTTTTACATAGAAAAACAACCAAAAAGCAGCAAAGTGGAAAGCAAGAATGCATTCTGTGTGACATACCTGCAGTGGGGTCATCCTCCGGTAACCGGACCAGGCTGTAGCAGGAGCCAGGCTGGCTGTAGGGGAGGTTAGGTGCAGGTACGTAATGTAGTACCTCATAGGCCTCTGACGGCTCCATCTGGACCATAACTCTCTGCAGCAGCTGGTCGTTCAGCGTGTTGGTGCAGTCGAACTGGAAGATCATGTGATTTGCAAAAGTGTGTTTGATGCAGCGCACTACATATTCCGTCTCTGCTTCTGTTAACTGAACCGGCTCTGATGACTTGAACAGGGGACCAAGGCTCTTGAATTCTGGGATGGCTGCAAGTTGATCTGAGAGAAGAAAATAAGGGAGGAAAAATGTGGCACAGCTTGCTTCAAACTCTTTGCCGATTAGCTAATCGTCTTACCTTGGTAAATGTCTTGGCGTGAAGGTGCAAGCTTTTCAGGTAGTTTGCTTGTTGCAACGGGCGCAATTTCTGGCATGAAGGAGAAAAATAAAGTGAGCTTGTGCAATTTGAGTAAGCTTTGCAATTTAGCCGAAAAAAGGTTAAAGACATAGGAAGATTAGCATCCAAATCAGATGCCAAATTATGGATTATATTGAGTAATAGTCTAGATATTGGACTCTGGTTCATTAGTAGTGTGGAAATCTATTCACACCTGTTTTCTGTTCGGTGATGGGTGCGGAAGCCAAGGGAACGGTCTTCATGTCAAACGGTTTCTCAGAGGGCTCTAGTGTGTACTGGTGGAGGGATTTCTCCAGTCCAGGAACAGATACGGACAGACCTGCGAACAACCGGTTCAACAACCATTATTCAACTTTAATGCAGAATAAAAAATAAAAAAACGTTTATCACTCACATCAGCATATCAGATACACAATAAGAATCTTAACTATGCAGAACAATGGAAACCAACACAAACCCTCACCATTGAAGATGTATGCGGCATTCAAGGCCTTCTGCTTCTGCTGAAGGACGTTCATGTAGAATGTGGCTCTATCTCTCACCTCATCATCACTGTCCATCATACACCTATCAGACACACACACACACACACACGCTTTAGCAAATTGCATATTAACGCATTTTGGTATGGATGGGCGATAAGCAACATTATGATAAAAATTATTTTTAAAAGATTTAGTTTAAGGTTTAGTAGAGCTTCTGTTTATGTTTGCTGATCAAGGTTTATACGATCTCTTTATGAACTTTTTGAAATGTCAAAGTTTAAGTTGAGCAGCTGTCAATGGAGGGACAGAAAGCTTTCGGATTTCATCAAAAAGATCTTAATCTGTGTTCCGAATATGAATGAAAGTCTTGCGGGTTTGAAACGACATGAGGGTGAGGTAACCCTTTAATGAGCAAAAGAAATATGTGGCATTTACATAATTTTTAATCCAATGATGAGTTTCTTTTTTTTGTTTTTTTTTGTTAAAATATTGTTTTATTTTCTGTTTTGCATCGCTTCATTTTAATCCAAACAAATGAGGATGTTCTGTTGTAGTTTAACAAACATTTGCACTGATTTCTCCACACACATTTCTTTGGTCAACTCTAATACTATTACCATAATAGTATCTAATAAATTACCAATATAAACCACCCACTCCCCCCACACTCACACTTTCTGCCAGTGAAGGCCTACCTCTGCATCAGGACCAAGACGCTTGGCAGTAGGTCATCATTTTGAGCCCCAAACTTGGCCAGCGCACTGACCGCAGCTTTGAAGAAAAACGTGAGAGGAGAGTCAGAGCAGAAGAATGCTTAAATGTCCTAAAGCTCAGTCTCTGAAGCTGATTAATTACAGATTATCAGGCCTGCTCAAATTTACTCCAACTTGCAGTCGGACAGCAGTTAATCATTTGGACACGTGTGATGCTCAAACAAAAAAAACCTGTACTACTGCATGGCAAACACACACATCCTGAGATCTTAAAGTGGCACGAGCAGGTTTTATAAGCTCATTGCAAGGAGGTTAACGCACAGGTCAAAGGTCATACGAGATTACTCACCTGCCCGTACCGCCTCACTCTCAAGCACCACACGGTTGAAAATGAAACGGATGTATTTGGAGGGGGTGGGGGTACGTGGCCCCTCTTTCCCCAGCAGGTGGAGGATCTTAGTGGCCAGGACGGTGTGCTCGCAGTCCTCAATAAACTCACACAGGTGAGCCAGACCTGTCTCCTTACTCTCTGGATTTTCCTCTATGATGCTGATGATACAGTCCACAATGGCTCTCTTGTAATCAAAGCCACCCTGCAAAAGAAAAATGAAATCTGAAGCTTCTTATATACAAATATATTTTTTTACAGCCAGGTCTATGTTTAAAACTGTTGGTGATAATTAAGTAAAATACAGACACAAAGTAAAAAAGGTATAAGGAATAGCAGTATAAATCTGGTCATGTGGTTTGGCACAACAAGAAAAGCATACAGACTAAGAGAGATTACAAGACTCCATCTTAACAGAAGAACAAATGTCCTTGAATGAACTTACATCATCTCTAAGCATGTTTGAAAGGAAGTTCATCATCACGCTGTGTTTTCTGGGATACTTCTGGCACAGAGCACTTATGGCCTGGACCACAACCACCTGGAAAACAAACACACCCTTTAGTTATGAAAACACATTGTTTACTGGAACATCGTCACATTTATTTAAAAAGGTACAATATGTGCAAATTAATAAAATATTAAACTCCCGAATATGCATCTAAAACAGATGTTTGCTCTCTAATTTGCTGTCTCTGTGATGAAGTCACCTTGAACTCATCTGAGATCTCGGAGACGAAGGAGGAGATCTGTTTCATGAGACGGTCCACGCTGCTCTCGCTGCCAGTCTTCAGGAGGGTGGTGATGGCCAGGGTGGCGATGCTGCGGTTGGAGTCAGTGATCAGGTTCTCCAGGTCCAGGTTGCATGCGGTCACTGCTGACGGATGCTTCATTGCCACCTGTTTGAACATTTGTTGTTCAAAAACATTTGTTACTTGAAATAAAATAAGATATAAAAAAAAAAAAACTTGGCAAGGCTACATGTCCTAATTTTAAGTTAGTTTAACAAACTAAAATAAAAACTATATAGACATGTAAAAAAAAAAAAAAAAATCTAATTCAAATCTTTAAGTTAGAAATATATTAGTATTTCAATTATCCTAAAATAACACTGGTGTGAAAAAAAGAGTAAATTTTTGCACAATTTCTGTGATAAAAGGGTGATAGCAAAGTGTCTTTGGACATTAAAGGTGGGGTATGGGATTTGCAAAACGGCCGGCAGATTTTGAAAATACACAACTCAAATGGTCCTACCTTCTTTACTCCAATGCTGACCCTGATTCGTGAGGGGGGTATGGTACAACCGTTTGATTGACGGACTTACTGTCCAATGATTCTAGGTGGTCTTGGAAATGATTGGGTGGAGTTTTTCGAGTCCTGCCCGTTCCACAGATGATTAAATTGATTAATTTTAATTTCAGTGCTTCTAACTCAGTGGCTGTAAGTGGGTTAAGAATAGGATTTCAAGTGATTTTGAAAAAATGGACAAAAAAGAGAATCACATACCCCACCTTTAAAATGTGTTCTTTGGTGTCTCCATGTGGTAGTTGTTGATATTGCAATGGTTTACTAAATTAAATCCTATTCAAACAGACAGGAAAAACTAACCTTATTAAGGGTCCGTACAGCTGCATATCGCAGGGCTGCTTTGGGAGAGCTGCAAAACAGCTGGAGAACTATGGAAAAAGAGAGAGAGAAACAAAATGAATTGAACATCTAGTGTGCTTTGTCTTCTGCGCTGGTTAGAAAGTAAAAAGGTAGCAGCAAGAAGTAAAATCCACAAGACTAACCGGACACAGCAGGAGCCAGCTCACGAGCGGTACAGTTGGGCATGTGGACGATGGCGGAGGCCGCTTCATAAACCACCATCTCATGTTTATTCCTCAAGCAGCTCTCAATGAAGTCAAACAAAGGGCTATCGTGCCTGTTAAAACAACATGTAGACAGACTAAGGGCCAGATTTACTAAAGGCAAATTAGCGTGAGAACACAATTCCAAAAAAGTATATTTTAGTAAATCTGAACCAAAGTAAGTCTACATTATTAGCAACTGCATGATGTTAATAACGCCTAAAAGAGCCTTAAAAAAAGCTGATGTCCAACACACATACCCTCCATCCGTCTCCTCCAGCAGCTTACTGGCAATGCGAATCATCATGCAGTAAGCAAATGGAGACTTGAGGCCAGATTTGGTGAATTTGTTGAGCATCTTGGTCACAGCCAGACGGTCATTCTTCCTCAAGTGGTACAGAAGACCCAGAGCATGGTACTGTGCAGAGAGATCCCAATTTATTAAAGACAGACAGGACCCCAACTCATAAGACAAAGGATGCAAACATCTCACTAACCTGCACCATGATGTTATCACTTGAAGCCGCCTCCTGAGCTTCATTGACCCAGCGTTTTACCACATCAAAACTCATCTTCACCATGTGCTGTAAAACAAATACAGAAACAAACAAGATAGCTACATTATCCAGGACTAAGTGGAATAAACAGTTAAGTGAAAACAGACTAGTGATTGGCTAATACTATTCAGCTTAGCATGCCATTTTAAAATATTGATGAATACTATAGTACATAAATAACACTGGCCACTAGTGGGTTGTGATCTTACCAGTGAGGAGACGAGAGCAGAGCTGGACACGCTGGGCACTTTGTCCACGATGGCCTGTTTCATGTATCGCTCAATAGCCTGCAGCATGGTGGTCTGATGGACAAGATGGAAGAAGCACAATTGAAATGATCATTTACATCAGTACCCATGTAGTTTATTTCTCACTGATAGCAAATAAAGTCTGTTACACAGAGCTAAATGAGTTTACAAACAGTTGAGACTCACATCAGTGATCCTGCAGAGAGCTCTGATTGCCGGGCCTCTGTAAACATCCTCTTTACCAGTCATGTCCTTTGTCAAGCTGAGACACAAACAAGACCCAGCGTTTTTCAGGTAATATCGGCAGCATGTGCAAAGATTTCCATTCCTCATCAAATAACAATGTTTTACACTACTACACACATTATAAAAAAATTTATATCGTCGCTGTCGGTAGGAAACCTTTAACCATTTTAAAAAATAGTTTTTTCATAAATCATTACTATTGGTTACCCTTTAATGTCTGTGGGTTTTGGAAATATTTAACCAATGAAACGTATTAAAAAGTATGTGACTAAACCTTATATCTCCATTGGATCCTCAAACTGGCAGTAAAACCTCATAACTTCACCCTGCCTCTATCGTGAATGAAGTGCTGCACGCAGTTTGGACCGTGTCTGCTTGTTTGCAGTGAAAAGGTAAATAAAGGACTGGTTCTTTGACTAAGTACAGCGCTTTTTTTTTACTCAAGAAACACTCAACAACAAATAAGAAATACACTGCTATGACAAAATGAACTGCTCACCTGCTTGTAACGATGATCACATCCTCTGAGATGTTGGCCATCTCCTTTATGGTCAGGTAACACATTCTTCTCAGGGTTTGCTAAAAAATTAGGCAAAAACAAGATACATTTTCACTTAAAAAGCAGCTCTGTGGCAAGAAAGGAACATTATTTGCATTAAATTATTAATTGCTGCAACTCAACTAAAAGAAGTATTAGTGTAAATTTGTATTATTCATTATTTACTATTATAGTTTCTATTCATAGTTTTAATTAAATTAAATTAAGTTTATTTTATGTTATTTTTCCAGTTTTGATTTTAATTTTAGTTTTAAGTCTTTTTGTTTTTGACATTTTTCTTTAATATTTCTATAGAGGGTTAACAATTGTGTATAATTGTATTGCTGTCATTAATTATATTAAAATTATATTTACAGACATTAATTATATTATTATATAATGCAATATGTATATGTTGTCCATGCTGCTTGCTTGATATAGGTTTAGCCTTTTTTAACTTATGGCTGTCTAGTAACACTAGTAAAAAAATAAAATAAAAAAAAACAGTAAATTGGGCTGCAAATAAAGTGTCTTACATCATTAGACTGGAACAGCCTAGTCATGGCAAAGAAAGCTTCAGTGGCTTCTGTGGTTCCAAAGTGCTCACCCTGAAAAATGAAGGAGTTTATAGATGAATCACCCCATAGAGAAAGAGAGATGCAGTAGTGTAAAACTGCTGAAAAAGAAAGATAATCACATACCTGGTTGAGCAGGTAGATGATCTTCGTCAGGATGTGTAGACATCTTCTCGGATTGATGGGTGTCTCGTTGAATATCCGAGCCTTTGAAACAAACATGCAATGTAATGTAATGTACAGTACTAAAGAGAAGTTCAGATAATTTTAAGATTCAAATGCATCAAACTCACCTCCTGTAGTACAGCACTTTTCTCCAGATGCTGAAAGGGGTTTGAGCCACTTCCTAAACACATAAAGAACAGATCTGTCAATCAACTAAAGGTTTGTGCCTTCATACAGATACAACATTAGGCAATAGTTTAAGTTACGGTAATAAGGTATAAATCATATAATGCCATTTCTTCAAGAAAAGTGCTCATAGAATGAGTGATGAATAGCATCTATATGTGGCTCTTTGCCACTGCAAAACAGCAATATTAGTTACATTCATTAACCAATTTATTAACCATTTAGTAAACCAAAACCAAAGAGTTGGATCTTCTGACACTGAACAGTCAAAAAATTATAGTGCCTTATAAATAAAAGTTGTAACGACAAGAGAGAATAGCATCTATATGTAGCCCATTTGCAGCCCTTTGATCAACTTCATGCAGAAACTCCATTTAAATACAAAGCTTATGGAGAAAAACCACGAAGCAAACGTTAGATTTTCTTTGATGACAAGCTTGCAAAATGAATGTAACTTTAGATAAATATAAAGGCTAACTTACTGCTAGCACATTAGCTTCCTCAATAAAGATTAATTAAACACATACTGTGTTTACACAAAAATCACATAGCTGCTACTACTAGTTAATCCACCACTCAAATTAAGTATAAAACTGAAACATGTACATAAATCGTTAGTGTTAAACAAGTGTATTTTTTTTTTTTAGTTGCAGATGTGCTGTGGCCTGCAGAGACGCTCTTCCTTAGCAAAACAACCGACATAATTTCGGCCACTGAAATAAACTGTTTATCATATGATAAAGATTTGATCATGAGTCGCCATTAATTTAATACTGATCTTACCAGACTCCTCGTCCTTCTTGTCGAATTTCTTGATCATTTTGCTGAATGTTTAAGAGCAGTAAACGAGATGATCAGACAGTCATTCACGCTTTTTTTCCTCCACGTCAACCAGAGTGACGTGTATTGTGAGCTGGCGGAGGTGGAGTCCACTGAGTTCACACTTCAAAATAAAGGTCCATGCTTAAAAGTCGAGATGACTTTTCGTTGGTTTTCTTCGTACGTTCCAGATTTTTTTTTAAAAAAGTTCTATATATATATATATATATATATTTTGTGTGTGTGTGTGTGTGTGTGTGTGTGTGTGTGTGTGTGTGTGTGTGTGTGTGTGTGTGTGCGTGTATGTGTGTGTGTGTGTGTGTGTGTATAGCTTATAAATATAAATGATAAAGGATATATGTGTGCAAACATACACACACACAAATCATTTATCATTTGTGTTTGTGAATTATAATATGTATTTGTAACATATTGTTTGTAGCAAATTGTCATATTTTAAATATTCGTTATTTACATATAATAATAACCATTATCATCTAGAAGATTTTGAAAAATTAATCTAAAAATTTTGTCTTCACCAAAATGTAGACGTGATCAAATGGATATTTTTAATTAAAAACTGTTGGCCTAACATCTTATTGTGATGACTAGTCTGTTTGGAATGGTGTTACAAAAAGTTGTGAATGTGGTGCAATGATTTAAAAATAATGTATAGTATAATATAATAACATAATGTATAGCTTAAGTGTATCAAGTTGCTATTATTATTTTATTTCCAAATCCTTGACTTACAAACATCTACATTGACTTTGCTTTATGTAGCTATGTGTATAGTATATATTTATTTAAAAAAAAAAATTGTAATTCGATAGCGTAATAGGCCTATAAAATATTAGCCTATCATAAACTGACTTTATTGATTATCTATGTTTTCTGCGTGTCCCTGGATCTGAATGGGTTAAACCTGTGAAAGATGCGTAACACAGAGAAAATCCCCTTCGAAATAATATGCTTCCAGTGGACGCTTTGTTTTCATTTGCATTTATTTATTTATTTAACGAAAAAAATAATTATTTTCAGTACAAAAATATTCGACTGTCGGTTTTATCAACCCACTTTAAATGTAGCCTATCTTCCTATAGAGCGGTATTTTCAATAATTATCAGTTCACCTCTCATTGATTTGTACAGATAAATTGTGCGAATATGAAAGAGGACTGGCAAAATATATCGTACTTCCCTCTGAGACGCAATATGATACTCCAAACATGTCTCTTTTAAGCTTGAGCATATTTGACCTACCAAACAATTGTTTTGATTACAAATGTCTCACTGCTATAGTACGCCAATTTTAAACACTGCCTGTACAATATAAGAAGAGTGACCACTGACCAGTCTAACAAGTGTTAGTGGATAATAATTCAAAACCCTTTAAAGACATTTATATCACCTGACACCTGCTAATAAATTCCATTGATTTTCAGTATTGCTATTTTTTATGCAACTGAAAAAAAACTTTTATTACACTATTAAATTAGATATAACATGCCTCAGTTGGTTACAAAAACAAACGTTAAAGTCTGGAATAAGAGTTCATTTCCTCTTTCCAATCTGCGCCAGCAGGCGCGCGTTGTCATCCGCCTTTGCGCGCAGGTTCTTGGCTTTGGCAATGTTGAAGAGGATGTTCATAATGTTGGTGGGCACGTCGAGGGAAAGAGTGACCTGGTTGCGTCGGTCGCTCTTCGCACTGTTGCGGTACAGTTTACTCCTGAGCTGCGTCTGGCTCAAGTATCTGTATTTGGACGCGGGTACAGTCCTCCTCTCTCGCGGGTCCTCGGAGGAAAGCGCGTGCGCTGATTTGTACAGGAGGTTTACACTGTCCAGCAGAGAATTCGATGGTTTCCCGTTATCATTCGCCTCGGAGAACATCTCGTTGTTGCAAAGAAAGTTGGACTCTGGGTTGTACGTTGGTAAGCAGAGGCTGGAAACCGGTGCGCAAAGAAGTGCTAGAGCGAGGAGGGTCCGCGCGAACCACATTGTTTTGCCCTGTTGAACGGAGGTGCGTGAGAATATGAGGCACTATTGCATTTGGATTAACATTTCTTGCGTACTGATTATTTAAAACTTCCAGAAAGAAACTTTGCATAAAAAGTGGCACATGGCGTTGCGCCTATAAAGGAACAGTTCAACATGTCATTATTTACTCACCCTTATGTTGTTCCAAACCGGTATGAACTTTCTTTCTTCTGTGGAACACAAAATCTGTCGCTAAACAGAATTGACAGAAGCTGTCACCCATATTTTAAGATCAAGAAAGTCATACAGGTTTGGAACAACCTTTGGGTAAATTATGGAAGAATTTGGTCCCTTTTAAATGAACGATTCCCTTTAATCTCACACAGGACTGCAAAAGTACTTACCTGCACTGTTTGGATGAGAGGAGTCTTCTGAAGTGAAGCGCTGTTTGTCAAGCAGAACTTTTGGATCGTAAATCCAAAGTGTTATTAAAAAGGTAAGCAAGTCAACAACTCAACGTCAACTTATATAAGAGTGATTTTGTGGTTTTGATATCTCCCTGGCTGCTGATATTATCCGTTTGGACTGTTTGCCCATTGGATGTGCATTCATTTAGTATAAGCCCATTTACGCTGCAGTCGTACGCCAGCAATAACGTCATTTATTGGGATCCTCCCAGTAAAATGAGGCGGTGATTAATGCGCGTGCACCGAAGGCGCTTTTACCGTCATCATATAAAACAGGCGAGATATGTACAGACATAAAGCATAAGAAAACATAAGATTTTTTGGAAAAAGGGTTAGCACTAAGCTTTTTAACTTAACTGGTTAACTAATATATTTATATACCTTCCTCTTTTTCATTTATTTTTTCTTTCAGTTCATTGCAAATGTGCAACAGTATATATATATTTTTTAATTGACAATTTATTTGTCATTATACACCATAAAATAACCTACCACTCAATATCATGACTGGCTGGACATAATTATCCATAAAACTTAAAGTGTTTTAAAGTGGTTTAAAGTGATTAAGGCTTATAATTAAGATATTAAGTAAGTAGGCATACTGAGAACTTACCTACCCGTCTAAAGGCATTCAGCACCATGGATAGCGCAGTTATTTACTTACTCTGCATGTGTATTGAGCCATTTATAAAACAGAAATTTCTGGGTCTGTTTTATTGTTTCCTCAGTTGTCAGGGTCAATGATTATAAAATGTTTGTGTTCCTTTTTTAGGCGTCCATGTGAGTTAATTGATGTGCAGTTCATGCTCATACGTTTAATTAGTTTTCTTCCCACCTCCCTTTAATGATTGATTGCTTTGCTATCAAGGGTTCTAAAGTTTGGAGGTTTCATTAATGATTACATTTAAACGCTGTAAACATTGTGCATTGGACTGGATGATAATACTTTTATTCCACATGAAGTTAAAGGAAGCTCATTAAACCTTAAAAACTACATTTTAAAGCAGGTGTAAAGGGCATCTGTGCTAGTTTGCTCAATGAAGTTCACTCAGGGATCCCCTTAGACACACTGTAAAGGGCGTCCTGTCTTCCGACTTGTACCACAGTCTTCTCAATGTGCTCTACATTGGACTACAGCCTGCTACTCGCCCCCCCTGCAGCTGGGACATATGTAAAAAGCTAGAAACCTAGGGATGGAACAGGGAGCAGCTTAGTTGGGAGATTATACAAGACAGAACAGAGTCAATGTCAGCGGAAGGTAAAGCTTTTAAGACGTGAAAAAGATAGAGGGGTACAAATAATGAGGAAGGAAATACAAATACATGCACAAATGCACACATACTGTATAAGCCACCCACAAATGCAGCTAGCTAGTCCATTTGCTTCAAATACGCACACACTTTCTCTGCCTGCCCCCAGGAGACACCGTCCAGACACGACTCGACAAACATTGCTGAAGAAAAGCCAATATGGCAGCATTTATACACAACACAGGGCCAAGGTCAGAGAACGCTGTCCAAAATCAGAGGTCACGATGTAAAAACGTTCTCACGCACACACCCACACACCTACAGTGAACCCCTGCGACTACATAGCTCATTCAAAAATATATACAGTTCATTGTTTTATTGTCTCACATAATATAAAAAAAAAACAGTCAGAGTAAGAACATTTTACAAACAGAACCATTAGTGCAAAATGGCGAACCTTATGGTAAACAGATCATAAACACAGTTGATTATATTAATAGTGCATTTACTCTTAGAATCATGACCTCCGTTAATAAACATCAAACTAGGTTTTAAATAAGATCGTGGTATATTGGTAAGAAATTCGTAGGTAAGCATGTATCACTATAACAGTGCAACAATGTGTGGTGCTATAGAAACGCAAACAATGTAAAATAAACAAGTTATGAACACTTTTTCTCTAACATATACAGCTGTGATAAACTAATATACATATGGGATGACAAAAATTGTACAAAACTAGTATTTGTTTATGAGATAAACATCAGTTTAGCTGTTAAAAATATCTAAATGTTCTTCCTCAGGATCCAGAATCTGTAAAACAAGAAAAGTTCACTTAAAATGATGCTAAATTACTTCTGACAAAAATCACACGTCTTAGGGAAAGCATCTTTCAAATAAATATCTATAACCATTTATATTGGAACCTGAGGTTTGAGTTGTGATTGCCTCTTTACCTCTCCTTCCCAGAATGCATTTACTCTGACAGTCCTGTTTGGAGCTGAAGCGGTTTCTATTTCCTCCGCAGCCACCGTACACAAAAGGACGGCATTTCCCTGAGACGGCGTAGTAGTACCAGAGCAGGACGTATTCAGTGCAGTGGCCCTCAGACATGGGTTCAAGGCACATATCAGTGTCCGGGTCTGCATTCAGTGGAGGTAGCAATACATAATCAGTTGGAATTAAATAAATGATGTATTCACGCTGTTTTAATGAAAATAATGTTTTAAAATTTGAAAGTTAAAATTAAAAACTCAAAAAAATTTAATTAAATGTTTTAAACAATGAATATAGATGCATGAAACAATAACTTTATTTATTCTATTTATTTATGTTTTTAAATAAAAATATGAAATCATGGATCTAAGCTGTCTATATATCACTGCAAGGATACAAGAAGCAATAAATGGTTCATCTAAAAATAGTTCCACTTTTTATAAATTTTTTATCTTGTATTGCTCTGTTAATCAAACTCGTAAACACGCAAATCTACACTTGTGGAGGGATGATTGAGTGTTACATTTATCAGTGGTTTAATTATTGTCTTATCTTGTCTGTTTCTGTTCCCTGTGTCTCATATTGCACTGTGGATGTGACAGAAATAGACTGTAGAAAAAAGACGGATAAAATAATCTTGGCTATGTGTAATGCCTTGCACTTTGGATGCCAGGACCATTAATGTGTACTTCTTCAGACTACTATCCATTACCATTGCAAATCCTTTTAATTCGAGGACCAGGTTTAATTTGTGCAGGAAATTGGACTATATTGCTCACGTAAGCTGTTTTTGTAGATGCATTAACTGGTTAAAAGCACTTGGAGCAGCAGTCAGCAGAGGACGATGTTCTCCTCTTTTACTCTACACACACCTGAGTGGAGTTTGAGTGCACGTCTCTTTTCTCTCTGCTCTCCATCTCTCTCAGTACTGACTCCTGAGTGCAACAGAAAAGCTTATATTATATCCGCATTTTTTAGTTAACACCATGTATGCAGAGTCATTGCACAAATATGATCACATAGATGTGTGTATTATGGGACAACATCTAGAAATCAGGATCATATTGCAAAATAAATCACCCTAATTTTTTTTCTGATATTACATGACTATTTACTATAAATAAATGTACATAAAATAAAAATTTGATTTGACCTGTTTTTATTAAATGAGAAGAAAGACACCTAATTAATATTTGTGCTTCACTGAGCAACACACAGTCTCAGCATTGACATTAGGTCATGATGGAATCATTGTTTTTGAACAAATCACTTGAATGAATGATTCAATGACTCGCTCATAAAAATAGACACTTTTGAAGAAAGACAAAAATCTCTAATGGACAAATACGCAAACACAGATAAAAAAAAAAAATAAGTCTGTATATTAGTTCTTATTTTGATCATTGAGGTTCACATCAGGCTGCCTCAAGCAATTACTGTATGGTTGGTCCAATGCAGATTTTTTGTGATATGTTCTGTGTGACTCAGTTGCTTAAAATAACACAAAGTAGTAGACCATGCAGAACCTTTTATGTATGACTTCCATATATCTATACCCTGTAACCATTTTCTGTTTTCCATCTGGTAAATAAGAACTAAATGGTGTTTATGGGTGAATGAACACATCTACAAAGATGCCAGATCTCAACATAATAGGATTGGCTTCTTGGACCAATGTTCATAAGACACAGCATAAGACCAAAATGTACAGTTAATCAACACTCAAATATAAAACTGATTATATAAAATTAGAGTTTCCCGCTCCAAACGCATCCAGGCCCAAGGACAAAATATAGGCATGATATCATAAGAGAGAAACAATGTTCTAACATATTGGTTCAAAGCAGGAATATACCTACTTGTAATGTTGCCATATGCTAATGTTGGCTCAGACTCTGAAACAGCAGGACGAACTGTAGTGGTCTCGTCCTCCACCTCTTCATCCCACACTTTTGGGTGGGCGAGCAAGAACCGAGAGGCAGAATCCACTCTTCCGTCTTCTCTTAGGATACTTCCATCATCTGGATCATTGGTGTTCACCATCAGGAGTATTTCCTTTCCTTTGGTTAAGAAAGTGACCATGCTTTATGCAAATTTCATTAGGCATCAACATCATTCATTCATTTAATTTCACACTAATGGAAAGTAATTCAATCTTTTTTTTTTAAAACCAGAAGTCATTACTTCAATAAAATTCTGAAACAGTTCCAGTTTTTTGTTAATTTGGTTTCCGCATTAATGAATGACTTCTGAACATGGAGTTCTTCATAGTTTTTCTTCAGTAAGAGAGCCCACTAGAACACAACAGATGGTGGAACCCATGGGGTCCAAAGGTCTCCACAACGGGGGCCTCCAAACACTCCAAATATCCTGTTTTATGCTTTTGTTTTTCACCCCACTGACAGATTTTTTACAAGCATTAACTAAAAATCTTAAGTCCTTTTCCTTCTCGAATAGCCTAAATGTATCTTGATTTAAAAGTTGTTAAACAACACCAAGAAAACCATTTTCATCTCTATATCCTCAGTTTTGTTTTCATTTGCAGTAAATTTTATATGAAGTCCCCACTAAGATCCATTGTGTGTTTAAGAATACAAATGAGCGTACACACATACTCACCACACTTCTCAACCACCTCCTTTGACACTAGATCCTTCACTTCCTCCACCTGAACAAAAGGACAATTTTAAAAAGTTTCTTATCACACAGAAATATAGTATCTGTAATCCATAATGATAAATATATCATAGAAAGAGAGCATTGTCAACATACACTGAGTCCTGGCTCCCCTTTGTCTCCTTTCATGCCCAAGCTACCCACCTCCCCCTGCATAGAAGACATACATAACTTTAGACTGAACATGTTTGTGAATGGACAAAGTCCTAATAGAGTGGAGGATACAGTTAGGCCTATTTGTGTGCAGATTCCTTATTACATCCAGGCCTGTGAGGCCAGGAATCCCAGGGGGTCCCCGTTGACAGGCTTTTCCTCTGCCTCTCCTCCCCTTCTCTCCCTGGGAAGATACAGTAATACAGTTACACATATAATACATAAAAGCCTCATGTCAGGACAAAACAGCCACTAACCCTGGACCAATCTTTGAGCTTAAGAATACACATAACCAAACCAATGGATTTCCTACTTTATTTTCAACTGACATAGTATACGAGTATAAAAATGTAGTTGGCCTGTTTTAGAATGGAAAAACACCAGGAATAGAACTTTACAATAATGTGTCATTCATAAACATTATTGGTTACGTGTACATCCACAGTATTTGTTCGTTTTGGTTAACATTAATGTCTTCTTAAATAAAAAATAAAATAAAAAAAGTTATGTGGAATTCACATCACTTAATTTTACTTAATTTTAAGGCAACGGGTTTCCTCACTTTTTTAAGTTAAGTTAACTGATCACTTTTTACAGTGGTGTTGGGTCAGACACAAGCAGATGCATATTTTTTATTATGAACTATGTACTCGACTAAACTGTTTTGGAAATTGTGTGGTTTTTGATGTGTATATCATACTGTTTTATTGCTTTGATCCAGTTTGATTGTCTTATGTTGCTTTGAGCAAAAAGTGTTAAAATATAAAATACATATTTATATAATCATAATAATAATAACAACATCAATAATAATACTTATTATTTTCGTTGTTCTTGTTCTTATAAATAATATATTTTTTTTTTACATTTACAAATTTACCTTAATTAATGTATTATGAGTGAACAAAAATGACTGAATACAGTTAGAGTTTAGGGATTAAACTGTAATAGTATTTTATAATTATTAATAATAGTCATATAATTATTATTCATATTATTAACAACAACAACAACACACTGCAACTACCAACACACACACACACACACACACACACACACCAGGGTTCCCCTATTAGTGTTGAAACTTGTCAAATATAAAATATTGAGAAACCTTGACCGATTCAGCAACCTTTATCTAACTCACAGAAACTGCCTCATGTTTTAAGCAAGTCTGCTGATTCTGTGATGAAGTGCAGTTCACCTTTACCAAAGAGACTTTGTCCGTGAGAGCAGCTTGCCGAACCCTCTCCATTCCTATCAACATCAAGAGATGCTTAATTGTGGCTAAAGGCAGCCTTAGTGCAGTGTTTGGTTTGATAGCTCAAATCTTCACCCCAGCAGAAATAGCTCCTACCCCCCATCTCTCTATCTCTCTCATCCTCTCCTTCTTGTGAGTTAATTAGAGACTTGTCCTCCTACACGGTTCCTCCACATGAGATTGAGTGAGGTATGAAGATGACCATAATTACAATGGTTTGACTACACTGTAAAAAAAGTTAACTCATTATTTTGAGTTATCTTTTTGCATGGGTTTTTTTTAGTTTAACTAACTTATTTCGATAAGTTGAGGACAAGAAAACTAAAATTTTCTTGTTGTCTGGACAATCTAGTTTAAAAAATAAGTTGAAATAACTAAATTGCTAAAATATTTTTTACAGTGTATTTATCCATCTGTCTGTAAGGTCTGATGAATCACAAACACATAGGAATAATGAATTCAGCTATATTATTGTTTTTGGTCATACCTTCGGTCCCACTTCACCTTTAGGTCCAACTGGACCAGGCCGACCCGAAGCCCCGTTAGTTCCTGGTGTACCAGCTGATCCCTTAAAACCTGAGAAACCTGGGAAACCAGTTGTACCCTGCAGGAGAATGGGTTAAATAAATGAACATTTGAAAATGAACATATTGGCTTTGGCTAAAAGGACAGAGAAAAAGATTGCTCATATTTAAATTTGACACAATGATGTAAAAAAATCATGGTAATGTCTAGTAACTGATCGTGACATTATAGCAGTGTTATTTAAGTACTATCTATAGAGTTTTTTTTGTTTTTTTTTGTTTAGTTAAATGATAACATACATTTCATTCCTCACACGAATTTATCATATCACCCCAGAAGGCTTTGAATATAGCGCATGAGTCATATGGTCTAATTGTAAGATACATTTATGGTCTGTTTTGAAGCTTGACAGCTCTTGATTGTAATATGCTTTCATTATATGAACGAACAGTTTTAGAAAGATGTGAAGATGAGTAAATGGTGACAGAAATTTTTTTTGGGGGGGGCGGGTGTACTATTCCTTTAATAAAAAGATTAAATTATTATTATTATAATATTATTATTTCAATCAACAGTGGTGCTGTGAATTTTACAGTGTCAGTATACCTTCTCTCCTTTCTGTCCAGGAGCTCCATCAAGACCATTCAATCCACTATCACCCTTTTCACCCTAAACATTAACAAAAACAATCAATCTTATACTTAACTTTACATGATGATGATGATGATGATGATGATGATGATGATGATGATATCTGTTTGTGTAGTAACTCACCTTTCGTCCCGGGATACCGTTTAGACCTGGAATTCCGTGCCTGCCAGGGTCCCCAGAATCACCCTGTGTTTCACAGTCAAAAGAAATGTTATTAGTGGTTTATATAATCCAGTTTTATTATTTAAGATGAAATGTAGACAAAAACACCTGTTCTCCATCCAGTCCTGGGTTCCCTATTCGACCAGGGAAACCTCTGAAGCCCTGCAGGAGAACGCAATGGTTACAGACAGGTGAGAGCACATAAACTAAATCAATAAGTTCAGATTGACACTTCTTACTTTCTCCCCTTTAATTCCTGTATCTCCAGGTAAACCAGGCTCGCCTGTCTCACCCTGAACACAAAAAAACATTGTGCTTGCAGTCTATTTCCCTTAATAAAGTGTGTGATCTTTTAAACAAAAAAAACCACAAAAAAAAAAAAAACGTAAAAGGACAACCTACTTAAATATTGAATCATCTAAATAATGTAGTTAGTAAGAAAGGTTAAGGAACAGAGTTGTCCCTCTCTGTTGCCTCTGTTGCTCAGAGGATTTTCTTCATAATTAATATTTTATTCAGATGGTTCATCTTCTCACCTGATCCCCCTTTTTCCCCTGCAGGCCCATGTCTCCCTTATCACCTTTTTCACCATCCAATCCATGTTCTCCATTTCGGCCCTGTAACAAATCTCAGCCAATCAGTATGTTTTATAGAAGTATAATCCTTAAAAATGCAAACATCTCAAACTTGGTTTATGAAACAACCACAACCACTTATGCTACCTTTTCTCCATTGGCCCCGGGCTCCCCTGGATCTCCCTAAGGAAAAATGTTTACTTGTCACAGTAAAAAACATTTAACAAAACAATATAACCCATTCTAAAAATGCCGTTTTATATAGCAATATAGTGCTAAAACCTCATAGTAGTGCTAATTCTAACCTTTTGTCCTACTGGACCACGTGCGCCAAAAGTCCCCATGCCTCCTTTGGTACCAGCCTCACCCTTCAGTCCCTGAAATTATATCAAACAAGCATTGGAAAGTCACTTTACATGGTCCATGTACATGAATCTCTATATGTATCATCAGTTACTGTTCAGAAGTTTAGGATTTCTACGATTTTTTATGTTTTTAAAAGAAGTTTCTTATGCTCACCAAGGATTCACTTAGTTTAATACAGTAAAACAGTAATACTGTGAAATATTACAATTTAAAATAACTGTTTCCTATTTTAATATATTTTAAAATGTAATTTATTCCTCTAATGCCGAATTTCCAGCAGATATATGATCCTTCAGAAATCATGACCCCAAACATTTTAAAAAGTCATGTATATTTCACTCAGTACAGTGTGTAAAATACCTTCGCACCAGGTGGACCATCTTCACCCTTCTCTCCTTTATCTCCATCAAATCCTGGAAGACCACGTTCGCCCTGCCATATAAAATTCAGACATACGTACATATCAATATACATTGACCTGCATTTGTCCTTTCTACTTCAAAAAGGTAACAGTTTACATTAAAGTCAAATTTTTTAACATTAGTACATGAACAATGAGCAATATATTTTTACAGATTTTATTAACCTTTGTTAATGTTAATTAATAAAATGTTCATATTTATGCTAGTTCACTGTGCATAGTGTTAACAGATACATATTTTGACTTAAATGTCTTTAATGTTGCGTTATACATAAGCTAAGATAAATAAATTCCGTATTAAAGTATTCTTCATTGTTAGTTCATGTTAACCAACTAACGTTAACAAATGAAGCCTAATTGAACAAAAAATAAAAAAAATAATCGAATGTCTCAAGTGTGGTGAAGTGTTATGAGTTTGAACAGTCAATAATGATTCAAGTATCCTTTGTAGGAAACATTAGTGAACTTATACATAAATACAGAAATATTACCGTCTCTCCTTTTAGACCCTTATATCCTCTGGGTCCTGGCATGGAGAGAGGGCTACCCTACAAAAACAAGGAAAACAATAAGGTATTGGTAAATAAATCTAAATAAACGCCACCCAGATATGTTTATATGCTGTCCTTACCTTGTCTCCTCTGTGACCAGTCACACCTTTGTCACCCTGTCAGTCAAAAAGTTTTGTCTCTGTTAATTTTGTCTGGTTTATATTATAAACAATTGAGTCTAAAATGGTACGCCATATGGACTGTTAAAGGTTTCTACAAACACTTGTAAATTTGAACCTATCATACTCTGAAGAAAATAAAACCAGTTTTATTCACAACTGACGCAGATTGTGACGTTGGTGTGAGTGTGTATGTCTGTGAGAAGAAAGTGCTGTTCACAGCAGTTTCAAGCATACAAAGATAGGCTTGAGCAGAGAAAGAGATGAAGAGATGGCACTGGCAAGTCAATACAGAGAGAAGAGAGGCTCTGTGAGCACAGTATGCTGTCAAAGCTGCCTATAAATCTTTGAGTTACAGAGCTCTGTACAGAGCTACCCTGGCAGAGTTGGCTTGGCTATTAACATTTAAAGCCCTTCAATGCTTGGCCATAACCACCAAAGACACTGAGGGGGGGACAAGCTCTCCCCAATAGTTAGAAATGGAATAGAATATTCTTGATTCTGCTCTGCTGCACTCCATTACATTGCACTCTGTTTGAACAGTGCTGATCAATGTCCATGTCCAGTTGGCCATTCATATCAAAGGAGGCGGGCCTTGCTGTTCACAGAAAACAAGTGCGCATTCCAATGCAACACTTTAGTTTTAAAGGCCCACTGAAGTGCCTTGAAACGCATAGCATTATTCAAAATGCTAACGTAATTTCCACTGAAACAGGAAGACAGGGGAGGGACATATCGAACAGCTTTTATAAAAAGAGCCAATAGAGTTTAGTTTATATCACAGCTCGGCTAGAGCTGTTGAGTTCGGCAAAGCCACAGTTTCCTCCTAAATCCATATCGCTTTAAAATATAGCATTCTGTGTAAAATTCAAACGGGTCCAATATGTTTTCTGGTATATGCCGATTTGTACATATGATCTGCTCAGTGCTATCGTGTCTTTTGGATCGGAGCAGACTGTATGCTCGCTGAATAAAAATATGTTATCATTTACATTAATCATGTAATTCATAAACAAATGTGACGAGACAGGAAGCGTTTTGCGTTCACCCCCAATGTTCAAGACATGCAACGGCCTTCATTCAATGTTGTAAACTTAGAATTTAAACCAAGATGGGTTAAAAATGAAAACTCACCTTTTCTCCTTTCACACCAGTCAGGCCTTTGGGACCCTTAATTAAAGAGAAAGGTCACAAGAACTTAACACATTGTACAGAATCACGACAGCTGCGGCACTTTTTTTTCAAGTTTTGCCAGGTATTGTGTATCAAAATATTTATTTTGGGGCATTTTTGCCTTTTTTCAGAGAGTTGAGGACAGGACTACAACGAGATATTGGTGAGAAGTGTTATTTTTCCCATGACAGTGAGAGCAGATGCAAAGAAACAGAGATGTGAGAGTGTGATTTGGTGTAGCTTTGATAAACATGACACTCTGGCTGTTGTTGGCATACCCTACAAACATGTGAGGTTGATAGGAAGATATTCTGTATCACTAAAATATGGAATATGGTATTCACAAACTCCAATACAGATCAGTAAACAAATCAATCATTATAAAGCAACGAGTGAATGAACAAACGGGTTCTGCCCATACACTTGAAAATGGGTCTGCATTTAATCTGCTTACAAAATATTGTCTACAGAATGACACATGACTCACCATGAGACCCGGAGGCCCTCTAACACCGATAGTGCCTTTGGCTCCCTTGTAATAATGAGAAAATATGAATAAACATTTAGAGTACGCAGAGAAAAAAAAAACATGCAACTGTTTTCAACACTAGGTTTTATAATTTCTCATTTATTTACTTCCATAATGACAATAAACTAATATGCTATTACAGAATAAACATTACACCTACAATCTATCTGAAGGAACATTTATCATAATATTACCCGGCGACCTGGGAGCCCGACAATTCCCCTGTCACCTGGTTCCCCTGGGATAGTGTCTCCCTGGTGATAGTAGATAAAGTTTATGTCTGTTTGTGGGGTATTTCAACCTAACCTATTCATGTTGAGCATCAATGACTTACCTTTTCACCTTTAACCCCGGAGAGGCCAGGAGGACCCTGTAAAAAGACCAGCAAGTTCTCAGTTCATTCTAGCCCCTTCACTTTTCACTCTATAAATTAAAATCCAGAGTAAATGTATTGAAATACAGAGTAAATGCAGCAGTGGTACCTGCTGTCCAAGAGGACCAATTGCACCAGGAGTGCCAGATGACCCATTCTTTCCTCGTATCCCTCTATCACCCTGAAAAAAAAACATTAAAAATAATTAAAAATAATAATAATTCATTAGTTAATTTTTCGCTTTCATATAGCAAAATGTGATCAAATCAACATAGTCATAACAATAAGGAAATTATTTCACATATATAATGGGTTGATCACTACCTTTCTACCTGGCTCTCCGGGGTCACCTGGCTGACCTCTTTGACCTGGTGACCCAGGGATGCCAGGATTGCCACGGATACCCTGAATGCCCTGTGCTCCAGTCGGTCCTGGTTCGCCAGGCTCACCCTAAGCACATAACACAATATCAGCAACAAGACGTCTATTATTAGCTGTGTTTGGGTTTATGTTGGTATTCTCTCCTGTCAACCATTAAACAGCCCAACTGGGAATGAAAGTTAATTTCAGAGTATTGATAAAAGGACACACACCTTTTGTCCTGGTGGACCGGCCTGACCAATTGGCCCACGGTGACCAGTTCCAGGCTCTCCCTGAAACAGAACACATAAACAAATCATAGGAGGCTAAAGCATTATGGGATAAACAGTTATTGACACCAGGCTAAAAATGAGTGTACCTTCTGGCCTTTTTCTCCAATCTCCCCCTGCACAAATTCACAAATGATCAGCCACTTAAAACCACAATTCATTTTTACAGGGCGAATAACATAGAGCTCAGAAATTCTCCATCAGCTCTACAATATTAACAAAGACTAATTATATCCATTTCAGGCTCGCAGTAAAAAATAAATCTCTGGGGGCATCAAAGCAAGCGGAAGGGGACTACTGAAATTCCACCCACCAGGTTTGATTGACAGTAATCATTTCAACATTGTGAATGAGGAGGTGGGGATGTTATGTGTGTGGGTGGGGTGCAGACCAATCAGGAAGCAGGGATGATTATCTAACAGACTTTGGTTTGGGAACACAGAGCTTATTCAGTAATAAGAGCCGACGAGAACATTGCTCAAATTACATTATTTATCAGGATGTGACTTTCATGCTTATTACTAAGAACAGATCGTTCTGACTTAGAATGAAAAAGCTTGCCTGACCTTAGGGCCTGGTTTTCCGTTTTCACCTGGAGGTCCCTGTTCATTCGAGGAAAAATGCACATACACCATATTACAGTAAATAAATTAGGGTCCAAAAGTCTGAGTCTGTCCTAAAAATGTGGGATTTAAAATCTAAATTTGGAAATAACCATGGAATATATATATATATATATATATATATATATTATATAATGTTTTCCATTGGCTCAAAGGTAATGGATATTTATTCTTCATTACATGTATGTTGTGGATATGTGGAATATTTGTATTTTTGTTGAAAACTGTCACTTTAAAGCACATTCTTACCTTCAGATAATCACAGTGGGAAATACGGGGCCCCGTGTCTTCCTCTTCGTTTGTCTCTCCCATCCTCTCTCTCTCCATCTTTTCTCTTTGTCTCTCCCATTCCATTCTTTGTCTCTGTAACTGTCTCTCTCTCTCCTCATTTTCCTCTTGCTCCATCTCTGTCTCCCTCTCTAGCTCTCTCTCCCTTTCAAGTTCTTCTGCCCTTTCTTGTTCCAGCTCCATCCTTTCTTTTTCCATCTCCTGTCTTTCTCTCTCCCTCTCTAGCTCAAATTCTTCCTCTATCTCCTCGCTGCCTTTCTCCTTATCACCATCACCTGAACTGTATTCTTTGGTCTCAGTCGCACCATCCTCTTCCTCCATGTCCCACTGTGCCTCAGTTTCCTCTTCAATCATTCTTTCCTTGTTCTTAAGATAGACTTCGTCTTCTCTCTCGCCCTCTTCTTCCCTCCCTCTTTCCTTGTACATCTCTGCAACAGGCTCAGTGTCTTTGTTTTCTTGCTTCTTTTTCTACAAAAGTGATAGAAAAATAAAATGCGAGAGCTTTATATCATGCTATTAGATTCCCTTTTTCCTTGCACTATAAAAATCTTTTTTTTGTTTAATTACTATTCCAAAATTTTAACAACTTTCAGTAACATATAATGGATCTCAACACAGTTTTCAATTAAAATACTAGCAGTGTTTCATGTGTCTAATAGTTCAAATAACTACAATAATTAATGTGGTTATAATTTTGACTTGTGATGCCGAGATGAGTTTGTTCCTCTATTTAAATTATTATTTTTTTATTTCATTAATTCAATTTAAGAATCTTCTTAAAGTTTAATTACAAATCTATGAAAAACTCAGAGTTCAGTTTTCTATGAATTCCTTAATTTTTTAGGTAGATTAAACTCACTCACATTTAGTTTCTTTTTGCCTCCTGCTTCTGAGGTGGAACGCTAAAAGAAGATGAGATAACAAAATTTTACTTTCTTCCCTCCATTACATCATGCAATCACAATCTGCTGCTCTCCATAATGAGCTTATCAAATCAGAAGCACATCACCTTATATCCTTGTCTGTAACGGTTTTGTCCTCCTGGCGTTCCAGGCATGTATGCCATTGCCTACAGATCATTAAGATGCTTATTCTATGTACAAATTGAAATTCTCCTAACAAAACATTATCTGGACTGTTATGAACAAGTTATTTTACCATGTACTCAGGCGAGGGGGCGCTCCTCTTCACTTTAGATCTTGCCCCTTCCAGGCCACTATTGTGGGACAAGTACCCCTGTTTACACCCAAACAGTCTTATAAACATCTTTCTCTTACTCATGTACATTTACTCCACTACTTTACTATATTTACTTACCAAATCAAGTGTTTTAAATGCTACATTTAGGCAGCATAACATTATAATGTACTGTACACTTTCAGAAGAAAAAAAAAATTGCATTAAGTACACTTTAGGTACTAATAATATGCACCTTTAAGGTACTAATATGTACCCTTTAGGTGTAAATAAGGTACAAAGATGTAGCTTTCGAAAGGATGTCAACCTTACAACCAGAGTGTATGAAAAAATGTATGCACTTTGAAATTACATTTAACAGTGTTATTAAATTAATAGTGGGAATAAAAATAGTGGAAATGAGCATGCACAATGACATGTAGAATATAAACTGATACCGATAAATTAAATAAAACCGATAATATCAGCCAATAACTGATATGGTACCAATATAGTGGACCTCTTTATTTAAAAACGTTATGAAGCAAACATTTTTCATGATTGTGAAAATAATTAAAGACACACATAACACACAATAAAGACTCAGAAACAGGTTAAGACTGGTTCAGGAAGAACACATTTACTGACAGACATGCACAAACAGATTAAATACAAAAAGAAAAGCAATACATCTTTGAATTTCACCAGTGAAAACAGGTCATGTTACCGCAAATGACAAAAAGTAAATATGCAAACAAAAATACAATCCTTTTTCAGTCTTATCAATAAATAAGGAACTGATGAACAAATCGATATTGCATGAGCTGACAGGACAAATGATTTGAAACTCTTAGCAAGTTATTAAAACAACTTTAAGACAGCGTTTTGTGTTGTCATATTTAGATGAATATGAATGATTTAGCTTGTGTTTGTTCAGTAAATGTGTTTATACTGGGCTGGTATCTCTTCAGAGAGTGCTGGTGGTTCTTCTCAATCTATCAAAGGCACTGCAGTGTACTGAGCGCTAGACACGGTGGAGGCGGCATGGATGAATGACATCATCATTGTGCGACGGGACAGGAGGCTCTCCCAAAGTAATGCCGGCCAGTGAGATCCTCCCCCTCTTTTACCCTTCACAGTTTCTACACACTTGAATGTCTCTCTTACAGATTTTAGGGGAGCTCCTGTGTTAAGAAAATAAATATATTAAAGAAAACCTGTTGCTAATCTGTAAAAGCGACTATGAAGCGTGTTTAATGTTTCATTCTGCAATTACACAAACCAGAGGAATCATGCTTGGATGTCAGTGTGTTACTAATTTTTATGTTCTTGAAACTCACACTTATACTTATACATTGAAGTTGACTGTTTAAAATGCATGTGAACTTGCGCAAAATATTGTTTGCACTGGTGAAATTCATTGATTTTGTCATGCAAAAAATAAAGAGGCATTTTTCAAAATGCATGCTAAATAAAAGTGCACGCTAAACTCAAATGTATTCATAAGTTGCAATAAGCTAAAGTGTCCAACAAACATGCTAAAGGAAAGATTCCCAAAGCTAGTTAGTTCATGCTTCAAACAAAAGCCACATGCAAGACTGAGCTGTGGAATAAAACAGAAAGCAAACTTTTACCTCCTCTGCAGTTTGTGTTGTATTTATCACTGATAATAATGTGGTTTCAGGTGGCTTCTGCGAAACACAAAAAAATAAGTTAATGTGTATATCATATACATTAAGCTGCTGAAATGCGAACAAGTACCTGCTCTGTTACTCTTGCTGAAAGCAGGGGACTCGCTGGTGTTGTGTGAGCCGTCTGAAACAAATAGAGAGGATTTGTATAATTTTTATATCAATCATACTTGTTTCAAGCCATACTGTGCAAAGCGGATAAATGATGGTGCATGTTTGCCATAAGGGAATTATATAAATTAAATTACAGTAAATTAAAATGATCCAAAAAAGTGTCAATTTAAAATATGCATTCACCGCTGTTCAAAATGTATTCCAGTTTCCACAAATATTAAGCAGCACTGTTTTCAGCATTGATAATAATAAGAAATGTTTCTTGAGCAGCAAATCAGCATATTAGAATGATTTCTGTAGGGATCATGTGACACTGAAAACGGTAACTATGCTGAAAATTCAGCTTTGCTGTCGAACAAATTCTATGTAAAATATATAAAAATACATCAGTTATTTTAAATGGTAAAACTATTTCACAATATTCTGTATTTTATTTGCATCAAATAAATGCAACCTTGGTGAGCACAAGACTTCTTTCAGAAACATAATAAATATTTTAAAAAGAAGTGGGTAACACTTTACAATACTGTATCTTACTTACTGCATAACTAATAAGGAATTACTGAAGAACTAATAGGTAATTATTTATTAATACTTAAGTCACTACTGTTAACTACTAAGGAAGATGTGTTAACTAATCAGTATGTAATATAATTGTATGATTGTGTTAAGTATCAGTTAGTTAATCAATAGCTAATGAATTCTGTCATACCTCCTGAAGAACTACTACTAATTATCTATTAAGGTTCAACAAAAATAACTATGAAGTAATGAACAGTCACACACAGTAGTCAGTGTGTCATTCTTCAGCACTAATAAGAAAGATAAGTGCTGACATTTACCTATAGAATATGATCTGCAAATAAGCAAACTTTTTATTTCATTAGAAAAACTTATCATAATGTATATTACTACATATTATTATACTTAGTTCTTATACATTTTAAACTTCTTTTCTAAAATTCTAAAATGTTTGTTAAACGAGTTTAAATGTAGGCAGTATTATACTAAAACGAAATACATTTTTTGCTGTATTAAAAATCTTTCTCATCTGAAATAAAGGAAGATATCATGTGAACAAATAATTGTCGTGTATTTTACAAAGGTTTAGATGAATACGTTAATATATATTTTTTTTTTACAGTAATTTTACAGTATGTGGTAATTCTTTACTAATGTGGTAATTCTTTACTAATTAATTACTAATGGGTTCCCTATATTGTCACTTTAGAATACTGTTCCAGGTTCTAAGTAATTCCTGAAGGACTATATAATAATTATTTATTAATTACTAAATAAGTTCCTTATATTTTCACTTTAGAAGACTGTTTCAGATTATACGTAGCCTAATTTCTGGATAATTATTTGATAATTCTTTATTAATTACTAATAACTTCCTTATATTTTCACTTTAGAAGACTGTTTCAGGTTATACGTAGCCTAATTTCTGGATAATTATTTGATAATTCTTTATTAATTACTAATAACTTCCTTATATTTTCACTTTAGAAGACTGTTTCAGGTTATACGTAGCCTAATTTCTGGATAATTATTTGATAATTCTTTATTAATTACTAATAACTTCCTTATATTTTCACTTTAGAAGACTGTTTCAGATTATACGTAGCCTAATTTCTGGATAATTATTTGATAATTCTTTATTAATTACTAATAACTTCCTTATATTTTCACTTTAGAAGACTGTTTCAGGTTATACGTAGCCTAATTTCTGGATAATTATTTGATAATTCTTTATTAATTACTAATAACTTCCTTATATTTTCACTTTAGAAGACTGTTTCAGGTTATACGTAGCCTAATTTCTGGATAATTATTTGATAATTCTTTATTAATTACTAATAACTTCCTTATATTTTCACTTTAGAAGACTGTTTCAGGTTATACGTAGCCTAATTCCTGGATAATTATTTGATAATTCTTTATTAATTACTAATAACTTCCTTATATTTTCACTTTAGAAGACTGTTTCAGATTATACGTAGCCTAATTTCTGGATAATTATTTGATAATTCTTTATTAATTACTAATAACTTCCTTATATTTTCACTTTAGAAGACTGTTTCAGGTTATACGTAGCCTAATTCCTGGATAATTATTTGATAATTCTTTATTAATTACTAATAAGTTCCTTATATTTTCACTTTAGAAGACTGTTTCAGGTTATACGTAGCCTAATTCTTAGATAATTATTTGATAATTATTTATTAATTACCAATGGGTTCCCTATATTGTCACTTTAGAATACTGTTCCAGGTTCTAAGTAATTCCTGAAGGATTATATAATAATTATTTATTAATTACTAATAAGTTCCTTATATTTTCACTTTAGAAGACTGTTTCAGATTATACGTAGCCTAATTCCTGGATAATTATTTGATAATTCTTTATTAATTACTAATAACTTCCTTATATTTTCACTTTAGAAGACTGTTTCAGGTTATACGTAGCCTAATTTCTGGATAATTATTTGATAATTCTTTATTAATTACTAATAACTTCCTTATATTTTCACTTTAGAAGACTGTTTCAGGTTATACGTAGCCTAATTTCTGGATAATTATTTGATAATTCTTTATTAATTACTAATAACTTCCTTATATTTTCACTTTAGAAGACTGTTTCAGGTTATACGTAGCCTAATTCCTGGATAATTATTTGATAATTCTTTATTAATTACTAATAACTTCCTTATATTTTCACTTTAGAAGACTGTTTCAGATTATACGTAGCCTAATTTCTGGATAATTATTTGATAATTCTTTATTAATTACTAATAACTTCCTTATATTTTCACTTTAGAAGACTGTTTCAGGTTATACGTAGCCTAATTCCTGGATAATTATTTGATAATTCTTTATTAATTACTAATAAGTTCCTTATATTTTCACTTTAGAAGACTGTTTCAGGTTATACGTAGCCTAATTCTTAGATAATTATTTGATAATTATTTATTAATTACCAATGGGTTCCCTATATTGTCACTTTAGAATACTGTTCCAGGTTCTAAGTAATTCCTGAAGGATTATATAATAATTATTTATTAATTACTAATAAGTTCCTTATATTTTCACTTTAGAAGACTGTTTCAGATTATACATAGCCTAATTTCTGGATAATTATTTGATAATTATTTATTAATTACTAATGGGTTCCCTATATTGTCACTTTAGAATACTGTTCCAGGTTCTAAGTAATTCCTGAAGAACTATCTAATAGTTATTTATTAATTACTAATAAGTTCCTTATATTTTCACTTTAGAAGACTGTTTCAGATTATTAGTAGCCTAATTCCTGGATAATTATTTGATAGTTCTTTATTAATTACTAATGGGTTCCCTCTATTGTCACTTTAGAATACTGTTCCAGGTTCTAAGTAATTCCTGCAGAATTATTTGATGGTTATTTATTAATTACTAATAAGTTCCCTATATTTTCAGTTTCCCTCAGTCGTTGCCTCAAATACATGAATTTACTCAATGGCATTCTATGCTGAGGAAAACAGACACACACAGTACTGTATATAAAATATACAAATAATCTGAGGTTAGTTTTGTATGACTGTTCAGTAGTTACTTCTTAGTTATTTTTCTTGAACCTTAATTAGTAGATAATTAGTAGTAGTTCTTCAGGAGGTATGACAGAATTCATTGGTTATTGATTAACTAACTGATACTTAACACAATCAGAAAATTATATTACATACTGATTAGTTAACAGATCTTTCTTAGTAGTTAACAGTAGTGAAGAAGTAGTTAATGAAGAATCACCTTTTAGTTTGTCAATAATTCCTTATTAATTATACAGTAAGTAAGATACAGTATTCTAAAGTGTTACCAAGAAGTGTACTCTTACCAGTCTGATCTTCTCTGGAGACTGTGTAATCCGAGAAGATGTTTCTGTCTCACCCTGTGTGCAGTTTTAACATTTGTGGAACATCATAAAATGACCTCCTCCTATGCAACCATTAACATTTTAAATGATTAATAGTATTAAAAAGAAAGGTTAAGCAGAGACTCTTACCTCATATTCTTGTGTGTATAAAGCTGTTGTTGCTGACATTTTTAGCTGAGGAAAAAACAGGTTCCAGCAGAAATTATTTTAGCTCAGTGCATATCATACAACCGTATAGTATTGAGGGAAAAAGGATTGCACTGTTACATGCCTTTATCTAAATTGTGACTGTGTCTGCAATAGTGCTTTCAGTTGTAAATGTATGAGTATATTGTGATTTGATTTGGTTTGGTTTTGATAACGCTCACCTCCTCCCCTCCGTCGTCCTCCTCCTCTCGAGAGGGAAAAGGCTCTTTTGTGGGCAGCTCGTCCTGACATGATACACACAAAACATTTAAAAATCAATGTGAAAAGTTCATTAAAAAAATGCCTACAGTGTGTAAACCATTTGTTTGAAGACATAAACTGAAAGCTGAGAGATTATGACAATAATTAATCAACAATAATTAGAAATTTCTTATTTTGGTTGGGGAGTGGGAGTAATATATTAAAGTCTTTTAAATTGCGAAGTGAACGCTGTGATTGGACTCTCCAGTGTGGGTGTGTGGGTGAAGGAGATATGAGGTAAACTTATTAGTGTAGGCTGATATGTCAGGGCCCATTCAGCTAATTATGCATGTGTGTGAATAACAGACACGTTATAGATCAAATCTGATGCACTGTGTGATATCTTCATCAGTTTATGAATCACATCAGTGTATTTGCCTTCATCAAGGTGTCTTACATTAGATGTCACATCATGTTGCATGATCATGTGATCATACATTTGTCTGTTTAACCCTATAAAGCCTACTTTATAGACTTACCTCATATTCACTATACTATAGTGACTGTATAGACTAGAATTACCTCGTATTCAAGACTGTATTCCTCATCATCATATGATGCTTCCTCAACCTCCTCTTCCATATTGTCTTGGTCTTCCTGTAATTTAAAATAGAAAGAGAATATAATGATGAATATAGAACATTATCAGCTAAATAGGTTTGTTTTGATGCTAATGAACAAACAAACTAACAAACAAAACTGAGAGAGAATAGATTAGTAACACATTTAGGAGGCTAGTTTTACACATTACAGACTATACTAAATATCAATATTGGTAATCATGCTTTATGGAGAATTTAAGTCGTTCTAAACCACCCAGAAATTAAAATTCCATTAAAGCCATATTTTCATTATTTTAGTTTAAATAGTGTGATTAGTGAAATTTGTAGCATATTTGTTAAATTATTAATGCATTATGATTATGGCCAAACCACAGGTGCATTTAATGTTTGATTTAAGAGTATGTTTAACATTTATTTAGGGTTTATGCTTTTTTAATGAAATATTTAGGCATATTTAGACAAGTCTATAATATATCTAGCATAGCAAAACATTTAAGTAATAACAAAAATAAGGGTCAAAGTAATAGAAAAAAAGGCCATTATTTAGCATTGTTAAGCTCCTTTAGATGTGAATGATGTGTGCATGTCAGGTTAGATGCGATGATGAAACATTTACCAAACGTTTCCTTTGCCGTTTTTGCCGTCCTTTATTTCCTTTGCCCTGGTTGAGAGTTTAGCAGTTGAGAAGCATCATAATTCAAAAGAAGGCTTTAAATAACAATCATCAGAAATATTTAGAGACACTTAGGAGGTTAGCAGCCATGATTTTTTATTATATTTAATTGTAATGTTTAGTTCTAGTTAGGCTTTTACTATTACTGCACAGATTACAATTTTAGATTAGATATTTGTCTTTTTAACCCTATAAAGCCTACTGTATCATATTTGATACACAAATATCACACAATATGAGCCTGATGTATTAAATATGATACTCAACCACAAACACATAGACAAACACTTTCTGTAGACTTTTTGTTTAGATTTTCTCTAATTATTTCTAATTCATTATTATTATTATTAGATTTTGTCTATTTATTTCACATGTCAGGCATTACAGGGTTAATAGCCAAAACATGTTTATGGCTAATTCGACTTTTTTTTTTAAAGTGATGTCCTGTCAATTTACAGTAAGTACAACACAGAACTGTGACAGAAACTAATTTGTAACACATTGAGATCACTTTACCTTCCCCCTCTCTCTGCCTTTCTTCTTCTCTCCAGAGGATTTTTTCCCTGTGTCCTCATGGCTGTGGAATACTGTCTCCATACTTACCTCTACCTTCTCAGAACTCAGCTATCAAAAAAAAAAGAAGAAGATTGATTTAATGATCGAAACTTGTTTTAAAAGTAGCCATTCAATGGTATTATGTTAAAGTAAATCAGAAAAAAAAAGACATTGCAAATACAAATCCAATCATTTTACAATTCTAAATACAGCAAACTTAAATTTAATTGGTGAGCTCTTATTGATTTAAAATGTATACATAAGTGCTGAGGTGTATGTTTGACAGTATCCTTTAGATGGAGTGCATTTTGTCTATAAACAACAATAACAAGCCACTCTAATGAGCTTCAGTACAATAAACAACATTTAATATCACTACTGAACATACCCTCTCAGAGGAAGTGTTGGTTTGGAGAAATTTCAAAGGTGTTACATCACTGAAGTTGGTTTTCAAGAGTTTCTTTTCTTCGACATCTACCAGCTTGTCCTTTGTTTTACTTAGGTCAGTGTTTTTGTGAATAGTAGAGATGGTCCAAAGGGTTGGATCCACCTCTGTTTCAGCCACAGGCTCCTTAAAAGAAAACACAAGCCACATTAAAAACAACATTACTAACTTTCATTAAATGTTTAAATAGTTCAATTATCTTGAACTCAATCAGCACATGAGGGGGGCAATATGATATTACTCCTTGAAAAAGCAACATTACATCAGAGCAAATCAATCAAGCCTAGGCCTAAATCTGAAAGTGTTGATGGTAGGTTAGAAATGGATTATGAATCACAGTGCTGTAAATACTGACAAAGGAACATAAGTTTTCTTACAGGACTGGGTTCAGGTGCCTGCCCCTCTTCAAGGTCAGACTCTTCCTCAACCAAATCCATGTCAGGTAATATATCTTGTGGGTGACTGTACTTTACTGAGCTCTGTGGATTAGAGTGAGCTCTCATTATTCACTAAGCTTAATATAGCCATAACATTATTGCTGGGTAAATCTGACTAGAAGTCACAGTGTTTGTATTATTATTATAGTAATTCGTTTTCCTGAGATGTATTGTATGTTTAGGAGGCTACTCACGGTGTATTCGGTGATGACGTTGGAGTCAGGCTCCTGTATGTCTCCTTTCACTCTTCTGCTGGTGCCGATCTCATGAAGAAGCTCCTCCATTCCATCCTGAAGCAGCCTGTCAATCAAGGCCTTCAGCAGCGAGAGCTGGGAAGTGTGTTTTTATTTATTGCAAACGCGGTACTGTTTCATTGTGGTGTAATGCAGGTCAAAATTGTTAGAATTCATATAAATAAATAAAGCATAAGATGACAATAAAATGGTTAATAATGTAGGAGTGACTTTTATAAACCAGTAAAAAGCTTAAAATCATGTCTGGCCTATTCACATTTGTTAATGAGTAACTTGATTTTCAAAACAAAAAAGTAATTTAAATGATTGCTATGTTATGGATTGTAATGAATCCAGCCTCCATTAAGAATATTTTAGTTATCATATTCATAATGTTTTACAATTCTTTATATTTTGTTTACAAAGCATGTTTTCAGTAGTAATATTAAATATTAAAGCAAAAGTATGAAATAGTAAATCTTATATATTCATTTTAATATTAAAGCTTAATATTTGATCAAAACTGAAGTAAAGGTTAATTTAGAGGCTAATTATATTTGATTTTGTTATTAGTTAGTAAAACACCTATTGCACAAATATATAGTGTCATTAAGTTTTTAACATTTAGTATTTTGATATCAGTCACTAAATCTAGCTACACATATTTAAATATAAAAAAAACATTTTATTTATATCTTTCCATAGCATTATTTCCAGGCATCATGCCTAAAAAGAACCCTCATCCCCCAAATACTATTTTTAAAAATGTGTTTTTAAATTAGTAATGAAGTCCATTAATGTAAGAAAATCAAACACT
Organism: Semotilus atromaculatus; assembly: GCA_031834385.1. Lineage (NCBI taxonomy): Eukaryota > Metazoa > Chordata > Actinopteri > Cypriniformes > Leuciscidae > Semotilus > Semotilus atromaculatus. The sequence goes on from JAULUF010000009.1 coordinate 46,853,474, forward strand.
GTGCTCTCAAAATTCCTGCAGGGTTAAAATCAAGCTGTTTAAATACAACACACTTACTTTAATACCATATGAATCAAACAAGCCTTCAATGTCCTGAAATAGAACAAAACAATATGTTTACACCACGTAAGATCAGTTTTTGTAATAAAGTAAATTATGTATAGGCATTGAGAATACCTTCATTTCAACAGCTCTCCCAGGTGGGCCAGCATCACCCTGTTAAATAATACAGTGCCCACTATCATACCTTCTGTAGCATAGACATGAAAGGATAACTTAAATCAATGAGAAGTAGAAGGTTTGGTACCTGCTCTCCTTTCAAACCCATCTCTCCTTTCTCTCCCTGCCAACCAAAAGAGAAAAATTAGATATCGCCTCAGAATCTTTTATTTCTTCAAGGATTTTTGGCAATTTATAATTTACCTTCATCCCAGGAGGACCCTACACACAGAAACACACGTAAGGGCTAAAAAAAGTACCTCAAAATGATTTTCAAAAACATAAAAGCCTCACAGTCTTTGCATCCAAATGTCTCAATGGTCTGCAGTCACATGTTCTGATATATGTGTAGATTATTTGGTAAAGCAGCTGGTATTCACAAGGCTATCAATGTGAGACACTCACCGCCGCACCAGGGGGACCCATTGGTATGGGAAATGCTTTTTTTATGTCCTCAATAGACATACCCTGTGAAAAAAAAAAAGAATATAATTTAGCAAGAGTAATGGCTGTAATTACAATGTTGTCTAAGCTTAAACAAAACAAACTTTTACCTCTTGGAGAACAATGGGAGGACCTGGCAAGCCTGGAGATCCTTGCTCTCCTTTTTGACCTTCATTTCCCTAAAGCAGTTAAAATGTCAAAAATACATAACATGTAATAGATATAAACAAACCATTTAATTATACCATAGATTGCTTAAAACGGTTGATTTTGATATCTTACATTTGCACCAGGTTCACCTTTTTCACCCTGCATTCAAATAAAAAAAAATGATGTTAGCCAAATACATTTAAACTTAAATAGTGTTTAATGGGATAATGGAACAAAGGAATAGTTCATATCAGTCTGTTTTCCCACCTTTGTTCCTTCATCACCCTTTGAACCATGTTCTCCCTGGAAGAAATTTTTTTTTAGTTTTATAAAAATAAAAGTTTTTAACAAAAGCATTTAGAGCTACAACAATATATAAACCGTACATCTTTTCCGGCTGCTCCACGTTTCCCATCAACACCAGGTTTGCCCTGAAAGAGGAGAGAACAGAACATAAGAAAAGAAAGGAAATTAATTACTTTATTATAGAGATATTATGGCTTATATCTGCTGTAAATGTTACTACTATATACTCACAGGAGTTCCAGGTAAACCAGGCATACCAGTAATCCCAGCACGCCCATCTCCTTTCTCTCCTTTCTGTTTAAAAAAAATAAAAATGTATGTTGTCCCCAAAATATAAAAAATTTCAGGTTTTACTGAATCCTTTTGGGGAGATTTGGATCACACACACACGCGCGCACACACACACGCACGCACGCACGCACACATACGCACGCACGCACGCACGCACGCACGCACGCACAGAACAGCATTAACTATAATTATTATAATAATCTGTTCTTCAAGAACAAAAGATAACCTTTAGGAAAGTGCATATACTTGACAGATTGGACTATTTTAGCTAAATTCTCCATTTTCATTCAGCAAAATGACTCATTAAAAGGGTCCTATACAGACTCATTAGCAGACATTGTGTATTTTGACGCACTTCAATACTTGTACACCTGTCGCATACCCTGCAATTCAGTTAATGTCACTGAAATGTAAAATATGAATCACATGATACGTGATCACAAAATAATTGTTATTAGGCCTACTCACTGGTCCTGGGTCCCCTTTTTGTCCTGGTTCACCCTACGCATACACAACCACATGGTTACTTATAACTGAAAATAATTACAACAGTACATATGAAAGAGAATGATTAGCCGTCACTGTATTTCAGAAATATTGAAACAGGAAGTAGTCGAACCTTAGATCCAGGCCTTCCTGATAGACCATCCAGGCCATCTCTTCCTGTACTAGATCCAAACTAGAAGAGAAAGAAAACTGAGCTTCATTAAATTATGCGTTTTTAATTCTTTCATCCTCCAATAATTAAAATACATCTGCCATCTGAAAAACTGACAAAATGCAAAACGTATGCAGAAATTAAGTTTATTTATGACTGTAGTGACTCACCAATGAACTCCCTGGAGGTCCTGGTTTACCTTCAGGACCCTAAAACAGAATAAAAGCTAAAATGTAACCTATACATTTTGTTTTTATTAATATATACATAGGATGTGAAAATCGTCACTTACAGGTGGTCCAGGACGTCCTATCTCCCCTTGGAGTCCTTGGAGTCCCGGCTCACCGGGTTCACCCTTTAAAGACACCAAATGCACACACTCACAATTGACTGAAGGTTCCTAGATTGTTGTTGTGTATATGTACATTTGTATGAATTTCTAAATGTCTTACTTTACCTTAATGGCCCTGGTGAGAATGGTGTTGTCTGACGTGGTAAACTAGGGAAGAAGAATTATGAGAAACTGAAGTAACTGATCATTTGTATTAACAAAGATAACAATGAAATGGCCAATCAAATAAATGACAAAAAAGTGACCCTAAAACCTCAAGCAGTGCTTCTATAGACAAAAAAAAATAAAAATAAAAAATAAGAGCAATACTATCTTGACAGCTTTTGACATGTGTAACAAACATATTTTTTAAATCAACCAACCAACCGAAAACAACATGATTACATTAATATTCATTTATGTTAAATAGCTTGATTATAATACCCAGTAAGGACAGTAAAACTCACTTGAGTATCTCCCGGTGGTCCCGGCAGCCCCTGCAGAGAATACAATATTAATATGGAGACTCCTGCTCTTTAATTTATCACCGGAGAGCCCCGGCATGACAAGGAAAACTGAGATTCTGTTATGCGATCACAGAGCATGACCAACCAATGAAATATTGAATTCATCTTAAAACAAGCATACAAAATAAAGTTATTCTCATGCTTTTAAATAGCACGTACCGGCTCGCCTCTCTCTCCTTTGTGTCCTTCTGGACCCTGAAAAATATGGACATTCATAGTATTAAAGGAGCATAACGCAAGTCTCTGAGTTTTTGCAGAACTACGCCCCCTCTGGCGGCAAGCGCAACTGCAACCAGAGTCGTTGTTGGTGTTTGAAATGGACTACTAGCCGGTCTTTTTGAATCCATCTTTTACCTTAGACGCTCGAGTTTTGGAGTTTTCTTCGCTGATGCAGATAATCAATGGCGGGCAGCTTGTACACAAGCAAGCGAGAGGTTGCCAGGTGAGCGTGAACGCGCGTGACGTCACGCTCAGTCTCAGATTCGAGCCCGAATCCCTCTTATATATTTTACTGTACAGGGTTATAGAGGCGATCGCAGTGATCGGGGAAAGGCTCATTCAGCTCATCAAGCTGTTCTTTAAGCATGTATAGGATAGAAAACTGGTATTTTTAACATGAAAAGTTGCGCAATGCACCTTTAACTATTCTGTGCAAGTATGGTTCATAATTCAGTGGCACTCTGAAAATACAAATTGTAAAATAAAGGAAGCTGCTTACTGGTAACCCTAATTTTCCAGGCTCGCCTTTTCCCCCAGGGTCACCGGGTCGTCCTGGAAGACCGAGAGGGCCCTGACATTGGAGATGAGGAGAAGTGTGAGTGGTAGGCTTAATGTGTTTAGCAACAAAAGCAACTAGGGTAACGCTTTAGATTACAGCCCGGAAAGTACTGTGTAATTAAAGCAATTTTACAGCGTAACCGTCGGTAATTATAGTGTACCTATAACGTACTTACAATATAAGTATAAGGGAACAATATTGTAAGTTTGGGGAATAAAGGGGTAACAACCAGGAGAATTAAAAAAAATATTTATACTGTAAGTATTATAGAACTAAGGGGTACTTATTCTACTATTATGATACAACAATCTTACATTTGGGAACAATTTAGCAAGAACATACACTGAGTGTTTTTTTGTAATAATGGTGAACCAGTACATACTGTATAGGCTTTTTAAAAATTACAGGGTACATATCTATGCATTTAGAAAGTAATATTTTTTAACAAAAGTGCACTGAAAACTAAAACTATTGCAACTTTTGCTAAACTATTGGGGAAAGATACTCTTGTTTCATAGTGGTGCTTGTTACCCCCTTGTTCCATGTAGTTACAGGGTAAGTGTGACATTGCGGGCCGTAAATTAAAGTGACGCTTGTTACCCTCTTGTTCAATGTAGTTACAGGGTCACAATAAAAATGCATACACAATTTTATACCACTTACTCGGAAACCTTTATTTATTATGCAAGCACCACTTACCCTGTAACCACATGAAACAAGATTTATTTCCCAGTATTTAAAAAACTGCAATAGTCTTAGCTTTTCTTGCCTTGAAACATCTTAGCCCAAACTTAAACATCTGCACTTTTGCTACCAAAAAAAGGTATAAAAAAGCTAAAAAAAAAAAAAAAGTATCAATGCATAGATATGTACCCTGTCATTTTTAAAAAGCCTAAACAGTATATTGGCACACAATTATTACAAAAAGATACTCAGTGTATGTTCTCGCTAAATTGTTCCCAAATGTAAGATTGTTGTATCATAATAGTAGAATAAGTACCCCTTAGTTCTATAATACTTACAGTATAAATATTTTTTTTATTCTCCTGGTTGTTACCCCTTTATTACCCAAACTTTACATATTGTTCCCTTATACTTACATGCAAGTACTTTATAGGTACACTATAATTACAGAAAGTTACACTGTAAATTCCTATTAATTACACAGTACTTTCCGGGCTGTAATCTAAAGCGTTACCGCAACTAGTGTTATATATAGAGAGGTGTACATTTTATATGGGGAGGGTGATATTATTACAATCAGGCCAATACAGAATATCTGATTCGAACAACGAGATATTAGATCATGAGAAAATGTTTGATTTAGGGGTTTAGAAGAGACAATACCTTGACACCTCTCTCTCCGGGCTCTCCTGGTGAACCAGACTCGCCCTGTGACAAAAAAGTGAATAAATATAACAAAAAAATATAACAAAAAACAATAAATAAACATCTACACTGTAAAGACACAAACAGCTTAATAAACATGCAAAAATCCTAATGTGTGAATTAGGGGACATAAAATATCATTAGCTCAGAATAAAAACAATAGAAGTCAGTCTCCACCATACTAGAAAAACATGATAGTGTGTGAAGGTGTGTGTTTCTCTGTGCTGCTTGTTGTGTAGTCTCACCCTTGATCCCACCTCCCCTTTCGATCCTGGCACACCCTGAAATCCATGAAAGCAGAACATTTAATTAAATATGAATGAACAAAGCATTAATTAAAAAGCGAACAATAGGGATTTTATGACAAAATAACCCTTCAAAATCTCTAATATCCTTAACGCAATGATGCAAAGCGCACATACACACGTGCTCGCAAATACACACTCACATAATTGTATTAGTCACTCTTGGCTCTCGATTTACTTACATCTTTACCTCTTAGTCCTGGAGAACCAGGGTTGCCTGCACCCACCTCCCCTTTCTCTCCTTTGGACCCATCATTGCCCTGGACACAACCAAAGGAAGTGTTCATGTGATTGATCTGTTTCATGTAATGTTTTATGCCTTCTCTTTGCCAATGATTCACAATCACTTTTGTAGTCTGACAGAATTTCACAGGTATTAAAATCGAGAGCATATAACAAACTTACTTTTGGCCCTGGCTTCCCTGATAATCCAACATTACCCTGTGCATAAAAAAAAGAAGTGAGACAGAACAGTCTAAATAGTGTTTGATGTTTTTTTTAAATCTTTTGTGTCTTCTAAAACATATCTGTCAATATATATACGTTTTAGAAAACGTAAAAAATGTGATTGATGTGGGGGAAAAAACAAGCCATGATGACAAAGATTAAATGTTATATTTATACAAGACTGAGAATATAAAAAATAAAGTTTTCTTTATAGTGGATGTTAAAAAATCATGTGAATTCATGTGGGCTGATGATGTCATTATCTACTCTACCGTTCAAAAGTTTGGTTTCAGTAAGATTGTTCTTCTGAAAGATTATTTATTAATACTTTTATTCAGCAAGGATGCATTAAATTGATTAAAAAAATACAGTAAAGACATCAATTTACAAAAGAGGTCAAGTTAAAAAAATGCTATTCTTTTGAACTTTATATTAATCAAAGAATCCTGGACAAAATATTAAGCAGCAAATTTTTTTCAATAATAAAGAAGAAATAATAATATAATAAAATAAATGTTTCTTGTGCAACAAATCAGCATGAATGATTTCTGAAGGATCATGTGACACTGAAGACTGAAGTAATGAGGCTGAAAATTACATTTTGACATCACAGGAATAAATTACATTTTTAAATACATAATTGTATTGTATTAAAATACAAACAGCTATTTTGAATTGTAATAATATTTCACAACATTACTGTTTTTACTGGGGTTTTTTGTTGTTGTTGTTGCTTTTTTTGTTTAAATGCAGCTATTATAAGCATAAGAGACTTCTTTCAAAAACAGTAAAAAAAAATCTTATCGACCCCAAATGGTAGTATATGCAACTGGGGTTAATTTCATATCTTCGAATTTCCTTCTGAAGATCTGAGAGGTTAAACTCTATATAAAATAAAATCTAAAGGAATAAAATAAGTGTGTGGACATTTTTTTCAGTTTTCTGCATTGTGTCATGTGGTTGGAAGTAAACAATTTTCTACAAAGCTAACCTCTTATAAACACTCACTCTTTCTCCACTCTCTCCCTTGGGACCAGGCTGACCGGGGATTCCAAATCCAGGATTGCCCTTTAAAAACCCAGAAGACAATAAATCAGTACAATCAGATTGGCAGCTAAATGCAATTGATTGTACTTTCACATCCAAAAACAAAAAAACCCACACCTACCTTTTCACCTTTATCACCCTGATCTCCTTTCATTCCTTGTGGTCCTAGTGGCCCAACTTGTCCGACATCCCCCTTTATATCCAGTTCAGGGAGAAAAAAATAACCTAGCTTAAATCTCTCTACTATTGACCATTTCAAACAACACGTAACCAACCAACAAACATCACCGACTGGCCACTATGGGTTATCACAGATTTTACCCCTGAGTGTTTTGGGGACTTGCATCAAAACTTTGTAGTTTATAAAACTGTCCTTTTTTGCTTTGTTTGTTCATTAACAAGCAGACCTGGAGGAGCTCTTGGATTCATATCGATGCCCACGCCACTAATTAACCGTGTTTAAGTTGCTTGTTTTCATCAATGGAGATGAAGGGAACCCAAAGGGAAATAAATCTCTGACTTGAGTCATGAGCTCAAAAAACAAAACAATAAAACAACAACAACAAGACAGCATCTGTTGACCCAAAGATGACCAGGTTTGGTGTAGACAATAATTCACATTTTTATATATATATATTTGAAACTGATTTTTGATTTTCTTACCCTGGCACCCTTTTTCCCTGGAGGACCAAGTATCTGTGAAATGTGAGGGGAAATATTAGCAATAGTATATATTTAAGTAAAAACACAATGTGTTAGATGAGACACTAAACCAAGTCATCATATCTACCCCTTTAGCTGGGTCACCGGGAGCACCGCGCTGCCCCTGTGAATCAAGCACAGAAATATAAATCACACACAGTTTAACTGTACACTTTTCTAAGTGCTGATGTCATAGATTTACATGTATTGATTTACTACAGACACTTAATGAGAGAAGAATCCACTTTCACTTGCGGACACAAACTTACACAATAGGGACAATTAAATGATGGCATCCTATGAAGCTTTTGAAACATTGAAAGTAATTGACTTGCTGTATATTTGATAATATTGTAGGGTGTAAGTAAAACTGTTATTTAGAAGGGGATGTCCACATAGTTTGGGCAGCGTAATGTAGAAGTATTAAATTTTATTAAATGAAGAAAAGAGTTTAGATTCACCTCATCGCCCTTTCGTCCAGCAGCTCCAGGGAAGCCCTAAAGTTTAAAAAGAGAAAGTAAGCTTTCCCTCTAATCATTGCAAGAATTATGAAAATAGTATTCAGCAAATATGAATGACCTCAGGTGCTTTGAGAGGAGTATTGGTTCTCTGTGAGCTGCAGTAGAGCTCCAAACCAAACGTTTTATCATGCCGCACTGTTTCTGGGAGAACCGAGCGATAATGAGGAGTCGAATTGTTAGAAAATGTTTCCTTGATCTCCTCTCTGAGGGCTTGGGTTTAATAATGACTGCGTAAGTTTAATTTGAAAGTAACTGGAAGTCTGAATTGCCAGAGATGGACACAGTGACAAGGTTGCATGCGAAGGATATAATAATATAGTAGTTCTTAATGTTTCGCACGTGTAATTCTCTTATTATTAGTTGGAAATTCCATCCAGGTGTTTCCTTTTTTAATCAGGTCGATAATGTGGATCTGGATCTTTGACGTGGATTTCAGAGTCCATCACTGGCTAGAGAGCAGAGAGGAGGAGGTTTTGCTATTTCTTAATCGACTCCTTTAATTTCCCCAGAGATCCACAGCTCATTCTTGCTTTTAATAGAACTTCAACAGCACCATACAGAGTGGAAAAGTTTGAAGAGCGAACAAACAAATAAGGATTTAACTTTTTAACAAACCTTTTCCTGCAGTTGCCATTTATATTTTTCAGTGATGTGAAGGAGTAAATTTGATGAACTTACTGCAATTCCTGGAGGCCCGATTGGCCCGATTTCCCCACGTTCACCCTGTCAAATAAATGCAGTTGTTGATTACATTGAAGGATTTAACATTTGTAGTTTATGTAGTTGAAAACAATTACAATTGTAGTGTAAAAAAAATGTATCTAAAATCAGATTGTTATTGCAAAATACACATGATAGGGTGGTCAGGTCTTATGACCAGCTGACTATACATTATGCAACTTATAACATGATTGTTTACCAAATAAACAAATCAATTGGAATGACATTGATTTGAGATGAAAATATTTTATTATGCGAGAGGAAAGAGCCAGAGGAGAGATACAAGAGATTGTAAACTATCATAGTGTATTAGATTGGCAAAAAGTAAAATATACACTTAAGCATCATAATACAAAAGTATTTGACCAAAGAATGACAGAATTGGCCAATCAAAATCCAGAGAATTTCAGAACGCATCTTTTAATGAACCATATATGTTCTCATTATTATGTCTAGTGCATTTGATTTTTTTTAAGTTCAAATTCCATTATTTTGAACATGCTGAAAATGTATGTAGGATTAAATTAAATACAGAGCAGCAGCGGCACTAGGACAAAAGCACTGACATGACGTGATAGATTTTTTCATGGTGGAAAAGCTATACCAATCGGTTATGTGCCTGAGAAAATTCATACCTTGTCTCCTTGATCTCCTTTAAGACCCTTTTTCCCCTAAAAACACAACAACAGTGAAACACCTCCGTCATTATGAACCACTTAACATTTATTAAACAACATTGCATCTAAGGCTGACATCTGTTAAAAGATTCATGCTGATTCACTGTGGAAGACAGATATGATTTAACAGCATGAATTGACAGATAAAACACTTTGATGGTGAAATGGTTGTGTATAGTCTGACAAACCCGAGGGCCTGCGATTCCCTGGACTCCTTGGATTCCTACTTCGCCCTTTGGATGAATATGGAAACTACAAATTACAAACTGCAAGAGACAATCATCCATCTGTCACTCTCCATTGGTTTTACATCCAACATGCTTACCTTTGGGCCTTGTAGTCCTGTATTACCCTGAAAAATGATTACCATTAATTACTCTTAAGATTTGTTGACAGCAGAACATACTTAAGTTAAATATAATACATGTGGTTTGTGTATATCAGAAATATGTACCTTCTCTCCAGCTGGCCCAAGAGGACCTTGGACGCCTTGAATTCCGATACCTTCCTCTCCCTTTATGATTAGCACAAAAGAAATTCAATCAAACAACCAGCTACACTGATTTTAGCTTTGTGTAGTTCTGACAGAGAGGAAGGGCAATTTTTTACAGCACTCCGAACAATAAGACTTCCAAAACGAAAGTAGGCAGATGAGCAGAGAGATTTAATTTATGCATTTCAACTATCCTGTGCAAGCTGTAGGAAGCCATTGTTTAAAATAGTTTTTACATCACTGCTGAAAATGCAAAATGACACGTGAATGTGTTTTAGATATTTTTACCCCTTATTCTCACCCACCTTCTCCCCTTTCTGACCAGGAATTCCTGGAAGTCCATCCACTCCTACTGGCCCTGGTAAACCCGCTAGACCCTAGACAAACACATCCACAAGATCAAATTAAATGACTTGTTTCATTATTTCAATCAACCAATTAGATGGTTTACATATAAACCTAGTTCTTGCATATTAATCGGAGAAAGTATTTTAAAAATCTAATAATAATAATAATAATACACACTGTAGCTTTAAGAGAGTAACTCTTAAAGCATGCACTAACATTATTCCCATGTTCCCCCTTTTCTCCTTTGGCACCTGGTTTTCCACGTGGACCCTAGAGAGTGTGAGAAGCATTATAATCACACATTGTATTCTGCATGTATATTTTATGGTAAAATGTTTCTTGTGCAGTGGATGTCTTACTTTAGGACCAGATTCTCCAGTCTCGCCCTAAAAGGAAGTAAAATTGGGGGGGGAAACTGAAACTCCTTTCGAGACATTTTTTATGCTTAATAAGGTCATTACCACTCATATTGCATGTAACCTTGTGTATAGCCTTAACTTAAAAAGCCACACTAAACACAACTAACATGAGATTATAATATATACTATAATATTATTATATATACTGTATTCGGGTCAGGGTTAGGTGTTAGGGTTTGGGTAAGTAGAATAAGTTGACAGGTTGTTGCAAAGTTACTGGACTATCGAAATAAAATGTCACTGATTATAATATAGACTAAAGGGCCCAAGGTCGATGGGACCAAGGAGGACCGGAGCACAGGACGTTTTAATAAATGTATTAATATAAAATGACCAACGTTTCGACGCACATGCGTCTTCTTCAGAGTCAAGCAGTCAATGGCAACAAAATACTGAATTTAAAGAGTCACAATTCAAGGTATTGGCCACAGGCCTAGGTGGGTGTGGTGTAACAATTATCTAATTAAGTATAAGCACTCAAATCTAATAAACAAAAAAAAAAAAAAAAATTTTAATAAAATAAAAAACATCTATAGAGATAAATATATATACATGAACATACAAAAATAGCTAACTACATATAAACACACACATATTAAAAAAAAAAAAAAAAAAAAAAAAAAACACTATAAAAAGCATGAAAGGCTCAGTTCCTCATTAAGGCCATTCGGTTCTACTGTGTTAGTCTTTAAAATTTTGGGGTATTGAAAAAATTCTACCCTCCCAGCGAGGTGGTGACATAGTGAAGTCCCTATTACAACGTGAGGCGTTCTGGATTTTTACTCTTAACACAGTAGAACCGAATGGCCTTAATGAGGAACTGAGCCTTTCATGCTTTTTATAGTTTTTTTTTTATTTTTTTTATGTGTGTGTTTATATGTAGTTAGCTATTTTTGTATGTTCATGTATATTTATCTCTATAGATGTTTTTTATTTTATTAATTTTTTTTTTTTTTTTTTGTTTATTAGATTTGAGTGCTTATACTTAATTAGATAATTGTTACACCACACCCACCTAGGCCTGTGGCCAATACCTTGAATTGTGACTCTTTAAATTCTGTATTTTGTTGCCATTGACTGCTTGACTCTGAAGAAGACGCATGTGCGTCGAAACGTTGGTCATTTTATATTAATACATTTATTAAAACGTCCTGTGCTCCGGTCCTCCTTGGTCCCATCGACCTTGGGCCCTTTGTTCAAATTGTTGTGTCCTGTTCCGAGAGCACTGACTAGGCTGAGGCGCAAGTGATTCCTTTCTACTATAATATAGACTACTTCATGTGTGCATCCTCAGAATATTTCATACTAACCTTAACAGAGAGTCCAGGAGACCCCGGAGGCCCAGGCAGAGCAGGGAGTCCCGGAGGACCGGATACCCCTGGGACCCCTGGAGCACCTGGGGGGCCCTTTTAATCAAGAGAGAAGAAATATGAAAACCTTTCAAAAATAAATGTAATTTTATGCAAACTAGTTTAACACAGCTATTTAGTATGATACCATCACTTACCGAAGATCCAGGTTCTCCTTTACGCCCTGGAATAACCTCCATACCTCCCATCACATAGCCTGGCTCACCCTACACGAAAAGATGCAGTTAATATAGGTCAACTTGATTTAAATAGGCTTTATTTATTTGTTAAAAATTGTAATAAATAAATAAATAAATAAAAAATAAAAAAAAATAATAAAAAAATAAAAATGACATACATATGAAATGCTTATACATGTCTAAACTTACTCTCTCTCCTCTCTGCCCTTTAGGTCCAGTATTACCAAGAGGCCCCTAAGATTGTGGAGAAAGAGTGATCGCACAGACACAATCGCTGTCACACTCACACAGAGAATAATCAACTTGTCTAAAACATGAGGCATGTAATAAAAAAGGGTGAAACTTTAAAAGAAAATAGGGGCAAATACTCTATGCTGACTAGTCATAATTATTCCTCATTATTCCCTCTGAATCACTCTAACATAATTGCACCTATCCCAATTCTCCTACTAAGATATACAAATGTAGGACATTGCGTACATGCTTTAAATGAGTAAGCTAACTATAATTTCCAGAATATACCGATTTGAACACCACCACCTACACTGTTTTTATATTGTGAGATTTAATGAGACACTCACCATGTCACCAGGAACTCCAGGTGATCCCTAAATCAGATTATGAGATAGTTTAGGCACATTTACACACTTAATCAACAAAATCATTCATTACATCTTTTGCAGTACTAGACTGATGCATGAAATTTAATTCATCCATTACCCTTTGTCCAGGAGAACCAGGGGGTCCGGTTCTACCTGGTCGTCCTGGTAACCCTGGGATGCCATCCGTTCCGGGAAGACCCTGATAAATGGGTGAGAATTGGGAATAATACAGATAAAAATAATAAACAAACAAAACAAAACATACACAAATACAGAAATTGTTTGATGCTGCTCAAATATAACATCAGAACATCTTCAGTGCATTTATTGCTTTGAAATCAAATATAGAGCAATAGAAAATCCACGCATTCACATGGATACATATCACAAAAATAAATAAGGAAACATCTACAACAATGCCGATCTTGTTAGCAAGACCTGTCACATTTCATTTGTTATTCAAAAGAGTCGCTTTGATATGACAAGCACTTTCATGTGTCGCCTTCTCAAATAGATAACAGGAAGAGAAAAAAAAATGAAAGTATGAATAGCACCCCGCATAGAGAAAGATCTGTGATATTATTAATTAGATTTAATCCTTTAATCTACTAAAACAACAACCGAGCCACAAAAACAATCTCATCATTAACAGAACGGCTCGGTTTAAATAATAAATGCTCCAGTAATTGACATAAACATAAGTGTGTGATTACGGAGAGGACTGGGGTGTTTTATTCATGTTTATTTAAGTTTGTGCTGTGGAACGGCATGAGTGCTTCGGATGCTGGATGTACTCACCCGCTCACCCTTCTCCCCTTTGACCTTTAGAGAGAATGAGTCATAATTCCCCGGGCCTTGTTTAGGTCGCTGTGTCAACAGACAAATATTTGGAAAAGAAACATGGTCACAGATTAGAGTCCAATTCTCACTATTACCTAACTATTAGCTACAAATTTGCCTCAATAAACTCCTAATTACTGCTTATTGATAGTTACTAAGGTAGTTGTTAAATTTAGGTATTGGGTAGGATTAACGGATGTGGAATATGGTCGCGCAGAAAGCGAATAAGTCGTTAATATGTGCTTTATAAGTACTAATAAACAGCTAATATCCTAGTAATATGCATGCTAATAAGCAACTAGTTAATAGTGAAAGTTGGACCCTAAACTAAAGTGTTACCACCAGAAACACACTTAAAAAAAATTATATATATATATACTGCAAGACAAGAAATTGTGTGTGTAAAACCAGTGTTGTTATCGTTAACTAAAACTAAGACTATTCTTATTAATTGAAATACAGTAGCTGAAATAAAACAAAATATAAATATTAGATGAAAAACTAAGTTTAAACTCTAAACTTGCATTTAAGCCTAAATCAAAAAGGCTCTTGTAAGTCTCTGTGATACTTTGGTCCCTAAAAATTACTCTTTCAATGTAAGTCTATGGGAAGTTTTAGTTCAATTGATCACGTGTCAGGCAAATATCACTAGTCTTATTGCAAGTTATAGCAAAGTTATGATACGAAATTATTATTATAAGATATTATACGAAAGTTATTGAGCACACTTAATAAGCTAAATAAGTTAAATACTTAGTAAATAGTTATCATTCTTGGTGTGAACAGGGCTTTAGGGTTGAGGGTTAAATTTGTTCAAACCCCTATTTCTAAGTATGAGCAATAACAATACTGATGTTACATTAGTAAAGGCCTCTAACAAAGTGAGAAAGACTGTCTGTCAGAGTTCAAACAGAATTATGAAGTGAGCCATTAAGAGCTGAAACTGTCGCACATACCAAGCCGCCATGACCAAATCCATCGCCCTGCAGCAGAGAAATTAGATATTATCATGTCATCAGTTATAATTCTATGATCAAATCGCACACAGTCCCATGGTAGCCGCTTACCTTCTCTCCTTTCTGACCCTGTGAACAACAACAAACTGGGAATGAGGTTTCATATGAGACATGGTGTGACAGCTGTAATGAAGATGAAGAGGAAGCGTTTACCTTGCAGCTAAGAGGACAGCTGGGCCCTTCTGGTTTAGCGAGAGCTTCTGGGTCATCTGTAGGTGTGTCCAGTTGAGCAGACTACAACAAAGACACGTTTTGACTTGTCCAGTATGTTTTGTGAAAATATTACCCATAATTCCACTCTGATCAGCACAACCAACCTCGTCGTGTTGTTTGAACTCTGATAGTAAGGCCTCGCCACAGATGCTGCTGATAAACTCTCTCTCGATGGACGGAAGATCGTCAAAGTCACTGGCGAAGAAGATGTTCTTGTAAGTGGTGGGGGAGGCGATTTTCCTCAGCTCCTCAATATCTGCGTGAGCGATGCCGATGGCCATAACACTGACACCTAAAACACAAATATTCCAAAATCTGAAGGTCGGCCTTTCTACAACTAAAGTATACTAAAGTGTCATAAAGTATAAAGTAGTAAGTATTACTTATGCTACCATTCAAAAGTTTAGGATCAGAGCGATTTTTTATTATTATTAAGAAATCAATACTTTTATTAAGCAAGGGCACATTACATTGATCAAAAGTGACAATAAAAATCATTGAAAAAAATCGATATAAAAATACAACAAAATGTCTACTTCAAATAAACGCTCTTTTGAACTTTCTACTCGTCAAAGAATCCTGAAAAAAGGTATGGTTTTCACAGAAATATTAAGCAGCACAACTGTTATCAACAATGAGAGTAACATGTTTCTTGAACACCAAATCATCATATTAGAATGATTTCTGAAGGATCATGTTACACCGAAGACTGGGGTAATGATGCTGAAAATACAGCTTGTATAAATACAGATAAATGGTAATAATCTTTCACAATATTACTGTTCACTGTATTTTTTATCAAATAAATGCAGCCTTGGTTAGCAAAAGAGAATTTTTTCAAAAACATTTTTACAAAAATTGACTGACCCCAGAATTTTGAACAATAGTGTATATTTAGTCATAAATTAATGTTTGGCTATTCCTGTAATGCAGTTTATATTACTCACCCAGAGCATGCGCTATTCTGGACGGTGGCTCTACATCATCCTGAGCTCTTCCATCTGTCAGCAACACTAAAACGTGAGGGACTTCCTGTCTCATACCAAGAGACTCCTGAAACATCTCCCTAAGGACATAGCTGATCCCACGACCTACACACACACATTCACAACAGTCACATTTCAGATCAGATTGCACCTTATGTCATCAACAATTTTTGATCTTTGAATGTGCACATAAACCTGTTTTTGTGTTCCCTCCTCCATAGTGGACTTCTCGGAGGGCTCTCAAAACGGAGCTACGGTCTTTGTGAGAGTTGAAGTTGAACTCGATCCTGGGCTGATCACTGTAGTGAACTACTGCTATCTAAGGCAAGTTAATGAGATGGTTCACTCCACACTTAAAGCATTAGATGTTTGATCAGAGCAAACGATTGAGACTATGGATTCAGTGACTTAAGACACAGAATGATAGCGAATGAGGTGTCAAGTTCTTAAATTAAATATACGCAAGAGCATTAGCATGTCCTACCTGTGTTCCTTTAGGTCCTATAGTGGGGAAGTAGGTGACGGTTCTGAACAGGAAATCCTTCAGTTTGCCAAAGTTATTAGTACCAATGCTCCAGGATTCATCGACCAGAAACACAATATCTGCTTTCACCCTGCCACACACTAACAGACAGATGCACACAATTCATTCACACATTCACACACTGTTTAGAGTGGGTAGACAGTGAAGTAAAATTTCTGCTTTTGGAGATCCAGATAAAAGGATTGTTCACCCAAAAACGATTCTGTCATCATTTCCTCACTCTCATGTTCCAAACCTGTATGACTTTCTTTCTTCTGTGTTTTTGTCCATGCAATGGAAGTCAATGGCCAAAACGGTCATTCTTCAAACAGTTTTCTAAATATATTTAGTCATACTGGTACAACATGAGGATGAGTAAAGGATGACAGAATTTTTATTTTTGTGTGAACCCTTTACATTTTTAATGACTGAAACATCAAATACATCGTTTTTTTCAGCAAACTGAGCCTGTTCGATAGGGTTCTTGTTTAAAATTTTACAAGAATTCTCATTTGCTAACCAAGGCTGCATTTATTTGATAAAAAATACAGTGAACAGTAATACTGTGAAATATTATTACCATTTGAAAAGAAAAAGATTATTAAATTTAAAAAGAGGGTGGGAAAAGGTCATGAATAACTAAACAATGAATGTTTTGGGTGCATAAAAAAAAAAAAATCTGGAGCAAAGTTTTTTTAAATGATTCACCCCCTTTAAAACATAGCTTCAGTAGAATTTTATACATTTGAATTGCAAAATATTGATTTAAAACTGATTGAGACAACATTTAATTTGAATGACCTGGTCCAGGTGGGGGCGTCTCGACAGACAGGGTGGTTTGGTCATTTACTGTGGTAATTCTGGTCAGTGCCGAGGCCGTTTGGCCGATTGTGATCTGAGGCCTCACAGCGAGTTTCTGAGTGGTAGTGGGTGTGCTGGGGGCTTTGACCACTGGGGTGCGAGTGTTTCTGGTTGTGGTGTGGAGGTGCATGTCGTTGTTCTTGGTGTCAGCGGAGACAGAGGCCGGCGTGGAGCTCTGGACAGGAATGAGATAAGGAGCTCCCACTGTAAGATGAGCATAAAAAAGTCCTGAGCTCAAATTAACCAGTGTTTACTTTTAGTATGCACTACCATTAAAAAGTTTGCAGTCGGTAAGATTTTTGGTTTCACTTTATTTTGAGGGTCCCTTTAACACATTCTGTTGAATATTGGTAGTAATGTATAGAAAGTTCAGAAGAACAGCATTTATTTGAAATTGAAATCATTTGCTGTATTATAAATGTCTTTACTGTCACATTTGATCAGCAAATTAAATTACTAAGTTTAAAAAAAAACGTACTGACCTCAAACTTTCAAACGGTAGTGTGTTTTAAAAATACATACACTTTCCTACAAATTTCCATTCCCTACTACACATTTTTGTTTGCCAATGAAGCATAAACAGAGAACATAATTTACACCAGATGTGCCTAACACATCGATCGTGCCTTACGATATAAGCGATTAGCACTTAAAAATGTAAAATGCTAATGATATTTGCAGAGATAAGGCCTTACAGATCCTTTTAGTGATGGTTGTGACTGGACCCTCCACTTCCCCATAAAGTGGTCTGATGGAAAAGATGTAGGTTCTGCCGTACTGGAGATCTCGGATCTTATAGGATGTGAAGCCAGAGTTTAGCAGATCAGAGGAGAAGTCCACCTCTACACACAGAACATAAAGAGAGGCATTTGCATTAGGACAGAATAATGTGACCATCATCAATGTGACTAAACAGGAGTAGGAAACTAAAATCAGGAACATCTGGGAGAGGTTATTGTCTGCAATATGATCAAATAAATGACTCAAAATACTTGAGATGCGTCATAAATCTTTTATACCAGTTTAAACACTTCAAGAGTGTTCAAGAAAACATAAAAATGTAAGCATTCTCAGGATGACGGTCTTGTAAGAGTCAAAAGCTTAAGAATCAAAGCCACCTTTAAACCCCTCATAACCTTCATGTTCAAGCAAAGGACACCCTCATTAGAAGGCTTCGTTGACGTCATCGCCATAACAGGAATGAATCACAGATCTCATCATGACATTATCTACGCTGTCTATTCTCTTCTTTTTTATGTCTCATATCAGACAAAATGGCCTTTGTGGGAGGAAGTCTTATTACAAGAGCTTATCTGAAATTAGTTTTGCCCTGCCATTTAGCAACACTCATTAACAAATAAACGGTCATCTCCTTGTTCTAAAACATCTGAGCAGTGTTAGAGCCAAGAGCCAGGTTTCAGCTAGGTTAATCACCTCTACATATTATATAATAAAATATATGATATTTAAATAATCTGTAATTTATGCATCTGTTTCTGACCTGATATGTGTCTCCAGGACAGCAGGTATCCAGACGCTCCAGTCACTCTGGTCCAGTTCAGTACGGTGCTGTTGTCGGTGGTGTTCAGAGCACTAAATCCAGTCACTTTGGGCAGATCCACTGTAACACAACAGCAATTCTTCTTCAAAATACTTACATGTGCATGCTTACTGTTGTACATTTACATGAACACAAGCAGACTCACAGGTGCGGGCGGTCACCATTACAGGGCTTCCCTCTTTGCTTTTGACCACTGCAGAAACCTGGATTTTGTAGGCAGAACTTGCAGGCAGATCAGTGATGGTGAACGACGTGGCAGAAGAAGATACAACCTCGCTCTTCTTCTCTCCACCTAAGAGAAAATACACAGAACAGTGAAGATGACGGATGGATAATAATGAAATGCAATGATAATGGAGTGTAATGAGGACTGCCGGCGCCCACCATGAAAGGGGCTCCAGGTGATCTTGTACCCAGTGACCTCTGGAGTTTTCTTCCAGGCCAGTTTAAAAGAGCTGGCGCCAATATCCACAACTTTTACCTCCCGAACTGTCTCAATCAGCTCAGAGTCAGTTAAAGAAGCTGCAAAACAATATGGCAATTCATAATTCATTCACATGTGAAATTCATTCAAATATATTGATTTTCTATTTAATATTTTTAAGATATTAAATCTAGAAGCCCCTTGAAGGATTATAGTCCAATATGTAAGACACATTTAAGTCAAAACAGGTCAGATAAATACTTATAAAGTTTTATATTTATTTTTGCGTTGTTTTAAGTGCACTGTAGCCGTTTTACTGTGAACTGTGAAGATGTGCTGGTAACAGTGAGGCTGACAGCAGTGAAACACACATACACACACACACACACACACACACACACACACACAGCTCTATATATAGCTGTTGTCCTAAAGATGGGGGCTCAAACACAGGAGCTGTCAATCAATCTCCTGATATCCCACAATCCCACTGGAACAATGGGCGTAACATCTCCATATCCCTGAGCCCTGACTGTCTGAAGTGTTTAATTAACTGAGCAGAGTTTTCTTCTCATGGCTCTGATAAATGACTGTCAACCAATTGTCATTGAAAGAAGACACAGAGCCAAACTGAGCAGTCAAACCAAACCAAATAGATCAAGAACTGTAGGTACAGCTTTCCTACAGTGTAAGAGGAAGAGCAGAAATGAGAAGGTTATCATTTTAAATCCAGATTTAATTTATGATGTAGGGTTTATGGAGTTACATTGTAATGGCAACAAAGATGTAAAATCAGATATCAATTTATATATAAAAGGTTAGTAAATGACTTTTCACATATTGTTTAGTCTAATGTCTATATTATTGAAACGGTATTTTAACATTTTACAAATTTACCCCATTGTAAATGTTTCACAGTGATCTAAATGTTTTTTTGTTTTTTTTTTAAGAAAAGGTAATCACAAACATATCTTGTACCGAACTCAGGATATTCCTTTAAATGAGTGTTTGAGACAGAAGGACAGTTAAAAAATCCAGAAAAAATTTATTCTTCCATGACAATTTTTTTTTTTTTTTTTTAGTTAATAAAATGAGTTTATTGTTGTAAAAAGTACCTGTTTGCTGCGAGAGTGTGATTTCTGGCCCTTCTGTGTTGGTGTAGAGCGCGTGAATGCTGACAGAATAAAGCGTGTGTGGCTGAAGACCAGTGATGCTGTGCTGTAAAACGCTGCGGTCAAGATAACGACTCTGAGGACGCACAAATTCTGCGAGCAAAAGCACACACACATGCAAAACACAAATCAAAATAAGGAATTATAATTTTATGGGCCTTATTGAAACAGAGTGGACACATTTGCCAGTGATTTTGATTTTGTAGATGAACAGTTTTTACCCGAGCTCCAGGTGAGTTTGTACTCCGTGGCCCCTACAATAGGACTCCATTCCACATCGATGGACGAGCTGGTGTATGACGTTACTTTAAAATTTGACACGTATCCGAGAGGTGCTGGGGAGCAGAACGCATGTCATAAGAATCAACCAATAAGCAGCTGAAGTCACTGCTAACTGTCAGAATGTGTTTATCAAGAAAACAGGAGAAAGTTTCAGGTCACTCACAGGTTCTGAACGTAGCGGTGATGCCAGGGCCAACCACAGAACCAAAGAGTACGTAAAGAGAGAGCACATACTCCGTGTCATGGACCAGATTCTTCAAAACATACTCAGTGGTGCTGCCATTCAGAGCCAGCTGTCTGGGCCGATCTCTCCCTATGAACTCTTCACATAAACACACATAAATACATGAACATTTAAAAGAGGTATGTACAGACTCAAAAATATATATGTAAAAATATATATGTATAATATGTATATGTCCTTGCATATTATACAGTATATACAAAAAAATCTTAATAATAATAACAATAATAATAATATTATAATTATTAAACAAATAGACATACAGCACACATATATATATATATATATATATATATATATATATATATATATATATATATATATATATACTGTATATTAGTGCTGTCAAAACGATTAATCGCACACACCTAACATAAAAATATACTATATATATACACACACACATACCTTATATATACACAGACATGCACACACACGCACACACATAGTAATATAAATATAATATATATATATACACATACACAATTAATCGCAATTAATTGATTTAACAGCACTGATATATATATATATATATATATATATATATACACTCACCGGCCACTTTATTAGGTACCCCATGCTAGTAACGGGTTGGACCCCCTTTTGCCTTCAGAACTGCCTCAATTCTTCGTGGCATAGATTCAACAAGGTGCTGGAAGCATTCCTCAGGGAGTTTGGTCCATATTGACATGATGGCATCACACAGTTGCCGCAGATTTGTCGGCTGCACATCCATGATGCGAATCTCCCGTTCCACCACATCCCAAAGATGCTCTATTGGATTGAGATCTGGTGACTGTGGAGGCCATTTGAGTACAGCGAACTCATTGTCATGTTCAAGAAACCAGTCTGAGATGATTCCAGCTTTATGACATGGCGCATTATCCTGCTGAAAGTAGCCATCAGAAGTTGGGTACATTGTGGTCATAAAGGGATGGACATGGTCAGCAACAATACTCAGGTAGGCTGTGGCGTTGCAACGATGCTCAATTGGTACCAAGAGTGCCAAGAAAATATTCCCCACACCATGACACCACCACCACCAGCCTGAACCGTTGATACAAGGCAGGATGGATCCATGCTTTCATGTTGTAGACGCCAAATTCTGACCCTACCATCCGAATGTCGCAGCAGAAATCGAGACTCATCAGACCAGGCAACGTTTTTCCAATCTTCTATTGTCCAATTTCGATGAGCTTGTGCAAATTGTAGCCTCAGTTTCCTGTTCTTAGCTGAAAGGAGTGGCACCCGGTGTGGTCTTCTGCTGCTGTAGCCCATCTGCCTCAAAGTTCGACGTACTGTGCGTTCAGAGATGCTCTTCTGCCCACCTTGGTTGTAACGGGTGGTTATTTGAGTCACTGTTGCCCTTCTATCAGCTCGAACCAGTCTGGCCATTCTCCTCTGACCTCTGGCATCAACAAGGCATTTCCGCCCACAGAACTGCCGCTCACTGGATGTTTTTTTCTTTTTCGGACCATTCTCTGTAAACCCTAGAGATGGTTGTGCGTGAAAATCCCAGTAGATTAGCAGTTTCTGAAATACTCAGACCAGCCCTTCTGGCACCAACAATCATGCCACGTTCAAAGTCACTCAAATCACCTTTCTTCCCCATACTGATGCTCGGTTTGAACTGCAGGAGATTGTCTTGACCATGTCTACATGCCTAAATGCACTGAGTTGCCGCCATGTGATTGGCTGCTTAGAAATTAAGTGTTAACGAGCAGTTGGACAGGTGTACCTAATAAAGTGGCCGGTGAGTGTATATATATATATGAAGAGTTCAGATGCAAAAGCCTCTAAGTGCCATTTTAAATTTTCTTCTAGAATGATCATTTTTATCAAGCTTGTATATTTAAGTCCAGTAATTTCATTTAAATGCCAATGAAAATTATCTATTAATTGTCATTTAAGTGAAATTACTGAACTTAAATATACAAGCTTGATAAAAAATGATCATTCTAGAAGAAAATTTAAAATGGCACTTAGAGGCTTTTGCATCTGAACTCTTCATATATATATATATATATATATATATATATATGTGTGTGTGTGTGTGTGTGTGTGTTCTTTTTAATACTAAACATCGAACACCTAATTTAGCCTCTCTCGCCCTTGGTTTCTCTCCCTTTTCACCACAAACTCATCCTCAGACTCATCTATATGTATGTGTCAGAGCGTGTGGTATGAGTCACAGAGCACTTCTTCCTCAGAATGTTCTTCCAGGTCGCTCTTTTAAAGCAGGGGCCTGCAGCCCATCACAGTGACAGAAAGGTGTCACTTTCAAAGACTCATCTTTTGGAGGTGCTCAGAGGTGACATCAATTCATTCCACACAGAGCCCCGAATACACACACACACACACACACACACACACATTCTCCTAAACACGCAGATAAAGTTGACGGCATGAGTCATGAGGCGGCACAGCGACACCTCATGTTGTCACCAACCTGTCGTTTCCATGAAAAAGAGACTATAAATCAGAGAAAGAGAGAGAGGGAGAGGGAGAGGAAGTAAAAGAAAAGTAGTGACAAAAAAGAGAAACTGGAAAGTGGAGAATGGCCAAGTTCAGGACAATGAGATCCTAGAACAGCACAGGCACTTTTTGAGATACCTGTAGTAGGACCCCAGGCCAGTCTGTAGCCTGTGGCTCCAGGTACAGCGTTCCACAAGGTAACAGCACTGCTAGTGCTCACCGCAGATGCTCTCAGGGTCTGTACGGCACTGCTTTCCACTGAGATAGAGAGAGAAGGAGAGAGAGCATCATAATCTTCCTACCCAGCTATTAGGGAACATTCTTTCAAGGTTCTCTCAAATTATGAAGAAACTCTGTTCTCTGGTCTTTATTGATGTTCTCAAAACGTTAACACAAAAACAATATTACTCATGGGACATTTTATTTCTGACGTTTTTTCTAACGTTTTTTTAAAAAAAAATTTGTTTCAGAACGTTCAGAGAACATTCGAAAGTAACATTCACCAAATGTTTGCAAAATGATACATTGTAACGTTCCCTTAATGTTCACATGACCAAAATCAAACTTTTAATATTTTATATCACTATGTGGTGTTTTTAATATACTTTAAGACAAACCATGTGCAAATTCAGAAGTCAGCACCATTGCTGAGTATTTTCTCCTTAAAACTGCAGTGAAAAAAAGGGTCTCAAAAACAAGGTTTGAAATCGCTGGTGTTTCTTACGTCACCTTGTATATATGAAAAAATCGGGTACATTTAGCAATATAGCGGGTGAATTATGTATATGATGCATAGGCCTATTACGATGTTATGATGAACTGTATGCTTTTCTCCACTGACATTTTAGGATACTGATTTTTAGGAGGCAGCTGTCTGACTCTAAATTGTGAAGGGGAACATGGTTTTTGTAACATTAGCAACATTATTAGCTGTTTGATAACTTAGTCAAGCAAAAGGTTAATCATTGATTGATTGATTGATTGATTGAAGCAAAAGGTTAATCATATTAATTACCGTTATGTGTCCGACGTTGTAGAGAGCGATACATTAAATGCATTATCATTCTGATACATGGACTTATAGGTGAACCTGTATTAGTGAGTGGAGGAGGGGCTCATTTGCATATTCATAGATACGCTTATACTAAAAGCAAGCAAGCATGTAGTTACATTCAAGCTGTCCACAAGAATTTTTTTTTACTTATGCCATTTTAGTGATCAAAGATGAGTTTTAGGGGATATAATTACTGACTACAGGAGGACTTTAAAAAAATGTATCTTAAAAAAACAGCATTTATAAAAACTGCACTCACATGTCTTGGCTTTGGCAGAGGTAACAGGCCCTTCAATGTCCACAAAGATAGGGTTGATAGTGATGGTGTACTCTGTGCCAGCATGCAGGCCCTGCACCATGTAGAAATTAAAGTTGTCTCCCAGGTTCACATTTTCTATATGTCCCTCTACGGAAATAGGCAAGCAGAGATTTGCATTTATAGTTATGTTTTTAAACAGGCTGCATTTATTATCAAACCAGCTCGGTACTTGTTACCTGATGATGACCAGGTGAGTCTATACCCTGTGGCACCTCTGACAGACGACCAGCGGGCCTGAACTGTGTCTGTAGTGGCGTTCTGCACCAGAAGTTGATCAACTGGGACCAGTTTCACTGCAACATCCAGAGAATGAGAAGTGCACAGTGTTTTGAGTGGGATGATAATGCATGACAAGAATCATAAAGTAAAACTGCAGGATTTTTCATGAAGAAATGTGTTAAACTGCCATCTAGTGGTTAAATCAGCAACACACACTAATTACAAGCCTCCTCTACGTATAGCCTATATGCAGCAGGACATTTTTTGGACATGCACTACTGTAACAGCAACACTGTAACTGTAGCATGGATTGTGATACTGTCATAATGACACACTTATAAGGGCATCATAAGGGCAGACTTATGCATGAGGAGTGAGATGAAAATTTGAGGGGAAGAAAGAAAGAGGAAATAGACTAACAAGTTTTCCCGGTGAGAGATACAGGCTCACTGGTGCCCTCTGGGTAGATGGCGTAGATGTTGACCTTGTAATCTTTATCCTCTTCTAAGGTGTCAATCACGTGAGAGGAGGAGTCGCCCGTCAGCATCTGCTCATAAATAAGTCCGGGTCTGTCCGCTGAGGAGGAAAAGATATGAGAATAAATGTAGGAATATTATAAAACAACATCTGTAAAGTTTCTCATATTCAGTCTGTGAAAGTCTGCTGGTTACCCACTTCTTGGAACATAAATTTTATATCCATCCACTTTTCCAAGCGGAGGCGTCCATCCCAGACGTAAAAAGAAAAGTCCTTCTTCAATCACACGGAAGTTCGCAACCGGTGGTACAACAGCTGAAAAGAAAGCATACGTATGCATGCTGGGATATTGTATTCAGACGATGGGAAAGTTTGCATACAAATAAATAAGAAAGATCATTCTTTCTAAATATATATATGCATGCCCTTTCAAAGAACATTTATATCATGTTTAGAGACATTTTTGCTGTACACTATTAGAAAAAAAAGGTTAAGTGAGGTTCTATATAAGGAGGAATGTCTCAAATTGCAAAATACTCTCATGTGTCATGTCTAATGGGTTATTCATTTTTTTTTCTAGTGATTAATGAACTAAATTCATGAAAAATGCCTAAAAAGGTTCAACGTACGAAGCACTTGAAAAACCCCTTGGTGAACGTGATTTCACCAAATGCAACATGTTTCTGGGATTTCTGGATCTTTGTTGATCCTGGAACAACATTCCAATCAACCAATCAGATTTGAGGAACAAGTTTACAGTTCAAGTTTAAAGTTTAGCCTTAACTAGGATTAGGTGCTTCTACATCAGTGTTATTCTCCTATCATTTCCCTCTTATTTAAAGGATAACTTATGGGTAGGACAACATGAATGTTGTTCCAGGATCAATGTCTTACTTGGCAAAATCACGGTGACCCAGAATCATTTAAGGTTATATATAGAACCGTTTCTTCTAAGAGTGTATATACAGTTTGACACGCACTGGTTTCTGTGATAATAGTGGCAGAGTCTCCAATGCGTCCGGGGTAGATGGCGTACACAGTGAGAGAGTACTCAGTCTTAGGACTCAACCCGGTTACTGGACTACTACTAATATCTCCCTTCAGATCAATCTGTGACAGAGAAAAAGACAACAATATATTCTGAACAAACCACACACGCACAAATACATAATCCACATCTCCACTTAAACAAAAGTTGCTGTTTTTGCTTCCGTCTGCTGTGCTGCAGGGGGTGTGCATATGGACGAGTGACCGTGTCTCACCTGTCTCTGCTGTGCTGTGAGCAGATGGCCCTTTGGAGACACAGGGGTGATGAGCAGCCTGTAGCCGGTAACGTCTCCTGTGGCCTGACTCCAGGTCAGCTGCAGAGAGCTGTAACTCAGCTCACTCACTTGCAGATCTTTAGGTCCTACTATCTTCTCCACCACTACAGCAGACAGAACAGCACATGAGAGAATTAGCTCTTCGCTGAGCCTAGCCTTCCTAATGTTGCTGACCAGTTCTACATAGCATAATCTAACATTGCAGACACATTTAATGAACTGAACTGAATCAACATTGAACTCACTTGATCTGGATAATGACACTATTGCCATTTGTAGAGCTGCCTAAAACTGAACTGAACTCCATAATTGTCATTTGTGAAATTAATTGAAATTCTTTGTGCAATTGTGCTATTTTTTAAAACAAATAAATATATCACAGGCCAAGTAAAATTAAAACCTATATAATTAATCAGTTTTTAAATGAAAATGTTCATGTAAATCTCCCATGTAGCCTATTATATATAAATGTATAATATATAAAGCTAGTCTACACAAGCAACAGTAACCAAGGAGGGCAGAGTTTAACAAGCGGGCCAACTGTCTTTAGACAAGCTTGAAATGCAATAAATACCAAAAAGATAAGCCTCAAGTTCCATTAGCAAAACTCATGGTCATTTTACCAGGTGGCTTTTGTTTAACAGGTCGGGGCGGTTCTGAAGCAGTGAAGCAGATGCGGCGGGAGAGTTTGGGCAGCAGGTGCTCGAGGAAGGAGAAATCTGGGCTGAGCATTAGATGTTCCTCGTGGGGTTCTGTAACGATCTTCTTCAGCTCAGACTGATCGGCGTTCCTCACTCCTGAAGAACACACAACACACATCGCCCAGGCACAGATTAGCTTCAACACAGATCTACTTCATTTCTTACAGATTATGGGATCAGGGCACATTGCAGGCCAAACTCCAACCTTCATCACCCATAAGATCATTCACTTGTCACTATGCCACAGCTCCAAAGTGACATTATTATAAAAAAAAAAATATATATATATATATACACTACCGGTCAAAAGTTTAAGATCGGTAAGATTTTTTATGTTTTTAAAAGAAGTCTCTTCTGCTCACCAAGGCTGCAATTATTTGATAAAAAAAAAGAAAAAAAAAAGTAATATTGTGAAATATTATCACAATTTAAAACAGCGGTTTTCTATGTGAAAATATAGTGAAGTGTAATTTATTCCTGTGATCAAAGCTGAATTTACAGCATCATTACTCCAGTCTTCAATGTCACATTTTTTTAATTATTATAATATGAAACTATTATAATATGATGCTCAAGAAACATTTATGATTATTATCCATGTTGAAAACAGTTTTTTACATTTTTATTTCAGGATTCTTTGATGAATAGAAAGTTCAAAAGAACAGCATTTATTTAAAATATAATCTTTTCTAACATTATAAATGTCTTTACTGTATAACTTTTGATCAATTTAACTCATCCTTGATGAATAAAAGTATTTTCTAATTTCTTTCCCCCAAAAATAAAAAAAAAAATTTTACTGACCCCAAACTTTTGAATGGTAGTGATTAATGTTACAAAAGTTTTCCATTTCAGATAAATGCTGTTCTTTTGAACTTTCTATTCATCAAAGAATCCTGAAATAAAAATGTAAAAAACTGTTTTCAACATGGATAATAATCATAAATGTTTCTTGAGCATCATATTATAATAATTTCATATTATAATAATTTTAAAAATGTGACACTGAAGACTGGAGTAATGATGCTGTAAATTCAGCTTTGATCACAGGAATAAATTACACTTCACTATATATTCACATAGAAAACCGCTGTTTTAAATTGTAATAATATTTCACAATATTACTGTTTTTTTGGTATTTTTTATCAAATAATTGCAGCCTTGGTGAGCAGAAGAGACTTCTTTTAAAAACATAAAAAATCTTACCGATCTTAAACTTTTGACCGGTAGTGTATATATATATATACTGTATATATATATATATATAGCATGGAGGCCTGTAAGGTGCAGTCAATTCTTAACAGAAGTGTGTGTGTGTGTATGTGTACATGAGTGACCCTCATATGTCTCAGACCCGTTTGCAGTGTTATCAGCTGTAGAGTGATGATGGGAGAATGTCACGCCATGTTGCCTTGCTGTACATGTGTCAAACGGCCTGATTTCTCAGGGAAAACTGATTAGAAAGGCAGGACACGGTGTGTGTGTGTGTGTGTGTGTGTGTGTGTGTGTGTGTGTGTGTGTGTGTGTGTGTGTGTGTGTGTGTGTGTGTGTTGAAGGGGAGCAAGGAGGAATGAGCTTGATGAAAAA
The DNA here is from genome assembly GCA_031834385.1 of Semotilus atromaculatus. Lineage (NCBI taxonomy): Eukaryota > Metazoa > Chordata > Actinopteri > Cypriniformes > Leuciscidae > Semotilus > Semotilus atromaculatus. The sequence continues at coordinate 46,882,673 of JAULUF010000009.1, forward strand.
TTACAGCAATTAGTTGGCCACCGGGTAATGAGCCATAATTATTTCAGCACTCTGGGCGTCAAAACAGAAAGAGCGTCAGAAAGTCAAGGAAACAAGGCTGACACACACAAACATCCACATTTTATGTCTTGGCACGCTCACTAATACTACCATTCAGTGTAAATCACTCCAATGTTCCTCTGATTCACACGTCAAAACATAAAGGAGTGCGCACACACACACACACACACACACACGCACACGTACACGCACACGCACACGCACACACACACACACACACACACACACACATGAATAGAACCAAGTCTGAAAACGTACCCACAGCAAACAGTGAAATTCCACTGTCTGTAACAGCTTTAGCTGGACCGTCCACTGGATCATCCGATTGTCCATTAGTGATCAGAACAGCAATCTGATATCAGAAAGAAACATAATATGATGCTTTATATCCCAACATGGAAAAGGCTGAATTGCACAACATCTGGAGAACACTCAAAAATGTGCTTAATTGTAAATAAAATGATGCCACAATGCAAATATTTTTGGAAACCAATTTTCCTTTCTTCCATGTAATTTTTTAGAGTGAAATATATGTCTATTGTGAGACTTTTTCAAACATCAGAAATATAAAGCCAGTCACCGCACAAAGTAATAAAACTGGGTCATACTTGTAGATCCCCCTTAGACATGCCACAGGCATTAAATTTCAAAGATGTACAAAAATATATTAAAGAGTAAATCTCACAAAGACTATAGAGAAAGGTCCTGCTTATATTTAACCACAAAGAAAAAATATAGCACTTTATTTTACAGTTTGTGCATTTACAGTATACTTACATGAGAAAGTACTGAGTAATATAAGGTAACTAAATGGACTTTGGTTTGAGGTTAGTATCTAGTTATTATATCAATCAATCAACTTTTTATTCAAGACACAAAGGTCCATAGAGACAACACAGTACAGATAGCCTATATATAAATATAAAACAATACAAAACAATTAAGAATGATGCGGATGAGGCATCACATTGGACTTAGTTAGATGTAAAACAGGACTGTAAAATAAAGTGCTACCAAAATAAGGCCTACCAAATTTAGGACTATTTTAATTATTATTATTTTGCATTGTGACATTTTTGAAGGACAATTAAGCAATGTTAACACTACAATTTTCATTACTGTTAATGAGTCATTAACAGTCATCATTTTTTTTACTATTCCCATTATTTTCAACAAGGATTCTAATTACTGTAATGCCGCATTACAGAAAAACAAGAATGTTATATAATCCGTTTTTTATTTAAATCATCATAAAGGTTATGTATACTTTACAACTGAAATACACTCACTGGCCACTTTATTAGGTACACCTGTCCAACTGCTCCTTAACACTTAATTTCTAAGCAGCCAATCACATGGCGGCAACTCAGTGCATTTAGGCATGTAGACATGGTCAAGACAATCTCCTGCAGTTCAAACCGAGCATCAGTATGGGGAAGAAAGGTGATTTGAGTGACTTTGAACGTGGCATGATTGTTGGTGCCAGAAGGGCTGGTCTGAGTATTTCAGAAACTGCTAATCTACTGGGATTTTCACGCACAACCATCTCTAGGGTTTACAGAGAATGGTCCGAAAAAGAAAAAACATCCAGTGAGCGGCAGTTCTGTGGGCGGAAATGCCTTGTTGATGCCAGAGGTCAGAGGAGAATGGCCAGACTGGTTCGAGCTGATAGAAGGGCAACAGTGACTCAAATAACCACCCGTTACAACCAAGGTGGGCAGAAGAGCATCTCTGAACGCACAGTACGTCGAACTTTGAGGCAGATGGGCTACAGCAGCAGAAGACCACACCGGGTGCCACTCCTTTCAGCTAAGAACAGGAAACTGAGGCTACAATTTGCACAAGCTCATCGAAATTGGACAATAGAAGATTGGAAAAACGTTGCCTGGTCTGATGAGTCTCGATTTCTGCTGCGACATTCGGATGGTAGGGTCAGAATTTGGCGTCTACAACATGAAAGCATGGATCCATCCTGCCTTGTATCAACGGTTCAGGCTGGTGGTGGTGGTGTCATGGTGTGGGGAATATTTTCTTGGCACTCTTTGGGCCCCTTGGTACCAATTGAGCATCGTTGCAACGCCACAGCCTACCTGAGTATTGTTGCTGACCATGTCCATCCCTTTATGACCACAATGTACCCAACTTCTGATGGCTACTTTCAGCAGGATAATGCGCCATGTCATAAAGCTGGAATCATCTCAGACTGGTTTCTTGAACATGACAATGAGTTCGCTGTACTCAAATGGCCTCCACAGTCACCAGATCTCAATCCAATAGAGCATCTTTGGGATGTGGTGGAACGGGAGATTCGCATCATGGATGTGCAGCCGACAAATCTGCGGCAACTGTGTGATGCCATCATGTCAATATGGACCAAACTCCCTGAGGAATGCTTCCAGCACCTTGTTGAATCTATGCCACGAAGAATTGAGGCAGTTCTGAAGGCAAAAGGGGGTCCAACCCGTTACTAGCATGGGGTACCTAATAAAGTGGCCGGTGAGTGTATATATTTATCTTTCACATTACAGTAATAAGAAACAAAAATGAGAACTGTCTTAACAGCTTTCATGAACCCAAAAGTGTGAATTTGTATGAAAGGACTCAACCTGCCATTAAGAGTATCACGCTGATACTGATGCCCTTGAAAGCACACAGTATGAATTATCATCTCATTGCATACATAATTCCCCAACCGCAGCAGATCCAAACTTGCAAAGGCGCTTACACTGACTCACAAATGAGTATTCTGAAAAAGAAACATCTCCTGGGTCACCTAAAGTTCACCGCATTGGCTGAGCTGAGTCTGGGTTCAACTTTATGCATCTTACACTAGTATGCCATTATAGTATGTTAAAGAGAGTTTTAAAAAGGGGTAAATCTCTGCAGCTCATTATAAATGCCTGCTCGTTTCTTCACACCAGGTGCTCCGCAGCAAGACCAGCAGATATGTGCAGTTTAGAATCCTAATCAAGCCCTAAATTAGGATGGGTGGGACACTGCGGTGCAGAGTGTGTGCACTGCAGCGCAGGACGTGATGTCCTGACAGAATCAATGAAGTGACTGCAGGTGCAGCTCTTTGAGATATAATTAGAAGGTTGTTCTGTGTGTATGTGATAGGATGTTTCATTTGGAAATTCTGCATTTCAATACATTTCAGATATGATTACGGTTCAGTATTCTGTATTTAGACTGTGTCCTAACCAAATGAGGTGCATGCCGAACAATGCGAGCTGTGAGTATACGAATGTGACATTGTCGTTTGATTGGTTTCCATTTATGTGCCTACATGCTGGGTAGCTACACTCTTAAAAATAAAATGTGCTTTATTGGAATCTATAGATCCATGAAGAAACTTTAAAGTCCGGATTAAACGGAAGTTGCGATTGTCTTTTTCTTCCCTATTTTGGTGTAGCCTATATCTGAGTGAAACCGCTTCTCAAGCAAGAAAAAATGTAGAGCTTGACTTCATTTTATCCAGACTGCTTTTGAATTGCTTTCGCGGTACTTTGATGTCATACACCGAAAAATCATGATGTGCAAGGATAAATCATTTATAATAAATACTGCAATATACCATAAAAAAAGAAGAATTGTCCATTTTGATTTCATGGTGGCTTTAACATCCATCCAAAAGGTTCTTTATAGTAGAAAAGGGTTCTTTAGATTTTTTAAATGTTCTTCACACTTAGAAAAAATGGTTCATTTTAAATAACTGTTCAAATAACTGTTCAGTGAAAAGGTTTTTTGGTGAACCAAAAATGGTTCTTCTATAATCTATGGCAACATCACTGCAAGAAAGAAAAAAAATGTTTTGGATCCTTTATTTTGTGTAGCGCCACCCACTTTGAAATGGCATTGGTCCATAATCCTGATCCTCCTAACTGTACAATAAACATCAAATATATTTTGATTGGCTGTGATTGTATCATACCACAAAGCAGTTCGAATCTTTCATTTTCAACTTGAGAGGCCCTAAAATTTGGAATAAATATGCAATACAGCATAAAAGCCATTTTAAAATCTCCATTGTGGCTCCAACGTGGCTTTGGTTGTGTGTGAACTTGTCTTTTGTGTATTTACGTAGCGCTTTAAATGAAGCTTCTGTGCCACCTTTGCAATGTAAAGTTGGTATTTTTTATCTCACAGATGGGTTAGGCAAGAAGAAGGTGTTCTGAAGTGATTGTGATTGAAGCGTCACACCTTCGGGGAGTTGTCTCTGACGATAGAAGGACTGAACACTGACTCTACGAGGAATTCCAATGCCAGGCCGGTGCGGCTGCTGCCTCCCTCATACGACAACTCCTCCACGGCTCTGAGCACTTCCTCCAGAGTCGAATAATCCGTCACAGCTATACGCATCCTGAACAAGGACACATTCAAGCAGTTTATTTGTGCTTACTAAGATACAAGGTCGAGCATATAGTATTCACACATGCAGCACACAATATGAATACGGCACCTAGGCAAGTCTGAATAGACAGTCACTCCAAAGCGAACGCCTTCATGTCCAAACACACTTCCCTGGAAGGCTCGGATGATGTCCGCTATGAACTCTTTGATCTGCTGGAAGCTGGTCGGACCCACTGACCAGGAATCATCCACCAGGAACACAATATCTGCAGGCATGGCTGTACGGCATACTGAAAAAGAACAAGGGAGATTGATTTTTGACAAATGTTCCTCTTTTACCATGGCTGAGACTGCTTTTATAAGTGAAAATGTTCTAAAAGAGTTCATATTAAGAAAGTTTGGCACAATTTAGAGGAATTGGACACACCCCACAGAAAGCTGAATTGAATCGACAGCAAGATTTAAATTCATAGAAGATCACAAACACAACAGAGGGATTTTATTAGTCCAACAAAAAGCTTTGTCTTTTGCAAGTCTGATGTTCCTCTGGCTTTGTTTTGCAGAGGAAGTGTTCTTCCTCCATATGGCTAAAATGAAAGGATAAATTGATAAGGATAATTAAATAATATTTAAAGCAAATAATTGAATTTAACTGCAGTTTTACTGCAGTTTTGCATCTCATTTCAATAAAACTTCAGGAACGGACTTAACATTCTCAGTTCAATATTGAACCATAATAATTGAAGGGTCCAACCTTACTCTTGTCAAGGCTTTCTTGTTCACACACAGCCACAAAGTGCGCATTCACCATGAGATGGCAGTGTAGTCCCAGGAAAAAAATAACAGATTTTCAGAGCTATTTAATTTATGCCTAGTGATTTGCACTTTAGAGACCATATTAAACAGGAACAGCAACTACAGACACAGAATTAGACCTGATCAGAATATAAGTAGCCTAAAGTCCAGTCATCCAATGTTTGTGTAATGGTTTGATATGACCTACATTTTCAGAATGATTTCTGAGCTTCTTTTCCAGTATGTGCATCCTGAAAATAGATCAAAATAATCAACCCGATCACACTAAATGTGTCTTTATAGCACGCATGTGTATTGTCATGTAATTTATACGCTAAAGTGAGTTTTTACGTGCATATGATACGCATTGGTTGTTAAGGGTAGGTTTAGGTGTGGTGTGGGGTGCGTGTGCATTACACGCAAATGAACTGCGTATCAAATGCACGTGAAAAACTGCATCTCATATGCACGTAAAAACTCATTTTCGCGTATATATTACACGACAATACACCATGCGTGATCGGTGCAAATGTGGCCTTGCTTGGGAGGTGATTGCACAATCATTGTGACACTTGTCATGGCTGGCACTACATGGACTGCAGATGTCAAGTCTGACAACTCTCTAAAGACTAGGCTAATCAGAACTAGATGAGACTTAATAGTAGTGGACAATGTACATCCAGATCTCAGAGTTCAGAAAAGATAGTTTTACACACCCACACCTGAAATACAGCAAAAACCAAAGGAGACAAGTATACATCCCAGGCTTTTCAAAGGCTCTAACTAGCTCACATAAGAATGTCCTAAAACGTTCTCCCCCCAAAACAACCACAAGATGACAGACGCTATTATAAAATCAAAACACAATAGAGCTCTGGAAACAAAAGTATATGCATTATTGATCATCTGGCAGGAACTACATAAAAAGTCTAATTTCCAGAAAAGTTGCTGCACAGAGTTGGGAAAATCTGTGCCACCCACATCAAAAGGGAACAAACACTGCAGGCTGTAGTGATTTATCACTAACATACAGCATTCTAAGCGAGAAAAATGCTTTCGTGCAATAGGGAAGTTCATCAAAAGTAAACTTTAGCGGTCCAGTCAGTGCTGATGGTCCAGAGGCATTCAACCAGTGGGAGAGACGGGGACAGCTGGACTGGAAAAATGTGAATTTGCCCAAGGATCTTAATTCAGATGAAAACCTTCAGTATACGGCACATCCTGATTTTGGCAAGTCAGACGTGTTTCTGGGTCAACATATTTTGTTGACCCTGGAACCACATTCCTGTCTGAAAATGTTGTCTTAGCCTATCCCCACCCCTAAACCTAACCCTACCCATAAGTTATCCCTAAAATCAAAGGGAATTGACACGGATGTAGAAGCACCTAACTCTGCTTGTAAGCCTAAACTTGACATAAACTGTAAACTTGTTCCTCAAATTTGACTGATTGATTGAAATGTTGTTCCAGGATCAACAAAGATGTTAATCCAGAATTTTGTTCATTGATTAATTCAGTGATTGATTCAGAGATCACTCCATCATTTTTTCCCCTCACTATCTCAAATCCAGTAGAATTCACAGTATTACCCGCACCCCTCAAAAGAGCCACAATACAGCACTGCCACATGTCAGGAGAGACTCTTCATCGCATACAGCGCTTAAACAGATCTCTCCAGTCTTACTTTCTAGATACATCTCTAGATACATCTCGGCTGCAGCTTGCAGACTGTGCAGTTGTGCAAAGAGGATTACACTAAAATCATCTGCTGCTAGATTAAAATCATCAGCCTGTGAAGACAATGTAGTTTAACACGATACAACATAAAAGAGCTGCATTCAGAGCTGAGACAAAGTCAGTAAAGAAGTAAGGTTATTAAGCAAACATTTGCTTACTTTTAAAGCAACTGTAACAGACTGACAGGCTATTAACATGACAACAAGGCCCTGAAGGCAATGAGAAGTGACTACCTTTGTAATTACAGATATAAAAGTTGATTACTGGGTAAGTTGCTTTTGTTTTTACATTTAACAGGGTTTCGACATGAAGCAGGAAGAGATGGTGAAAAAGTACAAGGATGTGACCTCAGAAAGCACATTCTTTCCATTTCATAGTCAAGTGTCTGTCACCGCAAACAGCCATTTTGAAGAGGTGTGGAAAATTACAGTGTTTCAGGGCATTAGTGCCTCAGTCAGTAATTGGTCCTGACAGACTCCTCTAAAACCATCCTGCGTGAATTCAATACGTTTCACATTCTTACTCTTTCTCGCTCTCTCCCCCTCACACACACACAGCTCAAGGTGAAACAGAAACACACACACTGATTTTTTTTTTTTGCAGACAGTTCTGAGCTGATGGAAATCAGAGAGGGGAACAATGATTTATCTTAAAAGGCTCAAACCAGAGGTATTAAGCTGCAGGAGGCCTGCATATGTGCCTCAGCAGAACCTCCTGACTCAGCAGGACACGTGTGGAGAAAACTCCACCTCTACAGCCTCTTCAGGTGAACTGATACACATGGGGATGATTAAAAGTAAACTTCCCTGAAACACTATTGCACAAGAATCTCATACAACAGGACATTTGTAAGGATTTGAACTGTGGGCTCATCAAGGACATTTATATATTTGGGACAGAACAGTGACCTTTGGCAAGATAGATGCATGTACAAATAGTACAGTATCTCTTCAATATCTCAATTATTTGTCCTAAAACAATAAGAACATTGAAAAAGGAGTGAATAAATTACATATAAATAAAAAAAATAAAAATAAAAATAAAATAGGCAAAAAAGCACCAACATTGAAGTAACTGATTAATTATTCAACTAAAAAATAAAAATAAAGATGATTATTTAAAGCTGAGTATTAATTCATGAACTAATAACAATAAATTAATTAATTTTGTTAACGTTTTTACTTTCTACTGTCTCGCTTTAGTAACATAACGGATAGTTGTGCATCAGCATTTGCAACTTATGTATTGTTTTAAAAATATTTTATATGAAATTGTAGAGGGCGAAAGTAAAAGAATGCGTTGTGTATGCAGAAAACTTTTTGGTAACACTTTATTTTGATAGTCCACTTTAGACATTCTACTAACTTTTCAACTACATGTCAAATAACTGTCATTAGAGTATTAGTAGACTGTCAGCTTAATATCTGGTCCCCCAACAGACATTCAACTGACTTTAAGTAACTTGGCGACTACAAGTCAACTTATTCTCCTATCCCGAACCCTAACACCATAACCTAACAGTCTACTGACAGTCTACTATAATATAATACTCTGAGAGTTAGTTGACATGTAGTTGAAAAGTTACTTATAATTAGTAGAACGTCTAAAGTGACTATCGAAATAAAGTGTAACCAAACTTTTTTTTTTTGATGCTATAGTCAAATCATGAAGTGAATTAAAAACATTGGAAGTCTAATGTCTCCTTCATTCTTTTGGAAGTTTTCTTTCTTTTTGTCCTGCAGAGTTTAGCTTCAACTTGCCTCAACACACCTGTTTCTATAGTAAGACCTTGATTAGCTGGTTCAGATGTTTAATTTGGGTTGGGACTAAACGTTGCAGGACAGAGGCCCTCCAGGAGCAGGAATGGGCACCCCGGACCTAATTGAAAATCTTTCACATCCAAATGCAAAGAGTTGGATGTCATTCTTGCGTATTCTGAAAGTCACTCAATTTTAGTTACTCACCATTTTTTTTTTTGGAGCATTTAATGCTTGGCAAATGTTCATTTTGTACCTTGCCTGCAACCTTTTTCAGAGTGTGATTGATTGAAGGGCGTTATATTGGCAGTTCACTGGGGACTGAAGAAGCCCTATCGCATGTAGATAAAGTATGAGTCAGCAGTCTACCTTCAGCCTCTGCAGTGGCGTTTTGATGGGAGAGAGACAGGGACAAGAGGAAGATCCATATGCCGCAATATCCCATTCTCTCTCTCTCTCGTCCTCTGACTTTCTCTTTCGTTCCCTGTCCTCCCCCTCTTATCTCTCTGCCGGCAGATCCTCTTCCTTGGACTGATGTCCTGAGACGGGCTTGTTCTCCAATTTATTTAGCTGTTATGCTCTCTCCCTTTTATCTGTAAGACAGAGGAAGAGAGAGATCAGTATCGTCATACATATGCATATACACACATTCAGAATAATCATTTTGATCTATTCTGTTAGCAGTGTCAATGTAATCGCTGAATCTTCGCTGAAAATCGCCTGTATAATCCGGCACATTTATCCTGTCAGATATGTTCAGGCCCACTGAGTGCCGGTTAAGAAATGAATAGCTCTCAGATGGAGACAGGTATTATTCAAATAAAAGAAAATTGTTTAAGGTTAAGGAACTGGGGTACTGCACAATGCTATTCTTTAAAGTTTATTCGTCTCAGGATGTCAGGATTGAATTCAACAGAGGACAGTAATAAAATAGTAATACAATAATAATCTGTACAGTATAAAGAATGATAATTGTATAAAAATGTGCATGTTGTCCTGGAAGGTCCCAAAAATTATTTGCAACATGACAATTCAAACGTGACAGTAAATTGTTATGTTACAAAATATTTCTATCGCAAATAAAATGCTGTTCTTTTGAACTTTCTATTTATCAGAGAATCCTGAAAAACAATTTATGTCAGTTTCCACAAAAATATTAAGCAGCACAACTGTTTTTAATATTGATAATAATAATAATAAATGTTTCTTGAGCAGCAAATCAGCATAGACTAATTTCAGTTGGATCATGTGACAGAAGTAATGATGCTGAAAATTCAGCTTTATCATCACAGGAATAAATTACATTTTAAAATATTTTAAAATAGACAACATTTGTTTTAAATTGCAAATATATTTTACAATCTAAATTTTTTTACTGTATTTCTGATAAAAATAAATGCAGTCTTGGTGAGAATTTGCGCAAAAAAAATGACCCCAAACTTTTAAACAGTACAGTACTGAACTCTGTTGCTTAAAAAAAGCTGTTTTATGTCTCCAGAAAACTATATTATAACATGTATGTTATAGGAACCATCATGCTTTTATGGTGCTATTTTGTCATTTTAGGCCAAGACAAGCCCTTCTATGTGTTATCTCTGTGAACTGTGGTATGTATAACCTTAAGCATCTAGGCAACAGCATTAATCAAACTTGTTCTTTTTTATATATTTAAAGTGCATCTTCACACATCGTTGTTCCCAAGAGTGCAAAGACAGTGAATTGACACTATTAGCAGGTTACATCACACATGGCAGTTGACACTGAGGTCAAAGTGTCACAACAAACTTGACCTTTGTGAAAGACACCAAGACTGCTCATTATTACTTATGTCAGTGTGTGTGGTCTAGAGAGTAAGGTGAGAACTGCAGTGAAAATACAGTACAATCTGCCTTTAGGAATGAAGATTCTAGCTTTTTTTTAGAAGGTGGATGAGTCTAAATGAAGGTGGATGAGTCATTTAGACTTAAGCCTAGTCTAAATGCATGTTTGAGCTGTTTTAACTGAAAGCAACTTGCACTAACATATCTTAAAATATATAAAACATGCATTTTAGTCTGGGACTATAGGCTTATTATTGTATTACTATTTTATTATTAGAAAATATGATCATATAACACCGATTTTATCATCACTTCATTGGTTACCTATGAAGTTCCGTATTAATTACAAGGGATTGCTTCTGACTTATAAAGCCCTAAATGGTTTAGCTCCAGTCTATTTAACGGATCTTCTATCGCCCTATAATCCATCGCGCTCTTTAAGATCATTAAATTCGAGGCTTCTGGTCATACCTAGGATATCCAGATCCACCAAAGGAGGGAGAACATTTTCACATTTAGCTCCAAAGCTCTGGAATAGCCTTCCTGATATTGTTCGTTGCTCAGACTCGCTCTCCCAGTTTAAAACTAGACTAAAGACGCATCTATTCAGCCAGGCAATCATATACATTTTTTATCTTACAGTTACTGTAAATCCGGCCTCTAGTTCATAAACGCCAGTGGAGAACTGGCCCCCGACTGAGCCTGGGTTCTCCCAAGGTTTTTTTTCTCCATTGGGTCACCTGATGGAGTTTTAGGACACCATTAGGTCACTTGATGGAGTTTTTCGGTTCCTTGCCACTGTTGCCTTTGGCTTGCTCAGTTGGGGATATTCAAATTAATTAACCAATCATTAATACCATTGATCAGCCCTACCAAACGTGGATGTCTTTTTTTCCAGTAATAAACAAACATTGTTATGTTGTTTTGATTGATACTGTGAAGCTGCTTTGATACAATCTGTATTGTGAAAAGCGCTATATAAATATATTTGACTTGACTTGACTTGACTATTATTGTCCTCTGTTGAATTTAATCCTGACATCCTGAGATGAATAAACTTAAAATAATAGCATTGTGCAGTATTCCAGTTCCTTAACCTTAAACAATTTTCTTTTATTGAATAATACCTGTCTCCATCTGAGAGCTATTCATTTCTTAACAGGCGCTCAGCGGGCCTGTACAGCCTGCATATCTGACAGGATAAATGTGCAGGATTATACAGGCGATTTTCAACGAAGATTGAAATGCATATTTGAGCTGTTTTAATTGAAAGCAACTTGCACTGACATATCTTAAAATATATAATATATATAAAACATGCATTTTGGGACTAGGCTTAAGCCTTGTCTGAAACCAGGGGTCAATGTCATAATTGTTATTTAATTGCTCCAAGTGTGACTGTCATAAAGGTGACTTCATATCTCACAATGTGACTTTATAGGTCATAATTGTGATTCAATATCTCACAGTGAGACTTTATATGTCACAATTGTTACTTTATTTCTTGTAGTTGTGACTTTATTTCTCACAATGTGACGTTAAACAGACTTCCATAATCTCCTGAAGTTGAGTTGTTGTAAATCCTGGACAAACAGAACACAGAATTGAAAATAAAATCGCCTAATACTCGAGAAGCTTTAACTATGGCAAAATCTCTTCATGCTTTGAAATCAGGACTAATACAAAATCCAGAGGCATCAGACAGGTGAACAGCTTCCTCTCCAAATAAATACTGCCATTCCAAATACTGTGCTAACTAACTACATATGGAATCAATAATCTCGCACAGAACCGCTATGGCTTTGTCAGGTTACATCAGTAGGGAATATTTACGACTAGCGAGTCTCTGTTCAACCAACAGACAGCACTGTCAAGCTCTGCAGAAACCACAGCCATCCAAATGTGATGGTTTACTGCACAACTGCCATCTCTAATGTGCAGGGAACGTGTCTGACAGTCCACAAAATGAATGCATGCTGCAAGGGTTCGCTGACTTTAACAAACTTCTCTGGGATGCGCAAGAGTCTATAAAGCATTTTTGCATACAGTAGTGCTAAAACTTTATATTATCACGAAAGACACTTCTAAGCAGCCCTTAGCATACAAAGTTAGCACAGAAAGGCTTCCCCTATCAGACGCAGTGGAATGCTGTCAGATTTTTCATTGAAAAACTTTGTGGCCATGAACTCTGCACATACCACTCAAACTCAGTCCTGTTCGAGCATGTAACCTCAAGCACTTCTGTACCACAGTTAGTTTTCATGACTTTACATGGACTCCGGTTCTCTGGACGGGGCAGATAAGACTTTTTGAATTGCTGCAGTTTGGAGACTGCCGTCTGATTGTGCGATTTATGAATGAATCTGATTGAACGAGCGATTATTCGCGCCCACGTACAGACAGGAAGGTGCGACCGCTGTGACTCTAGCTATATTTTTTTTGATGTCTGCCACACATCAACTTGCATACAGCATACAGAGAATGTAATCTCACAAGCACAGGCCGACCGGAGAGGTGAGTGTGCAGCTGGGTTGCGCACTTTAAAGGATTGTAAAGGTAAAGGACCCGACCCAATTCTCCTTCTTGCTCTCTCTACAAGCCCTGCTTGTTTGTTAGCTGTTTCATACGGTCACTTCACAGGAGATTATCTGTGTAGCTCTAAATTAAGCGCACATTTAAACTACATTTCTTAAAAGTTTCCAAAATGCACTAGCATGGAGAGACGCCAATCCAAATAGTCCATGCAATTGTTGCATGGAGCGCAATGGTGAATGCACAAAATCAAACACGAACACAAAGTTCAATGGCGGCCATTCATAAGATGAGCCAAACATCCTTAAATGACGCTTCAGCGATGAATGTTTTTAAGATACATGGGAGAAAAGTCCTCACAAAACATCTGTTGTAGTGCAAATGTCCATATGCATACTCTCAGTACTCGCTTGCTCACAACAAAAGCCGGAAAGGACGCTGTTTGTGGAGGCTTATCAGCATCAGAAAGATGCCAGCGTGCAGTGATGAAGTGACTTTATGCAGCTCATCTATGGCAGTATGTACGACTAAAGCTGGAGTGCCGTTCAACTTCGAGGGGCGTGTAAAAGCCTGTGCGTGAAGGCATAAGCTATCAGACTGGAGGCATCACAGACACACTCTATTATTTTGTTCAAGGCTTTTTAGTTGCATTAGCGGGACTATTGAAGCCGTCAGACGCAGTGGTAAATGGAGTGGAACGGCACATGGTGGATTGAGTCTCGGATTTTGTTCCACAATTACCTAATCAAAAAATGCATTAAACAAATAAATGAACTTGGGTCAAATTATACCAGTTCTAATCAGTAGATGTTTGAGAAAATGAACTTTAAAACGCAAAATTGCAGTAGCATAGACCAGTGGTTCTCAACTTAAGGGTCATGACCCCAAAATGGGCCGCAGGTCTGTTTTTATTGGGTCGCGGTGAGTGGGAAAGATCTTATCTTTTAAAGGATGAGAAAACTTGATGCACCCAATTGAACTCTACAATATTTTAGAGTCAATTCATATTAGAGTCATTCTGTTAAAGCTAGTCAAATTAGATGGTTGCATGGGATTGCTTCATCTTCAAAAACCATGCACCAAACTACACAGGGTAAAAGAACATACAAATCAAACTAGATAAAATATTCATTCTACTGAGATGGATTGCCACTTGATGTCCAAGAAAGTCTAAATCCTGAAGCAAAACTAGCTGAGAACAACTGGCTTAGAAACTCTGAGAAAATGGCCCACATCCAGAATGTGCAAGAAAAAGAAATCGAGAGAAAGAAACTTGGCAGTGAGCTAGATAGATATACAGCTTTCTGCATTGTGAGGCATTGGGCTGCAAAGTTTAGAGACCCTCTCTCACCTTTCCCCCTGTCCCACTGTCCCCTACACCATGATCCTCCTCTCGAATGCAAAACTGCAGTCCACGGGAAACAGACCCAGTCCGCTGGAGATCCGTCAGGTAATAATACAATCCAAGCACAGGTTACGGGACTCCACGCGCTGTGGTACACTGTCCCAGGACGAGGGGTGTGAAAATCCAAGAGAGCAAAAGGGTGTGTGAGGGAAAGAGAGAGTGAATGAATGAAGCAAATACCTCTAAAGGGGAAAGTTTAGGGGGTGTGGAAGAGCTACAACAGGTTGGCTCACAGTTACGGCAAGAAGATGGATGGGGAGAGAGAGTGAAAAAAAAGTAAGAAAGAGAGAGAGAGCAGCAACTAAGAAAATGAAGATAATTCCATTTTGTTTGTAGGCACAAACCGAGTTAAAGACATTTTTTGGTATTATTCATTCTGAATTCCAAATGTCTCTTCAGTGGTTAAACATTTGTTGCAAAATGTTCATATAAACAATATGCAGCAACATTATCCTTGGTAATTGACTTCACTTACAAATCACTGCATTACAAAAAACTAATGGCCAAAACACAGACAATCCACAAACTGTCAGGTATTTGTTCTGTTATGGACTCTTATGTTGAGCTTCCTTTGGATTCCACTGTGATTATTTCCTGTTTGCTTGGTTTCCTTGGTCTCTGATTATGTCCTTTGTTTCTGATTTATTAATTGATTATGTTCACCTGCGTCTTGCTTGGTTCATCATTTAGCCTGTGTATTTAAGCCTTCAGTTTGGTTCCATCCTTGGTCCTGTATAGTCTTTGCTTGTGACTAGCTGTTGTGGTTTCTTTTCCTCCTATGGTTTTAGATTATCGTGTGTTGTTTGTTTGACCAAAAAAAAAGTATTACTGCTGCATCAAGATCCATCTCTTCTTTCCTTGCCTGACCTGCTGTGACAAAAACCTTCCTTAAGTTTTGCATATGTAATCTCTCGGGACAAAATTAGGTACTTAAAAAAATGATTTCCAATTATTGTGGAAGTACGTGAGACTTCCCAAATGTGACTTTTAAAAAGCAGCAACAGAAGTTGGGGTCAAAAAGGTGGACTTATTCCACAGAGAACATGTAGCATCAGGGTTTTTAGATCTTACAAATAAAACAGCCAGACCCCTGAGCCGGTCACATGCCTTCCCAAAGACCTGCGTTAGAACAGCAGTGTAAAACTCAGTAACTGCCCTGTTTGAACAGAGAAGGCGATGTGACAGGTCTTTAATGGTCTTCTGCAGGAATGCAGGGATGGAGTTTATTGGTTCTTGCCAGCTGTCACTCATGACACACTATAATTCAGCAAGCCCCATTCACATACACAGACCTGACAAGCTGAAAAACTAGGTCAAAGGTCAGGCATGGGGCCACCATGGAGAGAAAAAAGAAAAAAAAAACCTCAAGAGGCTATAAAGAGAATTGCATACATGTAGATGAATGTATACATACATTTGTTGTATATAATAAAACATATTTTGGATGTCAAAATATTCATTATTTATATATTATCTTTCAAATAAATCAAATATCAATAATAAATCAAATAAATAAAAATGCATAAATCAAAAGTAAAATAAATAATTGCACTAAAATGTGAAATACAACTAAATGAATCTTCCATTTAATCTCATATAGGCCCAAGGATGATAGCACGATTTATGGAGTTACCTAGAGTCCAAAACAAAATCATTACAGAGTTTTGTAATGGACAATCCCTCAGGTAGCCCTAGGGAGATGCCAAAGGCAAGTATAAAAGTTACAGATGAAGAAGGCATTGAATGAGTGGAAGGACAGAGAGAGAGAGAGAGAAATTGATTCCCAGTGTCCTCTTGGCCAACCCACAGGTGTGCGGAGGCCTGCTGGGCACAGTAAGGTCAGGCTTTCATGTCTCGGGACCTCTCTGGCCACTGGGTCATCTCTATCTATAGGATGCCAAGAGAGCCATAAATCCTCATGACTGTGGGTGTCTGCAGGGATGTAGAGGCGAAGAACCAATGAAAAAAGAGGGATGAGAAGACTGAAAGAAAAAAGAGATTGTAGATTAGATTTGTGTAAACTGGCTTTGGGAGATTTTTCATCACATCAGAAAGCTTTTTAGACCACTTTACATAACAATCATAAGATTTTCAGGCTTGAAGAATATTGCACTTAAAACCTTGCAGATCTATTTCAAATGTTTGGTATCAGTGAGATGTAAAAAAAAAAAAAAAGTATACTAATAATATAATATTAAACAGTTAACTGTTTTCAACACTGATAACAATAACTAAAGTTTCTCTGAAATCCTTGATTCTGATTGGTCAGTTGCAGCATTCTGTTGTAAAATATGTTTATATATGAACACTAATGCGTGTAATTGATTGAAGTTTCAGGCAAATCATTTTCATATACTGTTCTAGTTATTTTTTCTTCCTCCTCTCCCATAATATAACTTTATCTCAAACCAATAGTTCATGTCAGTTCTGTATTTATTTGGTAAGTAGCCATATAATAAGACAAATAATTCACAGTCAGCTGGCCATTATCACAAAAATAAACCTGTTCTGGACTATAAAGACCCACATGTGTTAAATCCAGACCCGGATCGCTCTGCCTGTGTTCATTTTGCAATAATAACCGACTGATTGTACATTATACCTGATTGAATGATTGAACTCACACAATGCAGACGGTGCTACAAGGAAATGGTGGAAAGTAATAGGATTGCTGTAAATGCCCACCAGCAAAGAACATTTATTTTCCACAACTATTTTAGCAAGGTTAGCTCTGTGTTGGAAATTGTTTTTGACCAGTTTCGAGGAAAACCCACTGTATGATAATGGTGCTGTTACTGCATTATCAAGCAATTAAATGCATTGAGGAATACATGTTGAACAAAGCTGATTATGGCTAATCAGCCTGGGAAATATTAACCAGGCTTGTATTTTAAAACTAGCAGCTAATTGCTGTTTTTCGAATGCATTCGAAACCCCAAAGTGGTTCATACTGCAGCTGAAGTGCGCTTTGATTAAATTCAAGCTTTAGGCTTGAGTAAAAACAACAATGTACGCAGGGATGAGTATAAGAGAAACAGTGAAAACCAAAGAAATCTCTCCTGTCGGTCATACATTAGGAATTCACAGGGCTGGGCTGAGTTTCTGACACGGTGTTGTAAAAACATCACTGACATGATGGGTAATTGCTCCTTTGGTACGTTAGCTTGTTTTTACAGGCATGTTAGTTGAGGCCTCTCTTCATTTGCTGTCACCTTTTGTCACGATTCCATCATAGACCTCGCGTCACCACAAAAGACTGTTTTCATGTTTTCAGCGGTTATGAATAATAAATAGTTATGGCTTCACATGCTCCTGGGAGAAATACAATCCAATTGGATGATGTATAGATTTAATGCAATGCTGAAATCTTAATTATAAGTTCATTTTCTGTGCTCCGATGGCTCAAACAGTTCATTATTCTGCCCTGCAGGGCCATTCCGACTCCACTTTAATCGTGTTTTTGACGTGGAATGAGTTTAAAGTCCATGTTTAAATAATGCGCCTGCCTGAGTTTTGCTTTTGGGGGGAAAAAGTATTGATTGATGTAATATAAACACAAGTGCCTCATTTAAAGTTATGGAAGTGTGTCAACAGAGAGAAGAAATAAGGAGCTGTGGAGTAGTAATATGGTGGGAATATGAATATGATAATAATACGGTTGTGCTTGTGCATGTTTGTGGTCTCTGGCACAACTGGCAAGTTGTCTTTATCCAGGAAATCAAGGACTTGTTGCCCACGGCAATCAGAAAGATACGTATCCCCTGCTGGTAGATATTTGGCACAGTGCCCACCTCAATCCACAAGGCCTAAAGTATGCCGATGTGCTCATCAGCAACAAAAAACACACCCACTATCTCCAAATGACACTTAAAACCAACACAAAAATATGTGCTCTGTCTGTCTGTTTGGAACACACACACACACACACACACACACACACACACACACACACACACACACACACACACACACACACACACACACAGCACTAGTTGTCTTCAACCCAAATTATATTCTCCATCAGGGGCCAGTTGACAGAGTAAAAAAACAAACAATTGTTTTTAAGTCCAATCATGCACTTTAACTAAATCCAGTTATTGGTCCATGAACTGATCTTTTTGGTGCTGAGCCACTGATCTCTTCCTCACACGTATGCACCGCATGCTTAGTGGACTAATGATGCCTGAGACTGTATTTATGCAATGTAATTTACTCCTTGCAGATCAGGCAGGTCTCTGCCTCATTAGAGACCAGAAACATCACAATATAGCTTTGATGTGAAGCTCAGATGTTATTTGTATGGATAGAAACCATATATAAATAGCAATCTATTCACATATATGGTGGCAGTTCATTATTTGTATGTATATATATATATATAAATGTTTGTATGTATGGATGGATGGGTGGATCCCCTAGCACGCTTTTGAGACACTGTGAAGGTTCTCGGACTCAAGTTTGAAAACCACTGCATTTTCAGGTTACATTAATTTGCATCCCAGATTTATCCCAGTAGTTTGAGACTCATGCACTAGTTTCTTTCATACCTTGTTGGAGTGCTTCATGAATATGTAATCAATCCTTATGTGCTGCTAAGAGTATTTGTTTTAAAAATGTTGGCCATAAAAGAACACTTGAAACCAAGAGTATCTAGTTGCACATGGTCCAGGCAGGTTAGGGTCCCTCTTTTGGACCTGATCCAGAAGCCCATCCTTTCCATTAGCTATTATTCCATAGGAAAAGAACCACTGAGTCTGATGAATGTCAGAAAATATAGACCAGACACACTGACAGAGCCTGAAGTCAAAGAGTCAAATCTGTCAAACACCTCAGTCCACACTTTACAGCTTTTTGGTTATATTTACAATTAAATCGCATATCCACACACAAGCAAGCAAGCACGCAAGCACGCACGCACGCACACACGCACACACACACACACACACACACGTTCCAGTCTGTAAGCTACAGGCTCTCAGACAGTCAGATGTCTAATGAGGCCAGTCTTTGAACTCTGGCTTGATTTATGCTTTATTGAATATCAAAACCTTGCACAAATTTATTTTAGCAGGAATGCAGCCATCTCTCACATTCACTCAGGCAATGAGTAGAAAACCACAAGCAGGGACATGCCCTAAATTTCCCTGTCTTCTCCCTACATAGCCTATTACATACTCATATACACTGTATCTACTCTACCACTGATATCCATATGCAGTGATAAAGAATATACGAGCACAGGCAATAATGCACCAGGAACAATGTGAGAGTGTTTCAGGTCAGCTTTTGGAGGTAAATCTGTAAACCTGTAAATCTAGTTTTGTGTGGTGTTTTGAACATTGCTTTTGTGAATTCTGTTGATTTAAATGTCACCCAGATAAAGTTATCTAACTGGCTAACACAGCTATGAGTTCAACGATTTCATGGAGGAACAACTTCGTGTACTGAAAAAAAAAAAAAACTAAAACTAAAACTAAAACTAAAACTAAAACTAAAACTAAAACTAAAACTAAAACCAAGCAATTTTTAAACTGAAATTAAAAGTCAAAATATTTAATTGATCTGATGGACATAAAAATGTGTACTGTAGGTTCCTTTAATGTTTTAAAATAGCTAATAATAAAAATCAATAAAATTAAAGTATTTTAGCAAACGCTGCAAAATGACAAAATGTGAAAGATTTATGTTATCTATCTATCTATCTATCTATATATATATATATCGAATTATTAGCAATTTTATATAAATTAAATATCTAAATGATTATAATTCATAAAATATAATAAATATAATTAAATAAATTGTATATACAATTATGGTTGTATGATTGCAAACTGAAAGCCTTATTGTTAGCGCAACTGACATTTATGGCCTGACTGGGCCGACAGAAACAAATCATTATCATTGAGCCCCGGAGTATAGGTTTACATTTCTCCACTAAAAAGACTGAGTGTATGTAAGAATCAGCGTCTGTCTCACAGGGGGAGGTACAGTAGAGTCTCCATATGGTTTAGAGATGGCCAGAACCATTCCCGAAAACATACCCCTCGACCCGCCTCTCTGCGCCTCTCACTCGTTCAGCTTCTGAAAAGTATCCAATGATAAATCTCAAGAGGAAGAGGAGGAGCAATGATGAGAACAACGGGCAAGGAGAGAGAGGATGGACCCTAACAAGCCATAATGCAGAGTTACATATGAAAGAAAGCAGAAATCGGTGTACCAGAAGGAGCCACTGATGGCCTAACCAGACGCGGAGAGAGGAGAAACACAGACCTGAGGAATGCTTAGAAGATGGCTTGAAAAAACTCCTGTGTGACCAAGTTTGACAGTATTCAGTGAGGAGGCAAGGTTCAACGAATAGTGCTGAACTGCTGATATTTAGAAGAATATGGGAAACCAAACAGTTGACGGGCCCCGTTGACATTGAAAAGAAAAAACTATGGAAGTCAATGGGGCGCGTCAACTGTTTGGTTACCGACATTCTTCAAAATATCTTCTTTGTGTTCAGCATTTTTGGGTTTCTAGCATGGCAGTAAATTGTGCTAGTAATGATGGTTTCAACTAAAGGCCTGTTTTGGCCTTTATTTAAGAATATTACCATATTAATTAAGCAAGTTTGCAGACGTTTTTGAGTGTTGAGATGTGAAAGTCTCACATACCACCCATTCCAGTGATACCTGTGTGATATCTCAAGTGTGTACTCATCTACCTACTGTACATAACTCCTTCCTCTTCATCCTTCATCAAAAGCCCAATAAACAACAATCACACCCCCACTATTAACAGAGGCTATACTCACTCAGACATAAACAGCCAGACACTGTAACTGTAAAACTATGCTGTCATCATCCCCATTCACTCAAAAGGAATGTAAACAGTGTGTATGGAGAGGAATGTCAAATGTCACTTATCTGCGTGTCTGCAGGGTCGGTGCAAGTGATCATCCCACAAAGAGCTTCAGTTCACAGGCAGGGTTTGGTGTACGGCACGCTGAGGCCTGTGGAGTCACATCTGATGGGGTTTGGGCCTGAGGGATAATGTACAGGAGGGATTACGTAAGATTTGAACAATGCAAACACAGCATATCTTTTTCTTTTGGGGTTTTATTCAAACAGTATACATTAGACTGTCTTTAGACTACTGGCATGATAAAGTTTTGCTTCTGAGCTCCGGATTTTATTATGGATGCCCATGTGCTCTATAGATACACGATCCCTCAACTTAAAGCCAGAGCGCGGATGATCTGGAAAGGCATGCTGGGCTTTTTAGATGCCTGATTCCACATTTGCTTGTGTTTAGAGGACACAGAGAGCTGAGAAACGATATTGGCGGCACCATCAAAGGGTGATAAATAAACCTGTTAAACAAGCCTGATAACATCGGCAGAGCTGCTCTCCATCAGACATTAAATGCTGCGTTTAAAAAGCGGCACTGCGTTTATGAGCTGTAGTAAAGCTTTTGCCCGGGATAAAGGGAAAAGCTTCGGCCAGCTGGCGTCCTGGTCCACAGGAGATCTGCTGTGGGTTAGCAGAACAGATGCAAATATAGACAGGAAGAGTCAATGAGAGAAGACAGATGAACAATCCGAAGTTTTCTTTGCTCTGATTCATCGAAGCAAAGCACTTTCCACAAATATGATACATATTAGGGCCTGGTCAGAAGTTCTAAACAAATTTCAGACAATGCTTATGTGCGTAAGCTTCAGAAAACATTAATTGTCAACCAAAAGGTTTATAAAGTGTTTGTATGAAGAAATACTGTAAACAAAAACAATATTATATAAAAAACACACTGTATCCACATGTATCCGCGCGCTGTCACTCAGTAGGGGCTCGGCTATTTGGGACCAAAGTAAGTAAGTAAGTAAGTAAGTAAGTAAGTAAGTAAAGTTTATTTCTAAAGCGCTTTTCACAGATAAAATCACAAAGTGCTGTACACGAGAAAGGTAAAAACAAAACCTTATATAAACAATATAAAAATATATATACAGTACATATGTAAAATCAAAGTGACACTAGTTAAAACCCAAACAAACAAAGGTTGTTGTTTTTTTGTTACTGATACTTAATTAAAATGGGATTATATATTTTATATAATATATCTAATAAACAACATAATCAAATATACATTTTCAAAAAGAAAAACATGGCATTTTCTTTTCATATTCAGGGAGAGTGCCACGTGTGCGTGCCAAGTGCCAACATGCCACTTTTAAAGTACAAGCACTGCCTAATGGAGAGGAGCTTTATATATAAACTGAACCCTCATTGTGCAGCTTTCTTTTAACAAGTATTTTAACACGTTGCAAAACTTTTATAGTTTATCTGACAATGCAAAAATGAGAGACAGAACGAGAGAGGAGAGAGAGAGAGAGAGAGAGAGAGAGAGAAAGAGAGAGAGAGAGCGTAACCTCTAATTAAAAGTATTAGAAATCTTCTTCCATCAGCATGAGGGGGAATTAATGTGGGGCTGTTGGCACATGAAGTCAATTCTTCAGGCTTCCTGTCTCCAAATAGGCAAACAGGAGGTACATTGCAGAGAGCCTGTTGCCTTGGTAACAACAACTGAGCTGCATGGATTCCAAGCAGAAGCACTTCTGAATTCTCAGGGGTGAATCTAACTACACCTTTAAAGATTAAACGTCGACTCAACACAACAACACAGCAGCAAACCCAAGAAACAGAAACTTTCATTGTTAGAAATAATCACAAGTTTAACCTTCACCGCACACGTGCATTCCTTCATTGGAATCGAAGGACATAAAACGATACATTTTAAATGGTAAATTAGCACTCTCTAAAAATAAATCATTTGTGGACATTGATTTGAAGACACAAATAACATTTTTCATTTCTGGCGAACCGTAGATACGCGTCAGTCAACAGCACATAATCATTTCTCTGCCTGGATGTTTTAGGAAGGAGTTTCCAGAAGTTTCCACACACCTTATTCTGGGCAGATGGACCCTTTTCCAAAGCCTCTAATACTGTATATCCAGTTCAAAGGCTTCAAAGGCCCCAACAGCTGATTCACTTTAAGTGCAGGAAACTGTCCTGTTCCCAAAGGAGAGGCAGAGTATCCATCCCTCTAACCAACTGACTGATTTACAATTATAAACGCTCAGATGGAATCTTTACGCATTATATGCACTGAATCTGGAAGAACATTCTCCAGGATGGATTTAAAGGTTGGTAATACTTTACTAAATGCTAGTTACATTTAAAAGTAAGGTTACTCCCTAAAAAAAGTAACTAATTGCGTTATTTTTTATGGACCGTAATGCGTTGCGTTACTTTTTCTCACCTGGGCTGGGCTTGCTTGTTTGTTTTTTAATAACCAAAAAAGTTAATTTTTTTTAGCATATGTAGACTCTTTCACACCAAAAGTGAAATGAATGATCCTCAGGCTGAAGGAAATACAAATTCAAGCGTGTACAGGAGAGGGCGCAGTTCAAACAAACCTTTCAGCTGTGCTGCCATTCTGGGTTGCAGAAGAATAGTTTTGGCTTTTTAGTATGGTTAAATCTATGGTTGAATTGGGTCATTGAAGGTCAGCAGTAAAGACAATTGGTTAATAAAGTGAGATTAAATACATAAAGTATATTTGCTTAATTCAATGTTTAATTATTGCAGGTTTGTGTAGTATATACTGAGCTTGTATTTCATTGTTTTTTTTAATACACTTTGAAGAATACTGAATCTGTTTTTGTGCAGATGAGTAAATGCATGTTCACATTTAGTCTAGAACTACAATATCCATCATGTTCACACAGCGCACAAAACACCTCTGCACTTACTCCTGATTTCTCTCAACATGGAGACAGGAGAGCTGTCATTACAAGGGAAAATAAAGTAACTTGAGTTACCTATTTGGAAAAGTAACCCAGATATTCAATATTAAATTTAAAAGTAATGCATTACTTTAGTTACTTGAAAAAAGTAATCTGATTACGTAACTCATGTTACTTGTAATGCGTTACCCCCAAAACTGAGTAAGTCGAAAATATTTAGCAACTAAAAGCATAATTAATTAGACAAGTTACACAAAATATGAAATAACATAATAAAACTCCCTGAAACTGTAATGGTCGCAACTGCAAATTTTGTATAATTCTGTGAAGAAACAGTGGGTGAATGTTTCACATGGGCCTAGATATCTGCATGTCTTGATATCAAATTAAAATGATTCTTTGATTAAAGTGAGATATTAGTTGGATGTCTGATAAAGTGATGCCTGTTTACATTCATAAGCACTCAAAGCTAAAAGGACACAGCATTAATAGTGCAAAATCCTTTATTGCAAGTTCTTACACAACTTTCTGGAACTGGAAAGTTCAAACTACACATTCATATTACAGAAATGATTATTAACATTTTCTTCAAGGTCTTTGAAAACTGGAGCATCTGTATTTTCTATCACTCCAAGATCGCTCGGAGCGATTTTCTTTCTTTCTCCAGCAAACAGCAGAACAGAATGTGACCCCTGTGGGCTCGAGCTGACAAACAGTTTTCGCAGCTATAAGGGTAAAATACAGCAGCCCTCCTATGATTTACCCCTCCCTCTCTCACGTCTCACGTCTGTGTGGAAAAGATGATTTATGCCAGTTTTTTTGGTCTCCCAGCACTACTCTGTACAAAATAATGTGGACAGGTTTGTCTTTCTCAGAGATATGATCTTGGTTTTCAGAGGCCAAGTTATGGAGAGATGTCCTGAGAAAAGGTAGAAAGAAGGAAATTATGAGTCAGGTCGCCATGATTATGATTATGAGAGATTCTCTGTCATCTTACTAAAGTGTGCCGGCGGTGGCCGATTGGTTACCTTTACGATTTGAATGATAAATTGGAAGAAGATCGGCAACATCATCCTGTAAATATATATATATATATTTTTTTTTACAAAACTGATTTGGTAACACTTTACAATCAGGTGTCATTTGTCAACATTAAGTAACTACATTACTTACCAAGAACTATCAATGAATAATAAGTACAGCATGTATTAGTATTTACTAAATCATTTTTAAATGTTGTATTTGTTCAAATTAGTCAATGCACTGTGAACTAACAGGAACAAACAATGAACACCTGTGTTTTATTAACTAACATTGACAAAGATACTCATACTCATTTCTTTAACTACATTGAGGTCACCAGGATTCAAGTACTTTCACACTGAAACCAAGAGTTGATATCTTGACTCAAAGGCTGTTAAACACAGCTGTGGATACACCGGGGTCGTGAGATCTAGATGAGAGTGATAAGGTAGCAAAAGTGTGAAGACTGTGTCTGTAAGTAGGTTATGCCCGAGGGTTTTCACAGCCGTCTTGTCTGAAACTGCCTCTGAATTATGAGATCATTGCAACATCTGCCGGTTCGAGGGACTGACGCTGATGGACGGCCAGGTGTGTGTGTGCACATAATATACACACGAGCTCACTGCACACCGATGACAAATGAAAGCGGAAATTAAATGCAACTTGTGTCACGAGATACATAAATAGCAGTCTCAATATATTTACTCATTCGGAGTGTGTCAGATTGAGCCATAAGATACATTAACTACAGGAGGAGAGTCTCTTCAACCTCTCCTGTTACACTCAAGTTCATGACACACATACGTATATTATGTTAACGTCATTCTGTTTATGCAAAAATATTCGATCATTTATGCATTTGGCATCCAAAGTCACTTGCAATGAATTTAAGTACCATTAAAAAGTTTGTGGTTGGTAAGCTTTTTAAAAATGTTTTTGAAAGTCTCTTCTGCTCACCGAGGCTGCATTTATTTGATCAAAACTATAGTAAAAACAGTAAGACTGAAAAATGATTACAATTACAATGTAAAATAACTCATTTCTATTTTTATATATTTTAACATGTAATATTCCTGTGATGACAATGCTGAATTTCTCTTCAGTGCCACATGATCCTTCAGAAATCATTCTAATATTTCTGATTTGCTGCTAAACCAACACTTTTCATAATTATGTGCTGCTTAATATTTTTTGTGCAAAGCGTGATGCATTTTTTTTTAGCATTTTGGGAAACAAACAGCATTTATTTGAACTTACTTGAGTCACTTTCAATCATTTTGATGCACCTTTGCAGAATAAAAATATGAATTTCTTTAAAAAAAAGAAATATATATGACGTATGATTGCACACGTTTTTGCCTCATTTCCAGGGATTTGAGACCTTCCGGCCGTTTCCAGAGCTTAGATGACGGACAAGCCTTCAGCCTCTCAGATCCCTCACACTGGAGGACACAGAAGAAGGATGGGAATCTCCATATTTTCCGATGACCTGCCTGCTTTTGCCTCTCAGCACTGACCACAGCTGTTCCTTTCATTGACATTTATTAAATGGCTGGCTCGAGGTTTCAGGGGTTAATTCAACTTATTTCAAAAACCTAATTTTGTTGCTAACACTCACACGATGTTCTAATATGTCACGATCTATGCCCTCTCTAGCTCTCTGTCCTGTCAGTTACTGCATTGAGCCGGAATCATTGGTCTTCCTTCCAGATGGGATGGGCGGCAGGACTGGTTTAACATTGGCACCTGGCCGGCCCGGGGAGGAGGGGAGTGTTGGAGAGACGCGTTCAGAGACTGAGCGAGGAGCATCAGGGGTCAGACCTGAGTCCATGTGACCTGGGAGAGATCAAACAGACATCCATTAGTCACATAAACTGACAATCTAAAGTGCATGATAGGTATTTAAACAAATTACACTTATACAATATCTATGTGAACACCTTCTAAAACGAAAAAAATATTATGGACCCGCAGAGATGCAGGTCAGTAGAACAAAAACAAGTGCAAGGTCTAGAGACATGTTTTAACTTCTTTTAACTTGAGCGCCGAGTTTTTACATTGCAGTTTTATGCGCGAGACGCTGCAAAAGATGCAAGATGTGAGCGGAACGTTTAAAGACTGTCTAGCCCATGTTTATATTGAAAGACAATGGGATGGAAATGGAAGCGCAGTGGAATGGAAAGCCGCGTTCTGTGTGTTCTGTGTATGTATGTTCATCTTTAGGGATGTAGAAACTAGATACTAAAATGTATAAAGAATGAGCACAGAAAGGAACATGAGCTCTTGACCTCTGAGAGAGTCCCGGTCCTGTCCCAACATAGATATATCCAAAGGCTCTATGTTGGGCCCTGACCCAGTGTCTGATCCCCGGGCCGGGCTCTCAGCTGAGAGCGCCCCTGCTGAGCTCCTCATGGACAGGCCAGAACTGGCACGAGATTCCTCAGAACTGAGACAGAGGAGATGGAGAGAGAGAGAGATTAAGAAAGGTAAAGGCAGTTTTACAGAGTTACAGACATCAAAACAGTTTGCTGTATACTATAGGTCAGTGACTGGCTTTTTACTTTTTGTCTATTCCATACTTCACTCCCCTACCACAATACTGTAATGTCTTTAATGATCTTAAATACTGATATATTAATTTGATAAATTAACCATCATATATACATTACCAATCAAATGTTTGGGGACGGTAAGATTTTTAATGTTTTTGAAAGAGGTCTCTTATGCTCACCAAGGCTGAAAATAAATAACTAAATAAATACAGTATATATGTATGTATAAATAACTTTTCTATTTGTAAATATTTTTAAAAATTATTTAAAAAAATTTTTTAATAACATTTTACATCTCTTTACTATCACTTGATTAATTTAATGCATCCTAGCTGAATAAAAGTATTAATTTCTTTGAAAAAATTCAATAAAATCTTACTGACCCAAACATTTTATTGGGAGTGTGATTAATTTGACTGACAGCCCAACTTTTAAGGTCCCCTTATGCCGCAATCCTCAGTTCGATTGGAAACTAAATCCAAATAGCAACAACAATATGAAAATGTTTCATTCTCTATAGGATTGAGTTAAAAAACAAACTCACACATGTACCCGTGTGCACACACACACACACACACACACACACACACACTCTGAATAAATAAACATCTCAAGACACCCATTAAAAACCGGTTTTAAGAAGTTTTGATTAGCATCAGATTTTTTTTAATATGGAGTTGGCAATGGTCCCGTCACAGATCTCCCAAGATTATACAGGCAACATTTTCAATTGATTTCATAAAGACCACAGTAAAATTCATAACTAGATTGCGAAGTAACAAACTCCAATTGCACATTGCTTTTCCCTGGTGGAGGAGAAACAAAAAGTCACTTTTTAACACAATTTGGAATAGCACATTAGTTTTGTCCTTTTTTCCCCTTCAAGCTAATAAGCAAACGCCGGTGCACCGGGCGGCTCTGTAAGTCTCCCAGGATTCCTCTTAATGAGCTAAATTACAGTGTATTTAAATATCTTGGGGACATGCATATTTCACAGGAGTAGTCTTGTATTTCCTCGCCTGGTTAGAGTCCCCGAGCTCACACACGGGAGAGGCAAAAGCATCGATAGTCATAAATCTGCATTTACGTGCTCCAACACATACATCTTCCAGATGGCCTGCGGCATGTCAGGTACCTGAATGCTTTAACTTTGAGCTGGGGATGAAAACTTTGATATTTGAGCCTGGATGTGTGTAAAATGGAGATGGAGGTTATAAACATAAAGGGAGAGGCTACAAGATAAAACACGTCCTGGGAAATAATGTAGCTACACAAGGAGAGGACTTTGGGGAAAGGTTAATTGTCTTGCCGCGCTCAGATCAGAGGCCAGAGGTGAAAATGTCAAGGTGTGTGTGACATACCTGCTGTCCTCATCGAGGTCATGACCGTCGAGGCCAATAGGACGCACTGAGGAGGAAGATGGGCCTGGTTGAGGGGCTAATGATGATGGAGCTGTTGGTGCACTCCTGTGACACACACATACAGTTCCCGTTAAACACTGTTTACACACACCAGCCTCAGCCTGTCGTGGTGCTTTTTGCAGAGACGACAACATTTTTGCTATTTCAACCAACATTGTTATTCGTAAGATTGGGTTCGAAACGAAGTTTTAATTTTTTTATATATTTAACTATTTTATTTGATTAAAACCCACAGTAAAAACAGTAATATTGTGAAATATAATTACCGATTTCTATTTTAAAGTAATTTATCATGTAATTTATTCCTGTGATGGGAAAGCTGAATTTCAGCATCATTACCCCAGTCTTCAGTTTCACAAGATCACTTCAGAAATCATTCTAATATGCAGTTGTGCCATTTTTGTGGAAACTGTGATATACAGGATTCTTTAATAAATAGACAGTTTAAAAGAAAGGACTTCAATTTAATGCATTAAATACTGAATAAAAGTATTAATTACTGACCCCAAACTTTTGAACGGTAGTATAAGTTATAATTCTGTTTACATGTGCTAATTCAAATGTGGCATTTGGCTTGCATTCAGTTTAATTATAAATGTAGTACAGTGTTGCATCATTAGCTTTGCCACGTGCTAACACTAAATTCTATTGGAATCATTATTTCTGTGGCGTGCAGAGCTGTTCCTTATGAAAAACATTCCAAATCAGTCACTTTGGAGGTTCTAGTTGAGTTAGCATGATGTATAGGTAGCTGCCTCTGCATAAAGCAAGGCAGCTCACTAAATTTTGGATTGAGCCGATGTTTTGGGGATGGAACAGTGACGTTCTATCTCATCAGTCACAGTCTTTGAGTAATGTACAGACAGTGTTATGTTACCTCTGAAACAGCTCGGCGTAAGCACCAAGACTCTTCCCACTCAAAGCTTCCCGAATCAGCTGCTGGCGTTTGTGATTGGAAGCCATTTCCTAAGAAGTTCACAGAAATATATTGTGCTCACTTAAGTGTTCTGCTATTCCCAGCCATGATAGCTTCTGTGGATTATATCAAACCAATAATTATGTGATTTAAACAGAATCAATAACACTGGACATGCTCTCACTTACTGCAGGGGTCTGCTGAGGGGTCATCTTGGCCTGGATTTTGTTTCGGTAGTTTCTGCTGTAGGAGTCCATGAGGTCAGTGGCCTCTGTCGTGTTGGCTGCCAGTAACTCACCAGTTGCGTCTACAACAGCGTTATGGTTAGGGCACTCGGCCATCGTGAACAGATGTCTGCTGTGGCTGCCACAGCCTCACACTGAGTACAACGATTTACAACTATTTCCTTTATAATCCTGGCGAAGCACCCCGCAGCCAAAACTGACTTTATGTAAAAATTAAGAGTTTTGTGGCCTTTAGTCCATGTCTGTTATTTTGGTAACCCTTTACAATACAGGTGCACTAACAAGCATTCATTTATCTATGTCTTATGAGGTTAATATATGACTCATGAAGAACTAAACCATTCATTAATGATTGTCGATTAATAGAGTAAGTTATATCTGAATTGATATTAAATAAATGTGTCATTTCTTATTACATATTAATAGAGTAAATGAATGTCTTAGTCATGGATTAACTTTCAGCAGTCTTTTCTTAATAAATCTTTAATTAATGATCTGCAAAAATAATTATGTTATGACTTTACTTGTTGAGGCACATGACCAATGTTGGGTGTAATGCATTACTAAGCAATTCACTACTTTTCCCTTGAAAAAGTAAAGTAAGGGATTACTTAATTTTTCTGTAATTTAATTACAGTTACTTCTGATGTAATTGTATAAAATATTGTATAGACTATATAACAATTCTATATAAAACAATAGTGGATTTAACACCAAAAATCTAACATCTAATGTTAAAATGCATGTTTTTAATGTAATTTTTTTTAATTCTCTTCCAACTGTGAAATATCAACATTGGAAAGAACAAATAGTGCTTGTCAAGTGATTTCATTGGGTCTTTAAGTGTATGGCAAAGTTGGACTGTGATAGCTCACTCGTGGAGGTGTTGTCAGGTGTTACTGAGCTGTTGTCATCTCCTCCTCCCTGCTCCTCTAGACCCAGGTACTCTTTCACCAGCTGTTTTAGTGTCTGGTAGGCCTCAGCACGATCATCTGATGAGCATAATAGAGTGGTGCAGGGGCCAAACCCGGAAGTTAGCATTTTTAGCACTTTCGGTTCCATCATCCTGAAGTCAATTTGTTTTTTGATTTAGTTTTTTGGTTAAATGCTTGAAATAAGGTCTGTGAACACAGGATATCTCTAGATATGTTCATGTTTTATTCTACGATATTAAATACATCAGTAAAACCCTCTTGTGATTTAAAAAAAAAAGCTTTTACTTGTAAAAGTTTGCAAAACAAGTGGATAAATAGGACCAGAGGTTGTTGGTGACATTAAATGAGAACTCAACTACTCACTAGTCCGCTTTCACAGCCTCGTTGTGCTTATAATCACTCTCTTGAAAACTATTATAACTCAAACTTTCAGAGAAAATGTTTCCAAACAAAAGCTGAAAGAATTGTTGGAAGCGTAGACTATAAACACACTACACCACTGTGGTGTAGTTTGTTTATCGCCTACGTTTAGCTTTTGACTTCTGCTGATTATATTTACGCTTCAGAATTCATGAAAGTTGTGTTCATTGTGTTCACAAAATTTGTAAGAATCATAAGGTTTTGTTAGTCACAGACTTTATTTTCTGCAATAATCCAAAAGCCAATGGAAAAATCCTATTGTTTTTTTGTCGAGGGAACCAGGGTGATGCTAACGTCTGGGTTGGCTTACAAAAACACGTCATATCTGCACCACTTGGTAGAAGAGAGCAATCGAGTTTCCATAAAAACCTGAATGAATCTTTGAAAATGTATCGCTAAGGCTGTTTTGCTTAATTGTTACTTAGGAGATTCTTACAATTCACAAAGGGAAATAGAAAGTATATTCCTATAGACCTTATGTAGCCCCGCCCCTTTTCAGCGTTGCGCTAGTTGTCTTTTGACTTCTGGTCTGTATTTTCACAGCGTTCTTGCATAGTTATGAATGAACGGCTCGTTTAAAAAATTTCTCGGTCGACATTTGTTAAGACATCTGCTTTACAATGCTTATGCATGATAACTTTTGTTAACTCTACAATAAGTAAATCCACTCAACCAGCTAATTACTCCTCGACAGCATTGCTATAGAAATATACAGAGCGACCGCAAAAAAGGAAGTTCAAAGACAAAACTCTAAAGATGGCGGCGCCCTCGTTTCTCTGGTACATAAGGTCTATAGACAGACACAGCGTAACTAACCTATATGGGTTAATGAAATTTTGTTACCACAAGGGATGATGTTATCAAAGAAGCCAGGCTTTTCTCTGTTGATCTTGGCATACAAATCAATGCGAGACACGGCTGTTTCCATCTGAGCGTTGCTGTAGAATCCTCTTGCTTTCAGAAAGCAGACGTAATTATCAACAACAGTGGGGATCAGCAAGACGTAACGGGGCTCAAAACATGAGTTCTTCAAGCTATACACTCCCTGGTGTTGGAACAAACACACAAAACGTCTGGTATAACTAACTACTGTGGCATTTGACCCCATTTTGTGCTTGGTCAATGAATGTTAACATGGTGGAACGTGTTTTCTTGATGCCATACCTCTAGTTCCATATGCACACAGCAGGCCAGACCTTCACGAGCCACATGCTCAATAGACTCCCGAGACAGGCCATACCAATGTCCTCCATATTGCATCGTCTGGACAAACTGACCCTGACAGTAGGAGAATAAAACCGAAAAAGACACTGTAATTGGAACATGACAGTCATAGAACTCAAATTAATCTCTGAATGTGCGTTATCGTGGATGTTCAGCACAGATTCACTGTAGAATGACCTGAACTCTTGACCTTTGGGTTGCAAGGGAACATCGTTCTTCTCACACAGACAAACCTCTGACCCCAGTGTCCAACTGCACCTGGGTCCATTTACCAGCAGCAACGCTGTAGTCAAGCTTTTACTCGCAGAAAGCAATTCTCAAACACATGTTTCTACGTCTCTGGTCAAGGTGGCTTCAAAACATCAGTACAAATACCAACCATGCTCTAATTCTACCCTCTTTTTGCTTTAACAGGCCCAGAGAGAAGCACCAAGCAGGAAAAAGCAGAGGAGCGTTTGCAGAATGCAGACACACATCTGTGTTTGTATGATAAAGGTAGGAGAGGTTAGTCTGTAAAACTCGACTCTGTCTCTCCTTCCTCTGCGCTGCCGGCATAAGGTTATAATCGCACATCAAAAGGCTTCCTTCCAGCCTCTATCAATCAATAACACTGGACTTATATAGCAACACTTCAGAGCTAAACGAGATGTGGCGGCACACACTAGAGGTGCGCTCTCTCAGAAGCACCCGAGGGGCCTGGGGAAAGAGAGAATCTAGGGTGAATTCTTTCCCCTCTTCACATTTTTGGCATGTCATTGCTTTATAGACCAATATGGCCTCTGGGAGTCTGTTTCTGCAGATGAATGGGCATGAAAACTGTAACACAATAGTCCACAGTTATGAATACAATTGTGCAAAAGCAGATCAGAATATGATAAAAGTCTGGCTGTCTGACTGAAGACTTTACCATTTGAATCATGTTCTGAAATTCTTCCTCGGTGACAAAGTGATAGTCTGATCCATCCTCTTCCCCATAATAGGGCCCCCTGGTGGTGTGGCAGGCTCTGCAACAAACAAACCGATTAAAGAAACTAGAATCATTCATTCTTTCCAAGTATAACTATTCATGTCATCTTGAAAAAAGTCCTGTATTTTTTCATATCACAATATATGCGCAGAAAAACTAAATTCACAATATTGTGCAGTTCAAAGATAAACACAATTGCATCACATTATACAGATTAATATTTTAATATTAGTTCGAAAAATCATATTTTAGTGGCTTTTACTATTGCACTCTAAACTGACACTTACCCATAAGCAAAATAGTCTCTGAATTCCTGGCACAGCTTATGGGCAAGCTCCCTCTTCCCACAGGCCTGCGGGCCAGTTAGGACCAGCATGGGGTACGGAGCATCCAGACTGGGGAGAGTACTTGTGGAATAACATGCAAAAATGCATATTAGCTTAATGCTGTTGTGGTGAACCAAGCTATTGAACTTCCTGTGAGTTCAACCATGTAGTTTATAACCAACTGTGTGACTTCAAATAGCCTCACTACATAGCTCCAGATTCATTTTAGTTCAGATCAGAGCTCTGCGAGTAGTTTGAAGGGCTTTCTGCTTGAGGGAAGTGGCCTATGTGGACTAGACAGGCCCATAAAATGAAGAGGAAAGTCGCACCTGTCAAAAATAACCTGCGGTTGCATGAGCTGGTACATCAAGTGGGTCATGTGATCTCTGGCTGCGATCACCTCCAGAGGAGGGTCGTACTTGTTCACAGCAGACACCTGAAAATGAAAGACAACAGCAATGTGACTCACTATTCAACCTTGCCATAATCGTTCAAATACATGCTTTATTTTACAACAAACTTTCAGAGCTTTCAAGTTACTTTCTAGTTTTCTGTTCAATTCAGATACTTGAACCCTGAGCTCTGGACTCCAACCAGCAAGCATATGCTATTTTGTGCAACAATAGGCTTCCTCCATCTTAAAGCCATAAACAGCAATTCACTTTTTAGAAACTAAACACTAGATCACCTTCTCCTCTGCAGTTACAGTGTGTTGGTCCAGAAGTATGAGGTGCTGGAGGAGGAAGATCACAGCCAGTCTATAGTCATCTTGGTTCTGCAAGAAGCCAAATGGGTTTGAGTAGAAGGTAATTATGACTTTAGGACCATTGCTACCTATGCTGTGGAGTTGAGATGTTTATGGTGGCCTTACCTGCACTGGGTTTCTCAGGAGATTAATTTCTCTCAACAAAATCAGGTCATGCAAATGTGCAGCCTCCTTTATCTCACTGATCTGATATACAAGGAACAAAAAACAAGTTTTGAGTAATTTGTTGAGTGAAACAAGCTCACTCTCAGGTTTTTTTTTTTTTTAAGGTACAAAAGCTGTCACTGGCACACTTTTGTACATTATTTACCCCTAATATTAGTGGCACATATACACTTGAAGAAAAATATGTGCAAAGATTGGACAACTTTCTAGATCTAAAAAATGGATACCTTTGAGTAGTAACATGTACCCTTACAGTACTACTATGAATCTTTTAAGAGTAGATATGGAACAAAGTTGTCCCTTTAAGGGTAACATTTTTGCACATTTATTTTTGGACAGATTTTTTGTAGCAATTCTCACATTTTAGACTTCCTAACCATTTTCACTTGGTCAGACTGGTTCCTTTTGGTTGGTAAAGATCTGAGGTATAACATTAGAGCCATTTGCATAATATAATATGACATTAATGTGACAGCTCCTTTACCAGATTGCTTTCAAGGTTGACAGTTCCCAGGAGATGGATGTCCTGGAGACCCGAGAGGCTTTGAATCCGGTTACAGGACAAATCCAGAACTTGGAGGTTGCGGAGAGTCTGGAGATTCTCAATCTTGTGTATCACATTCGCCCTCTTAAAACACACACATATACAATTATCATTTCAATATTGCAAAGAACAGTAACTAAAATGCTCTGCACGGTCATGTGCTATTTCTGTATGGCTGTGACTGTGTGATTGACAGGTGAGCTCAGTTAATTTAAGGCTGATGGGTAAGGACTGACAGGTGAACATCTGGTAAGATGTAGCGACTGCATATCAATGAACGAGAGACTTTCCGTACACCTAACGCCCGTCTCATCTCACCTTTTCCTAGTCTTCGTATTAGGTTCATATATGGTTAGAATTTCAGTACAAATTACCATAAATGACACTATGACAAACAACAAAACATCTGGTAAAACCAGCAAACCTTATTTCAATATTTCTGACAACTCGAAAATGGAAATGGGTCAAATTGACCCGCAACATAATAGGAGGGCCAGAAAGATTCCAGCTTCCAAAGCCCTGGCCTTACAATACCCCCATGCCTGGCACCAAACAGCAGGAGACATGACCATGAGGGGCTCTGGAAGCTCCAGATCCAAAGTGTGATGGGTGTAAGAGGAACAGGCTGACAGGTGCACGCTGTTCAGGGTCTCAGAGCAACAGAGGGAGGACAGCTTCAGCGCGTGGGAGGGTGTGTACGAGAGAGTCTTTTTTTTGAATGGGGTCCAGGCTCTCTCACGCCAGCAGCTTGGCCTCATGGGGACATGGACACCAAAGGACGCGGCGCTGCTGACGATGAAGAATCTCTTTGATAAAGGACAGCATAAACATCCTTCAGCTGAGTGGCAAAGGTCTGGTGGCACGCTGGCCTGCCATATGGTGGGCTTCAACACCAGGCTTTGTTTTATTTTCTGAAAAGGCTGGAGCTTAATCATGCATACTGTCTGAAAAACACACAGTTAGGGGATGGTTCTGGGAAAAAACAGTAACTGTCAACAATATCAAAATTGTAGAAGGACGTGCCAAAACAAGAGGCTGTAGTGTAGTGTTGCCCACACTATCACAGACAGCTAGCATGGCAACCTTTCTAAAAGTGTTGACACAACAACATAATCTGGAAGAGGATGACAGGTGACGGGGAGATACTATGAGGGGAGCAGAAAATATGTCAACAGGTTATGCAGTCTGACGCTAATTAATCCAACAGAGACTCGTAAACACTTCGGGGAAAGACAAGGAAGACCTCACATTTCTCTATTCCAATCTGAAATTAAAATCAAGCGTGATTACATTTATTTATTGCCCCCATCATGAAGACGGTGACATATTTTCCCAAACAGAAATTAACATTTTAGAGTTTCATATTCAGTGCCTGTCCTTGCCTTGCCACTGTTAATTTCCATCTTCAAAACACACATTAATTAATCGGCAAACCTGCTCTTGAGTAAATATTTTACAAATTACACTCATATTTTATACCTCTCTGCACTTATTAATCATCAGGAATAAATTAGCTGTGTTAAATGGGCGTTGCTGTTATGTTATAAATGTCTGTAGTGTGTGTGTGTTTAAGTACCAGACAGAGCATTTTGAGGGGCAGATGGTCCAGACCCCTAATGCGGGAGATGTTGTTATGGGCCAGGCTGAGGTGTGAGAGCCTTTTGCACTTTTCCAGTCCCCTGATGGCACTAAATGAATTATCTGAACAGCGAGGAATGGTCAAAGAATGCTTTGTTTTGAACAAATCCATAGTTTAAAGTCAAGATGAATCACACTAGTTACTTTTTAACTACATATTCCAGGTCTTATTGTGATTGTAATTTATCAGTGCATTCTATAAAAAAACCCAAAAAGTTTATCAATGTCCCCCATTTTGTTATATGACACCCCCTTTTCCCTATCCAATTAATTACCGATAAGTAATTTTGCAACTACATGTCAACTACCAGTAACATGAGTATTAGTAGACTGTCTGCTTAATATCTTCTAACACTTTATTTTGATGCTCCCCAAAAGACATTCTATTCACTATAAGTGACTTTGCAAGTACGTCAACTTATTCTACTTACCCGAACCCTAACACCTTTAACAGTCTACTTACAGTCTACTAATATTCAAATGAGAGTTAGTTGACATCTAGTTGCATCAAAGTTACTTATAGTTAATAGAATTTTTAAAGTGGACCATCGAAATAAAGTGTTACCCCGCCCTATATGATATTCACTTTGGAAATACATTACTGAAGTAAAATGAATTGCGAATATTGTGTCATGCTTTGCAACCCTTAAAAAGGATACAGTCGAGAATCAGTTTGGACAAAGAAGAATATGCAGAAAGATCCTTCATAACTGCAATCTGGTTGTGTGAAAAATTCACTTCCTGCAAAAAATAAAAAATAAAACATAGAAAGAACAGAAAATAACAGTATGAAAGATGATCATACAAAACGCAAGAAATTACACGAAGAAAATGTTTAACCTTTTAGAGATACATTTTAAACCATCTAATATTAATATTGAAACATCTTTAAGACACAATGAAGTTATTCTTCATTCAGCGATGCATGGGAAAAGTGACCCTCGCATGACATCACAATGTTCTGTACTGAATTGAATCACCTTGAGATTTTTTGGCGGCTGGAATCCAAAAAATTCAGTGAGTTGGTTGTGGGAAGCATCCAGTATGATGAGGTGTGGCATGTGACTCACGCAGGATAGATCTACCAGTCACAAAACATTAGGCAGAAAGAGCAAGAGAAAGATGGATGACAAGCATCTGTACAGCTGAGATTATTTGTCCCGCTACCAAGCAACCATGAAGGGCACGGATGAAGAAAATTCCGGCAAACATTTTCAACAAGAGGATATTATCTGCATTAGCGGAAGACAAATATGAGCAGGTCCGAAACATGACAGGAAATTTCAATTCACCATATAGTTTGCTTTTAACACAAACATTAAGCTGGTGTAAACCTACCTTTGATTTTATTGTAGGGAAGTTCTAGCTTTTGTAGAAAGATGTAATTGCATAAAATGGAGACATTTTTCAAGTCTCGACCCTGTGGCCAAACACAATCAGAAATTCAGTTAAGGTGGCAATAAAATGTCATCCGGTAAAACCCTGAAACTAGAGGAGAGTATGGCGCATTAAAAAAAATGATGTAGCCTAAACTAATTTGGAGGCCACTTATGTTTCTCTCCAGCGAAGTCATGCAACTAAACAATATCAGTGCTTCCAGAAAAATATATTAATATCCTACCCCAGAGCTCGAGTAAGCCAGGGAAATTTTATTATGGAAAATATCAATTGTTGAATAGTGATGTAACAGTCTCAGTGTGTGTGTGTGTGTGTGTGTGTGGATCAGATTGTGGGGAGCAAATATTCCCAAACGGACAATAAAACCACTTATATTGTGGTCACCAACCAATAGAAAACATACTAAATAATGTCTTAACACGTTTAACATGCTCAGTTACAGAAAGAATTAATATAGTATAATATAATATATTGTCATGTGACTGTTACACATGCCTTGACAAAAATCAACATGTATATGTATAAATGCATAAAGGTTTGGTTTAATTGATAGAAAGTGTTATTAAGTCAGTATAATAACATTACAAGGCAATGGAAATCCCACAATGACATTAAAAAAACAGATATGAATGTGTGTGTGTGTGTGTGTGCGTGTTGATCACTCACTGGCACAGAGAGGCATAGGTAAGTGTGCTGGAGTCCTGTAGCAGACTGTCCCAAGTTGGACAGGCATTTAAACACCTCGTCCTCCGTCAGTTCACCATCATTCTCCATTACAAAAGAACAATTGAAGGAAACCATAAAGATTTTAATGATGGCTACAAAGAGTTAAGTATAGAATACGAGTAATAACCATTTGAGGGCTGTTACCTCCATTGTTGTTGTGTGCATGACTGTGTCACCTCTCTTCTTTTGCTGTCTCTATGGTTTTCTTGTCTCCAGAGAGCACCGCTTATTACTGGAGGAAGGAAGGAATCTAACATGTTCAGCTTAACACAAACGCCAAAGATGAAATATTTGACGCCATTAATTACTAAAACAGCTTAATTTTTTCCTTCTAAATGGATGCAAGTAAAGCTGGACTTTCTGCGAGAAGCAAGGTTGAACTAATTTGCACGCGCATCGGTTGCCTGGTAACCATGCATAAACTAAAGCAGCGCAAGCGTTTTGCACATGCGCATCAATGGAACGCTACGATTCAGTTAGCTGACTCATGTTGTCAAAACATGATAATATAAAAACAGGAATACATAAGATTAGGTCTAACTAATGAATATTATACAGTCATAACTTGTAAATTATATAGGCCTACATAAGTTATAGAATACTTACATTTAATCATTTAATATAAAATGGATGTAAATTATAAAATGCTAACGTTACTTACATTTAATAAAAAAAATGTGTGTACGGGCTATTTTATTAGTGTGTGTGTGTGTATATATATATATATATATATATATATATATATATATCTGCATTGTTGACAACACATTCAAATGCAGATGACGTTATCTTCTGGCATGCCTGATAATACACAAAGAACTTTGATAATATGAAAGTAAAACTTGGCAAAGTAATGTTCAGGCTTTTTTTTCTGTTATATTCCTTTATTTTAATTTTGACATTAACATTGGCTAAATTCAGTTCAAATCCAGTAGTCCAGGGCTGAAAGGCTCCTCAGGATGAAAGACTTTTAAGCAATCAATAGAAATTTACAAGCATGTACAATCCCTTTAGTGAACATCTCAAATGTTATTAAATGCTTCACAACAAAATACATAACTAAAAAAACACAAAAACAAAGGCATGAAATAGTGTTGATTCACTACAATATTGTGCAAACCCCATTAGAGTCTGTTGCAGTGAGGTCTGAATGCATATTATAGTTGAGGATGCATGTACAGTGTAATGCTAACAGGAGCGCTTGAGTCAACATTGGGAACCCAATAATAGCACTTAAAACACACATTTCTATGTCTTTAGTATGACTCCTCTTACTAGACACATAACAGGCATACAAAAATAAGGCAGACATGACATTTCTAATGCCTAAACATTCCTGTAACACATCTTCAACATCCAAACAGGATTTTTATGGTGTAAGAATATGAAAGATCATTGCTGTGTTTCTCTCTTTGGCAACCTGGTGGCAATTATTGATTCAAGTGGTTGAGTCATTTTGATGGATTGCTCGGTTGGCTTCCTGCTTAACGCCTGTGTTCTGTATCGATGGCTTTCTCTCTCGTTCTATTATTCATAATTAATGAACTAAAAATAGCCTAGAACACAGAGTATGAGTGATCTGTGTTTTTTTTTGTGCATGTTTGAGCAAGGAGCCGTGAATAAGACAAAAAGATCAGATCCAGATATAAGTTTTAGTAGACATAGGGTAGGGTAAGAAATGCTAAATGGGTTTAGCAATTCCCATTTCCTTCTCTTGAGAAAGAAGAACAAATCAACAAGCGGCGGGTGAGCGGTTGTTTCTTTTTTGCCTGATAAAAAGCCCTGGCATTCTAATCTGGCATCTGTTATTCCAGACACAGGCTGCGGGCCGGGCAGGGAGACGGAGCGCAGGAAGATTCTATAATTGAGAGCAGCGGTTTGATAAAGTAAGAAAATGAGACGAAAATGTCCCCAAGCCACAGTGAGAGAATCCTTCCTCTCAGTCTGAAAGGTGTCATCTGGTCTAACCAGACCAATACAAGGGATTTGTGTGGTCTGGTCTGTGTGTGCATTGGTGTGCGAAAAGCCCTGGTTGCCCCTGGTACTTTACAAATTATATATATATAAAAGCAACAAGACGAAATGAAACCGATATCAAATGACCACTATGATGTTTGCTTGAAAGTGTGATTGACTCAAAGCTTGTGACAGTAACAAATAGCAGTCCCTTTCAGAGCATTGGTGGATTTAAGTTTAAACGTGCGAGTCTAGACCGTAGTGATCTTCTTATCCTTGGTAGCCTGTTTAATAGCAGCCTGTTCGCATATGATCTCTTTGAGGCGCTGCAGCCGCATGTTCTGCACGGTCAGGTCTCCCACGCCTGTCTGGCTGCGGTGGAGGAGACTCAAAGCATTGATGTACTCCAGCTCTGTGTAGCGCACCCCTTGATCAACCACCAGGTTTAGCAGCTCGTCCGCGGTGTTGTACAGCATCTCATAGTACTGCCTGCAGAGAAACAGAAGGAAAGAGTTTGTGTTATTTCATATGAAAGTGTTGCTGATCTTTATTCAAGGTAAATTCACACGCTTTCGCATTTGCAAATATTTTTTTTTGACGACAATATAACAGCTTTATCATAACTCTGTGAGAGCAATATAAATTCATAAA
Source organism: Semotilus atromaculatus (assembly GCA_031834385.1). Taxonomy (NCBI): domain Eukaryota; kingdom Metazoa; phylum Chordata; class Actinopteri; order Cypriniformes; family Leuciscidae; genus Semotilus; species Semotilus atromaculatus. The sequence continues at coordinate 46,924,792 of JAULUF010000009.1, forward strand.
CACTTTACCTGAAAAATCATGACGTATGGTGTAAAACATTTTGATTTAACCAGAAAGAATCTCGCATTGGAGTTTGTAAAAATAAGACAATAAAGATTAAATAAGAAATAGTAAAAAAAAATTATGATTATATATGATCAACTTTATTTTAAGGTGACGTAGGTCCACGTTACTACATGTACTTACTATAGTAATACCAGTAAATGATGCATAATTACAAGTAACTGACCCTAAACCAAACCGTAACTCTACAGTAAGTACATGTATTTAATTAATATTAAGCAGTACTTTTTTGAGTAAGCACAATGTAACTACGTCACCTTAAAATAAAGTGTAATCAAATATTAAAATGAAAGTAATTATCAAATTAAATGATAGTTCTGTCAACTTGGCCCGAAACTCTCTCACACTGTCCTTACTGTTCTTTATTGTGAATTCCTGCATTCATAAAACTTGTTGAGAACATCAGACCATTTTTTTACACAGACCTTTTGGCCTAAACATGCTGTTGGCCAGCAGGATGGGAAAACATACATTAAACATTAGACATATAGTTCAAGGAGACACTTACACATGAGTATGCATACACCCACCCACACACAAAGGGATTACAACTTCTATTTCTGCAGCAGAGGCACATTTGTAACAGGGGTGATAAGAGCTGAATGTGTTTTGACCCCATCAGAGCAGACGACTCCTCCAAATCTCTCTCTCTCTCTCTCTCTCTCTCTCTCTCTCTCTCTCTATTACTCAGGCACACAGAAAGGTCTTAGCCAGCAGGACTCTCTCTAACTCCCCTATCAAGCAGGCACACTCCTCCAGGTGCTCAGAGACTTCTGGCTGCACTCTAAATGAGCCCAAGAGCCCATTTTATCTCACTTTAAAGGTGCTCCGTACAGAGCAAACAGTGGCAGAAATGGCCAATTTGAGTCTTTTCATGATGGAGCACATGCTAATTTTAAAGCCATGCCACCCATCATAAGGGCTCGAGGTGATGAACTTCTGGAGAACATGCATCGACGTATCTAGATGCTTTGTGGCTGTGATCTTTACCATAAATGCACTAAACATTATTTTTTAGATGTTGTAAACTAAATTAATTGGAGTACACTTCTTGATACTTGATGCCTTTCTACTTAAAATGTCACATGTACTTCCTGTTGCTTTAATGAAATTTACCAGCAATTTGTGAGTGAAAGTTGTTTCTATACAACACTTTTTTTTCAGTGCAGAGAATCTACAGTCTTTGAAACAAAAGTTCAATGAGGTTCTATATATAACCCTAACTTTTAAAGAACACGTTATGCCAAAAGGATCTATATAAGGAGAAATGACTTAAACAATTGCACAATACTTTAATTCATAACATTTGATAAAACAACAAAAAGAATCCTAAAAGATTCTATATAATTTTTTCTTCAAAGGCCCTGATATACTTCAAGCGAAATCAAAGAACGAACTTGCAACCATCTACAACATCCTAGCATTGTGGTAGCAAATTTTTTTAAAAATCTAAAAGTATAGCTGAAATTAGACCAACTTTTGCAGTGTACTGGCTGTTTAAATAGCCTGTTTAAATGACCAACAGGGATATGTTGTTTTGGATAATGCAAGACAGTCCACTTGCTGAAGAGTGTGCGCGAAATGAAAGACAGAAACAAACATGCTCAAGCATCTCACAGATCAGATATCTTCTACTAAACCTCGGTGAAGAATTCTCTAAGAACTTGGAAATTTCTTGGAACTTGTTGCCCTTGCGCCAATAAACTGCTGAGCTTTAATGCTGCAGATTAACACTAACATGGAAAATCGAATGATCACAGCATATTCAGCCAGTAAAAAGTACAGATTCAACCCATAAGATGCTGAAAAGCGTAGCAAAAAGTGTGAATGTGAGCACAAGTGCACCTGCAGGACAGAGAGAGGGCACTTCCATTAACCCCTATTCATCTCTGACACTGAAAAAAACACAGGCATTTATAACAGGCCTGACAGTACAGTGTCCCAGTAACCCTTACTGTGCCAGGGCGTTAATCCACCAGACCTGTGCTGTCTGCTCATTAGGGCTCAAAGCAGGACACTGGAGAAGACAATCTCATATACTGTACAGCACTTCATTTGACATAAAACAGACACCTTACTAGCATGGAAGACTTAAATAAAGATTCAAAATATATATATTTTTTTTAAAACATAACCCAAAGGCCACTTTTATATAATATAATAAAAGTGAATATATATATATATATTTATATATTAGTATTATTTATATAGTATTTATTCATATTTAAAAAAAAATTCCAGACGAGAAGGGGTATTGTTCAAAATTCATGTATAACTTTGATGAAAGGTTTTGATCCACTTCAAATGTTGACTACTGTAATATAATATAAAATAAATATAATATTAAGTAATGTAATATTGCTCATCAAGCAATTTCATGGGTTTTTAAGTCAACATAAAAAGTTCAGCTGGCTATGTGTGTGCTTTTGTTTGTTTGTTTGCTTGATGGGCCAACTATGTCATTCTCCACACTTCATTTTGCACACATTTAAAAGCATTTAGCAAAACCGTGGTGAGTTGCTAATCTGATTAACTCTTGGCTTTTAAGACCACCTTCTTTCCTTTCCTCTCCCAATCCTCTCTCCCATTAGAAGATAATAAAGAGCAGGAACTTCTCACACATAGAACCTGCACCTGTGTGTGTGTGTGTGTGTGTGTTTTTCTGAGTGCCATTAAGTTTTAATTAGACAGGTTCTGTGTACAGTAGTGCATACAAGGAGCATTAAGCAAATTTATGATGCATACGGCGAAGGACGCTGGGAGATGTATGCTGGTGCGAAGGGAGACAGTGAAAAAAAAAAAAAAAAAAAAACTAAAATCAGCACAATTCGTTTCCTCCCATTTCCAGCATGTACAATATTAAAGCCATTAAGGGCTGCTTCTGTCAGCGCATTCTCAGCAACACATTAGTTAGTGGCTGAGAGAGAGAGAGAGAGAGAGAGAGAGAGAGAGAGAGAGAGAGAGAGAGAGAGAGAGCAGGCAAGATGCCCAAGACGATCCTCTCCATCAAACACCACAGTTGCAAATGCCAATGCTTTCCATGCAAAAGTGCATATCAGGCTTCCCGGACATTCCCTCCTGACAGGTCTGATTTTCAATTTAATGGGAACATTTTGCAGACAAGCTGCTCTTTCATCAGCGGCTCTGTTTTATAAGTGAGGTGAGGCTTTGAGGATGGTTTGACCTGGTTTACATATGAGAGAACAACTGGACAGGATAGCAGTCCTGGGATAGCAGGTGGAATAGGCTCATAAAAGGTGCATATACACTGTTAACTGACAGCTGTAACTGTATTGAGCTGGACAATAGACTTTCTATTATAGGAACCATCCTTTTTATCCTAACAGCATTGTCAAAATGATTCAAAATATATAAAATATTTTTTAAGTGGATGGAAATAAAGATCTAAAACACAGTAAGTAAATACATAAAAGTAAAAGTATTAATTCAGAAAGAAAAAACGAACTTAACATTTTTTAATTATAAGCGCCATTATATGAATATATAGTAATAAATAGTACGTTATTTTATCTACATATATTTTACATATATGAAAAATTCACCACAGAGGCATTGGTCAGTATTTTTGAGTGATGATGTAAATTAATATAGTTTATTTATATAGCGCTTTTCACAATACAGATTGTATCAAAGCAGCTTCACAGAATCAATCAAAACAACATAACAATGTTCGTTTCTTAGTGGAAAAAAAAAGACCTACCACGTTTGGTAGGGCTGATCAATGGTATTAATGATTGGTTATTTAATTTGAATATCCCCAACTGAGCAAGCCAAAGGCAACAGTGGCAAGGAACCGAAAAACTCCATCAAGTGACCTAATGGAGAAAAAAACCTTGGGAGAACCCAGGCTCAGTCGGGGGCCAGTTCTCCTCTGGCGTTTATGAACTAGAGGCCGGATTTACAGTAACTGTAAGATAAAAAATATATATGAATGCATGGCTGAAGAGATGCGTCTTTAGTCTAGTTTTAAACTGGGACAGCGAGTCTGAGCAACGAACAATATCAGGAAAGCTATTCCAGAGCTTTGGAGCTAAATGTGAAAATACTCTCCCTCCTTTGGTGGATCTGGATATCCTATAGGAATGACCAGAAGCCTCGAATTTAGTGATCTTAAAGAGCGCGATGGATTATAGGGCGATAGAAGATCCTTAAATAGACTGGAGCTAAACCATTTAGGGCTTTATAAGTCAAAAGCAATACCTTGTAATTGATACGAAACTTTATAGGTAACCAATGTAGTGATGATAAAATCGGTGTTATATGATCATATTTTCTTGATCTAGTAAGAACTCTAGCTGGACTAACTGTAGCTTGTTTATTGAGGATGCAGGACAACCAGCTACTAAAGCATTGAAGTAATCTAGTCTCGAGGTCATGAATGCATGAACTAACTTTTCTGCATCAGAGACTGATAGCATATTACGTAGCTTAGCAATGTTTCTAAGGTGGAAAAAGGCTGTTTGAAAAATGATTTTCATATGTTAAAATTCTATGAGAGTGTATCCAATAGATTCCCTGAAATGACTCCCAGAAATAAACCAAAACCTAAAAAAAACAAAAAACAATACCTACAAATCATGGCAAAATCCACAATGATGCTTCATTTTATCGGCATCAAAATCAACATTCATAAATTATGAATATTGGATATATCGCCTTATATTCCGGTCACCTTTGCTAATCGTGCTGGTATCCGATGGGAGTTAAACTGTGTGTGACAGCTAATTTCCCTTGCATCTTGTTTCCTAGAACAAACAAAAAAGAAAAATATAGAGGAATATATCTAGATAAACATAATAAATAAAAGCCTCATGTTACCCGCACACGCATACACAGAAAGACCAATGTGCTGTCAAGTGCAGCTGCCGCTTTGTTTTGTGGTTATCGGGAGCACAGAGCAGCCGTGGTGTAAACAGTCCAGGCCGTCACCCTGACATGCTGGCTAAATGTCGTTTTTTCCAGAAGCCTTTACAAATGGCCTCACAAGACAGGTGCTTTTCCAACAGCGTGACCTCTGACCCATGCATGTCAGTCAGCCAGTCTCTGAACTGTGAATTTTCTTACAAAATTCTCCTTTCCAATCAGAGAGCATGTTTTATATTTCACACTGGAAGAGAGAATGTGATCAGCATGGCTGATTTTCTTTTGTAAATGTAATATATATGTTTTTTGTCTGGTCTTCACCACAGCTTAATCTACCAATTAGAAAGAAAGCGACTGTCTGACCCAGATGCAATGTGACAAACAACGGCACTTTTTGAGTACTTTTTACTTTTCAGTGTTTTGTGTCGCTCAGGGGCAGGTTTATCCTAAATAGATTATTCCAAAATAGTAGATGGGATTTTCTGCATGGAAAATGAAATTCAGATCTTCCAAACTTCCAAAATTCGAAAGCAGAACTGAGTTCATGTAAAGCCAGCTAATCAGATTCCTAATGATTTCAGCTATTACTTGCCATTTCGTGTACATTAGACAACAGATGAACTAAAATTAGACATTCATACCCAACTTCAGCAGGTAGGGCTTTACTCTCTGCACTCCCATCGGTAGTTGCCACATTACATCATTGCTCATTTGCATACAGTTAAAATGCTATTTATCTTTGCCTATGTATCCACAGTAAAATTCAAAAGTTTGGGTTTAGCAAGATATTTCATGTTTTTCAATTTTCAAGTCTCTTTTGCTCACCATCAAAAACGCAATTCAAATTCAAAATAACTTTCTTTTTTTAAAATATATTTAAAAAATATATATTTTTCCTGTGATGGCAAAGCTGAATTTTCATCATTATTCCAGTCTTCAGTGACATGATCCTTCAGAAATTGTTCTAATAGGCTGAAATTTCTTTTTGTCAAAACTGGATTCTTTGATGAATAGAAAATTCAAAAGAACAGTCTTTCTTTGAAAAAGAAATATTTAAAAACATTATCAATATATCTTTATTCTCTCTTTTGATCAATTTATTGTGATAAAAAAAGATCCTACTGACCCCAAACTTTTGAATGGTACTGTAGTGTACCTATGTAGTGATTGAAAATGCAGATGACCTGGGTTCATACAGATGTAAAGAGAGGTTTTGGAACAATTTGTCCTCGACTTGATCAATCCATGATGAAGAACACATTAGACTCATGCCAGGTTTGTGTGACGTTACTGAGGCACCTGCAGGACTCTGGGACATGGCCTGGCTCAGTCTAAGGCTGTGAGCAGATGGTGTGTGTGTATGTGTACGTGTGTGAGCATGTAGCGAGAGTAAAAGCACTCTGGTTTTGCTTGGGGACTGGACCAACAAACCAGACGCAAGGTCATTTCAATGAAAAACTACTAGTGGAGTTGTTTACTCCTGATTTAAACATCAAAACCTCTGGCAGTAGCCCTGTGCAATCAAATGACACTGTTTGTACTGGCTTAAATAAATAAATGTCCTCATATTCATGTTTTTAGACAAGCTCTGCAGTGATCCTCCACTGACGCCATGTTTCTCCTCACTAGATGGCACTGTGACCAAAGCCTGCTGCAAGAGAGGAGAGCCACAGAGTTTGGCCACTGCACTGCTCAGCTTTAACTCAAATCGATGGTTATTACTGTGTCCTTGGCCCAGTCGCCCACAGCAAGCATTCAAATGGGAGGGCGGCCAACGATTCCCCTTTTTCCTCAAGGGCCTAGCTCCATCTCCCAGCATCCACATATATGCTTCCATCTCTCTCAATGAATCCCTCAACACATATGCATTTATACACAGTCAAAGCTGGATGTAAATGACAGGGGTACAGCTGCAAGAGACTAGTGCTATTAGTGCTCCTTTATTATCTTGTTTTCCAAGCGGTTTATGAGGATAATGCCAATGTATTCATAACGGGGTTTTACAGAGAGACGCTCTCTCTGCCGTGTGTAGGAGGGGTTAATCAGAGGAGTCTTGACAGAGTAAACAATGCACTGTAATTCCAATCACCACCTGTTCCACCCATGCATCACGTGATATCATGTATGAGAGAGTGAGGGGTCAATAAGCCAGCGCTGTAATAATCATGCAAGAAATCCGCCGGGTATTGATTTGCATTGTTTGTACAGAAAAATGCACATTACTCTCTCTAATTTCACAGCTCTGACAGTGATCTTCTCATAAAAATGAAGAAACATCCTGTTAATTATATACAGACTGGAGAGAGATGATAATTATTAACTGATCCTTTTTCTGTAAAGCTGCTTTGAAACTAAATGTATTGTGGAATGCGCCTCACAAATAAATGTGAATTGAATTAAACAACAAAGTAATTTTAGGTTACACTATGAAGTATAAAAAATGTGTGTGTGTGTGTGTATATATATATATATATATATATAAAAATCCATATATATACACACACACACACACTGTACTGATGGTATCATGCAGGAAAAACTGCCATGAAGAAATTTTTTATATTATTTCATAATTTGGCAGCAGTTGTATTAGGGTGCTGTCACTTTAAGACCTGACACACGGATTCCATTATACTGTGTTACACATGCGTTTTTTTCTCAACTGTTTTTTTTTCACTTAAAATATAACTGACTGAGTTTACGTGAATACATGCATTTTGACATTATTTTGTGTGTATTTGACTGTTTAAAAGCAATAAGCAGCGATTCAGTCAATTTAGTACTAAGGTGGCTTTCTGTGAGCGCACTTTGGGTGTGAGCACAAAATCTGCGGAATGAGTAAAATGATGCGTAAAACGAGCAATCCCACACCGAAATTCAAACCCTGTAACCAACAATATTTATCCATAGATAATGAAACGAGTGAGTGAGGGGAGGCGAGTTTGTGTGTCAACTCGACGCACAAAAGAGAGAGAAAAAGCAGTTGATATTGTGTCTCTACAGAAAATGTTTTGAGTATCAAGTATATTTTTGACAACACCACATTGCACTTGTGTGTGTGTGTGTGTGTGTGCACATTCTACCTGGCGAAATCCAGATCAGCCTCGCGTGACATGGTGATGTTGGTCAGGTTCTGCTGGAGCACAAAGATATTTCTGCACATCTTCTTGATGCCGGACTCACTAATGCGCTTGAAGTACTGAGCTCCATTAATCAGAATGCAGGAGATCAGATGACCCAGTCCTGCACAGAGACAGGAAGACAGTCAGAAAAGAAAGACTCCTTCAGGCATCAGCTTCCTGCTGAGGTAAGAGGTCACTCTCACCCTCAAAGATATACTGAAATTTGTGTTGCTGCAGGGCGGCTCCCATCACTTCCTCTATGGCACTGATGTCCTTATTCAGCTTCACCACCAGGGGGTCGTAGTCCATGCTGGCTGCATTAGCCACGATGGCGTAGTTGCCTTGTTTTGCCAGAGGGATCAGATAATGGAAACAGTGGACCCTGATGGTGCACAGACGACAGGCACGGAATGACAATTATGAGTTGAGTAAGATAAGAACTTTCCTGAAGCTTGAGATATGACTTGTTTTAACCCACACAGGATTTCACCTTAAAATGAACATTTTTCACATGAAGTAGTCTTTTCATCTGACATTCCTGGAAAACCTCAATTAAAATGTCTTTGATCATGTGAGCTTATTAATTTCAAATTTGGTATATTTTGCCACACTTTTTATTTGAAAAAGTTTGTAAAATAAAAGTTTTTTTGTATCATTGTACATTTGATATTTTGTCATCAAGTTTGTATCATTGTTTGTATCGTTGTTATTTTAGCATCATTCATTTTTTTTGTTTAATATTTTGAATTAGATTAATTTTATTTTAATTTTAGTTAGATTTAGTAATTTAGTTTTTAGCTTTTGTAATTTTCTATACGTTTTTATTTTTATTTTAAATATGTCAGTATAGTTTTTGTTACGTTTTCAATAATAAAAACAACATTTAATTAATAATTTTTCCAAATGAGTACATCTCTACATGTTCTGTTGGAAAATTCATCCTCAAGATAAATTCTTTAAATCAAAATGCAAATATCCATTTTACAAAAACCTGAAACCATTTTTGGATGTGTGCGTTATTGTTATTATGCAAGTAGTGTTAATAATACTCTAGATTGTCATCAGAGAAACGCCATGCTGGTGGTAGATATCTTATTCCACAGCTTCACTCTATAAAGGCTGAATGAACTGGGATGATGGAATGTCTTGTGAACAGGTGCATGTGTGTTTGTGGCTACAATCTATGGGGTGTTCATGGGCTAATAAACCTGCGTATAGGTGCACAGATAAAGAGTGTGTTTCTGAGAGAGAGGGTGAGATGGAAATGTTTCCATAATGGCCTCCAACAGACCTGCAATAAACCTCCCTTTTTTTATTATTCACCATTAGAAAAGCTTTAAGCGAAGACGCCCGCAAAAAGCCTGCATCCTCTTCTTCTTACCTTCTCTTATGGCTTAATTTACCCTCAAGCACTGTCAAGGGAAATTTGCTTGATGGAAAAAGTCAATAACGCGTAGCATGGGAGCCGCCAGTTATTGTTTCCAAATCATAAACAGGATCACATAAGCTAAATGATATCAGAGAATAATCGGGCGAGCGTGAGGGAGGGCCTGTGGAGGAGGGTAAAGAGAGGGAATGACCCATTGATGCTCTTTTGCCAGGCAGACTCTTTGGAAGGCCTAAAAATACAAGCCGTTTAACACTGATGGAGATGATAGTTTGTAGCCGTGTAGAATCAGTCTGCAGAGTTTAAGTCATTGTTTGTGTGAAGATACCTTAAGGTGTGCGTTTGGAGTCTTCTCAGATTAAGATAAAATGGGACCTACCTGACCTCCAGATGCAACACCAGCAAGCAGCGGTCAGCAATGTCCTGGAAGGATCTGGAGAGGTCAGTCAACGTCTGGAGTATCTGTTCTCGACTGCGAACATTCTCTGTGTTCACTTGAGCATCTGAGCCTGGGGACAGACCTTGAAAAAGACACAATAAAAGATAGTCTGAGTAACAAAACAAACCAGAAAGACATTTATAGCCATTATACCAACAAGTGGAAATACTTCCCAGACTTCCTAATAAGTAATGCCAACAAGTTCAACAAGCATATGTAGATGTGGTATCTGGGTTTCCACAAAAATTAAAGGCTCCAAAAAGTGGATTCGCAGAAGAACCATTTTGGGTCCGTTCAAAACTCTACTTCAGTGAACAGTTCTTAGTGTGAAGAACATTTTAATAATCTAAAGAACCTTTTTCCACTATAAGGATCTTTTGTGCAATTGTTCGTCAAACAATTTACACCAAAATTGGTGTAGGATTTACTTTGAAAGGATTTCCCTCCGAAACTGATCCCACAAATAATTACAAAGAGACGGCAAGCAACAATGAATTAAACATTAAAATTTTCTTGTAAAATACTTCAATAATCGTTGTTGTTGTTTTTTTACAGTGTAATCAATGATATGCAAGCACACATACGGCCACAGGACAACTATCAAACAGAAAAGTGTGTGCGTGTACGACACTAGGCGATCAATGAGGCACACGAGATGGCGATGGACGCTGACTTCCTGTAACTCTCTGTGGCATGTCTGCACTTCTGAAGGTCACATTCGCACACACACATATAACGGTGTGCAGAGAAGTAGTATGTGCGTGTGGACGTGTTTGCTTTGATGACGGGCGGCGGTTTGCTCACATGGCCCTGGGTCCCTTGTGTTTGTTCAGGAAAATGGCCACCGCCATTGAGCAATTATATACATACACACAGACCACTGTCAAAAGACATTTGGTAGTTAATTGCTGTCTTTCTATAACTCTTAGCAGGAAAAAGGTTTGTGGGAGATAAGCGTGTGTTTGGCATGGAATGATTAAAAATGCTTGAAGACAAGAAGTACAAATAGAGCAGTGATGACCAGGTGGTAGATTAGAGGCACTGGGCCACCAAGGACTGATCTGTAAGAGCACAGAAAATTCCCCAGATGTGACGTCCCGCGGATAACAGAACTGTGCGGGCAGTAATAACAAGAAAAGGTTTTATTTGGCAGGGAAATTAAAACTGAGTACCAAATAAGCGATTACTTTTTGCCATCTTATAATTACATCTAAAGAGATGTGCTCACCTACAAATTAAGTTCAACCATAATTTACTCACCCCTTTATGTCCTTTTAAACCTGCATGACCTTATTTCTTTTGTGGAACACAAAAGGAGATGTTTTAAAGAATGATCATGCTGCTCTTTTTCATAGAATGAAGGCAGACAGAGATACGGTATTTGAAGACATGTCACACCAGGTTTGATGCTTATGATGCCAAATAACATTGTTTCTTGAGGGTCTCATAACCAAAGTTGAATTTGTAGAGGCATACAGTGAAGAAAATAAGTATTTGAACACCCTGCTATTTTGCAAGTTCTCCCACTTAGAAATCATGGAGGGGTCTGAAATTGTCATCGTAGGTGCATGTCCACTGTGAGAGACATAATCTAAAAAAAAAAATCCAGAAATCACAATGTATGATTTTTTAACTATTTATTTGTAAGCTACAGCTGCAAATAAGTATTTGAACACCTGAGAAAATCAATGTTAATATTTGGTACAGTATCCTTTGTTTGCAATTACAGAGGTCAAACGTTTCCTGTAGTTTTTCAACAGGTTTGCACACACTGCAGGAGGGACTTCTCACCTTTCTTAGGATCATTGAGACCCCACGAGGTGAGATCTTGCATGGAGCCCCAGTCCGAGGGAGATTGACCGTCATGTTTAGCTTCTTCCATTTTCTAATGATTGCTCCAACAGTGGACCTTTTTTCACCAAGCTGCTTGGCAATTTCCCCGTAGCCCTTTTCAGCCTTGTGGAGGTGTACAATTTTGTCTCTAGTGTCTTTGGACAGCTCTTTGGTCTTGGCCATGTTAGTAGTTGGATTCTTACTGATTGTATGGGGTGGACAGGGGTCTTTATGCAGCTAACGACCTCAAACAGGTGCATCTAATTTAGGATAATAAATGGAGTGGAGGTGGACATTTTAAAGGCAGACTAACAGGTCTTTAAGGGTCAGAATTCTAGCTGATAGACAGGTGTTCAAATACTTATTTGCAGCTGTATCTTACAAATAAATAGTTAAAAAATCATACATTGTGATTTCTGGATTTTTTTTTTTTTAGATTATGTCTCTCACAGTGGACATGCACCTACGATGACAATTTCAGACCCCTCCATGATTTCTAAGTGGGAGAACTTGCAAAATAACAGGGTGTTCAAATACTTATTTTCTTCACTGTATAAACATGAGGTTTAACAGAAATGGCAGAGGCTAAGATTATAAGTGAAAATGACTTAAATGTCATTAAGTTCCTCACAAAAATCATTTAGCTTCAAAAGATTTAAAATATAGCATGCAGATGTCAGGATGAAGGTAAAAGGGATGAAGCGAGGACTCAATTGTGGAGAGTTTATTTGAATTAAAAAAACAACAACAACAGAAACTATCCAGTTGGGGAAAAATTATGACCAGCAGATGGACTGAACTGGGCAAAACAAGGGAGGGCTGAAAAAGGCCAGGCACACTGACAACACATAACGAGAAACATTAGACAACGAACTGGCACAGGACTGGAAACAGAATAAAGCAGAATAAATAGGGAGCAAACAAGACAGGTAACGAGAGAGAGCAGGGCTGGGTCCAAAAATCACAAATGGGACAGCCATTTGTAATGGGGTCCGAAATCATGGTGGACATTATCGAGTGCACTCATTCAATCCCACAATGCACCGCAATAAAAAGTGTACAACCGATGTACCCTCAACGGCTAGAGAATACCCATAATGCACTGTGACGGTCTGACCAGATGATGTCGTCCGCAGCTGAATCATCCATCCATCCACTTTCCAAACCGCTGGTCTAATGTGGCTACAGCATAATGTCATACAGGAATAATTCCTTTTAAATTGATTATTAAATAGTTTAATTAAGGTTTATACATCCATGACAGAGTTCAAGATAAATCTTTTCACCTTACTACTGGAGCTGCAAGTTTGCTAATTTTCAAATGATTATTCAACAGCGAGCATAAACTATGCAAAAGAGGCAGTCCTTCCAGCGCACTTAGTGTCCGAATTTCCTTCACTCCTTCAAGTGGACTATATTAGTGGAGTAATGTAAGCTAGGGAATAGTGAATGAGGGTATAGGGGGCGATTTTGAACACAGACCAGGTGGGGCAACTGAACCAATAATCAGATAACAAGATGGGCGGGGTTAAGACAATAGACAGAAGAGCACATGGCACAAAGTAACAAAAATGACAAGCCATGTGCTGCGAAAAACAAGTCAAAACATAACATGAAAGAACGTGACATTAAGTCGAATAAATGAATTTGAATAAATCTGTATATCTGTACATATAAACCTTGATTGTTTATTATAATTAACATTAACTGCTTTTGCACAGCCAGCCAAAGTAAAGCTGTTTTACCAGTTTGGCTGCTGTTTATTAAAGTCAGTTCATCATTTAAGTGAAATTGGAACTGAGCCTTTCATGAACAGCATGATCCAGACATTCATGGAAACCGATGCTGTACGCCAATTAACCTGCAAGTTTGAATTATGCAGTTAGTCTGAATTCCATCCATGAGTGGAGCTGGTTGTCAAGTTGTGTGTTTGTTAACACAAGTGTGCTCATGTATACACATACCAACTGTCGGTGAACGAGTGAGTGCAGCGGCATGTGGCAAAGCATGGCTGCTCTGTTTAAAGTCTGAGTGTGCCAGGACCCCCTGCCCCAGACCCCCACTGGGGGTGCGAGAGAGAGATGGGGCCTGATGCCCATCGCCTCTGAGCTCATCCCGCCACGATGGTGTGATCAAGGTCACGCCACATGGGGCCGCCAATTTTGAGTCACAAACAGACCGCTGAATGTCTTCTTCTGTCTTCCTTTAACTTAAATGTCTTTTATCGGAGGCTGTACGCTGCGTAGATGTGTGCTGTGTGCGTGAGTTGGGCTCATCCAATTATTTTCAAATCCTATCTCGCCTAAGCGTCTGTTCGATGCCATCTGTGAGAGGGTGGCACTCATAAAGACAGAGAGAGAAGGAGAGAGTGGAGATCAATCATTCGCTGATACCCTTCCCCACGACCACATCCCACTGGCAGTCGGGGTGAAGCTTAAGCCCAAAAACTGCTGTCGAAAAACGGCATCATCTCACCGCACACCTCCCACAGGCTGTTAAACACAGCGCTCTAATAAACAAGATATCTGACCTCTGCGGCAGCAAAGGGAGAGAGAGACGAAGAGAGATAAAAAGAGAGACTGAAGCCTCATGAATGATGCATGTGATTGGCTGAGAGCGTTAATTATTCGGCTGCAGTATCAGCAGTGACATCTGCATGGGGAGAGCCAAGGTCTGTCTGCTGGCGACCTTTGACCTCACTGCGTCAGCACTTTGACTCGCTGGCTAAGCCTTCAGGACAGAACTTGAGAGGAGAGAGAAAAAACCTACTTTGAGTAGGTGTCTTTCGGTAAAAGCTATTCCAGAAATTAAAGTGTGTCTGTGTGTATCCACAGACATTATGCTAATAGATGGAAAGCAGACCTTTACTGTCGGCGATAAAGGTACTTTTTAAAACTCTAAAAATGAACAGATCGCTTGACCCAAGAGTTACTCTTTCTTTGGCACTAAAGGCTATAAAAGCTCAAAGCTCTGCGTCTGTTCAGCGATATGAGAGCGCTGAATCTCCCGAGAGCTATAGGAAGCTGGATTTGGAAGCATGTGAAAGGAAGAGGGTTGTTTGGACAACAGTTCTGCCTTTTGTCTGTCGAGCCTAGGCAGGTATAAGGTGGTTAGAGGTCTTGCTCAAAGGCACGAGGGTAATGGTCAGAGAAAAACTCCTAAGATAAAACTTAACCTGGGGCCAAAGAAAGTCAGTTCACTTGGCAGCTATCTTGGGCAGCTATTTTCTAGTCATGCGAGTAGGCTACAGCTCCCATTTACATGAATAGAGAATAGAAACTGTGTATGTGTATGGAATCAGAAATAAAATCTAAGAAGAATGAGATCCTAAAATTAGCTTTTTAAGCTCTAAATTTTGTCAAACCTCTTTATTGTCGGCTCTTTTAACTTAAAGTGCAAGGTTACCATCAGAACATAGTGAGCGGTGCAGTTTTCCCCATTCAACTCTTTCTTTCTTTCTTTCCTTTATTTATATAGCACAAGTAAACACAACAGAAGTTGACCACTGTGCTTCACACAACACAATTTCAGCAAGATGAATAAAAATATCATTCAGACTACATGAGGAAACATAAATAAATTTAAAATTGAAGAAATGCATGTTCCAAAAGATACACCTTTAGATTGAGTTTGAACTCATATAAAGAAGATAGCGATCTCAAGGAGACAGGGAGGCTATTCCACAACCTAGGACCGACAACGGCAAAAGCTCGGTCGCCTCTAGACTTTAAACGTGAGCGTGGCTGGGACAAATTTTGGTTACTCATGGACCTTAAATGCCTCCCAGGTATATTAACATTTACCAGTTCGGACAAATAAGAAGGTGCAAGACCATTTAAGGATTTAAAAACAAACATCAGTATTTTCATGTCAACTCTGTAACGCACCGGCAGCCAATTAAGAGACAATAAAATCGGAGTGATATGTTCATGTTTACGAGTCCCAGTCAGGAATCTGGCAGCAGCATTTTGGACCATTTGAAGCCTTGCAATTGAAAACTGGGGTAGTTCTACATATAAGTAATTACAATAATTCAGACGGGATAAGGCGAAAGCATGTATAACTTTTTCAAGCTCTATGGATGATAGAAAATGCTTTACTCTAGATAATAGCTTCAAGTGAAAGAAACCACTGTGTTTATGTGTTTCTCTAAAACCACTCCCAGACTCCTGACCGTAGGTTTAACATCCCAGTACAGGTCTGCGGGATTAAAAGTATTATTTGTTTCTCCTAAGGAGGGGCCTGACAACTCTCTACGAATGATCTCTTTCTTCCTGCTAATGCTGATACTACTCAGGTTTGAACCATGTTTTTTTGCTTCACTTAATACTTAAGACAGAACGAGAGGAGTAATGTTAGTGAGAGTTGGAATCTATCTGTAGCTGGGTTTCCATCCACATTTCATGTGAAATACGCATAAAAATGCATACATTTGCTTGAGGCAGAAAACACGTGACCAAAGAAATCGTTTAGAAAAGAAAATCATTGGATCAGTATCATCTCACAGCATCTCAAATTCATTCTGAAATGCCGGAGCAAAAGCCTGTCATCAAAATGATTGGCCGCTATTACCTTCAGACACGTTGTCGCTCCAGACGTAAGGCATCCACTGCACCTATTTATATCCGCAAGCTCAAAACTGCAAATAATTTACTATGTATAATAATAAAAAAAAGCCATAGCGGCTTCCACATTGGCAACAACATTTATTTCTATTTTATGTCAATTTGCATTTTTTTTTCTTCTAGGACATGGAATGGAAATGATGAACTGTTGTTGTGATATTCAGATTTTAATTTACAGCATTCACATACTGCAAATCAAATATCTCCATCTTTACTACACAAAAGTCTGAAAAGGCAAAACATACAAATAGTGTTAAGAAAACCCCCAGACAGACACACACAAAAGGAAGAACACACAAAAACACACATGTCCTGTGGAAACAGGGCTCTGGGCACAGATAAATTCAGGGAAGATTTCATGTTATTGAAAAGATCCCAGATGAGCGATGAGACACAAACTGTCTTCACGACCAATCAAAGCTCATCGATTTCTACCCAAACGGTCGGTGCAAGAACGTGTCCTAGTGCCAAATCAAATTTAGATTACATTAAGATTCAACACCATGACACTAAATAGCAGGAATCTCACGCATCTTATCGCAGAGGTTCGAGTGTTTGTTTTAGCAGAGGTTGGAGGGACGGAGATTGAGCAATGCCACGGATTAAACTCACTGAGACAAGGACAAGGTCTCATTGTCAGTCTGACAAACCGCCGGACATTCTTTGTGGAATACTTCTAGCACATAAACGCCACATCAGGGTGGTCACAGGTGCATAAAGGATGTCTCTTCCTGAGCACGGTGGGCCTGCGTTTTAGAAAGACAAGGGCAAAAGGGCTCTTTCTCTCACTCTCCCTCTCTAGGAACTCTCTTCACTCGATCCACTTCAAAGCTTAGTCTCTGGTGGTGAGACGCTGTTTAATCTCCCCCACATTACACTGGCAAACGTGTTTTAGTCTGCAAGACAAGACAGGAGAAAATGACTTGTTCATACCTGACTGGCTCCATAATATAAAATCCAATTTAAGGGGGGGTTACAGAGATAAGGGTTTCCGTCGGCGACGGTCCCATCAGCTCAGCAAACACTAAATAATGAACAATGCTGAAGCTGTCCCACCATGATAAAACACTCCATTACGGCTTCTGCACAGAACTAATGGTAATTACACCACGTCCTCCACCGCGCTCTTATTGAATTTTTATCTGCTGTGGACGCGAGTCGCTCTGAAGCAGTCTTTACCCAAAAAATAGAAATAACAATAGTTTTAAAATAGCTTATTTACAGATTTCAGTGAAAGAAGTGGAGGAAATTCGGAAGGCATTGTGTGAAGTTTCACCGATGTGACGTCAAACATCCAGCGCTGAAGTTTCATTGAAGTCTAGGAGTAAAGCTCAATATTCTCAATAAATTTCAAGTCAATGTGACAATATGTAAGAATAATTTAAAAAATGATTTACACAGACATTTCCCTGCTTATCTTTCATGAGGCTCAATCAGTTATTCTGTGAAAGTAATAAAATGTATTTATTCAGTTCTGATAAAGGGATGAGGTTCAGAAGTTGGAGACACTGGGATTTAAACCTAATTTAAACCTGGAAATGAACAGTTTAAAAAAAAAAAGGAGACATAGCAAACACTAAGATTACTCAAATTTGTCAGTATTTCGATTCAAATGATCACTAAAAGGTTTGGATGATCATTTATTCTGTAAAGGAAAAATAATAAATTAGAAAACGTTTTGACACAATACATGGCGACACATACTTTGACCATTTCCAGCCAAACATATACAGTAAACACACTCACTGCAGCTCCGGGGCAGGTTGCTGAAGAAGCCCCTGAGGCGGGTGGCGAGCCACTCCATGCTCTCCTGCAGGTTAGCGAGAGCCTTCAGATCACTGACGTCCCGCAGAATCTCATTCTGAGGAATTAACTTGTCACCCAGATTCCCTGTCAAAACCTCAGACTCCTTGGCAAATGCCGCCCTGTGAGAGACAGAAAAAGAAATAATGAACATTTCCAGCATTAAAAAAAAGCCTCACTTGTGTTTAATCATTATTCCGTATGGTCTGCTGAATGTGGCCATGGCGTCGATACAGATTGATTTTAATAACAGCTCAGCACAACTGTGCTGTCTGTGGTGGACGTTAATTAAACCAGTGCTTAGAAGTGAAAAAGATCGGTAAAGGTGAAGCATGTCAATTTTTCATGTTAAAATATTTATAGACCAGTTTATTGAGTCATTTAAAAAGTCACTTTTAAAAGCGTAAATAAATTGCTGTTTCTGGAGACATGTCCATTTTCTTGGCTCCACAAGTACTGAGCGTTTGGGGTAGGAAAACCTGTTTGTCCAAACGGATGGGCAGCAGAAGTGTTTGGGAAACTAGTTTGGATTCATTATTTTTATTATTATTATTATATTTGCGATATTACACATTGTTCCTCTAAATGACACTTTAAAAAAAAAAGTACATGAATGAGCTAAACGAAAAAATAATAGGTGGAAATATTTTTTGCAATTTTTTAATTTTTTAAAGTTTGTTATTCTCTTGTATTTTTTTTATCCTCTTACCCATTACCCCTTTAATTCACATAACTTGCAAAACTAAACTGAATTTTTTTATTTTTTTTTCATTCTCATAACCACAGCAGCAGTTGACGCTCAGCTTCACGGGTACATTCAGACGAATGAAGCTGAAGCAAATCTATAAAGTCAGAATTTTCTTTGACCTCCTCCTAACAGTTCTGTGATGAATGTGGTAGGAAAAATATCCACGTGGCTCATTTCTGAACGCTGTGAAATACTTTAAGATAAAACGCAGCGTCTATTGAACGGAAGACTTTTTAACAAGCTTTTATCACTCTGTATAGCATTGCCATACATGTGGCGTAATCCCTCTTTAGCTGATGAAACTGTCAGGGTCATTTATATGATAAAAGCCTCCTGCTCGCCGTCTGCATTTAGCTTCAACAGGTCGGCTAGATTGGATTTTTCTGCCCCAAATAACCAGTTCATTTATTTATTATACAATTGCAGGCCATGGCACATCTAAACCGACGGTAGAACACTTTGACGGCAATTTTGATAAAAATGGAGCGCCCCACCCCACCCAATCACAATCTTGTCCAATCACAGATTTCCTCATACTTGTGTCTTCTTTCATTTAAGTGTGCACTTGAGAGGAAAAGAGAGAAAGGGAGGCAGATAGAGTGAGCAAGTGAATCCGAAACAGAATTGCGTGTGTGTTCGGGATGCTGGAATGTTACGGCAGATAGTGTGATTGCCTGCAGTTGAATTTGTTCTTGTTCAAAGATGTCAGCCTAAGCTATAAGGGCTAGATTTCACCCTTTGTTACACAGGACCCCAGCAGAATACCAAAATGCATTGAGGTCTGGCAAAAAAAAAAAAAGACCTTCATTTTCGACGAAGTGCAATTTTTGGATCGAGTACATAAGTGTGTTTATTGATCTATTTACAGGACGTAAAGGCCTGCAGATCTGTGTTACACAGCACATAACCGCCGTCTCCTGCTCGGATGTGAGCTGATAGGAGTTGTCCGAGTGTGTTTGTATATACTGTGTGCTCTGTGATGAATCTGTGTGGAGAGCTCACATTGGGGACAGTGTGTATTTGTATTATGTATGTGTATATTAGCGTGTGCTCTCACCGTGTGAAGTCCTCTTCTTCTTCTCTCTTCTGTCTGAGCTGTCTGGGTTGGGTCATGCTGGCCCAGTTGGGCAGAGACTGCAGCAAACGGCTGATGTCTTCATCTTTAGCCCAGGATGCACTGATGGTCAGCTTCTCCTCGCACTGTACGATACCCCTACAACACACACACACAACACACAATAATCTCAACAACACTTCAGGATTGAAATAAACTGTTTTTAATTCAACTTTGGGAACATGTAAAATTGTGAGTACCATTTTACTTTTCAGCCTTATATTGAGATATTAGATTTTTTTTATGTTTTTTAGAAATATTAAATATAATCTAAGATATATTTATTATATAAAAATGTCACAAAATGTTTAAATCTTTAAAATTTAAAATATTTATTATATTATATTATTACAGGAATAAAGCCAGATTCATATATAATAATATATATATTTTTTATATTATATTATATTAGCTCTACAGTTCAATGTGTTTGTAAACGTGCTAAACACATTATATAATACTCAGATGATAATGTGCACAGCAATAGCTAAAAATATTATGAAATTAATATACTGATTTGTTAAGTGCTATATAATGATTTGTTAATGACTTGTAAATGGAAGATATAAAGTGTGATGAAACTGCGTAAGGAGCTAAATTAGGAACAGAGTCGGTGATTGGCTGAGGGATTAAACAAGCTCCATTTCACTCCATGTCTCAGAATTTCTAAAATATGTAAATGAACCATAAGTTCAGATAAATCTCTTCAGTATTGCATAAGCAGGCCATTAAAAGTGTGCACTGGATGACAGCTGAACACGGTTCCACAGAAGAGTATACAGAGAGGCAGACAAGAGCGTGGATGAATAAACTGTTATTGTCTGCGATGTGTAAAATGATTGAACAGGTCATGTAGAACGAAATGCGGTGCGTTTCACCTATCTTATGGCTGAGAACGAGAGAGATAGAACAAAAGAAAGACAGAGGAGGAGACAAAGAGAGGGACAGATTGGTAGCATGTGATTATTGTGTGAGGAAACGGCTGCCTCTGCACTTTCTACCCATGATTGAGTTCAGTCCAGATCCCTGCTGACTTACACATATGTGAATCGGACACACACACACACTTTCACTTAAACACATGAGCAGACCAATCATCCAGTGTTTCTAATACCAAGGTTTTCAGACATCCGTAGACCCCCTGGGGATCTGAGATCCTGGTACTGCAGCGAGTATATTGAGAAGTAAAACAGGTTTTCCTTTATTTTAAAGAAATGTCTATTAGAATTAACATTAATGAACGATCTAAGGCATTATGTAATAATGTTATATAATGTTCTTTAGAAATTTTCCATCAGTCAGACTAATTTAAATAGGACACTTGTCTTTTTGAACTATTCATTAAAAGAGCCAGCACATAGGCATTTGTTCAGGAAACAGACTACACTGGCAGCGCTGTATGTTTTTAATTCACTAAAAAGAACCACTTTATAAGATTAATTCGTTCAAGAACTCGACTACACTGGACGCACTGTATGTTTTTGATTGATTTGAATCAGAACTACACGTTGCGTTGTATGTTATTGCCGGCAGCCTGCCAGGTCAGCTCAACAGAAATACATTTGTCGCCATTATGTTGTAGCATCCTTTTTATTGCATCACATTCAATACAGACTACAAACTCACATTCTCAAATACGATTTTGTGTGTAATAGTATTATTACCTGTAAGCAGAATTGCAGATCTCCTTGTACTCCTTGAGCTTGTCACAGACCATCTCCAGGAACTGGTTGGAGTACGCACTGAGATCCTGCATCAGACTCATTAGATCCTGAATTGACTTCTCCACAACCACAGTGCTCTGAAAACACACACAAACACACACACTCAATATAATACACTCTGAAGTCAGGGCATCACCTCTATTCGTTTCTATGAATCAGACGATTGCTTTAGAAACTCTAAATGTCGCTGTTGTTAAGGTGCGAGGGGAGATTCTGGTCTGAGGTCAGGGTTGAGTTTAAGGATGACCAGTGCAGGCGCCCTCTATAAAGTACCGTGATAGACTACAGAATGCTGCAGTCTATCAGCTCAATTGCTCGCTTTTGAGCAAACAAGTCAAATAGCCCGAAAAACAAGCACGATCCAAACCCTCCATTCACCTGTCAGAGCCGGACAACTCTGCTACGGTAAAAGAAGCACCACGATACAGAAACATATGACCAGGGATATCACTTTATATGTGTGGCAATGACAAACCTCCACTTGTCCACATCATCCTTCAGGCACTTCCTCTCTTACCATTTAACGATTGCACCCTGCCATCAAAGCTAATGATGCTAATAGCAAAATAACTCTCCGCTCAAACAGAACCGAAGCCCAGGCACAAAACAGAACCACATTTTAGCGCTATGAAGGGGCCAAAACAAAAGAGCATAGCCACCAACATTTGGCTGCATTTCTAACGCCAGTAGTGACTGACTGAAAGTGACAGCGAGTGTTAGCACGTCATTGGCAGGAGGATAGTAACGGTGTTGCCTACTCCACGGAATCGTAGTTTACTTGTGGCACTGGCACAAATGCACTGTTTAATTGGACTCAGCACTAACTCAATCCGACCACATCATGAGCCATCCTGCACAGCAGGGGGCAGCGGCGAGTGCCCCGAGTAGTTTGTTCTTATTAGCGCATTGCTGTACATTTGGTGTACAATCTGCTAATACACATATCACTGCCTGCTGCTTGCGCCCCCTGCCTGAGCCCCAGGGGCGGAGAGCGAAGTAATGATCCGTGGCACTGCCCTGGCCCATCAAGCTCTCTAGCAGTAAACTGCACCAGGGAACCGAGAGGGCTGGGAGAGAAACGACTCAGCGGGGGAACGCTAGCCTTCAAAGCTATGCCCCTGGTCACACTGGAACAAGTCCATCAACGCCATAGTGTATCCGATTATGTGTGTGAAAGAGCGTCTAGAAAAGGTTGGCATGGTGACTGGAAACTGAGAATAGAACACATCTCTCAGAAATATTTAGCATTTTGATGATAATCAATATATTTATCCAAATGGAGAAAAATATAGTGACATGTATTTAAACTATGTATATGTATGTATATATGTGATGTTACTAAAATAAAAAATAAAAAAGGTATAAAGAGCACATTTTTGTGCGTATTTTGAATACTAGCATATATATATATATAAACACATACATAGAGTTAAAATATTTCTCCATAGTAAAAATATATATATAAAAAAATGACACCATCATATACAGTACACAAATGCATATCTCCATATTCCATTATCCATAGATAAATATTTCATATATAGAGAGATCAAAATTTAAAGGGATACTTTAAAGAGATGTGTATTTAAAATGGGTAATTTATGAAGAAATTTGCAATTATTTTTGAATTTGGAGCTTTCTAGACTGAGAAAAGCCAGAAAATGTATTTTTGGCTTATGTAGATGAAAGACAACAACTCCCAGAATGCACTTGCTTCGCTGCCCTAGGAGGCCACGCCTACCGGTAACAGAGCGCAGTAGTTAAACAACAAGTCTAGGCTACTAGTGAGTCTGTGATGAGTCTGCCCAGAGATCGCCCAAAATGTCCGGGATTCGGCTTTTGCGTTCTACAGTTGCCATAAAACAATAGCCTAGAGGCTTGTTTTGAACACTTTTGCACAAAATTAATGTTAGGAGGAATTATATATATATTTTTTAAAATATATCATTTATATGCACCAATATAACAATATATGCACAACTTTACCTACATATATTTTTTACTTGTATCATTTAAAAATGCAACACAGAGACTTCTATGGGCATTTATGAGTAATGACCTCACAGATTCATGAATCAGACTCAAACATTCCAAAACTACTTAATGTTAATGAGGTTTAAATGAGTAAATAAGTCTTTGCGATCTCATAAGTCTGGCTGGCCATGACACAAAGAGAGAGATTGTGAAACTACCGTGGCAAGTCAATAGTCAAATAAAAAAGTGCATTAAAATCATAGTCAGTGTTTATGATGTTCGTTCATTTTACATTGCCAATATAATATTGAATAGATCATGCATTTTCGATATACTGCTCACGCCTAATAAAAGCTATGACCAGACAAATATCATACAAGAAGCTGCAATATTTGGTCTCTCTTTCCCCCTCTCATTTATGAAGCTCAATATTTCCCAGTAAACAAAGTCTCTAAGCTCCATTATTCAAGTAACAAATGCCCCAGTGCTCTGCGGCACATGTCTAATTCTCCTCATTTAACACACTCATTCGTCTTAGCCCCAGAAATCATTAAAAAGTAATCAAGCTCCAGAGAGAGAGAGAGAAAGAGAGAAGGAGAGGAAAATAGAGTGAAAGGATGGATAGAAGCCTCACAAGTGAAACAGACAGACAGACGGCGAGAGCTTTAGAGGAAAATCAAACCAGCAGAGGTTCTCTTGTCTCATTGCTAGCAAAATCCTTCCTTTCTACTTAAATATCACAGTGTGCCATGGGAGGTTTAAGATCTGTTGCTGGAAATTTCTGCATCTCCTGACCCATTCTTACTCAGCTCACACTACAGAGCACCTTTGAATTCTTCCTGGAGTACGTCCAGCCACGCCAGCCTTGATTACAGTCCTCCAAAAATGAGCAGAGCTGCTGGAGGGAGTGTTTGCTAATGGCACAAGGTTTAGCGCAGTATAAATGAAGAGAGTCATAATAATGAACGCTCAGCGTGCAGTGGGACTCGACTGGTGAGCGTCAATGAGAGGGAAACACAACACGCAGTGGAGCAGAGAGAACTTAACGCACATGCTTAGGGAACACTCAGAGGCCTGGAGTGTGTGTAGAAACACACAAATCACACACTCTCTCTCACAGAATGACTAGTAAGAACCGTGAGCAGAAATGGCAGAGCTCTTCATAATGGCTGCCAAGTAGATTCAGCTCAGCTCCACCCAAAACACACAATATATTGATTTATGGACATGAAGACAGTATTAATATAGACAATAATACTACTACTAATAATAATAGTGTTACGTATGGTCTGAGTTTCAGTTTAGTTTACATTGTATTCTGAGTTGGTTTTGCACCATTTCCTGTTCTGTTTCCTGTGTTAGTATTAGTTTCCATGGTTACTCATTGTTTGATTAATGCACTGAACCTATTTCTTCTTTCGTTCATTGGTTTACTGTATATTGTTTTCTGTTTTTAGTCTGTCAGTAATATTTAGTCGTTCTATTCATGTTTTTTTTTTAGCTTTTTGGATCCTGAGTATCTTTGTGAGTTTGTAAATAAAAATAGACCGCTGCAAATAGATCCTGTTCATCTCATCTCTGCGTCAACCAACCATGACAAATAGTTATTGTTATTATCATTGCAATCATAACAATAACAATTATTTAGATCATACATGTCCAATATATTAATATCGTTTATTTAGACCGCTGAAGTACATGCATATTTAATCTTATTAAAAACATAATTTATTTTCTTTCGTACTGAAGTACCAAGTCAAATCCCGTTCCTACTTTTATTTAAAGTAGACAAAAATAATAATGTGAAGTATAATTAGCTTACTGTATGTAACTGTGTTTGTTCTTGTCAAGAGAGTCTTTGACCTGAAATAATGCATTATAATTATGTCACAACTGTAGTTGAAGTCAAATTTGAACATGGTCAGTGATCAAGCTTTAAATAATTATATGTAAATGTCAAACTACTGTATACAATTTAACAATTTAATAGATTTCAAGATCTGGTATCCTAGAATCCTACATAGTCACGTCATTGAGGAAACTTGTGGTTAAAAAACCTTCTTTACACAGTTTGTGCTTCAAAGTTACTTTAATGAGAACATTCCCACTGTCTCTTGATATAATCAGTCAATGTGAAAAGCTGTCTTTCTTTACTTTCATTTAAATGAGGAAAGTTTTGACTAGATACTTTGACTTTTAATTGAGTAAAATTTAGACAGAAAACCGTTTTACACCCATGCAGCGTAAGCAGAGATCTATTTATACAGTTCCAGCTGATGTACTGAGATACTGTAAGAATACAGTAATGCATTTTAAACTCTGCCTTAAATTTTAAATAACTGAGTGATGTAATTTATTCTATTGAACATTCATTAAACATACGTAATTAGATCATATTTATAATATTAATATGTATTGTAATGCCAGAAGAGAGTGGGCTCCACTCCCAAATAATTATTATTTTACATCTACAAAGTACATATTTCACAAGTCAATTTAATGTATATATAACCTTTAATTTATTAAAAGATGAATGAATGAATGAATGAATGAATGAATGAATGAATGAATGAATGGGCTCCACTCTCAATTAATATTGTATTAATTTTCATGACTTCTCCATGCCTGGAAGTCACATTTTAAAATCCCTTAAAATTACTTGGTTTTCCTATTCAGAATGGATGACAAGCAGGTGGACAGATGTTGAGATGAGCCTGTGTGTGTGTGTGTGTGTGTGTGTGTGTGTGTGTGTGTGTGTGTGTGTGTGTGTGTGTGTGTGTAAAAAAGGTTCACGGGCCATGGGTTTTCTCCATTAATCCAGTTCTGACCCCATAGCAAAGAGTTCAGAGCATTTAACCCGAACCGTTCCGGCACTTCAATTACACCATACACACACACACACACACACACTGACAGATACAAACATTTATACAATGGTGTCCGTATATGCAAAGACTGGCAAAATGCTTAGTAAATTAATTTGGAAGAGCAATCTCTTTTGGTCGTAGAGGTGAAAAAAACATGCAGAAACACACAAGCCTCTCCAGGGTAAAGGAGTGTAATGCATGAGAAGGGCAGCGGTGCGACAGTTCATTCATCACTGTCAGTGTGACCGTACACCACTGAGACCCACAGACATGCACACACATGCCAACATGACCCTGCCACTCAACCGCAACGCAACTGTATGGACAGATGCAGATGAAGGAGCTTGCTTCTGTTGCTCTTTAAAGGGTTAGTTCATACAAAAAGAAAACGCTGTCACAATTTATTCAATCTCATCTCGTTCCAGACCCGTATGACTTACTTTCTTCAATGCAGAACAGAATGTTTGTGTCACATTTTTTTTATACAATGTAAGTGAATGGATAGTGGGACTGTGAAGCTCCAAAAAGGACGAAGAGCACCATAAAAGTGTCCCATGCACTATATTTCAAATGTTTTGAAGTCGTACGAAATATTTAAACATTTAAATATTCACATGTTTAAATATGAGAGCAATTTTAGAGGGAAAGAATAAGGGGAATACATTTATTTAATTTATTAGATTCTATTTTATTATTATAATTTTTTTTTTTTTTAAGTATTACATTTTAAAATATTTATCATCACCATAAAATCATTTATCATTACATTTTATAAAGGGAAGATTTTATACAAAGTTAACCATTCATTATTGTAAGAAAAAGACCAGGTTAGAACATTTTACTGAAAATCTGTTATACAGGAACAACATGGTGAATAAGTCATGAATTTTTTTTTCTGCGTGAACTATTCTTTCACGTCTATATTATTCTACGTCTGACATTGTTTGAGTCAGACTGAGGTGAAGTACAGGCCAAACACTCAAGCGCAAACTGCAAACATGCATGACATATGTGCAACAACAAAATGTAAACCTGTCATTTCTTCTAAAGTGCGGTGTGTGACTGACAGACTCGACCAGCAAAACAAAACTGAGCGGCACAAAAGCGCCAGGACTGCACTTCAGGATTAAGCCTGTTATATTGGAAGTGATTTAAATAAAGGTACACCGAACAAATTAATATAACAGTGTTCAATCCAAATGTAAATCCACATTCATCACAACTGAGGATCAATCTAAGGGCATAAACAGTGTGTTTATGGGTATGTGTGCGTGCATTGGGTTCAGTGCGAGCTTCTACCAAATCAAGAAAGAATTTGTGCCAAAAAATCATAGGTTATGATTTAACACACAATCTTTGACAAGAAAAACAAAGACATTGTGTGCCCACCTCTAACATTGTTCCTCCAAACACACTTACTATCTCTAACTTCTTTTTCGGAGTTCACTTCACCATAATAATAGGACCACACATAAATCCATCATAAATGTAGCAGCACTGAGATTCAACTTTATGCTTATTTCTCAATAACGCACACATGCTCACATACACCCCCTGAAATAGAGCCATATGGGGCTAATGGTGCAGAGAGGGGAACAAACAGAAGGCAATGATATACACATTATCATTATGGAACGGATGTTTGTGTACACACATATGCACACTGAAACCCTGCAGAAACACCCCAATGCACTGGAAATATATTAAAATGACTTAAAACAGCCAAAGTCTGCACTCTGAGCAGTTCTCAAATTCAAAGTAGGCCTAAAGAAATGCCTGCTTTTCTTCACTTGGCCTGCTTTACAGCATATTTGGCTACATTTGAACTTTTTTCTTGCCTTCCTTAGGCAGAGATTAGCTCTTCCACACTGTCAGTTCAGGTAGGGGTTTAGCCCAAGTTTAGGCCAGTGTCTGTGGGAGAAGACCATTGGTGGAAAGAGGGACTGTGTTCGGTCCACAGGTGAAGAAACACTCAGAAGGTAATTTTGGTGCAGTCGAGGCACAAAAAAATAATGCTGTCCTGAGGGAGGAACCCAAGTCAGAACAGAGGAGTTCTGAGGTAACGACAGAAAGGAAAAAGCAGAAGAAAAAAAACAGGAGAAGGTGACTGCCATAAAGGACAGAAGAAAGAGTGCACACTGCATCACTGTCAGCTGGATCTTGATAAATTTCATCAGTTGAATTGAAAGGACTGCAGTCTTTTGAAGTAATGACATGAATTTACCACATTAATCTGGTTCAGGTCTTGAGTTGGCTGACCAACACTTTAAGGCGGAGGTTCTCAAACTGCAGGGTGTGAAGAAAGGTTAGAAGGGGCCGTGGAAAATGATTTATTGTCATCATGGAAAAATGACTCTATATAGCCTACTTATATAGCGTATATAGCGTTAGAAATCAATCATTCATTAAACACTAAATTATTGTATGGATTCTGATGTCTGTATTTCCTGTAACTTTATATTATAATGTCACTTGATCGACCATGAAGTCATCCATGGTGACATAGGCGTTCTCTATTCAGACGCGTCATATGCATCTGTGACCTTTGAGAAAAGACACCTTCGATATCTGTTTAAAAAGATTTCCCAATCCCATTCTATAATGGATTAAAAGTAAATAAATGAATTATAAATAAAATAAAACAAAATATTCCATACATAATCACGGTAACTTTTTGATCCTGATGTGCATATGTGTCTCTGTACAGAGACAACTTCCAGCAGATATAAACAAGGTCTAGACAACACCATTCAAACCTGAATCGGTCTGTGATTGGCTGTTTTTGTGGTGATGAGAAGTCCCTAATAAAGGCACACACCGTCTGTGCCACACCAAGCTGTGCTCCTCTAATGGAGCCGAGCACTACAAGATGCCAATAAAAAATTTCACACACAGAACCATAGACACACACACACACAGAGAGAGAGAGAGAGAGAGAGAGAGAGAGAGAGAGAGAGAGAGAGAGAGAGACCCCCAAATATACCCCTCCACACAACACAGACCCTACAAACAAAAAGGTCACTCTCATTAGTTCAACTCTAGACTGATGTGCAGGGGTTCGTTTGTGTGTGTTGATGGTGAAAACAGTGTGATTAAAAAGGTCAGCTTCATTAGCAAAGCGCTGGTGGCGGCTCAAGTCCACATTTCAGAATGAGCTTTGACTGAATGGCAAAGACAGACAATAAATCACGTCTCTAAAACAGACTTGTAAATAAAACACAGCCCTGAATATTCTGAGAACATTATAGCTCCAACCATGAATAGGCATAAATACCTATACTGAGATCCGCTTTGTCTGAAATAACTTAATATTATAAATAATATTGGACATTTGTAGATTCCTGGAAAACAAGGGGCCTAATATTTCGGCAATTAAGATTACATTTTTTTTAGGCCTTTACAAAAATATTTGGTTCAGAAATTGTATGTATTATTTATTATATATTTCTATAAGCCTATGTGTATGGATAACAATATAACCAGTAACCAAATTAAAAAAATTAAAAAAAAATGTGGCCAAGATTCCCATTTTCCACCAACGTCTGCAAAAATGAAGTGTGTGAGTATAAGCGTTCCTGTAAGAGGTGTCTGGACATATGGCCCATGTAAGCAGCACCATGGATCCCGTGGTGGGGAAGATTAATAGAGCCAATCTCCAAACAAGCCACACAGTGACCCCCCAAAACATTTCTAATGAAATGAATCCATCAGTGGGCCCTGGACCTGCAGATAGCATCAGTGGAACAGATCAGCACAGAGAAAGAAATGGAGAGCAGTTTAAGAACGAGAGCAGGCAGAACATGGATGGCCAGGCCTTCTGATATCACTGGCCTTGTTGTCATGCTAGACAGAGTGAGGACAGCCAACCTGAGCTTCCAGGACGGGGGGTGCTGATAGCAGGGGCTGCTTGTATTCGAGCGATCCTTGTGCTTGTAATGCTAATGCAGTAACACCTCTCTCTGCCAGAGCACACGGCTGTCAACTTTCATGTGTGCCAAGAAACCATTCTCCAACTTTTCATTACGAACAGAAAAAAAGATATTGTTTTTAATTAAGTTTAACAATTAGGCTAACCAATTGTCTGCTTTCTATTAAGACAGCCTTTGAAAAACAACCTTTTCCAAATAGTCCGTAAATGGTCACTCATATTTTTTATAATAGGAAAATAAAAGCAAGGCTGTGAATAGAAGTACAATCTATTCAATAAGTCACACTTGTCTACTTTTCTGGTGATTATTCAACATATAAAACATAAGTACACATCTAGCCATATATATATATATATATTAATATATACAGTGGTTGTCCAAAAAAGATTTTACAAAAGGAAAAGGTGACAAAAATTTGATTCGTTTTTAAAGTAAGCATTACTTTAAAAATGCTGACAACAACTGACATAAAATCTGTCCCAAGATTTCCTCCTTTGTAGTATAGCAAGTAAACGGGAGTGGGTGTTTATGGGTGTGTGTGTGTGTGTGTTAACATGGTTCCTGATGGCAAAGTGCAGTATATTTAATGTTGTGAAACTAAAAGAAAACCCCCTTTCCCTACGGATCAATGCTCCACTTCTCCCGGGCTGATTTCTCATAAAACACCTGCTGTAACATCCGAGCCACGGCACCTGGAATACACAGACATGCACCCATAAACACACACCCACATCTCTTTGTCATCATTTCCTTGACCACAGGAGAGCACTACTTTAAGCATCATTTGCCTCCTCCATTTGGTCGAAAATGCATCACAGAGGCAATAGACAATCTGGAGAGAAGCCTCACTCAACTTCATGGCTTCTCACAGGATGGATGGCTGTTCAGCCTGAGAAGAGGGTCAAATCACGGTTCTTGCACCTTCTCAATGACACACTGCATTGAATTCTGGGAGGTGAAAAACTAAACTTTTGTTTCATAACTTCAGATGATATTAGACTTTTCCATGTATTTTGTTGTCAGAAACAGAAGTAACAGACACGCTGTCAAATTGCTCTTACAGTCTGACTCTGCACATGTTCCAGGAGATCACATGCAAATGAGCCAAAGAGGGCGGGGTTAAATCCTTTGATCGGACCAATAGAAGCAGATCAAATGGTCATGGAGATGAACCTCTTTCCAATCCAACAGCAAAATAGAGTGAAGCAACACAAGGTGTGTTTCATCAATTCATCACTGGCACTTTCTCTTTGGCCTTATTGGTCATTGGTCATATTGGATTGAATATCGGAGCATATTAGGGTCTGAAATGAAATGTTTACTAAACCTGCCATTGAAGAGTCAATAAATCATATTTTTATATGGAATATATGGTTTCATATATTCTACTTACTATTTAATTTTGTATCAATAGGAGTGTTTATCAAAATAAATAAAAAATCTATAATGGTTTCCACAAAATTATTAAGAAACAAAACTGTTTTCAACGTTGATAATACTAGGAAACGTTTCTTGAGAAACAAATCAGCATATTAGAATGATTTCAGAAAAGATCACGTGACGCTGATGTTTTTGACAAATCCAAGTAAAGATTTTACAACAGGAAAGTTGTCTAGGAATAGTCAGAGCCAATACCGGAGTCAGAACCTTTGGCAGAAGTTTCTTTGGTAAATTTTCCTTCAGTTTCACAACTTGTAAACTTGCTTGAAATATAACAGGCCATTTGGAGAGTCAAATTTGATTTACTCGTTAAAGCCAAATTTTACCCACATTTAGTGCTTGGCAAATGCTCATTTTAGACCCTGATGCAGATGGACGTGGAGCAAATGCTTTCCAAATGCTGTACTGATTTTCTTTCCTCTGCTAGGTTCAAAATCAACAGGCAATTTTCAAAGGCACACAAACAAACACACACAAATAACTTACTGATACAGCTCTTCATAAAAGAGTTCATTAAATGCCTCCTTGAAGAGCAAACTCTCGTTCCCTCAGTGCGTCTCTCTAACACACATGACCCGGGATATGGTTCTACAACAGAACAAAGCAAAAGGCCAGGATGGAACGTGCCACACGGGCTGTCAGGAGCAAAGATTTAAGGTACCTTTGATTTAAGGTAATTAAAACGAAAAAACAAAACCAAAAAAAAAAAAAATACAAAAGAGCATTTTATGGAGCTCCCGCTATCCAGAGAGTCGCTCATTAGCCCAGCAGGGTAATTAGCAAGATGCCGCAGTCCTCGTTAAGGAGAAATCATAATCATAAACAAATGGCTGTGAGCTTTTGATGTCTTCCCCTCTGTAATGAACTGCCACTGTTCTCAAAATGAAAGCAATGCTAAGACTTTCGTACACACATGAACACACAACTTGGAGAGACTTGTGATGACAGGTCTCAGTTTAAAGAGTAAAGGGGGACCATAATGGCTCTCATCCGAGTAATATCAGAGCACTAAAACTCATCACACTCAGCACAATGGCAATCTTGCCCACATATATTTGCGAAGAGAGCTTCTCGTGAAGTTAATTGACCAGATCATGGATTCCGAACGCAGAAAGACACTGAAATAACTCAGTTGTGCATGCACAATTGCACATGCATACACTCAGGAACAAACATGCAGACAAACATAGAAGACAATATCTGTTATACTGAATTGGTGTAGGATTTACTTTGAAACTATTTTCACACACTAACTTGCTCCAATAATCTAATAATTGTGTGGCAGCTTCTTCAGGGCAGTACTAAAATAATAAAATTAAATATTCAAATAATATAATATAATCGTAAAAGCAGCACAAAAATTCTCTCTCCTACATTTTAAAATGATTCTTAATTTGTTGTTGTTATGGGAACTATAACAAGCAAATGCTGGAAAGGTGAGAAGAAGGAGTACTAAATCCCTTTGCTGATGAACTAAGCACATATAGAGTCTCAACGGCAATAAAAGGTTGTACTTCCTGTGCTGACAGGAAGAAGCCCTTGGAGAGATGGACAGCTGGCAGGGGAGCAGTGCTGTGTGTTATATAAGCTGCACTTAACTGCTGATTCCAGGTCAGCCAGGATCAAACACAATTTCAGCTCCAATTATGATGCAGGGTGATAGGGGGGTAGGTGGCCTTTATTGCCACTCGTGGGAGAGAGAAGGAGAAGAAAAAAACAACCTTCCTCTTCGGTGCAAATTCAGAAGAGAAAACAATCAGACAGGGCTTTTGTACACTTGACCGGTAGGCAAAAGCTGTTTGAATAGTTCATCTAAAAAACGGGTCGACTAATGAAAGGGAAAAAGAGCAGGAAGAAGCAACGGTGAAAAATAAGTGTGTGTTATCTTTCTATATATGTGATTGTGTACTTTTCCTGAAAAAATGTCTGAAAAAGCTTCTTTTGGGGTCATTTACAAAAAACAAAACAAAAAAAAAGATACCTGTAGAAGAGGTCTTTGAACTCCCAGGTTTTTCATAGTGTCAGCGCTGGCCAGGATCTTGAGCGGGTCGGACACTTTGGTCACAGCCTCAATCTCCTTATTGGTCTCGGTGCGGACCTGGCTGAGGAACAGGTCGTTGATGTAGTAGGAGAGGAAGGTGCGTAGCTGACATTGCTTGGCCTGAGCAGGACCCATACGGGACTCGATCTCCTGAATGAACCTGATGACACACAGAAAACAAGGCATTTTCAATATCCCCTAAAAGCATGACCCGGGATGTCATTCACTACCCTCCTCCTCATTCATTCATTTTTAAAAGTTATACATCAACCTTCTTAGTATTCCTCAATAAATTCATTATAAACAATATAACAGGAAAATGTTATTATAAAAGAATGCCTGTTTTCCGAGTATTATATTATCCCGACAGGTAGAGACCCAAATATGTAATAATGATTGGCGAAACATTCATGCATTTAAGAGTTGAATTACACAAAAAAGTTACACGTCTACGCAAAGTTTGACTAAGTTTGAAAATGTCAGAGCTGAGGCCTAATGGTTAGCACACTGTGCAGTGGTGCTGATATGGGAAATGTGGGTTTGAATCCCACCTACATTTTGTCCCAATCATTTTCTGCCATCTCTCCACTTTTGTTTTTTTTGCATTTTATTTCAAAATTGAATACAAATTTCCCGATTAAGTTATATTATTAGCAAATAGCAATTTGAGATAAAAGATAAAGAAAATAAATAAATAAGAGAATTTTAAATAATCTATATGTTAAAATATAACTTTTTTTTATTTGGTTTTCTTTGTTTTAAATGTCAAATCATAATTTTCTGGTCCTTTCCAGGTTTAAATTAGATTTTGAATCTCAGATTTTCAATGAGGTCTCAGACTTGTTTTTAAAAAAAACAAATATGAGCACCATTTCTGGCTTTTAAATACTGCACACACCATGTGTGTCGGAGAGGGACAAGACAGGTGTTGAGCAGGGATGGGCCGTTGCGTACGAGCAGACAGAGGCTCATAGATCAGCAGGAACACTGATTTATCACTACGAGACTACAGCTGCACAACCCCCCGACACTAAACACCTCCCTCAGCACTGCACAGCCAATTAGTCAACCCAGCAGAGGGGAGCCCATACACACATGTGCACGTTTATATAAATGTGTGTGTGTGAGACATTAACGGTGGAAGCCTGGCTCAGCCCTCAGTAAGCAACGACTCCACCACTTAAGTGATGATAATATCACCTTGGTAACAATAAAAATAAAATAAAAAGCGTTAATAAGCACAATATATCGGTTTCATATCATTTTTAATTTATCTGTATCGGACGATATTGGATATTTAATTCTGCTCGTTTATCAGATTTTCACAT
This sequence comes from Semotilus atromaculatus, assembly GCA_031834385.1. NCBI lineage: Eukaryota > Metazoa > Chordata > Actinopteri > Cypriniformes > Leuciscidae > Semotilus > Semotilus atromaculatus. The sequence goes on from JAULUF010000009.1 coordinate 46,960,113, forward strand.
TTACTGTAGATGTACCTTTTCTGTCATGTAATGCATCTTGATATTCGTCATTCCTGACCCAATGAAACTTTAAAATTGATGCATTCTAAATCAGTAAAACAATTTATTAACAACAATGATAATTTGGTTAAGCTCAAACACTTTTAATGAGAAACTATAAACTTCCAGAAGGAAAAGTGCAGACAATTGTATGATGTCGCAGTGTATCGTGTAATAGCGGAGCTCTGCAGCCGGGAATGTATATAATATACGGCAGGGCTTCCCAGGACCCTCTTGAATAATTTGGCATGGTTTAGAAATACAGACAAAGATAATAGCTCAATCTCCACTTCATTATGTCACCAATATAAATGTCCTCTATAAGAATTATCCACACCAGATGGTGTCTCTTACTTTCGCTCTCAACCGTCTAATAGACACACAGTTTTATGTGCACACAGTGACACACAAAAGCGTATCTTGGGCGCTGTATTCATGTGATCATCTTGCTGTGTTAATATTTCATTCCATAAGTCTGTCTGATCAATGATCTTATGAGGTAAATGGAAGGTGACAGCTGCTCTACAGGCTCGTTGGCTCTCTCAGCTAATCGAGTTTTGCTTCGTCCGAAATTCAGAGAAAGGAAAGCGGATCAGGGACATCGTGAGCGTGACCACATTGACCGTCATGACAGAAGTGGCTGTTAAAGGAAGAGACACAGAACAGTCTGTAAAAAAAAAAAGATGACCTACAAGACACCAGTTACTACAGCAAACAGACAATAAAAGATGCTTTTTAACTGTGAAAGACACCTCAAGTTTAAAGCAGTGAAATATAATGTCACAGATACTTAACTTTAATTATTATAGGTCGTTTTAATGTTTCGTTTTTGACGCTTCATATCAGACGTGACAAAAAAAGGTTTCGTTATGAAATATAATGGCTCTTAACGATTCACTGACCGACTCAAATCACTATTTGTTTCATGAATCTTTTTAAATGACTCCTTTCTGAATTGATTCATTAGAGTCATTCGTTCTCGACTCCGAGTTTGTTGTTGCAACAAGATGATATCTGAGTAAGCCGTATCTTTTCTCAACTGTCGCCAATAGCTAAATCATTTTGAAATATTGTCACACATTTCACGTATTTAATTTCATATCTGGCAAAAATCGTAGTTGCTATCTGGAGCCCTGCTTAAGCACTAGTCATGATTCCTTTAGAGGAACCTCAGACAATTAAAAATATTAATCTTACTGGGCCAGAAGAAATAAAACTGTTCGTTTGCATTTGATCTGTGGTACGCTGCATTAGGCAGGTGTGGAGAAGATGGCGCTCCTCTCTGCAATCACATATAATGTGTAAACAGCACGTGGGTGTGTAACCAGGCTGAGAGATGTTTGAAAACAAGATGAAGAAGACTTCTTTGGAGGATGGAAAAAGAGAATGTGGATAATCCAAGGGTGAAAAAAGAGAGCAAAAAAGGCAAAACTCAGTGCTGTGGATCAATCAGTCTCACGGTCACATGGGCTCACCAGACGCCCTGCTGAAAATAGCCACATTGTTCTCTATGACAGCAGCACAGCAGACAGAGGAATTCATGTATAAACGCCACACGCTCAACACACACTGTCTTAAACATGTGCATTAGTAGCAAACATTCAATCTGATGAATTTTGAACACCTAAGCCACCTTTTCAATGCTTACGATAACCGGCAGACGATAGACCATCTATAGACCAGAGAAGTCAAAGTCATTCATTTCCAATGGAGAGTCACACAGAGTTCTGATTCTGTATGAGGGATTTCTGAATACGACTTGAGCTTTGGGTGTGTTAACTTAAAATAGAGTAAAACCAAGATTTTTGGTCAAGATGCCAAGATGTACTACATCAAAAAGTATGAGTGTGACATGAGTATTATCAATAATTTGTATACAATTATACAAATGTAAACACATGCAACTTGTGCAGAATGGATAGTTATGAAATAAGAAAGAAAGAAAGAAAGAAAGAAAGAAAGAAAGAAAGAAAGAAAGAAAGAAAGAAAGAAAGAAAGACTTTTATAACAGCATTGTTTATGTTTATGAGTCAGCGTTGTGCGGATGAAACTGATGTGGGATCAGAGCAGGAACAGTCGCCATACAGAATGAGATGTCTATAAGCATAACTCACAGCTAATAAGGGGATTATGGCATGTAATCAAAGCTGAGGTCCTTTACGTTCTTCACTGAAATACAATTACAGCCGTCTGATCTGGACATAACTGTTCCTTGACGGATGATTGCAATCCATCCAGAGGATAACAGAAATGAAACACAATGAATATGATGAGGGTCCGGAAGACTAAGAATAATGATTATAACTCTACTGTGAATAAACAGAGGTTTTAGCCTGTGTGTGGCCACAAGATTGATTACTTCTATTGCTCACACGGGATTAGGGATATGAATAAACTCTAACCCTATGCATTAATCTTACAGTAGGTATGCATATCTGAGACCCTTTTGTAAGCAATAACCACCCAGAACACCCTAGCAACCGGATATCACTGTAAAAACAACAACTAAAAAACAATTTAGCAATCGCATAGCAACAACCACCCATAATTTCCACACAAGTTCTTCAGTAGTCTATCTACTGCAGTGTGTCAGCCTGAATTCTCTGGCTGAAGTCTAAAGCACCACTGTCTCATAAGAGAGTGACTCTTCTAAATCAAAAGCCGTCGTCTTGTAGACTCTCTCAGACACACAGACAGAGAAACACTGCACACACACTGAGTCCCAGTTTATTAGCGCCGACTGCCTCTGATTGCGCTCAACAGCATCTAATTAACTGTCATTAGAAAGCAGATGTCTGTGCCCAAGGCCTTCACTGGATTATTGTGTGAAAAGCACCCTGCCTGTGAACACACACACACGCACGCACGCACGCACACACACACGAAAGAAGGTACGTCAACCACTTCCTGTACTTCTCCCCTCCAAACCAATTACAAGCCCAGTAATTAAACCATCCTTGTAGTATAAATATGTATTTGTGTATTATTGAAGACTACTGAACAGAAGGGTGAGGGAGGCCATGAAGGATAGTGTAGCGGAGCCATTTTTAATAAGAGTAAAGTGCCCTGAGGTTTGCTGTCTGTCACTGCAGCCGCGCAGGTTGGCTTGTGTAACGGACATGCTGCGGTCTGGTGTAATATTCACTTCTGAAGACTGACAGAGAGCTTTATGCGATCAGAGAGAGAACGCTGAGGATATAAACAGAGTGCTGACACTCCAAAACACGCACAAGCCGCCAGACTCACCAGGTGTCACCGCTTTACAAACTTTTTAAAAATGGTTTTATACTACATTTTATATCTAGACATAAAAGCCTAAACAGATTTTAGGCGTTGGCATTCCTTCAGGAAACAGCACTCTTTAAAGTTTGAATTCAATGTTAATTTAGCATCCATCCATCCATCTAATTGAAAATAACGGTTTTTAGTTTAATATATTTAAAAATGTAATTTATTCCTGTAATGCAAAGCTGAATTATCAGTCATTAGTCCAGTCTTTATTGTCACATGATCCTTCAGAAATCATTCTAATATGCTGATTTGGTGCTCGGGAAACATTTCTTATTATTATCATCAATTATATATATTGAATTAAGCAATCATACTTTGTTGTTTTCCTCAGTAAACATTTTTAGCAAATATGTACAATTTATTAACCAGCATAACAAGTAATTTATTCAATAAAACATTTTAATTAAATGAGAATCCTAATATTTTCATTTCACATCTGCCCTGCCTTCCGTATGTTTTTATGATCATATTTATTTTCATTTCTGTCAAATTTGTAAACCTAAACAAGAGCCACATGAACAATAGCTTCTATATTTTATCGGCATTTTTAACCTTCTCATAATATAACAAGGAGAGGATATTCACCGCAACCACAATGAAAAGTCACCTTTCAATGATCGTAAAAAAATATTGCTGTGTGGGATGATTTTATGGAATTTATAGACCATAATTAATTTGTTTTATTTCAATATAATATCACTTCAAAAGAAGGTTTTTAATAGCTGATGCCTCATTCAATTAAAAAGCCAATAATATATTAGTCAAAAAAGAGAGTTTAATTCTATAGGTCTCACATGGTTAAATCTATGTAAAGACTATTTTTAAATGAGCATGAAGAGCAAACCACTAAAATACCCAGAATACACCACTAGATGGCAGTGTGTCAGTTCTCTCTGTACATACAGTATGTGTGCAGTCAGTTCTTCAGCCTCCTTAATGAAGGGAAACTGTCTTTAAAAAGCATTAAGATTGCATTTACTGGGTTACTATTGAAACCGACTTCGCCGTGCGACGTATTTAGCTTTCTTTGCGTTCCTACAAAGACAGCGGTGAGGTAAATGAATATGGCCAACCCACACATACACCCACTAGCTCTGAGACCTCCTGCTGTCTGCTGCAGATCTTACACACATGCACACACACACTCTCTCTCACTTAAGGTAGAACAATATGTGTAGGACAGAAATGTCTTATTGGAAAGCAAAGGACCGGCATGTTAATTAAAACACAAGGAGGCGGAAATCAGAGAGTGAACCCCATTCATTGGCAGATTCTCAAAGAAGTTCACTTTTCTTCATCCTTCTCTTTTTCATAGTTTTGTCTGTATACCCCCCACCCCCCACCTTTCTTATAACATCATTATGTACGCAAACAAAAGCCGCAAACCAAAGAGAGCAGTTTGTAATGAGCTGCATTTCTGGTAGAAATTATGAAATGTTGTTTAGGGCCGACCAATTCGGCTATATGAGATACGAAAATGTATGTGTGCGAGCAAGAGGGAAAGTGGTGTTTTAGGCCAATTAAAATAGGTGAAATCTATCACATGAAGAAGACCAGGGGCTTGGATTCCTGCAGTCAACAGGAAATGAGATCAGCTCATTTGGTTGACATGTCCCCATGTTGACAAATTACCCTCCCTGATTCACTTTCACGTTCTTTGCTTTGCCTCCCTCTTCTCAACATCTTTCCCTCCCACCGTCTTCACCTAGTTTCTCATCCTCTGCGCCCTTTTTTTGTTTGTTGTTGGAGGGAAAAGTATAATGATTTGACCTCAAGAAAGTAGTTTGGATCAGAAATCTCAGGAATACCGCTTAAAATATAGGAATACTGTACGATATGTAACTTTTTCCAAAGGATTTTTTACTGTGTTGACAGTGTCATGATGAGACAAAAATAACAAATACAATTCTTGTATTGCTCTCTCTTTCTTTAGGGGAAATTTAAATGTGAGATTAGTGGGATTTAGCAGGATCAGTCGGGTAAGGAAGAAAATCATTCTATGCAGATAGCGAGTGAACACGGAGTGATTTTTAAGCGGGAGCAGGCGGGAGTGGATTCTCTAACTCTAACTTTAATGCATGTATGGTGTGGATAAGTTAGTTGTCACAACGAGCGAGAAAGGTTGACATGGAGGACGCTAAATCACAAACCTCCAGGGAATCACCTAACAAAAAAAACGCCTAACAGAGGAGCTTCTGCAGGCAAAAAGAGAATGTGACAGAGCATGTAATAAAACGAGAATCAACATAGGATTGGCTTTTTGGAGATGCAGAGAACTGAGGGATTTGAAATGCTTTTATTACTCAACAGCTAAGTAAGGTATTTTATTGAACAGATAAATTGCCATTTCGTCCCCTTGGAATTATAAGGTTCTATCTGCGTTCTGAGCAGTTTTGAGATATTGAGCTTCAAAGTTTTTGCATTACATATAGGAAAATGTGTATGGGGAACAAGTTTCTTTCAAACATAAAAATAACAGGGACCCTAAATGTACAAAACACATCACAAAATGTAAATAAGTTGTCACAGAATAAGAATATGTGAATAACTAAATTTTGACAAAAATGTCAGATGGAACCTTATAATTCCAAGGGGATGATTTTGTAGCTCTCTATAGTTCACTATAAAGCATTATCTATTGTGAAGGCTCATGAAATGTCCCTTTAAATTCAAGGGTGCACATACTTTTTCCACCTTACATTTTTGAACATGTAGGTGCTTTCAATAAAAAAAATATGAAAATTCATCATCGTTCGTGTTATTTGCTTAAACATTCTGTTTGCCAATTGTAGATGTTGACAATCAGAAGAGAAAAAAAAAAAACATTATTCCACCTCTGAATGCTTAATGTGGCCTTTACAAACGCACATCACTGCCTCCCCAAGCAGCTCACCACACATCTGGACTGGATAATAACCTGTCAGTCTTTTTGCCTCTGAAAGCATTTGTTTTCAGAGCAGCGGAGGGCTGTTATTACCCTGCGTGGTGTGAGCGAGGGAGGAAACTCTGCAAATTGAGCCATTAGAGCAGGAGTTGGGAGTGGCCTGCATTATTGCCTTTAATGGGTGCCTGCATGGGCGAGCGGCATCACGCACAAGGCGATAACAGCGTGTGTGAGAGTACGAGCCAGAAAAAGGGAGGGAAGGCAAGTGATTGTGCGGTTAAAAGGGCGAGAAGTGTTGATTGACACACTACCGGCTTAACAATTCAACCCCCCTTGGGATCTGGCCTAATCAAGCTCCCTTTCAGGCCACAAAATGGCTGAATCGCTAGGGCCCGTTTCGACTTCCCTCTTAATAGAGGCTGCGAATGCTCACTAAACAGTGCAAGAGGGGGTTCAGGAGTTTTATGAAGCCAATAGCGCGAGCAGGTCATCATCGCATCTCAGTTGCGAACCAGACTCCAAGCACTTTAGAGCTCCTTCAATTAGAGCTCAGCGTCTCCTACTGAAAGAACCTGGTAAGCGCTCCCGTGTTCCAGCTCCTCTGGGCTCTGTGAAGGAGAAGGACTTAATTAAATCACAGAGGCTTCGCCAAAGTGCGCGGCCCAGGGCCAGCTTTATGATTTATGGGTCGGCCGTGGAAAACAGTGAAGGCTGATCCTCGGAGGTGACAGAAGAGACCAAACCAACACGTGAACCCAAGAAATGCTCTCCGTGGAGCATCGGCTGAACTTTTAGAAAGCGTGTGCTCAGTAACACCTCGTCTGGTGTTGGTGTAGAAACATAGGATTTTTGGCAGGAGGACGTTAGCAGTGCTTTACAGCCCAAATGATGCCCTCTACTAACATCCGTTATCATTCACACATTACAGGCAACTACAGGCAGCAATAAGTATGTTTATATGCGTATTCATAACCAGGCAGGTTACAGCTACAGTCAAAAAGGTCTCCATCTGTGTTTTACGGAGAAAAAAAAGAAAGGCATTCGGGATTGAAAAAACATGATTTTTAGTTAAACTATTCCTTCCATTGCTCCTAACTGAATAATAAAAAAAACTAGAGAGCCATTGGTTTCTAAATTATGTACATATGCAAATTTCAGAAATACATAAATTAGACAGTTACCTCTGATAATAGATCATTCTAAATCAACTTGAACTTCATTATATTTATGTCCCCCAAAGGGCAATTCGTTTTTCAAATAGTCTATTGTAATATGAACTCATGCATTTTCTGTAAAGCTGCTTTGAAATGATGACTTGAATTGAATTAAAATTCAAAATTTTTGGAACTAAACTGCAAAATCTTTTGCATTTATTTAGCAAAAAAAAAAAAACCACATTAGTTTTACTACCAAACAAAATTTCAGTTACACTTGATTCAAAACTGCAAATGGACCTCACCATGCTAAACACTGACCAATAATATTTTTGTAAAACTACAATGCTTCTTTTAAATACCATTTATTGCAACAAAGCTCTTTTGTCTTTAATTATAAGTTATGGTTCCTGGTCCATTTCGAATCAGACATAACCAAAAATGACTCTGTGAGGGAGTTATCTGTGAAGTCACAGCAATTTTGAGACAATTTTGTAAATCTTTTTGATATAAACAATAAATGATTAACTGAAGGAGTCTGATGTTAATGCACTAACAGCCCTGAATGATTCACAGAGTGAATATATATTCACACAGTAGCAGAATGCAGCTGTCAGCCCTGTATCCGAGTCCTTAATAAGGTTACATTCACACAACAGTATGGTTATTGACGATGACAACCACAACCAAACTCACACCGGCAAATCTTCGGGACTCAACTGAACTGAACCCAATTAGACAACTAGTTACCTGTCACGTCATAACAGTGCGAGAGAGCCGCTCTGCGCTGCACAAGCACGTGTCTACCGTGTGTTGCATGTTTTCATGTGTGATTTCGATAACTCATGCCAGGGACACACTTAACAACTAGCTGAAACATTCTTAGACTGAACTGAACACTCTTACAGACAGTTTCCAATGACTGGAGCAGATTTTAAACACCGACTGTGAACACAGACTGAATGCAACCGCCTCTGACTCGGCGCGTTTTGGCATGATCAGTCGTAAGTATCAAATTACATTCATATTCGGCCTTACATTAGTTAAGTGTGTTCCCTGCTTTACAGCAATGGAGCTGTGTGTCATCTGAAGAACACACAGGAACGGAGCTGTTTCCATTCGTTTTGTGTTCTACGTACAGACAACAGTATTCCAGACGCTACTATAAGTTAGTTTGTGAACGGTACATTTCGAGACCTACACCTCTAAGTATATGTGCTTGTCAATCCCAAAAACTGACACTGTCAACGTAGCCTAGTCACAGCAAGTTTGACACCACTTTGTAACTTTGTGAATCAATTCATAATAGTCATGATGGAAGCACAACATTTTCCAGACAGTCATTATTGCAATATTAAATAGATATTAAATGATTTTCATTTGAGACCATTTCAGACACAGTCTAGACTCTAGAGCCCTGGCTTTACACTCTTGCTCTTTGATAAACAAGAAATGGAACAGAACTTTCTTTTTAACTGTCTAGCCATTTACACATCTTTTGTGGACATTGATAGTGAATGATTCCGTATGACTCACTGAAGTAAGTGTAAACTGCTATAGGCCCCCAGACACTAAACGCAACTGTCCTTTCCTTTCAGTGACAGAGAGAGAGAGAAACTACAGTACATAAACACACTTAATAATAGTCTGATTAATTCTTGAGTCTTGAACTGTAAACTCTCAAGGGTTGGCTTTCGTAAATATATGTTGGTTATGTGTCTGTTCAGAATGACTTATGAGCAGCAACCTTATTATTTTGTGTATGTCATGTACGCACCCACATGCCAAAATTGGGTCTGTCTGGTAAGGGGTTAACACCCTCCAAGACCCTACACTGCATTGCAGCAGACACCAAGACTACAAATAAGTGCATTCTCACACCAGACCAGAGGATGTATTGCAGAGCAGAGCCAGATAAGGGGCTTTAAAGCATGTAAGGGTAGTTGTTATCTGCCAGAGACCCCTGCAATAGATCATTATAGTGGTCAGATCATACAATGGACTCTTAAAGCTGTACTGCATTACAGCGTCGCTCCGTAGCTGTGAGAACTGAGCGCAGGGATCATTCTGATAGGAATATGAGATGCTTTCCTTTCCTTCCATCACCCACAGGTGCACTTAAAACAGAAACCAATCTACGAGTCACTATTGGTCTTATAGCGCTCACGAAGCCATTTGCAAAATTGGAATAAAACACTAAATCATATTTACCACCCTCGCTTTCGTTTCGCACTCCACAACTCACTTTTTAACAAATTCCCTCTCTTCTAAACTGGAGCGTTATTCCCCCGGCAGGCATTTGCTGCCGAATATCTGCACGACTGGTATATTGAAATGGTTTGAGGTGTACCGGCGGTTGATTGGATGTGAAAAGAAAACAATGAAATAAGAGGGCCAGAACGGGGGGAGGGAATCAAAGTGCTCTGAAACAAATACCGTGTTGTTTGGTCACATGGGGGGGGCAGAGGGCAGCTACAAGATTTGGTTCAATTCAGAAGAAGCCGCTCAAAAAGCGACCTATTAAAATCGCATTCAGTGGCTTTTTTTCCATCGGAAAGAGGCGAGTCAATCATCGAATGTGCTGTTGCCATGAGGCAAAATAATAAGGTTCATATTTCGCTGGGCGAGATTCAATTGTGACCGGCGAGATCACCTCTGCTTCGAGCTGTCATATATATGATTCACATTAGCGTACAAATAAGTGGCGTGTCTGGCTTTCGCAGGTATGCGGGGTGCAGACGTTCACAGGTACGCAGGCGGCTGTAGAGCATGTGGTGGAAGTGGATGAGGTCAGGTGACCCTCCCGCTGGAATGCAAAGCTGTCTATCTTCGAAGGCCTGGAGAGCACATGCGGAGCGATTCTGGAATGAGGGAATAACCTTGAGCGAGATTTGAACTAGTTGGGTCGTTTTGCCGAGGGCGACGCTGTGTGATTGTCGGCGCTCTCCTCCGTTCTAATCCTGATCAATGAGAAACACAGGCTACCAGGAGTTGTGGCTACTGGGAACAAGAGGAAGTGAAATGTGTGGATGGAAGGAGAAAGCAATGGTGTGTTCCAGTACTTTCGCTGTGATTAGTGTCTATGTGAGTGATGAAGTGTGTTTGGTGGAGAATGCTACATAAATATTATGGCAGGCAGCAGGTGGTAAACAAGGAAAGCACAAAAATACAAATCAAGAGTTTGCTTTGTGCTTTTAAAGATCATAAATGAGACAAACAAAACAACTCTAGCAAAGATGACTTTTGGGTAAATCATATTTGACTGGGTTAGGATCTGTCAGCATTCTATGATTATAAAGAAAAAAATACCTGCTGAAAAATAGTACAGTAAAAACATTTTATATTACAATATTTAGCACACACACACACACATAGAGAGAGAGAGAGAGAGAGAGAGAGAGAGAGAGAGAGAGAATACTGACAATGACAATTTGGACAAACTGATGGATATAGAAAATAATGAAAACTTGTAATATTGTAGTAATATTCAAAACATAAATTTCTCCAATTAATTTCTTTATATTCTTTCCATATTAAGCACAATTCATTTGTCCATTTTACTCCAAATAAATTAATTAATTAAAATTGAAATTAATAAAATATTAACAATAATAAAATAAGTCAAAATGGAATACTTGCTCAGCCTCAGAAAAGACCTCCGTTTTTGGATGACCGTGGATAAAATCAAGTCTTGTCTAAATTTGTTTCATGCTGAATATCTTATTTCACTCTAAAACACATAAAATTACAGACATCAAATAGCTTGTGAATGCCAATTTGATGTTGACTATTAAAAATGCTTCTTTTCAAAAAACTTTGCTTTTTACCTCTGCTACTGACATACCTTTTTGACACTGAGAATCATAATTGAAACATTTTGAAAAGTGCAGGAATATGTTAATCAAGAATAGATTTTCTCTCATCAGTTACATTTTAGTATAATTTGTTCGCAACACGATGGATGACGACAAACGCTTGGATGTAGTTGGATGTAAATGAAATCAACTGGGTACACTGCAACATGCTTCTCCTTGTTCTTTATTATGTTTCATTTTGATCTTTGATTTGAGTAAAAGAAAAAAAAAAGTGGAGTTTTATATGGGAACTCTGCAAGTGCAAGGCATTATGGGTAGGGTGACTCTCTATAATGAGTCTTCTCGTTCTTTAAAATTGGCTTCACATACGTTCTATTTCCAAAAGAGCAAGAAAATGAAAGGAGCTCATCTGATGAATCTCAATTCATAGCTAAATGAAAACGAAAGTCAAATATGGCAGATATTCTGCCACAACACAGTGAAAAGAGAGCGCGAGTGAGAGGGAGAAAAACTGAAAGAAAGAAAGAAAGAAAAGAAAGAAAGAGAACAATCTTGATCTTGTCAGTCGTCTGCCTGGTTTGATTGGAAAAATCTAGCTGCCCAGACTCCCAGCACCTGGGATCCATGTGGCCTATAAAACAGAGACTTTTGATGGCTCTTCATCAAAGAAAAGACTCCATTTCAAGTCTTGCACACTCTCTTATTCTTTCCACTCAAGACCAAAGTAAGTTCTCTAGCATCTGATATGTCCCCAGCTCTCTCAATAACCATCTGTTATGGCATTTCCCCCCTGAAGAATCGCTCCAGTCATCCTCTCTCTCTCTCCTACTGAGCATAAAGCAGAACCCCACTGATGCCTCATACTTAGTAAATTACATTTGCAACCAGCAGGAATAAATACTAGAGATAAAGACTGCTGTAATGTCCTCAAATCCATTAGAATCTCATATTCACACATCGCAGAAATCACATTACAACACAACTAATATCATTTCACCCAATTCGGCTGCCGTGAGTGAAACAGTAACATCACAGATAATGGATTTTTTTTCCCTCGTAGTCTCTTCTGACTGTTAAGATTTCCTTCCCATCTTCTCGCTTTCCTTGAACATTCCCTCATTTTCTTCATGTCTGAGTGAAATGTAAATGATTTGGGTGTATTACAACACAATCCAGGGTGGGGGAGAACAGTGTACATTTACATGAATCATATTATGATGTGAACACAGGCAGTAGACAACCTGATCTATTTAACAAGGAAAAAACTGGCTGCAACAGATCCATACATTATGTGCTGTAAAACACACAAGGGTTTTACAGCAAAAAAAGTAACAAGCTTTCTTTAATCAATAAAAGGCTCCATTTTGCTTTAAGAAAACTTTTTGGAAAACCAAACTCTTATGTGCGCAGCAAACTAAACGAAAAACTAAACTTCTATGTGCACTATGTACTAAATTAGAAACTCAACTAAACTTCTATGAGCACTCTAAACTAAACTCCTGCTCACTTTAAAAAGAAACTTCTATGTTCACTGCACACTAAACTAAACTTCCATGTGCACATTACAGTGTCTGTTTTTGGGAGAATCACACAACCTGTCAAGAACAAGCCTGGTTCATATTTCATTCTTAAATCAAAATGTAAAATTAATTACAATTTGCCTACAGTAAATAAGGCATATTTTAAGACATTTGAGGTTCACTGCATTGTGACAGTATTTCCATGACAATGTCACATTATCCCAACCAGTTCTCATTAGTGAAATGCCAAAATAAACTCCATTCTCATTAAAATAATGACATATTACTTCTAACTACAGTATTTGTACACCATAGTTTTAACCTAAAAGCAGCATTTGTTTTATGATTTATGCTGATATTAATTATAAAAGAAACAGATTACTGTTACAAGGCATCCCGTATTGCAGTAATTAGAATCTAATGTGAAATATAATTGGGGGAAAAATCCTGAAAAATAACATGCCTAAAAGAATTTGAGTCGAAATATGCTTAATTGTCATTAAAATAGTGCTGCAAAAGTCCTAAAAACAGGTTTTATTTTCTTTATGCAAAAAATATATATATATATATTTGAGAAATTATTATCCAACATTAGTTTCTGCTAATAGTGAGTTTGAGATGATAGGGATAGAGAAAGAGATGTGCTTAGCCAGCCAGGGCAGCACAAGTCACTGATGCCCTGTAAAGCCATTAACAAAAAATGATGATAGCAACTTACAAGCAATCACAGTTCGGCAATAAATGCCGCCTTGCACCTTAATTGTCCTCTTTGGCATATTTTAGCACAAAAATTAGCAGCACTGCCTTAACTAACGCTTACCAGAAGTACCATTAATGGAATCAGAGAGGACACAGAGCCACCCACGATAATGAGGGATGCCAAGGTGAGCTGTATCAGTGCCCCGACACAATCCCGCTGCCAGCCAGAGCTTCACACAGCCTGCAGAGCAACCAGGGCTACGCGGCAGAGAATCCATTTCAATATGAGAGAGAGAGTAGCCTGGAGTAACTGCACTAAATCATGTTTTAAATCAAATTCAAATCCTGTGGCTTCACAAGGGATTCTCCAGCCAGCTTGCCCAAAGCTACAACAGATTCCACTAATGCAACATTATGACACCAACGTCTGTAGACTCATGAATAAGCACCATTTATAAAGGAGATGGGAGAGTTACCTTTAGAAACATTATAATTAATAAAAAACCACTAGGATTGGTAATTGAAAAATCCCAAGAGATATATATATATATATCTATACACACACATATACACACTGTATATCTTCATTATTTAATTAAATGAACTAGTATCATATAATTAATATACTAGTATCAACATACAACTGATTCGTTATTAACGGAAAAAATGCTTCTGAGGGTAGTGAAAACATATTTTCTTTAAAACTACAAAAAACCCTTTATAAATGTAAAAAGAATGATTAATGGAACCATTAATCATAACAACACAACATAACAGAAGAAAAAAAAAATGAAAAAAACCCATCAAACAAACAGCTTTGATTGTCTTGTAAGCCTACATTCCAAACACTTTGGACTCTATTCCTTAAAATGAAATTTTTTTATTATATTTTTTTTAACTTTTCTATGACAATTCAAGCGATTCAACGATGGCATATGGTTTTTTACAGGTAAACATTGGCAGGGATCTAACCAGCATGAGAGCTTAGTGAGCCGTCCTTCAACCTCCATTCCTATTTTCAGCTTCTCTAATTTGCTCTCCTCTTCTCCTCATGTCTTTCTCCTCCAGAGAGCTGGGCCTGGTATTCAGCATTCATTCTCTCATATAAAGAGCCTAATCGGGGGTTATTACCTGCTCAGCATGGCAGGCACACTGCCTGAGCCAGAAACTGATTCATCATTAGAAACATCTCAATCTCCAGTTTAAAAAACATAGCTCTGCACATTCAATCCATTACTTGAACAAGAATTATAAGCTTTGGAAACATGTGCACAAGAAACGCTCTATAAACTCAAGCAGCATTAATGTTAAAACGTTAAGCCTCTATATTTAGTGCAGTGTTTTACCTGTTAATAATACAACAGTCTTCACTTGGATATATATGACATCTTCATCATGCACAGGACGTGTGCCCATGTCGATCACTCAGGAAGCATATGGTTACTGTCTGATGATCAGGCCAGGAACACAGGCACAGGTCATCATCAGTAATTGTCAATTATATGCTTTGATTTGCATTTAACTCTAATTTGTATCCTTTAAATGGGCAGTTTCCCTAAAGCACTTTGTGGATTATAGAAGGAGTGAAGAGTGTTTGACCCAGAGCTTAATTAATGCAGAAAGATAGAATGTCCAATCCAATAATCCAATTAAAGTTTATTAGCCATTAAACGCTGTGCATCTCTCTCTCTCTCTCTCTATGTACAGTATATATCTCAAATACATGATTCTTACCGCGGGGGACCACCATTTATTATTAGATCTCAAACTCATTTATGTGAAAAATACATAAAAAGTTAAAAAGCTAAATGTTTCTTTGTTGCTACCACATTAAAAATGATCTAGTCTATGATCAGCACATAATAATTATTATTCCAAATGCCACTGCAATGTAAACATCTTAAAAAAAGAATGTAAATACATTAATATGGTACATGACACAACAAAAGTCAATGGGTCCAGTGGGTTGTTGTTTTGAACCCCATTGACTTTCATTCTATGGACGAAAACTGCATTATATCTTCCTTGTGTTTCCAGAAGAAAGAAATGCCATGCAGGTTTGGAATGGCAAGAGAGTGAGTAAATGATGACCGTATTTTTATTTTTTTGGTGCACAGTTCCTTCATTTGGTCTAATATGTAACATGGGGTCCCTGCTCCATCTCTTTATCCACAAAAGAGTTCTCGGCCTGACAAAAAGACTCCTGCTCTAATACAAGATGGCCTCCATTTAGACAAGCTTGTTCCTTTTTTAGGAAACTCTCTGAAATGGCCACTCTCCTCTTTTCTTTTTTATCTTCTCTTCCTGCGTTGCTCATCTTCCTGGGGATCGAAAGAGGAATCTGTCCCAGAATCAACACAAGAGACCAGCTTTCTTCTGAAGCCTGACCCCAGACACGCCGAAGGATCAATCAATTACTTCTCCACTTCAGCAATCAAACAACATTATTATCAGGCATCAGCTCGTCGACCTGGAAAGGCTTGCGAATCAAAGGCTGCTGTGATGTAGCTGCCAGAGCTCTGTGGCTCGGCGCTAACAGAGAGTGGCACCTGCCCTCCGCTCTGGGAGGTGAAACACAAAGAGGCACACAAACACGCGCACACACATATGAACACTTATTGAGGTGTTAAGATGAAAGGTATAGACCATTCGGCTATCTAGACAGCCACATTCATCTGACCTCGAAAACCCGGAGCATACATGCACACAAACAAGTCAGTGAATCAACATTTTCCTGTAAAGCTCTTTAGACGGCTTCAAAAGCACTATGCTAATGACTATGCTTATAATAATGCTTTTATATATGGCCTCAAACATGTAGTGAAGCTTGCCTTTTTGGTATGCTGGTTTTCACAGGTACAGTGAAATTATATAACCAAACATTAAAGGGATAGTTCACTCAAATTTAAATTAAGGTGTTCCTGTATGACTTACTTTCTTCAGTGGAACACAAAAAAAATAAAAAGACGTTATATAGACTAAAACATTCTTGGGTTAAAGCTTTTTTGGGTGAGCAACAGTATACTTTTGAAAATGTATGTAATAATAAAATAAAAAATATAATACAATATAATATAATATAAAATATTTTATTACATACCCAAACAAGACTCGGCTATGATGCAAGTTCCAGAAATGAGATAAAACATTAAAAAAAATTAAAAAATAGCTGCAAAAAATAAAATAAAAATCCAAAATGGCCCGAAACAACTCATGACACTAGTTATTTAGCTAAACCTAACTGGACTGTTCATTAAAGAAGAGAGCATGTTTGCCTGAAGCATACAAATACATCTGTGCCACAACATACCTCTAAATTGATATAAAATACAAAGATCTTTACAATCAAAACAATGTAGAAATGATAACAGTTGTGGCACAAAAGGCACAACAACAAAAAAGGTCAGAAAATGTGTGGGAAAATTGTTAAAAACAGAAAAATAATAGGGATGCACGATATTGGATTTTGGCCGATATGCCGATATTTTCAAACTAATTTTGGCCGATGCCGATACCGATCTAAAAGCTGTCACAAAGAACCGGCAAAAGTAATGATTATGAATATGTGAAATATAGCAAGGAGACATTTTAATTGTTTATTAATAAACAAGTGTTTTCTGTGTTGGCTGCAAATATGAAGTTTGACGATGCTGACTCGCGATCTTTGCAGTAGTGAACGCGCAGAGAGAAATGCACATTTCATACGGATTACATAGTTTTCTTTCGTTTTGAATTGTTCTGTTTAAAAATATGATTTCAAGCGTTCTGTAGATAATAGATATATTTCTCAGGTCTGTGAAGAAGTATGCTATGCTGAGTTTCGTTTCATTTATGAGGGCGAGCTCCAGTTCATTCGCCGGCGCCTCCGTGTCGTGATATCTGTTATCTGCTTTATTTATTAAATCCAGGCAAATGATTGATGAAACATTGATTAAAATTAAGATACAATTAATACAAAACAAAATTCACTTTAAAGAACGGTTTTGTGCTTCCTGTTTGAGGTCTCTGTGAAAGTTTTAAAGCACTTCAGTGCCGCTTTCAGAGCGGTCACGTCCGTAACATTGTTTGTTCCTCATAAATGCGAACACGAATTTTTTTTTATATATTTTATGTTCTGTGGAGAGCATACTAGCTTGGAGAGCACATCGTCTTTAAAAACATGACCGATCGATCGATCGACCAACAGCACGAAAGAGAAAAAATAATAATGCGTCATTGTAGCCTACCCAGCACTTCTGAAAATGCATTTCCAAATGCGTCTCTGTCCCAGCACGTTTCAAGCCAAACGGATGCCCATGCATGAAATGCCTCCACTTGTTGGAAGTTTAAGTTGCTGGCGTTCACGGTCGTCACGTGCGCATAGGAAACACGCCACCCTATCAGCAAGGCTCAGCGGCAGAAATATTCATATCTGCCGATACCGATGATGGTCATTTTAAGCTTTTATCAGCCGATACCGATGTTGTGCCGATATCATCGTGCATCCCTAAAAAATAATGAAAAGGATTCCATAATCCCGCAATGTCAAAGGTCACTAGATAGCACCACAAAAAAAAAAAAAAAAAAAGACCCTGCCACAGATTTTGCAAATCCACTCCAAGCTATCCTCTATAATTCATAAAGTTCCTGGCTGGGGTATAATCCAACCCCTGGAGGTTAAAACGCACAGAGGTGCGAGAAGCCAGTTTCGTTATTATAGTGAGAAGTCATTGTGTGTGAGTGACCACAACACCGAGCGCCGTTATTAATGGGGATCTGTCCAGCGGAGCACTGACTGTAGTTTCGCTTGACAACAGGAGGGATAGCCCCATCCCGCTGGGGTCAAAGGTCTTTAGTAACGGCAGTGGTATGCCGGCACTGTGCTTATATGATACGCTTTGGTCAGAGGGCCTGGCCTGATAGAGACAGAGGGAAAGGAGAGGCATGTTTAATGCATGGCCGGGTGTGTGGAGCTAGCCAAGGCTATTCCAGGCCGTAGTGATGACTATCACTGCATCAGAGAAGCGACTGGGCTGCATTAATCTTTAATAACACACATAGGACAATTCATGAGTTGCCTAAGATCTTCATGACAGTGGTCCTTATTCTTCCCCGAGCACGTGTGTGTGTATGACAACTGGCCGGCTGTTGACTGATGAGGTGCGAATTTGGGGGTTTCATCCCAACTCTGTGAGCAAAAGGCAGACAAAAGTACGTGAGTGTATATATAGTCCAAGAGTCCGCATTGGTAATATGGAGTTTTTTTTTTAAAGCTGGTTATTTTTTAGTTATTTATTTTTTTGACAAAATGAAACCAAACCAACCAAAACCAAACCCAGAATAGAACAGAACCAAACAAAAAACAAACAAAAAATAATTTAAAAAGTTTACTCAAACTTTTCTGATTAATATAATGAACAAAAAAGAAGCACTGTCAGTAGTGGTCTCTGACTTTTTGAATCCCCTTTTATGTGTGTATGTGGCCGTCCATACATTTCTATTCCAGGCATTCATCCATTCCTCTTCGGTCTCCAGACACTCACCTTGACAACAGCTCTCTAACTGTCTATCCACACCTTCCCTGGCTACCGCTTAGCACTGGACGTTGAAAGTGAGTCAGGTCTCGCATTCCAGAGCGTGATAATTGGGGTGTCTTTAGTAACTGCAACTGAAGTTGGAAACTTACAAAATAAAACTTTTGTTGAAAGTGTTCATACTAGACAGGACACCAGTAAAAGGTGCTCTACTGTACAATACTAGACACTGATGAATGGATATATGCAGTATATACTGTATACTACTAGTTTAAAACAGTATATAAAGCAATATGCATAAATTCAAAGTGTACTGTGCTACTTTTTTGTCACTTGACCCTTCACGTTCAATCAGATTTCAATCAGATTCAAAATGATGTCCATCAGTATTACATCCAGTTCATTCATGGAAAATGAAAGGTCAAGTCGAGTGCATTGTATTGTAGGATATAATTTAAAATAACTCATTTCTATTTTAATATATTTTAAAATGTAATTTATTCCAATGATGGCAAAGCTGAATTTTTAGCAGACATTATGCCAGTCTTCAGTGTCACATGATCCTGGGAAATATGCTGATTTGGGTCTCAAGATTTTTGTTTAAACAGGTGCTTAATATTTTATTGGAAATGTGACCTTTATTTCAGGATTCTTTAATAAATAGAAAGTTCAATTTAAAACCTTTGTAACAATATAAATGCCTTTACGGTAACATTTGATCAATTGAATGCATATTTGCTGAATAAAATGTTTAATTTCTCAAAAAAATATGGTGTGCATATTATGAACTGCATACAAAATATGTACTGCATAAAGCACAACATTTTACTGCGTAGTATGGAAATAATGTATACTGAACAAAACCAAGCTTTGTCACTTTGGAAGTAAAATAAATAAATAATAAAAACATAAGAAAGAGACAACCAACAAACAAACCACAATCTGTCTAAGAGAAAAAACATTAACTAGAAAAAAAAAAAACACTCAGTTTCCCACAATGCAATATTTGAGAGATAAAGCAGCCAATGTGCCTTTAGGTGAGTGTGACAGAATATTCAAATTCACTCAGCTTAACTATCATTAAATCTTAGCGGTGGGAATACACAATGACTTTCAACTCAAAAAGATAAACTTAGATAAGCTTTCCATAAGAAAAGACAAGGCTTAGACCTCCACTGGTCTCTGTCAAATCTCAACCACAATCTCAAGCACACGTGTGGCTTTATTAAATTCGAAAGTTAGTGAGACGCAGAGGCAACTTGCTGAAGTGGCACTTTTTCACGGCGACTCCTTTGTTCGATACTCAGCTCTTTAGTATTTACTTATGCATGGAGCGCAGCAGAGAGGAGAGAGAGAGATAAAGGGCATCTGCAAGATAAAGCCATACTATAGATGAGGGAAACAAGAGGAGGAAAAGACAGCAGAGCAGCAATCCCCCCCCCCCCCCCCCCCCTCCTAGAAAAAGAGTGCGGATGTTCGCCAGCGCCAAGCAAAACAAATAGCTGTGCTGCTCCCTCTGCCTGTTTTCTAACCTTTACCACCGAAAAATGCATTGTCTTCCTCTTCGCTGTTCTGTTTCTCTTTGATGTATAATGCAGTGCAATATTCACAGCTACGCCTCATAGTGTTTGTGCACATTCGAGAGGGGTTATTTATTCAAGAAAATCCCTGGATATATGAGAAAAGATTTGGGGGAAAAAAAGAAAGGAAAGGCCCAGCTGAGGATACTCTTAAGACCCGCACGCCGGCTGAGACACTCGTGCTGAATTCTAATTTAGGCTGGATTTGAACAAAAGCACATTGTGCTAAAGTACAAATGAGAGGCATATACGTCCATATTTGACCCAAACATGGGTTGAAAGGGAAACAATCCAGCATTTTTTTTTTTTTTTAGAGTGAACCGATTTACTTCTATTATGTGAACTATGATGAAAAAGGATGTTTAATAAAAAAAACAGTATTGAGGGACTTGATTTTATTTATTGGAAATTGATTGGATTTTTGAAGAGTGGTCCCCACACAACATTTGGTTGACAAAGAACTGTCATCAGCTGAAATGGAAAGCAATTTCAGAGGTAAGGGAAGTTATTTTATTTTGATGAAAGATTTTGAGGACAAACTTCTTTTTTTCTTTGAAATAACTAGGAGGATTTGTTCACAATAATAATAATAATCACACTGGAAATACTAAAGTAGTCTATTTTTCACTGATTTTAAGATACAGTATTTTAAATGGAAACTGAAAAAAAATACTAGGAAAATAAAATTGCTATTTTTTTTATTTTTTGTTACATGTCAACTTTAAAGCCCAATATGACCAAGCCAGATGCAAAACCCGCAACCAATAAAGAAAGGATTTCAGTAGGCTTCTAAACACCTGGGAAGTACCCCTAAAACTATTTTTGCTCTTATTCTGAAACTTTTAACTGTGGTGGTCTTTCTAAAGTAAATGTGCAAGCGACGTTTGTCCTTTCCGTTGTGAGAGGACACCAAATCAGCTGGAGACACTGCAAGGTGCACATACTAGCGATGGATCGATGGCTCACCCCTAATCTCTGTCAACACAGAGGGAAGGAAAAGTGACAGAGCTGGAGAGAGAGAGAGAGAGAGAGAGAGAGAGAGAGAGAGGGGACAGAAAGACACATTTTTATGTGTGAAAAATGCTTGTTGCACAACGAAAGCGACTGACAGAAGATTATTCCAGCCTGACAAAAGCCCCAACTGGGCCACTAAAAGCAGACTAAACACACTCTCTCCATCCCTCTCCAATCAAACCGCATTGATAATTGCAATTGATGCTAGTGTTCAGCGTCTTTTATCAATTTAGATGCATAAAAGCAGCATTTGCATCTACAATGAGGAGCCACAACAAAATCAGTTATGACATGATGACCACTCTACGCGTGGTGAAACGATACTGTTTTTGTCTGATACAGACACACGGTGACACACAGGCCTGCAATTATCAATTTAGCAATTAAATGAATATTTAAGGTTCAATAACAAAATTAAGCTCAATTTACAGCATTTGTTTTGTTACAATTTAGAAAATGATGTTATATTTAGTCAAAAAAAAAAAAAAAAATGAATACATAAAATGTGTATTTAATCATTTAATTTACTTCACAATTTGCAATATTGTATGCATATTGCTTATCTCTTGAGGTTTAGATGTATTTACTAAAATACAAGTCTGATTAAGAGAATCTGCAATGACACTGATATAAGCTCCATTACAAAATTCACACCAGTCCACATGTCACAAAAAAGCAACAAGAACCAGAACTCCCTCATGCTCCAGTAAACTGAGAGGTAAACACATTTGTATGGACCAAAAACTGACTTTGTCAACTGACATATTGAGTCATTTAGAGACATGCGAGGCCATTCTGGTTAATGACAGTTTGCTATTGCACAGTTTGTTTATATAACACTAAAGTTTGACTTTTTCTTCAGGAAATATCCGGCAGATGGTCCACGGAAAGCTAGCCTCCTACACACAACTGACATGTTCTTTTGGAAGGTGAAAGCGACTTTTAAAAAGATGTTTAACAATGTGAAAACATGTTATGTCTTTTGCAGTTTCACAGGCGGAAAGCTTTCCGTCATCATCCGAGCCAATCAGATGACAGCGATGAAGCCTCAAGGGTGTGCTTATCTTATTAGAGGACGATATCCGACAACTATCAGTGAGATCCTTTACTGTCACTTGGTCCTAATATACGAAGAATTTCCTGACAGTAGAAGAACAGGAAAGACTTTCTCTTATCGTGGCTCTTTGTTTTCTACACTGTCCTATCATCATGGCAGTCTTCCTATCTTGTGTAGGGCAAGATATGACCAGATAATGCCCGGACATGACTGGATGGATGGTAGTGTAGATGAATGAAAGGATGGAGGAGTGGATGGATACCTGGAAAAATATATCCAATAGCATTTGCATTCATCTCAATTCCAGGTGCTTGGTTGACACAAGATCTGAGACCATGTCCAAAAAATGGTTTGCATCCATCTGGGTTACATCAAGGCACATAAATCCGTCATTCTCATTTATGTTAGGCTTTTTAAAGAAAATGTATTTTGCTTTAAGAATATTTACATATTTTTACTTGACAACCAGGGAAAAAAAATATTTTTGCAGTGTCGAAACACCATTTAAAAGTGGATTTTGGTTATACGCGCAAAAGAACCAGTCATGTGATTATACTGTCATATTACAATGAACTACCACTAACATCTTCTCCCAACATAAAACAATAAACATCAAGGGAGATGTTTAGTTGCTCTCCAAAGCACATGGATGTGACCTACCTTTCTAAACTTCTCTAGGACAGGCTACCTGGACTACAAGCCCCTTTGTAGAATTTATTATATTTTTTAGTTCATTAGAGTATATTTTTAGACCATTGTAAAACATACAAAACACAATGCTGCACTGAAAACGCTCAAACTGACACACTATTAGAGAAAATGTGTTTA
This sequence comes from Semotilus atromaculatus, assembly GCA_031834385.1. Taxonomy (NCBI): domain Eukaryota; kingdom Metazoa; phylum Chordata; class Actinopteri; order Cypriniformes; family Leuciscidae; genus Semotilus; species Semotilus atromaculatus. The sequence continues at coordinate 46,983,507 of JAULUF010000009.1, forward strand.
ACTCTACGCCACCAGTGGAGAAAAAAAAAACCTACAGAACTGTCCAGGAAATTGGCCCCAGCCATCAATAACTCGAAAAGTTTTGACACTTCTCAAATAGCATCCTTTGTGATCTGCAGAATTGCTTTTTCCCATCCCTTTGAAGAAATTGATACCTTGTGTTAAAGAGAGCAAGAGAGAGATCAAAAAGAGGGGATGGAAAAAAGATGTCAAACTCCAAAAAAAAAAAAAGTGCTACAACAGGGGGAAAACAAATCGACTTTCACAATTACATACAATTGTATCTAAGTGTGAAACTGATGGAAGAGACTGTAAAACTGAGCATTACAAGGCAGAGGAGGACAGGAAATAGAAAAAGAATACAAAATATGAGGACAGACAGATAAAGTGACAGTGTTTTGTCACTTGACAAGTGCTGTTTGAGTTTGGGTATGGGCTTGTAGTTTAGGGGTAAACGTTTCCTCAGAAGTCATCCTCAAAAAAATACAGTAACTGTCAAAAGTTTGGAACCATTACAATGCTTTTGAAAGAAGTCTATTCTGCTCACCAAGCAAAAATTGTGAAATATTATCATCACTAATAATAAAAATACAATTAATTTAAATAATAGATATGAATATTCTGTTTATGTCACATTACGGAAGTATGGTTTCAAATGCCAATTCATGTTGACCCACAGACACACATCAAGCTGACAATCAATGATTTTCTAAACTTCCAAAATGTCACTTTCAACCCAACTCCCAATACCCCGTACCCAACCCCAGCACAGGGACGCTGGCAGCTCTAACATCTGTTCTCTGGCAGGGGTGTGATCTCAAAGACTATGGTCCCTGCCAGGCCTAATCACCTTTGAGCATGGACACATACAAGAGGAGAGATTATGGCAGACCGCAGACTGCCCCCTTTTCAAAATGCCAACTTCAGTCAGGGCAGAAGGGTTTAAATACCACTCAAATGTCAGTGCGAGGCCCCACAAGTCAAACTAAATTACCTCCTACCTGCTCCGTCTCCCCTCTCTCGCTGTAGCGAGCATGTCTCCAATTCGCATGCGTAGCCAAACACACACACAAAAATAAAAACCCACAAATGAGTGAGTGAGGATATAACATAAAACGCTGAAAGTACTTCCAGACTGATTCATGTAGTTGAAAGCGACGGAATGGTACACAAACAAACAGACACGTACACAAGCGGCCTTTATGGAGCAACCGTATTGATCTATTGGGAGATTTGATACACAGCAGAGTGTTTTCACACTTTGTGCCGTACAGTGCTAGCAGAACCCATATATTAGCGTACAGTGAGCGGGGTCTGGAGATGTGTGAAGTTACCCAGAGGTATTATCGATCCCCTCGGACTGCTCCTGCCCAGCATCAATCAAAAAAAGCATCAACTCCACACCTTTGAGATCTTCAACGTCAGCCTCTTCCACAGAGACTATTGATCACAAATTGCATGGTGAATTGATTGGCAGTAACATTAAGAGCCTGTATTGATTTTGACGTAAGTTTAGGCTCTTCTCGGTCACTGATAAAACAAACTCCTGCATCAGTCCGCACAGGTGCTGTTCGATCGCTGCGTAGGGTTGAATAAAGGGGTCAAGGTTTGGCATGGGCCAAGTGTCCCCTGTAACTACTTTTTCCATTGATGTCTATTCAAAAAAATTAAGCAACGTATAAAGTGCAAATATGTGTATGATTTTTCTGGACAACTTATATTTGTATCTATCTCCTGCCTGACACAGTGGCAGAGAAAAGTTGTTTTTTTTCATTGTCAATAATAACGAAAGTTTTTTCTTTAATTGTCAATAATAATGCAATATGCAACAAATTACATTAAATAATCAAACACATATAAAACACTGTTGAGAAAAATCTGATAAAATATAACAAAAATTGCTAAATATTTGTTATAATATACACTCACCGGCCACTTTATTAGGTACACCTGTCCAACTGCTCCTTAACACTTAATTTCTAAGCAGCCAATCACATGGCGGCAACTCAGTGCATTTAGGCATGTAGACATGGTCAAGACAATCTCCTGCAGTTCAAACCGAGCATCAGTATGGGGAAGAAAGGTGATTTGAGTGACTTTGAACGTGGCATGATTGTTGGTGCCAGAAGGGCTGGTCTGAGTATTTCAGAAACTGCTAATCTACTGGGATTTTCACGCACAACCATCTCTAGGGTTTACAGAGAATGGTCCGAAAAAGAAAAAACATCCAGTGAGCGGCAGTTCTGTGGGCGGAAATGCCTTGTTGATGCCAGAGGTCAGAGGAGAATGGCCAGACTGGTTCGAGCTGATAGAAGGGCAACAGTGACTCAAATAACCACCCGTTACAACCAAGGTGGGCAGAAGAGCATCTCTGAACGCACAGTACGTCGAACTTTGAGGCAGATGGGCTACAGCAGCAGAAGACCACACCGGGTGCCACTCCTTTCAGCTAAGAACAGGAAACTGAGGCTACAATTTGCACAAGCTCATCGAAATTGGACAATAGAAGATTGGAAAAACGTTGCCTGGTCTGATGAGTCTCGATTTCTGCTGCGACATTCGGATGGTAGGGTCAGAATTTGGCGTCTACAACATGAAAGCATGGATCCATCCTGCCTTGTATCAACGGTTCAGGCTGGTGGTGGTGGTGTCATGGTGTGGGGAATATTTTCTTGGCACTCTTTGGGCCCCTTGGTACCAATTGAGCATCGTTGCAACGCCACAGCCTACCTGAGTATTGTTGCTGACCATGTCCATCCCTTTATGACCACAATGTACCCAACTTCTGATGGCTACTTTCAGCAGGATAATGCGCCATGTCATAAAGCTGGAATCATCTCAGACTGGTTTCTTGAACATGACAATGAGTTCGCTGTACTCAAATGGCCTCCACAGTCACCAGATCTCAATCCAATAGAGCATCTTTGGGATGTGGTGGAACGGGAGATTCGCATCATGGATGTGCAGCCGACAAATCTGCGGCAACTGTGTGATGCCATCATGTCAATATGGACCAAACTCCCTGAGGAATGCTTCCAGCACCTTGTTGAATCTATGCCACAAAGAATTGAGGCAGTTCTGAAGGCAAAAGGGGGACCAACCCGTTACTAGCATGGGGTACCTAATAAAGTGGCCGGTGAGTGTATATTTATAATAAATATGAATACATTTTTAAACAAACTGTATAAAAAAGTTTTTGAAGTTGGCACGAAACGGAAGTTGTGATAGTCTTTTCTTCCCTACTATGACATACAACAGAAAACCTTTTTTTTTTTACGTATTAAAAAACGTTGGTGTGCAAAATATGCTTATAATATACTTTTACCCATTTCTCAAAATATATATAAAAAAGTTAAAACAGTTAGTTCTTAAATACTGTAGAAAAATAAGGAACAATAAGACTGCAAAATATGTATCATACTGTGTGTTTATAAATTGCATTCAAAATGTATAGATTAGTCTGCTACAGATTGGCACAGATTTTTCTTATTTTTCATATTATCGTGAACTAAAATGCTATTTCCGTTAACCAAAACATGTCACTATAGTTGACTGACAATATGACATTTTTAAATATGACTAAATTTAAAAGGACATTTCCATCAAAAGATAAAAACTATTATTTTGACAATAAGTGATAAATCGTGCAATTTACAGTAAAAAATATTAGCCCCACGTTCCCAAAAGCAAAGACGGCTACAAAGATATATTTTTCCTCACAGGGCTGAACGTGTATCAATGCAGCGAAGAATCAAGCTCCACGAGCACAGCCAAGGTCGGGTGGCCACACATCAGGCTCCTCGCAGAGGACTATGACTGATAGCAGCCATTATGTGGCGGCAGGCAAAAGGTGGAGTGCAGTCACTCGTTTATTCATGCATTCATTTGTTCGGTCCGTCACCCCAGCAGGGACCAGATGAGCTGTCTATACTGTCGGAGTGATGATCCGCCTGCCATTCATCTCAGACGGACAGCTGTCTGACACTCCCTCTGTCCATGCCCTGCTGCTGTCGCCCTGCTCGCGTGAACACTGATAGAAGCTCATTTAGATTAATGAACACGGCTAGAATATATCAGTGTGCAGCAGGTGCCTCCACTTCATAGTGGGCGTACTGTAAAATATACAGCCAGAATCACAGCAGGCTAAAAGATCTATTTTTCCCAAATGACATTTAGCAACAGGGTTAATGTTTTATATCCCGAAAGACAAGTGCGTAATGGACTAAATGGGCAAAAAAAGTTTGGCAAACTCAACACAAGTTCATCACTATTGAGGTTGTGATTGCTAATGTGATGTGAACATGAGAACGTGAAAATGACACAAAATGAGGATGTGGCACCATTACGACAAAAACTGCCAAATAAGACATTAAAGGCCTGTTTACACCCGGTCATTTCATGAGTTTTTACTGATCTGATTTGTTAAAACGGTTCTGTTTACACTCACACTATTAAATGTGTCTCCGCAAAAACGGATATAAATCCTATCTTCAACTCCCGCGCTTTATGCAAATTTAACGGAGTTTACCTGAAAGCAACAGATAGCATTTTAGGAGAGAGCGTAGCATCAGCACTGGTAAGACCATTTAGTCTCACTACTTTTTATGAAGATGATTGTGTTTTTTGAGCGTATGCGACTTACTTTTTGTTTCATTTGCAGCAGTTTGCATGTTGGCTTTCTGAAGAGATACACAGATTCATCTGCGGCGATGCGTGTTGTGGTAGCGCCGGCCATAATATCTGAATATAATATGTCATATAGCCTATAACACGTATTGTATTTCGTGTATTTCGGAGGGCGTTTACACCTAGTCTTTTCACGATCGGATAGCTATCCAATCTGAGAAAACCCATGAAGTGACCAGGTGTAAACAGGCCCTAACTCTGAAGAACAGAGTTAAACAAGCCACATGATTTGAGATCTTATTCATGTTGTGTTTTTCATTCTTAAGCTTAATACTTAATAGGGTTAAAGGTTAGCTCTATTATAAAACATATGCTTGACTTGACATGGGTTCAAATGTCTACAATAAAGTAATTGAAAGGAAAATCTGGCTTTAGAATCAGGCTTCAATACTTCTGTGGTATAGCAAGGCAAAAGCCGTACATCCACAGAGTGTGCATTAAGGCCAAAGGGTGTTTTTAAAAGAGTGTCTGAAAAGGGTGTTACATCCAGAACATAAAAACAAGCCTTCTGAGAGTGACACTGACCATCTCAAAAAAAAAAAAAAAAAAATAGATAAATAAAAAACAGAAAATCAATGCACCACGGCTCAAAAGTAATTGTGAGAAAGAGGAGTATCGGGAAGTCCAGTCACGTTGTGGGCAGGACAACCGTGCTTTGGATATGTCTCTGAATTAGAGTGGTAATATGACAGGGCATTAGTGGGTTGGGCCGATGATCCAATAGATTAGGAGATTGAAAGGAAAATTGAATGCGGAGCGGTTCTAAATGGAACACTCCAATTGATACCGTCAGGACAAATCGAAATCAATGGCAGGGGCTCGGTAAAGACGCGGTAATGGCCGCCGGCCATGAAAAATATGAAAGGAATGGGAAAAAAACAATCACATGTAATGGCGAAATAGATGGATGAATCAGGGGAGAGTTTAAACAGCTTGTTGAAATGCAGCTTTATAAAGCATGTTCAGCAGACACATACATTTGTGAACAGGACCTACCTAAGCAATGGCTGAAAGATGACCGTGATGTTTCTGGCTCCCGGTTTACACAGGAATTTAGTCTCTCCTCCCTCAATCAGGTTATCATCAGCTCCACCTGGAAGAAAAGATTAAACAGACTTTCCTCAAAGACTAACTCAATTGATACAGGTAGGACCCTTCACATGGGATGCATTCTTGTGTTCAGCGCAACAGAATAGAAAAGAATGCAGGTGTTTTGAGAAAAATCTGTGAAAGTTAAACATCTTAAAAAAATTTAAATAAAAAAAAAAAACAGCTCTAAATGGCACAAAATTCTGAATGAAAACGTGAAGTATGTCACAATGATCGAAGAAGTGTTTATAGCACACAAAAAATGCATCCATTGACAATAGTGGACAGCTTAGTGGGCATAAAAAAAAAATTTTGGACAGCTAAATGTCAAAACTAAACAAAATTAATCAAAACGAATCAAAACAAAGCAAACGAAAAAAAAAACTAAACAAAACGAATCGAAACAGAACAAAAAGCCAAAAACAAACCGAATCAAAACAGAACAAAAAGCAAAAGACAAAAGGCAAAAACAGAACAAAACAAAGTGAAACAAAAAGCACAAAACAAAGCAAAGCAAAAAACCAAAAACAAAGCAAAGTGAGGCAAAACATTCGATCAAATCATTGCAATTACCACAAGCCGGAGAGAGAAATACAAGTCTCCCCCTCCTCTTTCTCCCATTTGCTCCTCTTTGCCTGTGCGTAGTCCTGCGCTAACAGGGTTAATAAGAAAATCATGGCTGTGTAACTCTCTCATGATGAGACAGGGCCCAAAAAATGAAGTGAGCTCCAATCCTTATTAGCTCCACTCATCCACAAGTAATCAATATAATTGACAGCAAGAGAATCAAGTCTGCCATCAATAAGAACATTCCCGGGCGGACAGAAGGTGTGTGCGTGGCCTCATGGGTCGATGAATAGAAGTGCCACCGCGGCAGGCCACTGGCATCTCTCTCGCACTGTGACAATGTTATTCATTAAAATTTCACAGCCCTTTGAGATTTACCCCCGGAGAGACTTCTGTAACTACGTAGCACTAAGCCCGGGCACCGCTATCCTGACAAACACCATGCAGGGAAAAAACATCTGAGACACTCGTGTGCACATCACACACACAAGCCCCTCGTCGAAGAATCACTTTAATTGCTTTTATCAGTCAGTTGTTACAGGGGATTTCTTGCCCAGGGGATGAGAAATCAGTCCAGGAACACAAATTAATGCTGGAAGATTCCTGTGACGCACGTATATCACGTGTGTGATGGGTTTTAGATTGCCATGGAATTACAAGTGAAGCAAAAGAGTGCGCTTCCATGATTTGTGTCCAACGTTGTAATCACAGACCCACTGGTACGGGTTTGATCGCAAGTCTGGAATCCGAGTTATCCTTTGTTCGTTGTTTTGAGAGGCGAGACGTGCTTCAAATGAAGAACGCGTTCGCCTTTTACTGCGCTAAAAACCCTGCGGTGCACCTGTCCGGCATTCACGCGCACCTCCCGCTGCCGTTCCTGTCATTTCCACCTTCCTGACATTCTTCATAGAGCACGTTCTGATGAAAAGCTCTCTAGCTCTCTCTCTCTTTCTTATTTCATTTCCACCACTCTTTCTCATTAAAAAAAGACAAGAGGATTCTTTATCCTCTCTAAAAGCTTTCTGGTTGGGGCTCTGGCTGTTTTTCAAAGTTGCTGCTCTGGAAAGGGAACTCATCTTCCTTTAGTTTCCTGTTTCTCTTTTTCTCTCTATCTATCCAATCTCTCTACTGCTAATTCAATTAAGACTCAATTACAACTTCAAAACAAGACAACACAGCTGACAACGCACACACTGACTCTGAACTAAACAAGCGACAGGAGGAGAGAAAAACAGAGAGAACTGGTACAAAGAAGAGTTGCATGATTAAAAAAAGACTGAAAATAGTGACAGGTTTTGTCAAAAAAAGTGACGGAATGACTTGGAGCATCAGAAAGAATCGGTTTTAAATTATGAATAAATTATTTGTAAAGTTTTCCACCAGACATGTTCATGAAGTGCAATATAGCTGTACATTTTCCAGATGTTATTTTTTATTCGATATATAGGTCTCAGCACATACTTAGCTGGGAGAGCACGGTGAGCGTATTGATTGGAAATAAAAATCATAAGAAATGATTATTTGTAATAATAATAATTAGTATTATTATAATAATACAATAATGTTTTATGAAAAAAAGCATAAAAATGTTGCTAAAAATAAAAGACTGAGACCATTTAAAAAGAATCCTTATTGTTAACCTTTACTAGTTTCTGCTTCTAAATATTTTTAATGGAATTTCAGTACATATCGTGTAAAAAAAAAAGCGCTCATTTAATTTGTACAATTTTGAGCGCCTTTCATTTGCTATCATTAAATTGTATCGTATATCACTTTGCTCTCTATATCAGTATGCGCCATTAAATAACCCAAAACAGTTGATCACGAATTAAAAACACATAAATGAAAGATGCGCTAGCCAGCAGGTCAAAGAGTTATGCATCCAGATTGTGCGGTTACATTTAATGGCACAGACAGAGGAGAAAAATGTCATCCCACGCCAGCCTGGCTTGACTCAAATCATTATTCAGATTCTAGCACATATTAATGAAGGTCCATTAAAATGTTGTCAGCACGACAGACTTTACTGGAAAAGCAACTGGCCAACATCTGCTGTTAAATATATCATTTATAAACAACAGTTTAACAAGTTATTTTAACATTCAAATAATAAACAAATGTGAATAAATACGACGAGTTAACTGGTCCAATTTATCATTATGTCCTTCCACATCTGTTAGTGGTTTATTATTATGCTGAAGAGATATTATGCTGTGCATAAGATCGTGCGAGTGTATACGAGAGGTGTTATAGCCTGGCCCGGTGGCCCCTGTAGATGCCGCTAATCTAGGATTGGGATGCGCCTTTACATCAAATTTACATTTCTATTATTGGCAGGCACTCTCTTACCAAAGCGACTTACAAAAAAGTGCACGTATTGTGCAAGTCAGTCTGATGAGTGAAAAATGTGTGACTGCGCATACACGCACACCTCCCACTCATGTCAGCCCCCATGTAATCAAGCCAGCCAGTGACTTAGTGAAATTGCATTAGCTACACTTTCGTGGGTTTGATTAGAAATGGTCTGATCTGAGACTCTGTCCCAGCCTGGATCTACAGCAGAGAAACGTGTAGTGCCTTCACTAACACCAGCCGCCCCAGTGGATCTATCTGTGCATGAGCGTATGCGAAAGAAACAAATGCACGTCAATGTGTGAGGGCATGCAACCGAAAAGTCTGCAGTGGAGTGTGTGTGTGTGTGTGTGTGTGGCAGACCAGTTAACATGTGCAGCACAGAACTAACACTCAAACTCTCATTCAAAGAGAAATATAGAGTAGTGTGGCCCCAAAGTATCTGGACACTTAAGTCACACTAAAAACATGTAAGAATGTCACTGCATTTGATGCAAAATATTACCCCAAGTGGCATCTGCAAATAAATCATGTTAGAATTCAGTTCCTTAGAAGTATCTTCAAGTTTTGCAATTACTTACTGGGCCCAAAGTCATTTTGTGTGGCTGTATGTAGTCAAATCTCAAGGTTCGAGGTTTGGATGGTTAGCATGGGCCTGTTAGCCCCTGCAGGTACATTCTGTGATTACTTATGATTCATCAATATCCATTAATCATTCAAAACTAGAAGTGCATTTTGTCTGACAATTAAGTATGTCGTCGATCAATACCATTTGTAACATTCTATCTATTGTATATATATATATATATATTGAAAATACACGTAAACACAAGGCGCAGCCCATTCTCTGTTTGTACAGTGCTCTGGCTTGGTCCTCACAGGTTGGTTATCAGTTGAGCTGCCACAGACAGACAGTCTACATCGCACAGACCCATACCAGCTGCTAGGTTTCTCCTAACAAAACAGAATGAAGATCGACAGGTGTGTGTGTGTGGCCAATCAGTGCTGTCAGGCAGAAACCTCAAACTTGAAAAAGAACAGGCCAATTTTCAATAATTCATGACTTCCCAGTTGGCCTGGTTATAATTCCTCTGCCATGTCTTCATGTCTGATTGGCTTCTGATGAGACTCCTCTATTATTAAAACTAATTTTAAGGGGACAATATTCCAATATTTCCGTTCAGGAGAGAGCCGAGACTAGCTCAGTATGTTGACAATGCACTCAGATGACAATTAAACAAATTAATGAATGAATACATAATCGTGGAAATAGAGTTGGATAAATTATTAATTGTGACATGGTGGGCAATTCCCCTCGCTTCGGATATGATGCATTATAGCATGTATTTTTAATAAGGCCAGGTTGACAGCTCTGAATCGCTGCACTTAGAGCAAAACAACCTGTTTTTTTGTTGGATCCATTGTTTAGTGGTTAGTGCACATGCACAAGACTAGTTTGCACATTTAAGAGATGCAGGTCTGAATCATACGCAAATCACACACTTCAGTTGAACATTTTTACATTTAGCCTGAATATTCAGTTACAACCTTGCTTTTAACTGAACTATTCCATAAATTCACTATAAATTCATCCACTGAAACAAGGTGTCAACAGATGTCTCCCAAGGTCAAAAACGCCAGGCAGTGAAGGAAGTAAAGTCAAGTTGTTTATTAGAGTGACCACGATCTGCTCCTCCCTAAAAATAATGGTATTTCTAGTGTCTGTCTAACAGCCCTGATTACTGAGCCATCGCTACTGCTTCATTTCACTCCATTACAAAAGAGAAAATAAAGTCAACCCCTCCACTTCCAATCCGACACTCATGCCCATAATAGCACACACCCTCTTATTCTGCCTGTCTGTCTCTCTGTCGAAAAACAGAGAGACTCTCTCTTTTTTTTTTTTCATCTGGTATTTGGATGTGAATATCCGAAAGATAAAGTAAAGAACAAGGTTCACTTTTCCTTTGTGTCTGTGTCTCTTTAAGGCTTTCACACTGCACTGTTAAAATCTTTTTAAACCCAGAGTAAAGGCTGATGTCATGATAGACATAACAGCAAATTGTTTAGCAATATAGATTACCAATAACTGATTAATCATATTAATTAAAGAATTACTTTTCTACTTTTTAAAGAAAAACTTTGTATAGTTTCAGTTTTGTAGAGGTAAAAAAAAGTGTCAAATAGTGATACCAAACATATTAACTGGACTGATGAAGAGATACATCTGCTGTTTCAATAGTTTGAGGTTACAGTCAAACAGAAATATTGCTAAATAAATTATATATTTTTATAAATATTTTAAAACTCCTGTCTTCAGTGTCACATGATCATTCAGAAATCATCTGATTTGCTGATTTGGTTCTTATTATTGCCAATTTTGAAAACAGTTAAGCTGCTTAATATTTTGTGGAAACTTCAAAAAACTTTCAAAAAAGCATTTATTTGAAATGTAATTATTTTGTGACATTATAAATGTTTTAAGGTCACTCTTGATCACTTTAATGCATCCTTGGGGAATAAAAGTATTATTTACTTTTAAATAAAACAATCTTATTGACCACACACTTTTGAACAGTACTGTACTATTATTTTGGCAGGATATTTTGAGTCCTCAAATTTACATGATTTACATGATGAATTTTCTGCAGATGGACAAGCAATTATTAAAACAGGTCGTACAACAGATAATCAATTAACCTTGTAAACCTTCAAATAAAAGCGTACAGTGTGAAACATGCCACAGATAACCCAGGATTATATTAACCCTGGGTTTAGCCATTTCTGGCATTGCTGTCTATCCATCTCTCCATCTCTTTCTCTTCCATAGGCCACCTCTGTTGAGTCTCATTGTGATTGGAGGACAGGAACATAAGATTTGCGACGGGTCTCTGCTGCCCTCTCAAGCTCCACTGATTTAGAATCAGAGAGCCAGTGATTGTGATTGTGTTTAAAAGGCTGTTCCACTCATCCAGACATCATCATCATCATCATCATCATCATCACCCTTGTTCTCTGTCCTCTCTTTCACCTTTTTGCCTCTCCCCCTCCCTCCATCACCCCCTCCCCCCCACCACTTCTCCTTCAATCACGCCAATCCCAAATGAAAGGTAAACAAGCCTGTGACAGCCACGGTGATGATGGTCTCGTTGATTAAAATTAGCACAGGTTGTGAAACACAGACACACACGCTCGCTCAGACAAAGTCTGTAATTATGTGTCTGCCCTCCGTCTGATGACAGCTACAACAATCTGCCCGTAAGACAAACCAGAGAACTTCAGAAATGCAAATAAAAAGTTTTAGCTGCACTCGGTTTACCTTGTTAGGCACCGTTCAACATCAAATTCTTCAAAAATAGCGGGTTTTCCTTACCAACCAAATATTAACATTGTTTTTTATACTATTTTCATTTTCCTCTCTTAGTTCCACTTCATGAAGGAGACAAGCAACAGCAAGAGACCGTCTCGTAGTCAATACCCACAGCACCCCTGATATGTTATTACCCTCCAAGTCCATTTCAGCCAATCACGGGCCAATCTCATCTCACCACTGCAGTAATTCAATAATGTGTCCATGATGAGATCCACCTCAGGACTCCACTCATCACAGTCGGCCCCCCCTAAGAAAAAAACAACACAATCACGGCCCGTAATGCTGTTTCAACCCTAATCAGCTTCTGCTATAAAATTACTGGGAAACAGATTGAACATGAAGCATCCGCCCCGACCGCATGCCAGCTGACTGCTGCTCCGCTCTGTGACGGAACTTGGGTGTGAGTGAATTTCACTATTTGACTTTATGATCTGTGACTCAAAGCCAACACAAGCATGCGAAACTGGCCGTGCATTTAAAAATGGGTGTTTTTTCTGTCCATTATAAGTTCTGCTTGGCAGATTGTACAATATGACCCCAGTAAGATCAACACTGCGATATATGCATCTTATAACTTAGATATTTATATCATTAATATATTAAAATCTTTAAGGCAATATCAATTATTAAAAAGCTAAATTCAGAAAAGGATAGATAGATAGATAGATAGATAGATAGATAGATAGATAGATAGATAGATAGATAGATAGATAGATAGATAGATAGATAGACAGATAGACAGATGGATAGATGGATGGATGGATGAAGTAGTAAAGGTGAGAGTGTAAGTCAGACAGACAGAAAGACAGACAGGGAGGATAACATGGTAAATTATTAAAAAAAATAAAAAGATGTCTTTCAACAGAAAAAGATAAGTTGAGGATGTCCTAATGGCTAAAACGGCACTCTAGCACACACACTAGCACTGGACACTGATTGGCATGAAGTGTGTATTGCAGTGTTTTGTTGACGCTCCACAGCTGGTGGGCCGCTCTTATTTGTTTAGATTCAATTTGATGTGCAGGATGAGGAGTCAAGGGAACAAATACAATGAAAAAACAAAAGGAAAACCACAACAGCATAAAGGAGTAATTTAATTGCTCATTTCTCTGTCGCTTGTTCCCGACGACGACTCAGGTATGAGCCGTGGTGTGTCAACATCTGTGGCTATAAAGTCTCCCGCCAGATCTATTGGTTATCTATTTATTAAGTTAAATCAGGTGTTTAAGAAATGATCAAGGTTGCGGGCACAGAACCATACACGCAATAGATGATATTTTATCAATTTTCTGGCACACACGGGCACATACACGCATCTCGCTTAAAGAGCCATTTAAAGAGCTTCGCTCTCATGTGACGTCTGGAGTGTCATATCTTTTCTGAGTCTCTGAGCTCCATCAGGCCTCATTTAACACACAGATCATCAAGCTCAGCAAACACACACACACTTGTGATGTTCGGAGGCTTTTTTTTAAACGTATAGCTCAAGCAATAAATATATGACATCAATTACGCACCTTAATTTTGAATCCTGATTGACTTACTTTCTTCTATGAAACACAAAATGAGTTCTTAATAGCAGAATGTCCAAGCTGCTCTTTTCTATATAATGAAAGTGAAAGGTGACCAAAGATTATCAGTGAATAATGACTTAAATGTCTTCACACAAAGCTATTAAATGGCTTGAAGGCAGTTGGAATATAGCCTACAAGTTATATGAACAACTTTCTATGATACTTTATGGTGCTCTTTTTCTTGACCGCTCTGGTCCCCAATCCACTTTCATTGTGTGGAAAAGATAAGCATTTCCATTCTTTAAAACGTCTCCTTTTGAGTTCCATGAAATAAAAAGATTAATCATGGCTAAATACGCAAAAACATCAAAACAATCAGTCTCATTGTCGCTTGAAGTGTTTTCAGGTGCATTTCATCTGGGTTCAAATCCCAAAAACAAACTTCTGACCTTTTTGCGTCCTTCCTATTCCTCTCGTCGGTGTCCATCAAACATGCTTTGATTGTCTGTCAAACAGTGAAGCCCCTCTTCAACAATCACACCTAACAATACTCCCTGTAGCGTCTGTCTGTCTCTCTCAAGTTTTCTTTCTCTCCCGGTGGCTCTCAGTAGGAATGCCTGATTGCATACTGTCTTTGGTGCTTTAAGAGACGCTAAGAAATGCCAATGCTGAATACAGAGGATATGGGGCTAATCAACATCTACAAAAATAAAAGGTCAAGAGGAAAAGGAAGGAGCATGAATGAAAGAGAGCAAGCGAGCAAGAACAAAAGAAAGAAACAGAAAGGTCAAGGCCACCAATATCTGGCATGGATTAGATCATGATGCATGCAAAACAACAACAACAAAAAGTACACAACAAAAACTCGTACAGGTTTTTTTTTTTTTCATTCCGCTACTTATAAATCATTTGACCTAATAAACACTCATATCCAATTTCCCTCATATTTTAGGATTTTTCATCATTGCAACTTGACAGACAGGCTACATTTGGTTTGAAATCCTCACTTTACAATCATCTAGGCCGGGTTAGTAAATACACACACATAAAAATACAATACAAGTGCACATGAGCTTTAATAATAACTAGAGTGATTAACATTTTATTGTATTATTTTTTAATAAAATAAAATAAAATGCATCTTTGTATCAATAATGTGTAAATGTAGCTAAAAAGTCATTACAAGGAAAGGAAGAAAAGAAAAAAAGATACAAATAATATCAATCAAATAATGTTTGTGTTTGAAGGACAAAAAGACATTCATCACTTTCCCCTGCTTCATATGTGGCAAAATCCAATATTTTATATAATAAAGTTCCATCTCATTTCAGGTTCAAGTTTAAAAACAACACGTCAGAACTGTAAAGTCAACTCAAGTCAACTATTGATTGGTTTGATGATAAAGAACCTTGTTACTCTTGAACTCAGTGGAAAGACTTGAAAAAAATGAAACCTTGAATATACAGTATATGAACAATTCAGAAAATGTTTCTGTAAAGGTGCACAGATTTATATGAAACACCTCTGTGTAACAGTGCTGATCCAGAATTTAGTCTCCATTAGGATGTGTGAAACCTAAATCAGCACTCTGACCTTAAAAAGTTTGAAAGGTCTCATTGAAACAGCTCTTTTGTGATAGAGAGCGAGTTATCTGGAAGTGCCAGTAAGGCTAGAGAGTCTTTGATGGAAACACTACTAAAACGAGAGAGTCCACAAAAACAACAACTTTTGTCAGTGTAGAGAAATCTGACAGAGCTTATATAGTCGCACACACACTTTCACACACACGCCCATATACACCTCCTCACTCCACTGGTGAGGGATTTTTCCATTTGCACCTCTCCTACCCCTATTGTGCTTCACAAATCAGAGCGACAGACAACAACTCTCCTCCACCCACATCCCCGCCACTCACCATGATCCACCTCTCTCACTCTCCTTCTCTCTCTGGGGAACACCAGACTCATGCATAAACAAGACCTTCCCTTTATCCTCTCGCTGTAAGCCTAGAGGAGAAAACTCAATTTGTATACGTGTGTTCAGAGAAAAAGACGAATCTCCTTGCGTTGTTGTGATAATCCCTGCCCAACACGCAATGAGCTTTTCTGTCTCTTTTTTCTTCTATCTCTGCTTTGTATGGTTTGCAGGTTTGTGGGATTGAAGCGACATGTGAAGAATAGGCCAAAGGACAGACATAAGAATAGATACGAGACATTTACTCCTGGATCCGTCATATATAAAACAGAAAATAATATCTACTATTGTCAATCACAGATTGTCAGGTGTACTTTAAAGGGATAGTTCACCCCAAAATGAAAATTCTGTCAGTAATTACTCACCCTCATGTTGTTCCAACCCTGTAAGACTTTTGTTCATCTTCGAAACACGAATTAAGATATTTTTTATTAAATCTGAGAGCTGGATCACTCCTCCATAGGCTTCTAAGGGACTGAAACTTGTTCCCCGAAAAGTTATTAAAGACATACAGTGAAGAAAATAAGTATTTGAACACCCTGCTATTTTGCAAGTTCTCCCACTTAGAAATCATGGAGGGGTCTGAAATTGTCATCGTAGGTGCATGTCCACTGTGAGAGACATACTCTAAAAAAAACAATCCAGAAATCACAATGTATGATTTTTTAACTATTTATTTGTAAGATACAGCTGCAAATAAGTATTTGAACACCTGAGAAAATCAATGTTAATATTTGGTACAGTAGTTTCAAACGTTTCCTGTAGTTTTTCACCAGGTTTGCACACACTGCAGGAGGGATTTTGGCCCACTCCTCCACAGATCTTCTCTAGATCAGTCAGGTTTCTGGGCTGTCGCTGAGAAACACAGAGTTTGAGCTCCCTCCAAAGATTCTCTATTGGGTTTAGGTCTGGAGACTGGCTAGGCCACGCCAGAACCTTGATATGCTTCTTAAAGAGCCACTCCTTGGTTATCCTGACTATGTGCTTCAGGTCATTGTCATGTTGGAAGACCCAGCCTCGACCCATCTTCAATGCTCTAACTGAGGGAAGGAGGTTGTTCCCCAAAATCTCGCAATACATGGCCCCGGTCATCCTCTCCTTAATACAGTGCAGTCACCCTGTCCCATGTGCAGAAAAACACCCCCAAAGCATGATGCTACCACCCCCATGCTTCACAGTAGGGATGGTGTTCTTGGGATGGTACTCATCATTCTTCTTCCTCCAAACACGGTTAGTGGAATTATGACCAAAAAGTTATATTTTGGTCTCATCTGACCACATGACTTTCTCCCATGACTCCTCTGGATCATCCAAATGGTCATTGGCAAACTTAAGACGGGCCTTGACATGTGCTGGTTTAAGCAGGGGAACCTTCCGTGCCATGCATGATTTCAAACCATGATGTCTTAGTGTATTACCAACAGTAACCTTGGAAATGGTGGTCCCAGCTCTTTTCAGGTCATTGACCAGCTCCTACCGTGTAGTTCTGGGCTGATTTCTCACCTTTCTTAGGATCATTGAGACCCCACGAGGTGAGATCTTGCATGGAGCCCCAGTCTGAGGGAGATTGACAGTCATGTTTAGCTTCTTCCATTTTCTAATGATTGCTCCAACAGTGGACCTTTTTTCACCAAGCTGCTTGGCAATTTCCCCGTAGCCCTTTCCAGCCTTGTGGAGGTGTACAATTTTGTCTCTAGTGTCTTTGGACAGCTCTTTGCTCTTGGCCATGTTAGTAGTTGGATTCTTACTGATTGTATGGGGTGGACAGGGGTCTTTATGCAGCTAACGACCTCAAACAGGTGCATCTCTAATTTAGGATAATAAATGGAGTGGAGGTGTACATTTCAAAGGCAGACTAACAGGTCTTTGAGGGTCAGAATTCTAGCTGATAGACAGGTGTTCAAATACTTATTTGCAGCTGTATCTTACAAATAAATAGTTAAAAAATCATACATTGTGATTTCTGGATTTTTTTTTTTATTATGTCTCTCACAGTGGACATGCACCTACGATAACAATTTCAGACCCCTCCATGATTTCTAAGTGGGAGAACTTGCAAAATAGCAGGGTGTTCAAATACTTATTTTCTTCACTGTAGTTAAAATAGTCCAAGTGACTCAATCTTAAGTTTATAAACCGTCGAGAATACTTTTTGTGCAAAAAAAAAAAAAAAAAAAATCGACTTTATTCAACTATTCATTTCCTTCTTGGTGGGCCTCGAGTGAGTTCACGTAGTAAAACTGCGTAGCGCTTCTGTGTCGTACGTCACACGCATCACACACATGACCAGCGTCGGCCAATAGGGACCCTACGTGTGACGTAGCACTAGGGTCCCTATTACACTCTCCAATATACCCTTCTACAAAATCATGCAAAGCATGTAAAATTGAAAGAGTGGAGGGAGAGAAAGAGTTTGTATGAGCCTTGGTGCATATACAAGAAATGAAAGTTGGAGTTAAAACTGTAACATGTTCCAATCCCGTTCCAGCTCACTTTTCTGCTCATTCGCCGTCTAAAAATTACAGAAACACAAAATAAATGAAAAGAGTCTAGAGAAGCCTCCAATCACATTCTCTCACATTTTTCTCTCAGTCTCACTATACAAAAAAGAAAGGTGAAAGCGCAAAGAAATTGAGAGAGTTTGGGTAGAAAGAGGTGTTATGAGTTTTGGTGTACATACAAGTGCTGATAGTCCTTTTCTATAATTTTCCACTCATTCTCCACTATATATGGCTAAAAATAATGAAAAAGCCATTAAAAGAGTGGGGAGTGACTGAGGTGAATTTGCAAGAAATTAAGTTCAGCCTGCAACATGGTCCAATCACATTCTAATAAATTTTCTTTTAACGTTCCTCTCATTCTTCACTATACCCACCTAAAATATTATGTAAAAGCATAAAAGAAATGTTTTATATTAGCCTTGGTGCACATCCCAGTGCTGCAAGATCGAGTTCAGCCTGCAACGTGCTCAAATCCCATTCATGCTCACATTTTGTATTATTTCATATAAATATACTATACATTTCATATACTTTTTCACTATATCACCTTAAAAAAAATGCACAAACCCCCAACCAAAAAAAAGACGGAGAGAAAGTGGTCATTTTTGCCTTGGTGTATATTTAAGTGCTGCAAGTTTTTTTCAGCCTGCAATATGCTTCAAAACCATTCACTTCTCATTTTACCCATAATATTCCGCTCATTCTCTAAAAAAGAATTATGCAAAACCCCAAAAAATTTTAAGCAAAGGGAGAAAGATTTCATATGAGTCTTGGTGAACATATGAGTGCTGCAAGTTTGAATTTTGCCTGAAACATGCTCCAATCCCATTCCCCCTCATTTACCCATACTTTTCCTTTCATTCTCCACTATACCTGTCTGAAAAATATGCAAAACCCAGAAAGAAAGAAAGAAAGAAAGAAAGAGGAGAGCACTGAAGCAGTAATGAACTCTTCAGAAAGAAGTTGAGGATTAATTGATCTGTAGGAGTCGTGCTGGTGGAGAGAAAGCTGTAATTAAGCTACAGAGGCTCTGAATGCAGTTTTATAATGAGTGCTACAAACACACACACACACACGTTCACTCAGAGAAGTTCCACATGACATTGCACACGCACATAATTGCAGTCTCACGCAACTCTGACAAAGCTGTTTGCTCCAAGACTGGTGAAGCGCTATTTTATTTACAGCAGATGTTGAAATTTTAGCATACTCAATAGATCAATTCCTCATGCACTTGCAACCCTACTGGCGCAACTTGCACTGCAGAGGCACAGATGTTTTAACATCTGTACTGTTTAGCCTTGCACTGTGACTGAATTGTGTCAACAACAAAAAAAAGATTCTACTAAATGTCTGTGTATATGTGACCTACTGTTTGTCAATGGTATTAAAAGACAGCGATTGTTGTTCTGAGAGCGCATTGTACTAACTGCAGTATCTGCTTATTTATGGAGCATTTTGTGACTTTTAAATGTTTCTTCACAACCATTCAGATAGATCAGACCATCTACTCATCACAATGCTTTAGTCTTGAATGTCTGTGAAACTGAAAACTAAATTAAAATAAGAAACATTCCTGTGTCGGCTTCAATACGCATTGTCATTTTTCTAATTTATTCCCTAAGAATTCCATGAATGGCCCCTCTGCCCACGCAATGAAACAATGACTTTCAACTCTCTCCTCCCTCCCTCTACCGAGTCGACTTATTCCGTCTGTTAAATGATTTCATCCCTTCAATCTCCTCGCGTCCTTTCAGGCGACAGACACAGCGCCCGTATTGTGGAAATTTCATCTCCTATTTTGTGGTGTGAGGTGCTCTACCAATCAAATGTTCTCTTTCTTTCACTCGTGAAGCATTTAAAAGAAAACCATAGGAGTCTTAGAAGCCCATTTACTTCCTTATCTCATTAATCTCCACATCCACCTTGCTCTTTTTGCACCTGACGGGTCGACTGTGATTGGCTATCAATTGAAATTGTACTTGAAGAGCTGTCAGAAAAAGATGAAGTTGGTGTGCTTTGCAAAGTTGCCACACCTCAAGAATTTTGAATTCCAAACCAACATCTTTACAGGGATAGTTCACACAAAAATAAAAAATAATGTCACTGTTAACTCTTGTACTGAAGGCGTATTCAACTTTTTGTCACGAAAACAACCTGTCAGTATTTCTGAATGGTGTGAGAAGCATCTGCCTCTCACCTCTCTCCCTCTATGTGTCCTTCACTTTTTTTGGCTTAACACCTTGTGCTCCCTCTCGATCGTTTCACAGAGTGTGCGTCTCACAGGAATTGCTTGAGGGGGAAAAAAAGTAAAAAGAAAAACAAGAAGGGACATACAACTGTCAAGCACTGCTGATTGAAACTGCAAGGTCATTTTCAAGAGTGAGAGAGGAGGGGAGAGAAAGCGACACTCTCCGGCATGTCTGTCTCACTCCAGCGGGAAGTGTGTGTATGTGTCTGTAGCACAGAGACGCTGAACAAAAGAAGCTCTAACCGGTGGATGATACATAGCTAAGCGACTCTTCACCCTGATGACTTCAGGGCCTCCTCTCCATCATCGCTCTATTCACTCCTTCCATCCTATTCACACTGCACCTGCCGTCCCCCATGCCTCATTCTCCGGCCCCTTCATTCAGCCTCCCCCAGGTCCCATGGCTTACCTTGCAGCTCCCCGCTTTTGCTGTAGAGTTCCCTCCGCTGCTCTCGCAGGTACGCGCTCATGCTAATGGCGTGGGAAGACGACTCAAACCTGCAAAAGGAGTCGTCAGATCATGTATTAAAGCAGGTGAAGGGTTTCCGTTTGAAGTTAACCTGAAATCTGATGCATCTGATGGATTGTAAACGTAAGCACAAAGAGAAAATGGTCTCCCATTAACCCGGACTTTTCATGTGGTCCTTTGTCTGCTTAAAACCTTTCAGTTCCTGCACGAACACACTTACTTGAATAGAGACTGTTTGGGTCGTTGCGGTTTCTTCTTGGAGAAGAACGCTCCGAAGTCTCCGCCGGTGCTGGCGTAGGACAGCTGGGCAGAAGGCTCCGCAGCGCTACGGGTGTTTTTGACGTCCAGGTAGTCCATTAGCAGCACCTGAGAGAGCACAAGAGCAGATTGTTGAGTGACATGCAATATTCAAATGTTTATTCAGTCATACATTACAGTAAACAACCAAATTCATATAGACTTTTTGACACTTTAAGCAGCTGTTCCAATACATGCACTTTTGATAAACAGTTTTTATTAGTGCACTTGCTGGCAGCCCTGCATTTTGTAAACACAAGCAAACAGGCAAAAAGACACCCAAATGAGATGATTCATTTGTGAAAAGCCATCTGTATATTTCATGCACATTTATACTGTGAGTAAAAGCATGATATAGCCTACGCAAAATGTTACTGAACATATTATTAACATAATTTAAATAATTTCATATTTATTCATCTGTATATCTGCATATCATTTCTGCCCACTATTAAGACTAATATAAAATGTACTTTATACAGTACAGTACGGTTCAAAATGTTGGGGTCGGTAATATATATAAATAAAACTATACAGCTGTAAGACTGGAAAAACTGGAAGAACTGGAAGAACTGAAAGAACTGAAAGAACTCTCTGAGAAAACAAAATAAATTAACATCTGAACTCTCTTGCTATCACCATTCATCTCACGTCAGAATCATCCTAATCTACATTGCTTTCCCTTGACCCCTCATTTCTTCTCTCCCTCATGCTGAGATCACCAAAATTCACCCAAAAATCGATATGGTTTAATGTGAACAATTATCATTCAACACCATACATGTCAGGTACCATTTGATTTGTCTCAGTGTGACTGGTACAAATGTCTCATCCCCAAAGAAGTAAACCAAAAGGTAATAAAGGGTTTAGAGATATCTTGCTTACAGAGGAGGGTGTGTCTTCCAGGGTAATGGTATCTAGCCCTCAAAAGGAGTAAACTCTGAATACAAATTCCCATTGTTAGCAAATGTTTCCATGTGAAAGAAGTTTCTGTCTCGGTCTGAGTACTTAAAGAAATGCAACAAGAGGCTCGGCGCGATTTGTAGCTCAAATTAGCCCGTGATGCTGAGTGTGCTCAAGACACACAGCATCATGTATTCTCTAATGTCAGGTTTGCATTTTTTCTCTTTATTCCAGAGTATTTGATGTTTGTATTTATTAACTGATTATGTAACTGACATGATACATTTACCTGACATAACAAATTGTTACATTTGATTCTATTCAGACTTACTCTGAAATTATTAACTTTAGTAGATTACGTTGTATCCACTGTTACCGCAAATCTGTGTCAGATTAGTAACGGACTAACGTCCTGTTTTGAGTGGAGTATAGGGCACACAAACTGCGATTTCCGGCTAATATTTGGCACTAATTCAAGTGCACTTGGGATGTAAAGACAAAAAGGGAATTTCCGTTTAGGACAACAAACTGCTGATCGACCAACCTTAATAGGGTGAGTCTTACCTCTGTTTAATATAATGTTACTTTAGTCAAGTGTACGTGGGTAACCATGGCACAGCGCTTTATACACAAAATATTGTTTAAAACCAGTTTTAACATTAACTTATACAGTCCTTCAATACATTACTACAATAAATGATGTAGTTAAGTTTTGCATATCCTAAGTCTAGAATGACTTAACTAGATCAGTCTGAACGAATCGGTTTCTAGGTTTGTCTCAGGCCCACATCTTTCCAGTCTGTCTGTGTGACTTCAAACGCTTACCCATGTCCGCCAGCAAATTCCCATTAACTCTGATTAAAACTGCACATCCGAGTTCATGAATATCCCATTCAACACGATCCATAACCATTAAGAGAGGTTCGAACAGCTGCAAGAGTACTGAAAAAGAAGTTCAAGTAAACTTTTCCACAAATTAGCAAGCCGTTTTCCAATGGCTCCATAATTTAGTCAAGCAATTTGCTTGGTCTATTTCTAAATCCCAGCTGCAAAACAGTCCAAAGTGGAGATGGAATTAGGAAAGGACAGATGGAACTACATCTGACTGATAATAGCATAATTAAACAGTGATAAGAAGGGAACGGTCTATGAGAGGAGGGGAAGCCTCATCAACAGCCATTCCTCAACCCAGAGACAAGTCCAATCCGGCCAGCCCGTTACATTCCTGTCAGATTATTAATTACTAATGCCCATCTGATCCAGTGATGGAGCGGGTCTCGTATGTAGACCCCCAACTTAATTAAATGCCAGCGTTTGCCTGATGAAGGAGTCTGGACCCACTTCAGTGACCTCAGAGAAGGGAACATGGAACTTTTAAGGCAATTAACCATGGAGGATGAATGGAGGATGGGAGACAGAGAGAGAGATATCATGAAGAAAACAGTAAACACATGAAGGGAGACAGATAGAGAGAGCGATTAGAAAGTGATCAGTCAGCAGATTCATCCCAGCAAAGCTAATAACAAAAAATGAACGGGCCATTCCTTTAGTACAATACAATTCAATGTGCCATAGAATAGAAATTTGTATTTGGAACTTCATAAAAACTAACTTTAAATAATAATAAGAACAATGTCTAAAAGATAGAAATATTGTTTTATTAGCTAATTAATTAAAGTTTTTTTTTTACTGTGTCCTCATTATCACTGTCAATATTGTTCGTTTATTTGTAATATCCTTTAAATGTGTTTCAGTGCGAGAGTAACAGCAGCAGTGTATTTTATTTTTATTTTTTTTATGGTAGTACTGCAAGTAGATGAAAATATTTGTTGCACGACATTTAACAGATAAACACAAGAAGATGAAGGGAGGAAAACTTGAAGACAGAACTCATTATACCACCACCAGAGCCAGCAAGGTCACTTTCACTAAAGCGCCTCATGCCTCATCAGAAGTGTCTTCGTCCCCGTTATAATGCGGCTTATTAGAGCAGCCTTCGTTTTTCCGTAACAACAAGGATGAAGCGTGGGCAGCAGCAGCGCTGTGTCCATTTTAAAACACCAAACAAGTAGGTGGAAACAACAGAGGCGGCTCCGCCAACAACACAAAGAACTCTCGAATGAGTCTGGCAATAAAATATGCAGAACAAACTGCTGATCTACAGCAGGAACGTCTAAAAGCACCATGTCAAACAGATACAAAGAGCGTCCCACTTATGATTTATGCCGCCCATGGATGGACACATACTAACAAAAGACCTGTTCTACATTGCAGTTTTAGAGCCAGAATATACGTGGTAATTTCAGAGTTAATTTAAACACAGATCTGTGTCTTAACGGAGAAAAATTACCTTTATCTCGCAAATGACCTTGGGAAAACACTAAGGATGGGTCAAGACGATTGAATAGTAGGTTCTGAAAATATAGTAGTTTGGTAGAAATGAATGATTCTCATTGACTTTCCTTAGTAAACATCCTCCAGATGACCTCTTTCTGAGAAAAGGGGAGGACAAATACAAATTAAAATCACCACTTTGAGGAGCAGTTACGTGATGGACACACTCTGGACCCTTCCATTTCCGAACGTTCATTTCACAAGCCCTCTTCTTTATTGGAGCCTTAAAGACTAGGTTGTTTTAACAGAAGAAGAAAAAAAAAGAAAAAAAAAATCAATATTCATGGCCTCTTCCAAGAAAAGACTAGCTTGAAAATGGGCTTGGGAAACAAGAGCCTGTGAGAAACAGCAAACGGCTTTTCACACCAGATAATAAACACAGAGAAGCACACTGGCTGGGTTTGTGATGTGCATGAATGCGTGTGCGTCAATATAACCCACTGCCGTTAACAATTCTGCTTCCTTACGGCTCAAAACCATCACAAAGTTTAGCAAAGTGTTTATATACTGTCTGGAAAAGCAAGAGTTAATCTTCATTGAACCTTAAAACCCAGCCCCTTGTCTTTGAGGACACATTCTCAATTTAATGAACAGTGAAAAGCAGCACTCATCCCCTCTATTAGCCACAAATCAGGCTAATTAAAGAAGAAAAACGTGTTGAAGGATGTGCAGGTGAGCACCTGCTCTCTGATGATAGACGTTTACAGAGTGCTTTAAGAAACGAGGGAAATAAACAAAGCTTCCCGCCTCTCGTCTACCCCTCTTGAGATTACAAAGAAAACGCTGTTTCCTCTCGTTCCATGGTTTCCAAGAAGGCATCTGACACCAAAACATGACCCTTTCTGAAGTGTTTTTTTTTTTTTTTTTTTTTTAACTGGGTGGATGCACGACCTTCATAACTTTTAAAATCTCACAAAAACTACCAAACTGTGCAATTAAATGGTGCAATTAAAAATGCATGACCTGACTGACAATAAAACTTTTATTATTGTAGAGGAGGGGCATAATGAACCTGGGGTTCTGTCACCATGGATACATTACCATTACTAGTAATATAAGCACACATAGGTGTAAATATACAGTGCACCTCAGTTAGAGATAAAAATCACTTGTAGATTAATTTATCTCTTTGTTGTCTTCTCTCCACATTCTGGCATGCTATTTCATCAGATTTTCCCAGCACACACAATAAATAATGTCTACAAACAGATATCAGCTGTTTTATCACAGATATTTTGAGTGTAAATATAATTTTAGCATTTTAATAAATAGTTAGAAGCTGAAATTAAGCTACCAGGTGCCAACGGTAATCGTGTAATCGTGCCGTACCAGGCTCAAGTGGAAATACAACTGGAACCATTCTTAGAACCGTTCGTAAGATAGTTTATAGTGAATCTACCTGTATATATAAGCTGTTGATCATTCATAACAAATAACCTGAAGAAAGAGTCCAATAATTGATAGTGATTAAAAATGTGTGAGGATTAAAAATGGAAAAGGTCATAAAACCTACAGTTAAAAAAAAAGAAATAATAATAAAGTAAAAACTAAATAAATGCATAAAATACAGTTAACAGCAACTTCCAAAAATTATCAATACAAAAAAATCAACTCAAATAAATACTAATATATACTGGGAATCAGAACATGGCAATTCGGTTTACTCTAATAAAACTTTATCAAAACAATATTAAACATACAAATTAATAACAGCCACTTCAAAAAAAAAAAAAACTCTATATATTGTCACTATCATATATCTATTCAATAAACAAAACCACATAGAATGAGTGTGAGCCTCCAGGCTGAAAAACAAGTTCAAGACTAAGACATGGGCAAACAACCCCTTCCCCCCAGAGAGCCAAAAACCTTTCTCTAAAAACACAAGCTGACCTCATCAGTGATACGCTGTGACGTCTATTGATTCAAAAGCCTCGCTGAGCATTTTCTATCCCTCATCCTGTATTACATCCAGTACTTCTGACATACTAGTTCAATGTAGATATTACATATCACATAGAGAGGTCAATGCTTGGAGCAGGATCTTGTTACGAGATGTCATTAGCATTCCCCTCAGCGATGCTCTTACGGTCCACTACGGCCGTTGCTATTACAGAGACGCACATCACAAAAGAATGCATAATTACAGTAGCAATTAATGAACATAAGAGTGGCGCTTTTCAAAACAACCAGCGTGTCTCTGCAATAAAGCCTGGGGGGGGGAAAGGAACGCTGGGTTTTAAAACATGGAAATGAACTGTTATGATCATTAACCCTGTGGTGGAAATCTTTCAAATCCACAAGCAATATGCAAGCCGTGGCCAGTTACAATAGATCATTTAGGCTGGTACACAACAGCTCATTTAGAGGCCATGTGTCTGTCCATCTCATCGACATGAAACAGAAGCACTTTGCCTCTCCCTCCGCTGCCAAACTAATCACTGTCAGGGCATGAAACGCCTCACTAACACTGTATAATCCAATTACTCTGAGGCTGTGTGGCTCCCACTAAATCTAAACAAGTTGTCAAAGTGGAAAGTTTGTAATTTCCTTTCTTTTTTCCCCTTTCACGCTCTTGTTCCCTTCAACCTCTTACCCATCATTCCCAGGCTGAAGTCCGTGAGGCTTAGGGGGCGGGAGAGTAATACAGCGCAAAGAGGGAGATTACAACTAGTGCCATCATTTTTATCTTCTTAACAATGGGATACGGATTCTAGAGCCTGGGACTTGGACGTCTGTGAGAATTAAGTAAACTTAAAAAAAAAAAAAGGTTAAAATCATCAAATATCAAGACCATATTAAATATACCAATTATCAATAATGAATAATTAAGATTCAGGACTGGTCTGTCAGCGACCAAAAAAAAAAAAAAAAAGTAAAATGTCAACAGCCACTTCAATATCAAAAATCATAAATACCAATATCTGATGGGACTCAAATCAGGGCAATAATTAAGTTATTATTGTAAGAAAACATTATCGAAACAATATTAAACAATAATATTGTATTAAACCAATATTAAACCAATTATTAATAATCAATAATTCAGATATATCTAGGATTGTTCCGTCAGCATAAAAAACAGCAACTTCAAAGGAAAACTCAATATCATATAAAAAAAAAATAAAAAAATCAAAAGTCAAATATCTATTCAATATCAATACCAATATCCAAAGGGATGATATAATACATTTAAGAAAACATTATCAACCATAAAACAGTGTTTTTGAAACCTTAACCTAAAATACCACTTTATTTTCCCTTTCACTTCCTAACTTTATTATATTAACAAAACCTAGTTTAGGGCTGTTATTTAATAGCCTTACCTTATACTGTTTAGTCATCAGTGTCAGTGATATTCTTATAATTTGCGTATGTCAAGTAAAGAGCTTGTGTATCTCAACCATTTTATATAAAAAAAAATACATTTGCTTGGTTCAAATTCCCAAACATTTGGCTCGACTATAGGAAATTGTTGGTCTTATGGCTTGGTTCTCAACCACTTGAGAACCTCTAAAACATATTTATAATTACTACTGCCAGTTTTGTCACTTGTTCAGTGGCAATTAAATGTAATCTGGGATTTGTCTGTCAGCGGCAAACATTTCAGTCAACGGCCACTTCAAAAAGTCAATATCTATTTATTCCACACACTCCTAAAAAACTCTGCATGGTCCTTTATGAACCAGGTTTACAAGTTCAATATGGATCCTAACACTCACAGACTTTTGCTCAGCTGTCTTCAAGAATGGCCGAGCCACAGTTCAAAGATTCCGGAACTGAAAGAAATAAAGATTATAACATGTCTCTCAGGGCCATCTGTCCATGGCCTTTATGTTTTAAGTGTAATGGAAAGGTCAATGTAATTCCTGTCTCCCACAGGAACAGAGGAAACTTGGTAAAAAAAAAAAAAAAGTTTGGTATTAAGCTAGCTAGAAAGACAAGGGTGCACAGGGTTCTCATCTACACCTAAGAGAGAACAAGAGAACATCAGGTGCATCAGTGCATGAGGGCGGGACCAACATTCTCATCTGAGACTGAAGTTTGCGTAAGTCACACAATCAGCACCTGACACCAGAACTCAAGAGTGTCACCGTATGAGAAAAAGGAATGACAGAAAATAACAGAAAACTATAGTATAGAAAAAGAAAATGACAAGAAAAAGCGAAGAAGACAAAAAATTCCAGAAAAAAAGGAAATTAGAGAGCACTGCCAGTTCCATGATCCCGAAATCAATGGGTTTTTTGAATGGGGTTTTGGTTAAATGGCTGAAATAAGGTCTGTGATGAACACAACTTAAAATACATCAACAGTACCCCACTCATGATTTTTTTTTAAGCTGGTACATGTCTTGAAAAAGGCGGTTGCTAACAAATGGGACTACAAAGGCTGTCGAGGAGCTCAAACCTCGTCACGACGAAAAGGTAAGCTCTGTCCATTTTTACAGCGTCATTATGCTTATAATTGTGCTCTTGCAAACTATTATTATTCCAACTTTCTGGGAAAATGTTTTTAGATAAAAACTGAAAGAGTTGTCGGAAGCTGTGAAGTGTGTCAAGTGATGGTGAAGTTGAATTTGTGGGACTGTGGTGTAGTTCGATTATAGCCTACCTTTAGCTTTTTACTTCTGGCAGCTGCATTTAGGCTTCAAAATTCATAAAGTTGTGTTCATCTGTGATTATTATCTTGGTGGACAAAACGTGCAAGTATCATAAACTTTCGTTGATCACAGAGCCTGTTTTTAGCGATAATCCAAAAGCCTATGGTAAAATTCTATTGGGTTTTTGTCAAGGAAACCAGTGTGATGCTACTTGCTGGTTGGCCTACAGAGTGACATCATACCTGCACCACTCTATATACATAGAAAAAAGGACAGGACAGAATATAACAGAAAAAGGAGAGAAAAAAAAATACAACAATGAAATGAAAGAACAGAAACCAGAAAGACAAAAAAGAAAAACCGACAGAAAAAAAAAGAAAAGTGTGACAATGTGCTCTTCCTCACTCTCCCACATTCTTCATTTCAAACAGAAAACAGAAAGGAAGCAGCTTTTTGGCATGTCTTCAGAAGATGCTGTGTGTTTTTATGATGGACCAGTCTAAACTGTCGCAGTCATGTCGCAGATGATGGATGTTGGTGATGTGACCAAGAGGAGAGAAATAAAACAAAAGATTAGGAAAACCTTAAAGAAGATTCTCATCAAGAGCTTACATTCTCTCACACAGTGACCACGGGAGACTCCGCAGCCCCTGGCAAGCAGCCCGCTTGGGCAACGAAGCACACTGAACACTTAATATCATCTATTTCAGCAAAGCCAAGATGACTCTGCAGTATAGGAGCACTTCTCCATCCTGTTGCCTTTTGTTTTTTTTCCTTTCCTTGATTTAGACCACCCAATTATATAATTTTTTGCTGTAAATCATTCTACCCGTTTAAGACAAAAACTATGAAACAATTTCCATACATCCATCTCAGATGATCACAAATGATGTCTTAAATATGTCTTCATATTAATATGGGGGGCTTAAATGGTCATAATATTTCACGATAAATCTGTTTTTAAAGTATTTTTGATCAAATAAATGCAGCCTTGGTGAGCATACAAATCATACCCGCCCCGATCGAACGAACAAACGATGGATGGATGGATGGATGGATGGATGGATGGATGGATGGATGGATGGATGGATGGATGGATGGATGGATGGATGGATGGATGGATGGATGGATGGATGGATGGATGGATGGATGGATGGATGGATGGATGGATGGATGGATGGATGGATGGATGACAGGGAGTGAAGCTAACATTGGATTCGGACGTGCCTTGATGCCTTGCTATCTTAGAATGCATCCTTTGAAACATTTTTAAGCTTACAGACGCAGCATACAAGTTGGAGCAAAGGCTCTAGCTAGGGCGTTAGCTAGGTTAGCTAGGTTCTCCTGCTAATGAATGCCGAAAAAAGAGGCAGTGCACATGCACACAGTCGAGCCCCTCATCATACGGCAGTTAAATGCATATTTGGACTTCCATATTCACCTCTCAAAAAGACGCTTGTTGTTACTTAAGGTCTGCGACGAGCTCAGCGGGCCTTAGCAACAGTTGGCAGGGCCGAGCTTGTTCTTTCCTTACCGCTCTCTGCAGACTGCTTTGAAAGGAGGAATAAAAAATACACGAGGACGGTACAAGGTCACAGTCTGACTCTTCACCCTGTGTGATGGAGTGATGACAAACCCATTTACTCATTCCCAAACTGCACCAGCATTCCCATCTCTCTTTCCCTCCCTCGCTCTCCTGATTCCTGTCTCTACTGCATGACTGGATCCTCCCTAGCAAAATAATACTTTGAAAGAGTGCACATGCATTGAGATAGAAGGCAGAGAGAGAAAAACTACAAATACAGAGAATGATATGAACATGAAAAGGTTACGAGGTCTAGTTTTTACAACCTCTTTGAATCTGAATATTCAATTAGTTTGACTTTCTGTACCTAAAAGGGTTTTAAAACAACTTGAACACAATAATTCTAGATATACGCAAGTCAATATTGCATAAACCATCAGAAGAACCATTCTCCATTTACAGTTACTGTTAAGAGAAAAGCAAGATGTGAGATTGTTGCATTGATCTAGTGAATCGTGAATCTAAACTGCCACTTGAATCAAGAATGACTGGAGTAACTCTGAAAAAGAATTACTCAATTGCAAAAAAAGAAACAAAGCCAAGCAAAACCGTAAAAAAAATAATATTAAAAAAAAATCTAAATCACCCATTTAAATATAGTTTGATCTAATTGGAAACAGCATTTTCAATCAACAACAACACGTTTTGGGAAGCATTTTCCCCTCCCATGAAATAAATTTTATTCTATCCTTGTTGTTGACTATAATTTTAGTAAGAGCTTCTAGCTCCAAAAATTATCTTGTAATTTAGTTTACTCCATTTCACAGAAAAACCAACAAAGAAATATGAATGCAAAGAAATGTAAACACTCAAATCACACGAAATAAAAACCTTCCAGGATTTCCAGCGGGTACTTTTCAAACACACAGACAGACACTAAATGTTGGGCCTTTTGAGAGATTCTCAGAGTTTATGTGAACAGCTGGTAATCTCACCTGCCCATCAGTCTTCTGCCAAATACACAAGCACACACACACTAAAATACAACATTTTCCAATTAAACACAGCACATGGGATGAGTTTATGTAGATTATTCACAAAACTTCAGCCACACATTCTTTCTCCACCTGTGCCATTTTACAGAAGCGACACATGAAACATCTAATAACTATAAACAGCCCTTCTGTTTACTAGTAATTAAATATACAGCTAGTAAATATCAGTTAATAGTATGCTTTGTTTTAAATGACAGCTTTAAATAAGCGTGTGGTTTCCTGCTATGAATTACATGCTGAAGATTTGCAGTTGCTAAGATCCGTTGAATGGTTTCTAACACGTTGCTGTATGGTGGTCAGAATGGTCTCTTGCAAAACCCACTTTAACATATTGCATATGTTTCACTGTAATCTCTCAGATTCCAAATATATTATCCAGTTACCTGGATCTGCTCTATGGAATGACTCTCCAGAAACTGACCTGTAGGACGGTTTGGATCTTGGCATAGACATCCGCCTGCTCATAGAGTTTGATCCCTTCCTGGGCTCCATTGGGGGAGACGACAATCTGCTGTAGGTGACGGAGAACCACACTGTGAGCCTGGGCCACCGCATTCAACTTATCAAACAACAGCTCGAGCAGTTCCAGCAACAACCTGTAGAGGGCAATAGAGTGAGAAAAACTTGAAAATTTATATTAGCAAGCTCAAATGCAGCAGTGAAAATGTGTTAACAAATATTGCATTCATCATATTAATTATTAGAATTAGTGTCCAATAAAATCTTGAGTTAGCATGTTTTTTGCTTGTCTGTTTGTTTGCAGAACTCCCAGCACCCCTTGTGGGTCCCTGGACCCCAGTCTGAAAACTCCTCATCTAGAGGCTTTCCAAGACAAAGCAACTACTGCAATCTGTCTGTCTCTCTGTCTGTCATAAATCCCTCCACATCACCAAAACCAAGCCAAAAGCGGTCCATTCTCTGTTACTAATGAACATGACAGCAGCAGGGTGCTGACAGAGTCTCCCTGTTGAGCAGCGCCAGCTGTTCACCAACAAAAATTAGCAGCATCTGTCAAACTCTCTGGGTCCACTAGGAGGACACGCATCTGTCTGACTTTTGTGGAGTTTACTCATTCATCCCAGTATAGTGAGGCAGAAGTAAACCCTGATAGGCGGAATGAAGAGGTTGGAGGTGACAGCATGATGTAGGGTATAAAGATTGCTGGGAGGTGGAAGACAGGAAGATGATGGATGTTCATGTGAGAGACAGTGCATGATAACACGTTAAGCTTGATTTACAAAGGACAGGACATAACCCTTGACTCAGACTCCACATGTAAACATACATCATACAGGATGACACTCCTTCATACACACATTGCAGAAAGCCAACTCAAAGCACCACACCTATTTACACAAACACATATGAACCAAGGGGACAAGGTTTTGGCATGGACCAGTTGGTAGATGTCATAACGACACCTTCTAAGTATCTTTCTTAATTTATGGCCATATTATGACAAATATTCTTTAAATAACATAAGTACACTTTTTCCATAAGTGTAAAGAGCACAAAGCACATCTACCTGATCTTTTTAACTATGATTTAGGCCACTTCCATATGTGGACCTAAATCAGATACAGGTCTGATATTATGCATTCATGTGACTTTTACGTCATGTTAGATCAACATTTATCACTCCAAAACTGTTAAATACGGGTGTATTTGGTCACTCGGTGAAATCAACAGTAAAGTTGATCAGTAGAGGGACAGTGAGTGAGCTATTATACTCGTAAGTATTATGATGACAGCTCTATACAAACAAGCCTTGAGCGAAAACTATAAGAGAAAAACTTTGCTCTCTTTCTTCTCATCCTCCTTATCAGCTATGCACAAGTTCCCTGGCATCCACAGCACATCACCCAAAATGAACGCATAAACGCTAACTTTAGTGGCCTCCATGTTTACATCTATGACAGTGTGCTGCATTGTTCTTAGTTATTGTTCTTGCATGCGGGTCAGTTCAGGACTGTGACCAGTTCACACTCGAACCAAATATTAGGCACATTTAACAGACACACAAAGAAATCGGATCTGAGCAATAAATCATAATTGAACACTAAGGCTTGCGGTGTGAATGTAGCCTGGTTAGGACACTGTGTAAGGCATATTTTCACTGTGAATTGTAATGCAGCAGTGACTTCCTTTTTCTGTTGAGGTTTCCATAGAAACAGAGCCCTACCTCAACTTTCCAGTTAGCACAGACACAGACACACAAGTAAACACTGAAAATGCTCTATGGTTAAAATGGGACCTTATTTTCACTCGGGTCATTTGGACGTTTTCAACTGGTTTACCTTTTACAGGAAACAGATTTATGAACTGCCATTTTAATTCAGCAGTGCTTTGTGTGTTATTTATCAAGGTAATTACATCGTATGATACATTAGCACATTCAGATAAAACACACATAGGCACAACAAAACCATTTCTCAAATGAGTTTGTGATGAATGGATATTTTCCAGCATTAGGCACTGCTTTCAAAGAAAAGCCCCAGTTTATATAATTAAAAGCACACAATGAAAATTCACTTGCAAACTGGAAGCTCACATCTGAGAGAAATGCGGAGGGCAAACATTAAATCCTAGAGAATAGCTATGAAAAAAATAAGCGATTGAGAGTTCATTTTTGCCTTGGGTAAAGAGCGTTTCTTTAACAGCCTTCATTATCGGTCTTTTCTTCCCTTGCTTTTGTTTTTCTCTGTTAGAGCCGATGCTTAAGCAGACCCTGGCTCGTGGCTCGCTTTTATGGATTACACCATTTCTGGAAATGAGGCGGTATGAATGTCACATGACAGATGAGTGCATTGATCCAGCGAGCCATCATCGGGTAAAGTGAGAGAGCGCAATAAAGAAGGAAAACAATGAAAACCAATCACACTTCTGTTCAAATGCCTTCCAAAGTGCATTCCCTTAAAAACAAAATCACTTTAAGAGGGAGAACTAAAAGAACTGTGACTGTCATCTGCGGTTTTTATTTCCTACATCATTTAAGGACATACTTGAATTAATAATTCTCCCAGTGCATGATTTGTTGGTGCATGTTAATGTAAAGAAATAAATTTGTTTTACTAATCTTCCATCCAAACATTCCTGATTTGATGTAATCAAGGCCAAGAAAAACTGAAATCTACCAATAATATCCTAGATTAACACTTCACTTTTCATGATCCAATCACAAGCCAATTGCTAAAATCAAGTCTCATCTACAGTTGCAAATGTCTCAAGTAAAGAGTGTATACGAGTGTCTACACTACAGATGCTTGAAACGAAAAGCCATTGAGAACATATTCAGTATGGCTGCGCATATTTAGGGAGCTGAAAAGAATAGATTGGATTCTGATTTTCATAAAGAAAGATTTGCCCTTACTACTAATTTACCTGGTTGCATTTTTCATAATTAAATTCACAAATAGAAAACCAATTTATAAATGAATGAAATGAAAAGAAAAAAAATGAACAAATAAATACTATGAGGTTTGGAAATATACAATGAGATTCACCAATTTTACATAGGCCTATGTCTTGACAAAACGAAAAAAATTATTTTAGACCGACACTTTTCCCAGTGTTCATTTGTGTATTTGCATTGATTTATTTGAGTTGTTTGAATGATGTTTCTATTCATTTGTTCTATAAGCGCCGATATTTTTTGGTGCTTGTCTTTTTATTTTAACCACCATACAATATTTTGTCAATCAATCCATCAATCCATCAATCAACCAATCAATCAAATCAATCAAATAGGAAACAGCTGTAGTGTGGAACAGTATAACTATGGATATTCATGGCAGATAGCAACTTTTAATTGATGCTACTAGCCCAATCGTTCCATTATCTTTTACCTGGGCTGGTTGTCCTGTGCCAGGTTCTCTCCTCTCTGGTATGCGTGGTCAGCGATCTGAGTGGTGGATCTCTTGAGGATCTGCTTGAGCTCAGGCTCCAGACGATCCATGATAGCTTTAATGGTCTCAGGGATCTTCTTGAGTTTGGCCAGAGCTTTGATCAGGATCCCCATGAACTCTGCGCTGTTCTCCTCTGGGTCCACCACTTCCACGTCCTCTCTCATTTCCTGCACTGCACAAACACACATACACTCCATGAAGAACACTACAACAATATATAATTGCAGCAGCATGAATTGACAGAATGGTTTATGGAACACCTAAATAAATAAAATGCAACCATGATAGCAAACAGAGAGTAAAAGGTAGTAAAACTGTACAATTAAGTCATTAAATACATAACTATTTAAAGATCACTAATGTACATTCAAATTTGAGTATATCAATTCATAATTCTGAATATGTTCTAAATGTGCAAACAATCTGTTAATATTTATATATTATAATGTTGTTACATTTAATTTATTATAAAGTTTTTCTTAGACAGCTTTTACAGATAAAAAAGGTTAGTAATGTTAACGTGAATTAACCTTAATTTATTGATAATCAAATACATATCGTAGCATATATACATTGTGATTTCTTGAAACTACAATGCCTGTGATTTAAATACATTTTTAGAGTCATCTTTAACAATGTTTCGGTGGTACGCTTCACCATTTCATAATCTTCCCCTCCCTTCTCATCAGCACACTCCTTAAAAACCTGCATAACACACCTCTCCATATTCACCTGCTCAATAGAGTGATTGTACAGTGAAGTGCTTATTTTTCTGTCAGCTAATACCCTCAAATCCAATGACTGTTTAAAATGGTCTTAATGTTTATGGCAAGTTAATGGGCTCAGGTTTTTCTTCTTCAATCCCCCCCAACTGTAGCTTGCTAAATAATTACTACAATTACCACCGACAAATGATGTGCAAAAGGCCATTACACAAAATAGGCGACAAAAGGGAAGCGTCTTCCGCAGCAGGGGAAATGTTGTCTGATGCCGTCACCCTATCACACATAAAGCACTGCGACAGCAATAATTGCAAGCATTTCGTGTAATGTGAAGAAAACTGCAGGCGACGCAGGAATTACTCTGGCTCTGAGTGTGAATTAGAGAGGTTTCTACCTGCTTTAGTAAAATCAGACCAAATATGAACAATTAAAGTGTAAGTAATCATTTAAAGTGGGGTGGATGGATGGATGGATGGATGGATGGATGGATGGATGGATGGATGGATGGATGGATGGATGGATGGATGGATGGATGGATGGATGGATGGATGGATGGATGGATGGATGGATGGATGGATGGATGGATGGATGGATGGATGGATGGATGGATGGATGGATGGATGGATGGATGGATGGAACGACAGACAGAAGTGCAAGTAATAATTTAATGTGGGATGGGTGGATGGATGATGGATGGTGGATGGATGGATGGATGGATGGATGGATGGATGGATGGATGGATGGATGGATGGATGGATGGATGGATGGATGGATGGATGGATGGATGGATGGATGGATGGATGGACGGACAGACAGAAGTGCAAGTAATAATTTAATGTGGGATGGGTGGATGGATGGTGGATGGATGGATGGATGGATGGATGGATGGATAGATGGTAGACAGGTGGATGATGGATGGATGGAACTACAGACAGATAGATAGATAGATAGATAGATAGATAGATAGATAGATAGATAGATAGATAGATGTAGACAGGTGGGTGGATGGATGGATGGATGGATGGATGGATGGATGGTAGACAGGTGGATGATGGATGGATGGATAGATGGTAGACAGGTGGATAGATAGATAGATAGATAGATAGATAGATAGATAGATAGATAGATAGATAGATAGATAGATAGATAGATAGATAGATAGATAGATAGATAGATAGATAGATAGATAGATAGATGGTAGACAGGTGGATGATGGATGGATGGAACTACAGACAGACAGAAGTGCAAGTAATAATTTAAAGTGGGATGGATGGATGGATGGATGGATGGATGGATGGATGGATAGATAGATAGTAGACAGGTGGATGGATGGATTGATGGAACGACAGACAGACAAACAGACAGAGATGGATGGATGGATGGATGGAACGACAGACAGACAAACAGACAGAGATGGATGGATGGATGGATGGATGGATGGATGGATGGATGGATGGATAGATAGACAGTTGTTCTGATAAGTGACAGCACGTCAGAGACAGTGTAGGAGAAACAGGAACAGGAACAGACAGCTGTGGGTGGGTTAGTGGGACTGATAACAGTCTCAGAGCTCACAGTGGAGTCGGCCCCACACAGGAGAGCACGGATAACAAGGCCCGCACCCCCGCTGTGCTGACAGTGCTGCATGATTAATAACGTAAGAGAGGATCTCATCTGCACCGGTTAATATGCTTACAGAAACATGATGTACTGAGATCATGAAACCGTAGAGAGTGTGTTCTTGTGCGTGTGCTGTGCAGACAAGTCTTTTTAGAGGTACATGCAAGTGAAAGTGTGAGTCACTGTATAATTGTAAAAGAGAAAATTGGCATGTCAACGAATTAGTGTGTGTATATTACAATGACCTTCTCCATGTATGTATAATAGGAGTACGTGTATGCCACTGCTTTCAGTAACACACAGGAAGCAACAGTTGTCTTTTCTTATCCCAGGGCAATATTAATAGACACAGTGATACTGGTCAGATGTGTGTCCTAATGATTTAACTGGCACTTTGAACACTGGCAGACGATATAGAGAACCAGGCCCAGCAAAATCACCACTCGCTATCGTTTCATCCCTCGCCCCGGACACACGCTGTTCCCTTTAGTACAGCAGAGAGGAATCCATCATTCAAATTATGAGCCACTAAATCAAGTTCTAATTCACTCGGTCTCTCGCTCTCTCTCTCTCTGCAAAAGTAGCACTCTATTTCTCTTCTTTTGTTTTTTCGTCTGCACAATCGTATCAAAATTTCGCTCATTGAGAATGTTTGGACAAAAAAAAAAAAAGTTTTGGCCAAAAGAGAATATAAGCAGAAAGTCTGTAACTTAACTAAATATAACTAAACTAAATGTGTCAATTATGCTTAATTTTATTGTATTTGTAAATGTGTATGTATTCTATACTTAAAATGAATAAATAAATATATATATTTTTTTATTTTATTCTATTAAAAAATATGAATAAATATTTCATTTACATTCAATTCACTTATATTGCATCCCTTATAATTAGTACCATATCCTGACTGTAAAAAAAAACAACATTATAACAATATTAGAAAATGCAGTTATTCTAAACAATTACATTTTTAGTTTTGATTTTTGTCCCAGTGTTTCCAGAATGTTTGGCTTTGCTTTCAGCCCAAAATGTTCACTATGTATAGCGTAGCACTACTTGCTATTCATTCTTCTTTACACGTCAGGGTTGTTTTGGTGTCTGGTTCTGTTAGTGGTGGTTCTTACTGCTGGATGTTCCCGGGGTGCTGAACTGTGAGGGTTCTGTGAGCTTGCGTGGAGTGGACAAACCGCCGACATCCAAACCAGATGTGTCCTTTGGAGCTGACCTGAAGAAAAAAAACAAAAACAACAACAACACAGGAACTGTTATTTCCTTCTTCACGACAGAAACCATTTTCAGAGTCGCGGCAGCTATTGTTTAAGCATTCATAACAAGAGCAAGCCGTGAATGTTTTATGAAAATAATCGAGAGCTGTCCGCAAAAACATTTCCATTAAAGTGGTCAGAACAGCAAGAATCAAACAAGGCAGATTGCGAAACGCGAGAGAGACGGAATGAATAAAAACCCTGCCGGAAAATTGCAGTCGCGTCATGACCCTGACTAATAAATCGCTTCTCCTCATGAAAGCGTCGCGCTATAATTACATGGCCGTAAACAGAGCGGTGGAAGAGCGACAAACACGGACGTACAATTCTGAGATCAAAAACGCTATTACAAACAACTCCACACTTCAGCACTGCGGGGGTCACCAACCTGCATTAGCTTAATGCGCTACACCGCGGCGCCTTGTCTAATCTCAGAGAATTAGCATTGCAGAGGCAGCCGCGGCGGTTCACACGGCACGCTGACGGAGGGGGTCAGCACTCCCCTGGCGACCGCGCGCACGTGGGCGGCCCTGTCGCCATCGAGAAAAGCAAAAACCTATTATCATTCCTCTCGTGCTCATCCACGAGGGTGCGAATGACTTATCTCTGTTTGTGCTGAATGCCGGCATCAGTGTCACGGCGGCCAGGCCCTGTGCGCGGGGACAGGAAGAGAACACTCGCAAATCAGCTAATTACACGACTCTGGTGAGACGGATGCAACAGGGCCAGAGAAGCTTTGTTTACCAACAAGCTAATGAATTGAGAGCCTGGTGAACGAAGCCTTTAATAAAGAATTAATATTGTGATTTCCCTTCAAGATAGCGTCCTGTCATTATTTGCGTGAAGGAGAGCAATGCTGAGATTCAGAAACAGACTTTAGAGAAAAAGCGTGACACTTTCTACGCGTCACCCCTTTGACTAATTAAAGTTTATTCAGAATGTCAAACTAGCTGGGGTTTTACACCAGCTCTGGGTCATATTCAGGCCCCTGGATTCTTAATTAGTCTGATCGGTTATTCTGTCGGGCATATTCCACACCCTTATTAATGATCAGACAGCAGTGACTCATGTGATGTTTGGTTTAAGAGAGCACGTCTCTCTCTTTAAAAAGTACACACACAGTAATTAGATGAGCCATGCGCCCTGCCACCAGCAACCCGCGAAGGTAAATTAATCTAAAGCTGAGAAATGATTTTGCCGCTCCAAAGGTAATTGCTTTCGGTTTACTGCCACAGCCGGAATCAAAAGTTTTGAGTGAGGTTTGTATTCACCTTTTGTAATATTATTTTCATATTACTTTGGGTCCAATACTGAGCCAACGTATCTTTAAAGTGATACGGTGTACTTTTCCTTTTTGAATAATCTTTACATTTGAATTGACGCTAGATTTGAAATCTTTGAATCAAACAATTAGCTTCTAATTTTCCCAAACTGAATGCTCTGGCCAATCAAATGTGAAGCACGTTACTGTAGCTCACCGTCCCTTGTCCTTGCCGCGGTGTCCCACGCGGCTAGTAGACTTGATGTAGAGGTGTCGATGGAGCTCGTCGATTAGCACCAGGTGGATGTTGAGCTTCTTGCTGTGGAGCTCCAGTCGCAAGTCCCCGAGACCCTCCACCTGCAACAGGGGTCCTTCAAGAGAATCCACCGCTGAGACCTGCAAACACAACAGCACACCTGAACTTTACATCTGCCTGAATGTCTATGAGGACAATAAATAACTTTGTGTTAAATAATGGGATGGGGAATAATATCAAATATATATATATACACACATACATACACATGATAAATAAATGTCATTGTAGTGGTTGTTTGAGGTCAGTAACCTTTGACAGCTGATAATAAAGTCCATTTATAACGCGCCCAAACATTTTTAATGTTGATTTTGGACAGAATAATTGAACAAAAATGGTTTTAAATGTTTTAATGTAAATCTTAAACTTTTTCTAAAATGTTTTGCTTGAAAAGGTGTTCTTTATATTAACTTGGTTTGATATTTTGTTATCTTTTGCAGTGGCATAATACTTTTAAAAATGTGAAGTATCTGAAAATGTGTGAATGCCATTGCACGTTGGCTAATAAAGGATTAGTTCACTTTTAAAAAAAACTTTTGTTGATAATTTACTCACCCCCATGTCATCCAAGATGTCCATTTCTTTCTTTCTTCAGTCGAAAAGAAATTAAGGTTTTTGATGAAAACATTCCAGGATTTTTCTCCATTTAATGGACTTCAACAGGACCCAAATGTTTCAAGGTCCAAATCACAGTTTCAGTGCAGCTTCAAATGGCTTTAAAAGATACCAGACGATGAATAAGCGTCTTATCTAGCGAAACGATCGGTCATTTAAAAAATAAATAATAAAATTTAAGTTTTATAAGCACAAATGCTCGCCTTGCTCTGTTCTGTGATGCGCGTTCGTGACGTCACGTAATTCAATTCAATTCAATTCAATTTTTATTTATATAGCGCCATTACAACAACCAGAAAGGAGCACAAAGCGCTTTCCATAAAACACACACAAAAAAGACAGCAGTACATAAAAGTTGCGAGATAAAACTAATTTAAGCAAAATAGCTAACACAAAATAGCTAACACAACAACTACAGACTACATGTTGAAAGCCTTCCTGAAAAGAAACGTTTTCAACTGCGTTTTAAAAACACTAAACACAGTTATGTTACGAAGGGTAGAAGGTAAAGCATTCCACAAAGTAGGTCCCTGGATGGCAAAAGATCGACCTCCAAACTTTTTACATCTAAACTTAGGGATAATCAAAGAGGTGTTCAGAGAAGAGCGGAGGGTTCTGGCAGGTTGGTATACAGTGACCAACTCGGAAAGGTATGCCGGGGCCAGACCACTGATGGCCTTAAAAACAAACATCAAAACCTTATACTCCACCCTAGACCGTACCGGGAGCCAGTGAAGACAGCAAAGAACGGGGGTGATGTGTGAGCGTTTTTGGGTATTGGTAAGGAGACGCGCTGCTGCGTTTTGAACCATCTGAAGACGGTTAAAAAGTGATTGGTTAAGCCCAATATAGAGAGCATTACAGTAATCCAGCCTTGAGCTGATAAAGGCATGAATTGCTCTTTCTAGATCAGCACAGGACAGGAATGATTTCTTAACAACTGCACCAATCTGTTTGTCAAAATGCAATCTATTGTCGAAAACCACACCTAGGTTCCGAACAGTGGATGCAAAGACGGGCGATGAGTAATACGCAATTACATTCAAAAGGTCACGCTTCTGTCCTGACGAAAATTTTCTTTTAGCCTTTTTAATATAAAAAAAACCCACCCAGGATACGCACACGAAATGGGCATTTTAAACGATAAACTGACACAAAGACATTTGAATATGTGTATATGGTCCACATTCCTCACATTTGTAAACACTGACTCAGTACTACGTTAAGTGTGACCTTTTTAATGTAATTGCGTATTACGTGAGTCACGAACGCGCATCACAGAACAGAGAGCAAGGCGAGCATTTGTGCTTATAAAACGTAAACTTTTTTATTTATTTTTTAAATGACCGATCGTTAATGACCCTTATTCATCGTCTGGTCTCGTTTAAAGCCATTTGAAGCTGCACTGAAACTGTCATTTGGACCTTGAAACGTTTGGGTCCTGTTGAAGTCCATTATATGGAGAAAAATCCTGGAATGTTTTCATCAAAAACGTTAATTTCTTTTCGACTGTAGAAAGAGAAAGAAAGACATGGACATCTTGGATGACATGGGGGTGAGTAAATTATCAGCAAAAGTTTTTTTTAAAAGTTAACTAATCCTTTAACTATGACTATTCATCTACTTCGACTACTTGGTATCTGTTGTTTTGCATGCTAGGTTGAAACCAAATCCCAATGCAGCGTGTTTACTGCTAGTAGTAAAGGTATATTGTGTTCCAGATATATCCATTGTTGTAAAGCCTCCAAGTTTATG
Source organism: Semotilus atromaculatus (assembly GCA_031834385.1). Lineage (NCBI taxonomy): Eukaryota > Metazoa > Chordata > Actinopteri > Cypriniformes > Leuciscidae > Semotilus > Semotilus atromaculatus. The sequence continues at coordinate 47,026,519 of JAULUF010000009.1, forward strand.
CGCTCCAGGATCACATAATAGCACATGTCCCACCTGCCTGTCAAAAACCACAGTGATAAAGCACAATAACAACTCTTGTCCAATCAAAGTATTAAATGAATGCAGTGTGGTGGACTGCAGTGCCGCTGAATATTCACTCTGCTGAGTGCGTGTGGATCCTGCAGAGAGCATAATGAAGTATGCGGCTGCTGGTTGAATGAGGCATGAGACTGAGCTTATCAGTGAACACAAAGTGAGAGAATGATACAAAAAACATGCTGGAAGACTAAAATGCATACATAAGCTTGCTCTCTCACACACACAGATATATACTAGTAATGCTCACCTTTTTTCAAAAAATCTCGAATTGATGGATGGATATTACATATTACATGTTGTATATTTCACATTATAGAAAATAGGCCGTGGATATAGAAAGTAATTAAAAGAATATCTGGCTTTTTTGCTCATAAAATGTTTCGTGTATCTGTATTCACCTGCTCCTCTCTTTCTCATTCTCGTGCAAGGGGATTTTAAAGCGAAAAAGAACAAATGCAACTTAACATGGAGCGCGAGTCCAGGTAGTCCCCTCAGGCTTAGCTTTAATGCGGTCCTGAATCTGCACCGTATCAGCAGCTACTTGCCATGCTGTCGCATTTGCAAACTGAATCTGAAGCATTTGTGTGGTTGATAAGTTCAATTTCCTCATTTCATTCAGCTGACCTGGCTCACATGTCCCAGAGCCTTGATCTTCTATGCAACCTTTCCCTTATTCCTTCCATCCTTCTTTTAATCTCTCACTCTCTCTCTCTCTCTCTCTTGCTTTTTTACTGCATTAACTTGTATTTCCAGTCTTTATTTCTCTTTGCCTTTACCTCTCCTCTCCTTCACCACTTAATGATCCAGCAGTGGCTACAGTTTGTTTATAGTCAGCAAATGAATCAAAATGGCTGTGAATGAATGTGCTTTATTATTTAGAGGAAAGCTAATGGCCTGTTGATAGTGCTCTGGAGGGCCATCACTGCACACTTTGCGCCCCGCTTCTGACAGACAGAGAAGGTGTCATGCGAGTCAAGGAGTTGTTCATGCAAATGAGGGTTGCATGAGCCACAGTGTACCATGGATCAGATGATCATGTTCATTCTGAGTATGTGTAAGTGTGCCTGTTTACATGTCTTATTGCCAAACCAGGCTTAGTTGAGAAGACACTTCAATTTTCAATTGAGATAATTCTCTTTATATTTGCGAGATGAGGGAGGGAAGAAAAGGAGGAGGCTAAGAGAGAGTGTGTGAAATGACAGTAAATGAGGATGGAGAGAAAGAAGAATAGTTAAAAGCAGGAAGAGGGCATGAAAAGGAACATGGAAGAAGGATTGAAAGTAGAACAGTTAAAGACATGAAAGGAATAGAAAGAGGAAAGGACCAAGTACACAGAGGAAGAGGAAGGGAAGGAAGCAAAGGGAAAGGAAAGGAAAGGAAAGGAAAGGAAAGGAAAGGAAAGGAAAGGAAAGGAAAGGAAAGGAAAGGAAAGGAAAGGAAAGGAAAGGAGAAATTAAGGACAAGAAGAGTAAGGTAAAGGAAGAAGAGGTAGAAGAAAGGAGTAGAGGAGGAAAATGAAAATAACACAGAGAGGAAAGGGAAGAGGAAACAAACAGAATTAAGTAAAAAGTTGAAAGAGAGGAAAAGGACAATTCAACAGATGTGAGGTAATGAATGACAGCTCATCCGAAAAGCACACACTAGGGAAGTTAAGTTGACAGGTACGATAGTGTGTGTGTGTGTGTGTCTGTGTGTGTGTGTGTGTGTCTAAAAGACACAGAAAAGTGAGGGACAGTGTCTTCAGACAAGAGTTGCAAATTGAAACACTGTGTACACCGTAATCTCTGTTGGCAGTCCCAATACTCGTTGTCAGATTTAACACAGTCACACACACAGGAGGAGAAGAGCCTCTCTGAGGAGGAGAAGAACACCTGAGAGAGCAGGAGGATGGAAGCTTGTCATCTCTGACCACCGCTACTCACTGATTTCCCCTGTTGAGTGTGAATGTACCCAGAGCAACAGTGTGATCAAACACCTGATAAAAATGTGCTAAAAAAAAAACACACTGAAAAAACACCTGGAAGTCCATGTTTCTTCTTATTTGTGATGATGTTTTGGGCCCATGAGCTTTGATTAATGCAGAGGGAATGAATCACCTGACCAGAATTGCGTAATTGAACAGGCCACTTTTTTCATCAGCACTGGAGCCGTGTTTAGAGCACATGCTGTTTTGAAAGAAATTCACTCTCACTCTCTTCGTCACGCTCCACTAGGTTGATATATATATATATATATATATATATATATATATATATATAAAAAAAGTAAATACAGTACACTACTAATACAGTACACTACTGTTAAGAAAAGTTAGGGGTCGATACATTTGTTTAATGTTTTTTTAAAGAAGCCTCACATGCTCACCAAGGTTGCATTTATTTGATAAAAAAATAATAATATTGCAAAATATTATTGCAATTTAAAATAACTGCTTTATATTTTAATGTATTTTCAATTTTAATTTATTCCTGTGATAGCAAAGCTGAATTTTCAGAATCACTACTCCAGCCTTTGGTGTCATATGATCCTTTCGAAATTATTCGAATATGCTGATTTGCTGCTCAAGAAATATTTCTTATTATCAATATTTAAAAATGTTGTGCTGGAACCATGATACATTTTTAGGATTGTTTGATACATTTGTAAAATTATAAATGTATTTACTGTCAGTTTTGATCAATTTAATGTTCCCAAATAATTTGCATAATTTAAAAGACCTTTTCATCAAAAGGCTAAGTTTCTTTATAATTTCTCTGAAATATCATGTAATGTTTGCAATATGTTATATACAAAAAAAAAAAAAAACATTTAAAAATAAATATATACTATTTTATTGGCCATCTATGGATCTTCCTTCACAAGTACTTTGTAATTGTAATTATTGCATGCAATATATAATGAAATGTTCTATATTGTATAATTATTGTAATTAAAGTAATTATTGTATACAGAAGAACCCCTTCTCAAGCCTCCCAAAGTGCACATCGTGAAATTAGTTGAAACACTACTATTAGAGTGCAAAGCTCAAGGTAAAGATCTATAATTAGTTTTAGATTTTCATACATCAAGGTGCGAGCTAGAGAAACAAAAATCAGCTAATATGTACTTACCATGGAATGAATGAGATTTCTCATACCAACACAGTATTCACTGGCAACCACGAACATACACTCACCAGCATATCTGTGGCGTGCAGGTAGTGCTTGCTGGCCATAGACGCCTCCAATTTCTGAGGAACCTGTTTGATGTTCTCGATCTCATCCAGCAGGCTCAGGACATGCTTGTGCTCGACACCCTCGATCCACAGCTTCCTCAGTTCATCTCGCTTACAGTGGAGGAGCATCTTACAGGACAACAGGTTCTCCTTGACCTAAGCGGAGAGAAGCCCACACAGGAGAACAGTTAAAGACCCTTCACGCTTGATGAAACAAGCATCATCTTTCCAGTTTTCCTTTCACTGCTCTTTTTTTCTTTGCATAATTATTTTCAAGTGTGTCGGCAGCAGGGGAGAAGATGATAAACAAACATTTCGCAGTAGATTAAAAACCAAGCTTAGTGGCTAATTTACAAGGATATTATTTCAGACATCGAAGACAATTACTAGTGATGCCTAATGTTTCTTTTATGATGGCTCACCATGTTTTGAAACCTGTTTTGGGTGGCGTGGGAAGCAGTAATTAGTTCATTTTTTAATGTTCTTAAAAGATCTTATAAAACATGCACAACCGTGAACAAATCCCAAAGCTGGATAAACAAACAGGAAAATTAACATTGCCGGGTTTTATTGGTTGCGTTGGGTTTATGTCTTCCGTATTTCCCACTTGCGCTCACGCACACACACACACACACGCGCGCGCACGCAAATTGAGACACACAGGGAAACGTTTTTTTTTTTAGTCCTTGACTCAAACACATCTTTCAAGAGTGCAATAAACAAACTCGGTCACCTGTGTCTTTAAATAATAATGAGTAAAGATGGTGATTGGAGGTCCCTTGGCACCTCTCATCAAATACTTCAGCAGCATGAAGACAGAACTGCTATTCTCTATGTTCTCTGAGGCAAGTTTGAGTGTGTGTGCGTGTGGGAAGCCTGACACCAGAAGCCTGAGGGACGACCCATCAGGCCGCATGGCTGAGAGCGAACATTAAGCACAAAAACAACACAAAAAAAGCTGTTGATTTGCTTTTAATTTCCCTTTTTGCGTCAAACTGCTACAGCGTGTTGTTTTCCCTCTAATTATGTCTTATAAATCATTCCCTGGGTATTACAGCCAGAATTATATCGGACTGCAGGCAGTTTGTGTGTGTTAACTTATTGGTAGGTTATTACAGAACTATGTGGGCTATAAAGCAAAGCAGCAGTTTTATCTCCACCAGCTGCTGACCAGAAGAAAAAAAAAAGTGCTGTGAGGAAGTTATTTCAATCAGACATAAACAAACAGACTGACAGCATGAAGATGTATTACTGTGTGATTGGAAGCTACGTGCCTATGTTTTTAAAATATACTACTAACTCATTGTGCAGCTACCTAAAATTAGGGATGTTAACCAGGGGGTCTGTGGAGAAGAAGTTAACACAAGGGCAAATTAAATTGATGAAAATTGACAGAAATTAAACTTGTAATGTTACTAAAAAAGCTAATAAATTCTTTTTTTTTTTTTTTTTGCTTTCTATTAATCAAAGTATCCTGGAAAGTATCTTTCAACATAGATAATAATAAGGATTGTTCCTTGAGCAGCAAATCAGCCTATTAAAATGATTTCTGAAGGATCATGTGACACTGAAGACTGAAAATTCAGCTTTTTTACATTTGAAAATATATTCAAATAGAAAACAGTTATTTTAAATTGTAATAATATTTCATAATATTACAGTTTTTACTCTTGATCAATAAATGCAGCCTTAAGGCATTTCTTTCAAAAACATTTTTAAAAATCTTACTGACCCCAAACTTTTGAACAGCAGTCTATATAAAACACATAGCACTTAAATATTTGTGACAATGTCAACATTTGCAATTAATAACATGTTAAGCATATAAATGCTAATTAAATGCATTGTAAAATTTAGCTTTATTATACAGGAGGTCCCTGGTTGAGTCTTGAAACATGATGCCTGATCTGGAAAATGTTGAAACCCATGGTCTAAAACGTACATTCATGGTTACCAGTGAGTTTCCGGACGCAGATGAATGAGTGGCACACCTGTTTGATCTTGTTTCGAGAGCTGGTGATTCTCTCAGTGATGCTCTGGTAGGTTCGGATGGCTGTGGTGAGCTCTGTGTAGTGCTGAACGATCAACTCGTCCAGATCTCGGTCACACTTCTCATAGGCCTCCTCCAGACGGCCCTTCTCTGTCTCTCGGTCCTGCATGTCATCACTGCTGGACAGTGTCCTGACCGAAAGATAGCAAACATATGCTACATCACCAAACTATATATATAGATACAGATAACGAAACTGAAATATCTGAAACGCTTGCAATAGGCCTACTCATTTTCTCTAGAATAGAACAGATACACACTCTCTCATCTCTCCGACAGCGAGTTGTCACACAAACCCGCCTCACTCAATCGTTTCATTGACTCCGGATGAATATTGTTGGTGTTACAGGGCTTGAATTTTGACGTATTGTGCGTAATTTTACACATTGGTTTTGAATGGCCATGACACTTCTCTAAAATCTTTTCAATTCGAATCCCAGAGACAAGGCTGCCCCCAATATAAGCTCATTCTGTCATCATTATGATACAAACTACTTTCAGACAGATGTTGTTGGATTTTTGGCCATCGCGAAACACAATTTCTCCACAATCCATCATCAGAAGCCCACCCACTCAGAGAGACCCGCTGGGGCCGATGCCAATCCACCGGAAGTCTGTCCTGAACTCATTTCCACTGCGGTGTGGCTTTAAATCAGAGTAAAGGAAGGCAGCACAATCTCCCAAAAGAACTCATTACATTCATTCCAGTCTCTAGAGCTCATAGAGCTATAGAGGGAACGTCTGAGAGCCAGTATTCAGTCGGGAAGGGTCCCTTCAAGCTCGCAGTGAAGCACAGATCATGTAGATATAGCTTCTGCCCATAGACTCACTCTTTTTTGACCCCGATGGATTGCCCTGAAGACATCCTAATGGAAACGGCTGATGGATAAAATGGAGATAAAAGAGCCGTGAAGGAGGGTGATGGATCTCTGACACCTTATCAGCTTAACTGGGCTCGATGGAAGAAACTACGTTTAATCTATGTAAGCAAGTAAAAAAGTTCATTACAACTCAACCAGGCATTACCAACAGTCATGTATGGAAGTCTATATACAAGAAGTTCCTGTCTTCATGATAGACTCTTTCCTGCCTTCTCAATGGCCTTAAAAAAAAAAAAACTGTGCAGACTGGAACAAATCTATCAATATATTACTTATATTTAACATCACATATTATACAGTGTTTTTCCACTGTAATTTATAAGATTTATGGTTCAATTTTATATTTCATTTATTTAACTAGTATGTACTTGTATAAAAAAATAACTATTGTGTTTATGATTACATCTTCAACACAGCGTGATTAGATTACTGTAATAATTACTCTCTCTAAAAAAGTATTGCATTACTTGTTACTACATACTTTCCAAATCCCATATCAACCTAGACCAGTTGAACAATACAAGGGCAGACACAAACCTGCACATTTGATTCTTTCAAATAAACAATATACAAACTGCATAAATGAATTCTCGAACTTGTGTATAAAGGGAGAAAGTTACATTAAAAACATACATTTTAACATTTAAATTGTATGTTAAATCCACAATTGTTTTATATAGAATTGCTGTATAGTCAATTACAAAAGAAGTAGGCTAACTGTAACTAAATAACTTTTTCAAGGGAAAGGGTTGAGACGTAAATATAATTATAGATGTAATTACAGATTAATAACAGATTCTATTACATACATTAAATATAAGTACAATGTAAAAACATACACACGATAAGTGCATTGTATCAAATTATCAATTCAAATGTCAATACATAGCCTAGTTGTTAAAGACACTTAATATAAAGTGGGACCAATTTTCTATTGTTGTATTTTCATGTTATTGATCTTGTATGTTGTTATGTGTATTATTTATGTGTTGACAACCAAAAGACATATTCAGACTGCGTATATGATGTTCAAACAGTGCTGTTTAAGTAAACAGTTTACTAAGTTTTGAAACAAAGTCTCTATTTTGAAACTTTGCCAGTCCTGTCAAAACATAAGCAGTCCATTTAAACAAGTTCCTACAGAAAGAGTATGCCTGCAAATTCTGTCATTCAGAGGACCTCACAGCAAACTATAAACTTGAACTGATGAGACGTAAAGCCTCTTAAGAAGTTCTTGTTATTTGATCCATAATTGAAATAATTAAATATAACAGAATAGCAGGATGTAAGTTAATGCATTGTTAGCAAAAATGCTAAGCGGTTATCCATTCATGCCGTTTCCATTCATGTCAAAAAGAAGGTGCAAAGATTTAACGCTGGCAAAAACAAGCTGTCCGGCACGGACATTGCAAATATATCGTGCTCACCTTATTACAGATATAAGTAAACCAGAGGGGTCTTTGCTTTTGGAGACAGCGCTCCTGTATTTCCCTGTGTCAGCTGCCATCTTTCCGTAACTACACCCAAACAGCTCGTGACGGACTTCAGCCAATGGGAAGCCTCCCTCAGGCGTACAGGGATCGCTGGGAAATGAAGTCTTTTTTTGCAACAATGAAAAGTGAGGGATGATACTGATGGAAAGGAGGTCCGACTCATTTGCGCGGCTCGATTCTTTCGAACAGTTCGTTTCAAGGAACCATATGCATATGAATCACTTATTGCATTACCTAGTAAACTATAAAGACGGTAACCCTTTTTCACCTAATTGCTCATTTTGTCATAATTTCGAAGAAACAATTATACACTGTAAACTGAACTGTTTATTGCAAAGTGTTTTGGATTGGCTATCATTTTATTTAAAGGAATTGATCCCAAACTTCTGTATTAGCCAAAAATAATAATAATCTTGTTGTGCCTTTTTGAAAATTGACCCTTTTCTTATTAAGTTTAGCTATAGGTTTACTTGTTACTATTCCTTGCAAAATGTTACATTCATAAATGTAAATAAAGGCTACTTTGTTTGTTTTATTGTTGTTGTTGTTGTTGTTGATAAGAGCAAAAAGATGTTGTTGATAAAAGATGCTTGCTATAAAAAAATGCACATTTTGCTGTTTATTTCTTTATGCTGCTGTTTATTATTCCTGTTTTGAAAATAAAGTCTCATTAGCAGTTTATGCATGATATATAGCCTAATACATTTAATTCACATATTAAACAATACTAAAATTCATTTACATAATAATAATAATAAATAAACTATATACTAAAAGTAAAAAAAAAGAAAAAGAAAAGTGCATTCAATTAAACTAATCATTGTTCAGACTTCAGTTTTGAGAACCAGTTCAAACACTCAAAAGATTGTGAAAGAATCTTTCACAAATCAGACGCATTAGCCATGGGAGCAATATGGAGCGAAAGGTGAAGGTTGTTAATTGCTTTCTGTTCCTAGGATATATTGCTGTGGACCTGTTCCCCTCTATCTCCTGACGATCTCTGCTGTAACAAACCAGGGAGGAAAGGGCATTGATTGTGTGGGAAAGGGTGTCACGGTAGAGAGATTCTCTGGTCTCTTCTAGTCTCGTGTTTATGTTGTTGTGTGACTGCACGTGCGTGTGGGCGTGAATGATTGGCACTCCGGATCCGCTCCAGCTGATCATCATCACACCACCAGCTGCACGCAATCTCTTTACCCTATATATACTCATCCTTGTTTCCTCATCTTTGTCAGATCGTTGTCTCTATGTCCTCGGTGTTGGTGTTCCTGTGTCCCGCGTCCTGTTCCGCCTGGTGTACCTGCCTTTCATCATCGTCGTCGTGTTCGTGTGGATTATTGGACTATCACTGTGTTCGTGTGGATTGTTGGACTATCACCGTGTTCGTGTGGATTACTGGGGCGTCGCTGTGTTTATGTGGATTGAGTTACCGGTTGTCTTCACCTCTGCTGTGCACGGATCCTGACCATCGAAGTCCCTGTGTCACTGTTCCACCGGCTGCACTGTGTGTCTTTCATTTTCCTTCTAAATAAAGGATTAACTCGCGCTTGCTTCCTGTCGTTTCTATCGCCATGACAGAACGATCTGACCTGGAAATGGGAGCAGCGAGTGCGTCACAGCCGACCCTGCAGGATTTCATTCAGCACAGTATTCGTAGAATGGACGCCCAAGAGAGAGAGATTGGTGGTACGGGTCGCGCAGTGCAAGCCTTAGTGACACAGGTGTCCGAGCTCACCCAGCAGATCCAACGCCTTCGTGCTCCCACTGCGCCGCCCACACCAGCCGTTCCCCCCACACCACCGAGAGATCCATCTCAGCCGGAGCCGCGATTACCTGTACCTGAGGCATATGGTGGTGAACCCTCCCACTGCAGAGCATTCCTCACCCGGTGCTCGATGCACTTTTCACTTCAGCCGCGCACCTTTAACACGGAGGAGGCGAAAGTGGCGTTTACCCTTACACTGCTGACGGGTAAAGCAGCGCTATGGGGGACGGCGGTGTGGGAGAACCAAAACCCATGCTGTGCCTCGTTCCAGACCCTCTCCGCCGAAATGAAGAAAGTGTTTGATCGGGCTGTCTCTGGGCGAGAGGCAGCCAGAACCCTGGCAGAGCTGCGACAGGAGGGAAGATCAGTCTCGGATTATTCGATTGAGTTCCGAACGTTGGCGGCGGAGTGTGGCTGGAACGAGGAGGCGCAGTGGGACATGTTCCTGCATGGGTTGGCTGACCACGTCCAGAGGGAGATCTACGCCCTGGACCTACCCACCACCTTGAACGGTCTCATTGACCTGGCCCTGCGGGTGGACGCTCGAGTGTCCCGAGTAGAACGTCGTACTCAGTCCACCCGCACCTTCGGAGGCACCGACGGCTCTCGGTCCAGTGGCAGGGACGTGGTCAGCCCTAACTACGATCCCGAACCCATGCAGGTGGGCCGAGCTCGGCTTTCCCGGGAGGAGAAGGAGAGGCGGAGGTCCCAGGGCCTTTGTCTTTATTGTGGAGGATCGGGACACTTTGCTTACAACTGCCCAGTAAAAGGCCCAGCCCGGTAGTAAACTTGAGGCTACTATCGGGTGGGATCTCCGCCAGGAAGACCTCATCAGCTGTTACATCGACCTCCACGCTCCTCCCGGTAAGACTAAGATGGTCAGTCCACCAACACAACTGTCTGGCACTATTGGATTCTGGGGCGGAAGGTAATTTTATGGACCACAAGTTTGCTCAAAGATTTCAGATTCCCCTCAAACACCTCACTCACAGGATTTCAGTTCACGCACTCAATGGACAAGAGCTTCCCACCATTTCACTTTGCACCGAAGATATCACCCTCATCACTTCTGGCAATCATTCTGAGACAATTTCATTTTATATTCTGGATTCACCCCTTGCACCCGTCGTCCTGGGACACCCCTGGCTTATCCAACACAACCCCCGAGTGGACTGGCATCACCGATCTGTGCTGGAGTGGAGCAAGGAGTGTCATAAGTCTTGTCTTGTGTCTGCTTGTTCGTCTGTGCCTGTTTCTGTGTTTCAGGAGGAAGCAGGGGATTTGTCTAACGTGCCCGCGGAGTATCTAGACCTGAAGGAGGTGTTCAGTAAGTCTCGGGCTGCTTCTCTTCCTCCGCATCGTCCCTATGACTGTGCTATAGATTTACTGCCAGGTAAGTCTCCGCCCAAGGGCAAGTTGTATTCACTCTCTATTCCTGAGAGGGAGGCTATGGAGAAATATATTTCTGATTCCCTAGCAACCAAGTTCATTCGCCCTTCCTCTTCTCCAGCGGGGGCGGGGTTCTTTTTTGTGGGGAAGAAGGACGGTTCTCTGCGACCTTGTATTGATTACCGAGGGTTGAATAACATCACGGTAAAGAATACGTATCCTTTGCCGTTGATGTCTTCAGCTTTCGAGAGGTTGCAGGGAGCGTCCATCTTCACAAAATTGGATTTGCGTAACGCTTATCATTTGGTTCGCATTAGGGAGGGGGATGAATGGAAAACAGCCTTTAACACCCCCAGGGGACACTTTGAATACTTGGTCATGCCTTTCGGGCTGTCTAACTCCCCGGCTGTTTTCCAGGCACTGGTCAATGACGTGTTGCGAGACATGATAGATCAGTTCATATATGTCTACCTGGATGACATATTGATTTTTTCCTCTTCTCTCCAGGAACATGTGCAACACGTCCGACGAGTGCTTCAGAGGTTGCTAGAGAATGGGCTTTTTGTCAAGGCGGAGAAATGCGATTTTCATGCACAGTCTGTCCCTTTCTTAGGTTACATAGTGTCGTCTGAGGGAGTTCGTATGGACCCTGAGAAAATTAAGGCTGTGGTGGAGTGGCCAAGCCCAGATTCCCGCAAGGCCCTGCAGAGGTTTCTGGGGTTCGCCGACTTCTACCGGCGGTTCATTCGCAACTTTAGCCAACTAGTCGCACCTCTGACTGCCTTGACCTCCCCCAGAACTACGTTCAGGTGGTCGGACGCAGCCGAAGCTGTGTTCGCCAAACTGAAAGGCCGCTTTGTTTCAGCCCCCATCCTTGTCGCCCCTGATTCTTCACGTCAGTTCGTGGTGGAGGTCGACGCATCGGAGGTGGGAGTAGGTGCAGTGTTGTCCCAACGTTCCCCCGTAGACGACAAGATGCATCCTTGCGCGTTTTTTTCTCATCGATTGTCGTCCGCCGAACGCAATTACGACATTGGTAACAGAGAGTTGTTGGCAGTTAAGTTAGCGTTGGAAGAATGGCGCCACTGGTTAGAAGGGGCGGGGGTACCTTTTATAGTCTGGACCGATCATAAGAATCTCGAATACATCAGAACCGCTAAAAGATTGAACTCCAGGCAGGCTCGGTGGGCTCTGTTTTTCGGTCGCTTTGATTTTTCCTTGTCCTACCGTCCGGGTTCCAAGAACATCAAACCCGACGCCTTATCTCGTATATTTGATTTTTCCGAGCGCCCGTCTACTCCCGAGTGTATTTTACCTGAAACTCTATTCGTTTCAACACTCACATGGGAGGTCGAATCGAGGGTCGTCAAGGCCTTGGAAGGGGTAACGCCTCCGCCCGGGTGCCCACCGAACCGATTGTTTGTGCCGGAGGGATTACGTTCAGACGTTATTCAGTGGGGTCATGGTTCCAACGTAGCTTGCCATCCAGGAGTAAATCGGACTAGATTTTTAGTTAAGCAACGATTCTGGTGGCCTCTTATGGCTCGTGACATTCACAGTTTTGTTTTGGCTTGCTCGGTTTGCGCCACGGGTAAGACTTCCAATCGACCTCCAGATGGGTTACTTCAGCCACTGCTGGTGCCTTCGAGACCCTGGTCCCATATCGCTCTAGATTTTATTACCGCCCTCCCACCCTCTCAGGGTAACACAGTGGTTTTAACTGTGGTGGACCGGTTCTCGAAGGCGGCCCACTTTGTTCCCTTACCCAAATTACCCTCAGCTAAGGAGACAGCGGTGGCAGTCGTAGACCACGTCTTTCGGTTACATGGCCTCCCGACAGACGTGGTTTCCGACAGGGGACCCCAGTTCGTGTCCAAATTTTGGCAAGAGTTTTGCAGATTACTGGGGGCGACGGTGAGTTTGTCCTCTGGGTTTCATCCCCAGAGCAATGGCCAAACCGAGAGAGCCAACCAAGATTTGGAGAGAGTGTTGCGATGTTTGGTCTCCAAGAATCCTTCCTCTTGGAGCCAGCAACTATCTATGGTTGAGTACGCACACAACACGTTACCAGTGTCGGCTACGGGCCTATCTCCGTTTGAGTGTAGTGTAGGTTACCAGCCACCTATTTTTCCCAGTCTGGAATCCGAGGTTGCGGTCCCCTCCGCTCACGCCTTTGTCCAGAGGTGTCACCGCACTTGGACTAGAGCCCGGGAGACTTTACTCCAAGTGGGGGCGCGCACCAAGGCCAAGGCCGATCGCCACAGGTCTAAGCCTCCCGTATACGTCGTTGGTCAAAAAGTGTGGCTTTCAACTAAGAACATTCCTCTCCGCACCGTTTCTAATAAACTCGCTCCCAAATTTATCGGCCCGTTTGCTGTCACCAAGATCATTAGTCCAGTGGCAGTTCGCCTCAAATTACCTCCCGCGTACAGGAGGGTTCATTCCGCGTTCCATGTATCCAAAATTAAACCCGTGTTTCATTCACACCTTAATCCGCCGGTCCCGGTTCCTCCCCCACCGCGACTCGTAGATGGGGAGACCACTTATTCGGTTAATCGGATTCTGGACTCAAGGCGGAGGGGACGCGGATTTCAGTACTTGGTGGACTGGGAAGGTTACGGTCCGGAGGAGAGAAGTTGGGTGCCGGCTAGAGACATCCTGGATCACTCCCTTATCGATGATTACAATCGACAGGTAAGGGGGTCTGGGAACGCCAGGAGGCGTTCTTAGAGGGAGGGGTACTGTCACGGTAGAGAGATTCTCTGGTCTCTTCTAGTCTCGTGTTTATGTTGTTGTGTGACTGCACGTGCGTGTGGGCGTGAATGATTGGCACTCCGGATCCGCTCCAGCTGATCATCATCACACCACCAGCTGCACGCAATCTCTTTACCCTATATATACTCATCCTTGTTTCCTCATCTTTGTCAGATCGTTGTCTCTATGTCCTCGGTGTTGGTGTTCCTGTGTCCCGCGTCCTGTTCCGCCTGGTGTACCTGCCTTTCATCATCGTCGTCGTGTTCGTGTGGATTATTGGACTATCACTGTGTTCGTGTGGATTGTTGGACTATCACCGTGTTCGTGTGGATTACTGGGGCGTCGCTGTGTTTATGTGGATTGAGTTACCGGTTGTCTTCACCTCTGCTGTGCACGGATCCTGACCATCGAAGTCCCTGTGTCACTGTTCCACCGGCTGCACTGTGTGTCTTTCATTTTCCTTCTAAATAAAGGATTAACTCGCGCTTGCTTCCTGTCGTTTCTATCGCCATGACAAAGGGTCGATCTGGCAGTCTCCTCTTTGACTGATGTGTCCGTGGACAGCAAAGATAACATAGTGACCAATTTTGTGCCGCTTCAAAAAAGGGAAACAATCACGGCGACTCTGAGGTTATTTTTTCCTTTAGCTCCTCTGAGCCTTTAGTCAGATCCAGAAGTTCTTATCAGCTTCCTCTGAGGCCCATCATTTCTGAACAATCTACTGTCCTTTGCTGATGACACTGGGATTAGGTTATTTCTCATCACCTAGTGCAGGATAAAAGGTTGTCAAGATGACGCCTGAGGAAATGTAGACAAAGACAGCCACCCACTGAAGGACAGAATGCCCACACAGCTCATTTGACATGAGGAGTTCATGAACTTCTTTTCACTTAAGCACGTTTGGGACAGAATGCATGAATGGTTAAAAAGAAATTGCATTGTTAAGATTGTTGAAAAAATCTTTAATAAATCTATACATTTATTTACACAAATGTAGATTTCTCCAAGTTTGCTACACGTTGTGTGGCATTTAAAGATGATTAGATTTCAAACCTCAAAGCAACTGAAAAAAGAAATGCATTACAACTCTCTAAATTACTTGCAATATTTATTTTATTATTTGTTTTATTTATTTATTTTTATTTATATTTTAATATTTGTTTTTGTAAACACACACACACACACACACACAATGTCTGGTTCGCTATCTTTGTGGGGACTCTCCATAGGCGTAATGGTTTTTATACTGTACAAACCATATATTCTGTCCCCTTACACTGCCCCTGTCCCTAAACCTACCCATCACAGGAGACATTCTGCATTTTTACATTTTCAAAAAACATTACTTAGTGTGATTTATACGCTGTTTTCCTCATGGGGACCGCTGGCTGGTCCCCACAATGTAGGTGATTTCAGGTTTTACTATATTTGTGGGGACATTTGGTCCCCACAATGTAATATAAACACGAGCACACATACACACACACACACACACACACACACACACACACACACACACACACACACACATGTCTGGTTCGCTATCTTTGTGGGGACTCTCCATAGGCGTAATGGTTTTTATACTGTACAAACTGTATATTCTGTCCCCTTACACTGCCCCTATCCCTAAACCTACCCATCACAGGAGACATTCTGCATTTTTACATTTTCAAAAAACATTACTTAGTGTGATTTATACGCTGTTCTCCTCATGGGGACCGCTGGCTGGTCCCCACAATGTAGGTGATTTCAGGTTTTACTATACTTGTGGGGACAATTGGTCCCCACAATGTAATATAAACACGAGCACACACACACATACACATACGCACACACACACACACACACACACACACACACACACACACACACACACACACACACACACACACATACTTGCTATGTGTGCTGAATTTAGTGTTTGGTTCATTATTTAACAGATTAAATAAAGGTTAAAAATTCTTTACTAGAATTGAAATGTAAAATCTTAGGAAAAATATTAAATAGGTGAATAGCCTACTAAAGTAGAAGACATTATTTACATCTTAGATTGTTAGATTATTAGATTGTACTAAAAAAGCATGTTGTAAGTCATTGTCACATAGCAGCAAATTATTTATAATTATCATGCACTAAAATAGATCTGAAATGCTTACTGACCGAAATAAACAAACAGGCCTATTCTTTGAAATCCAATACATTTTTCCTCCATTTATTTTGTCCAATAGAGACACTAAGCACTTGCGCTCAACGAATGAGAGTCGCCTTTCTTCGCCTGTGCCAGGTGGGAGGGGCTAAGAGCGGAAGCGCTGTGTGTTTCTAAACTGGAACGTGCGGCCCTGGTGCTCGCGCGTAACAACCTGTCAACTCTTTACTTTTCATAACCACTTATCAGATTTACATGAATTAGCTGGTTAAAGACCAGGGGCTTGTTTGACCAGGAATGGGAGCCAACAGCAGCACGCGCCGCGTGTCTTTTGAATCGGATGAAAATGAGAACATAACGATAGTGAAGGGCATAAGGGTGAGTGACACTCATGTCTGTTCTCCTCCACCTGTCAAATGCACATCACGCACACTGACGCGTGGCTTTAATTCACCTCTGCTGTGATTTGAATGCATGCGCGGGATCGTGATGAAGGCATCTAACAGTCTTAACTTATCTAACGTTATCTGGATAAACATTCTGTCCCTGACTGCCTGGACACTCACTTCAGCTGACCTGGAAAACCGACTTAAGCTGGAAAACAGGTTATGCAATTGATAAGCAAGCCTACCTAACAAAAGTTACTTTAGCAGACACTTGTTACAGTTCAAGCATTACAATGTCAACCATGACAGCCCTACCACCCCCCACCCCATATGTTAAACAGTCACCCCTCACACAGTTGATATTGTTTGTCAGTTGATACTGGTACTATTTGTTTTGAATGTTTGTTTTTAAACATGCTGCTTATTCACACTTGCTTTTTAGAGACTGTTTGGTTTGTGCTGTTTTTTTTCAGCGTCTACATAAATGAGAACTTAGTTACAGCAGTGGTCTTTAACCTATGTGAAGAGATTAAACAGGGAACCTTGTAATTGTATAAATCTATATAAAAACATGAGTCTTGCATATCAAGCATAGTCTACAATGATATATACATTTTAGCAGTCTCATTTATACACACATATACTCTACCAAATGAATAATTATGTATTTTTTTTTATTTACTTAAAGCAGTATTACTACTACTATGATTACTATTTTTATTATTCTTGTTATGATAAAATTTAAATAAAAAGGTGACAATCCCCCTGTTGAAAGCCCTGATTAAGAATTATCCACGGTGGCCGAGAGAGCTCAATGTGCTGCAACTAAAAAAAAAAACTTTAAAAAAAAAACATGCAAATAGAATAAACACCAGCAAATTAAGCAAACTTCTTTATCAGTTTGACAACACGTGCTGCAAATACTCACAACAACACAACCAAATACAGAAATGCGCTGTAAATAGCACAGACCACAAATAAAAATTTTCAAGGGGACCTCAACATGTGAGTAAACTGACAGGTACATGTTTATTTAGTTTATTTCAACATCTTGATCATGTGTGCGTTGAGAGTATTTGCAGCACATGTGTTGTCAAACTGATGAAGATGTTTTCTTAGTTTGCTGATGTTTTTTCTATTAGCATGTGTTTTCTTCAGTTGCAAGCGTGTTGAGCTCTCTTGGCCACCGTAATTATCGAAAATTCCTGTCACTTTCATATACTCAGAAGAATGAAAATATAATTATTGTGTGACTAAGTAAAATAAGTTTAGGAAGTTAACAAACTAAAATGATTGAAACTAGTAACTAATATTTAGTTTTTTTTTTACAACTAAAAAATATTTTACTCTGATTAAAATCCAGCAACTTACTATTATTATTATTTAATTATGATTGGCCTATATTTATAAGACAAACTAAAACACACAAGTGCTCAAGCAGAATGACAATTTCTAATGAGCTGGCATTGTTTATCATTTATTTTACATTCTGTTTGTAACTAGAGAATGAGCAAGAATATTGTCACGATCACAACACTTGACATTTGTTTTCTTCATGTCTGTTCTTCAGCTCTCAGAGAAGGTCATCGACCGCATGAGGGAACCCTCAGGCCCACCGAGACCCCAGGCGCCCAGCAGAACCCCTCCTGCTTCTCCCCCTGTGGTTGATCCTCTGCCAGCACTGGTGCCAATATCTCCTCCATCTGACCCTGTTACTTCCCCTCCACCTCCTCCCTTGCCAGAGTGGGTAAAACTCCCTGAGCAAGTGACCATTCCTGCACCACCTCCTCCTCCTCCTCCTGTAGAGGCAGCACCAGCTGCATCAGTGGGTGTTGTATCAACCCCTGCAGGTGAGTCCATTTCTCCACCTGCTTCCACAGCTGAGCTTATTACAGCATCTCCACCTGTGGAAATAATTGCCCCCAGACCCCTTCCTCCCCTTGCTGCTTCTGTTCCCGCCCCTCCTGCTTTTGAGCTTTTCACACCTCCTCCCCCTGTAGAAACCATTCCTACCCCTCCTATCACTAAAACTGCTGCTGAACCTGTTTCTGCTCCACCTGTGGAAATAACCGCCCCCTCCCCTCCAGCTGAACTTGACACCCCTGTCGCTTTTGCGGCTGAAACTATCCCGCACCCTCCTCCGACCGTAGACGAACCTGTGGCTTCTCCTCCACCATCTCCTGCCGGTGAGTTGGATTGTTCTGTAACGTAATGCCGACACGCATACATGTGTTCATGTGGTTTGCTTGTAAATTACACTTGAGGTGTTTCACACATATTGCAGTGCACTTCAGTGCCTGTCATTCATGAGCGTTAATGATACTCCTCGGGTAAATTGCATCTTGTAAGCAAGCACTTTGAGTGTGTTGGTACACCATTGTGAAGGGGTAATATTACGCATCAAGTCATTCTGGGTAATTCTACGGAGTTCAAACTTCTCTTAAACACTTTCAGAGTACGTGGGTGAAGTGGAACCACTGCAATTTTCCTTGAATAAAATGTTCTGGAATATAAAAACACGCATATAGTACCATAGTAGTCGTTATTGTTGTATAGAATCATAAAAAAAATGGTAATACATTATAATGTGGCAGGGACAGTGAGAAACTTATAATTAAAGGGATAGTTCATCTGAAAATTTTAATTCCGTCGTCATTTACTCACACTCATGTCGTTCCAAACCCATAAGACTTCTTTAAAACACTAATGAAAATATTTTCCCCTCTATCGAAAGTTCATTCCATCAAATATTCAAGAATGCTTCTTAAAGTTCATAAAGGTATCTTAAAGGTACAATATGTAAGAATTTTGTAATAAAATATCCAAAAATCACTTGCACAGTGTGATATATTTCCTGCAGTTGTGTACTTACAATATCCCAAAAGTCTCCAAAGATTTTTTATTTCAGAGAAATTCCCAATTTAAATAAGTGGCCGTCCCGTAAAAAAATGTGCCTGTCAATAACGCAATATCCGTGCTATCCTCGCTTTCCGCTCGTATTGCCATAGCCATGGCGTAACCATGGCGACAAACGGACAACTGCGTAGTGCGTAACGTTTAGCGGCACGCTGTTCTTGTTTCGTTCAAACATTATAGACCATGGCAGGCAGACTTTGGGACAAAAAAGGAGAACTAAAATGAGGATCAATATCGGCGTGGCGTTTTCGAGATTCCGAGAGCTCCACGTCCGCGACTAACTTGGAGCAACACCGCTCTTGCGCATACTTTATTAGAAAGGTGAGCAAATGTACATAAAACAAATCAATGTTATATAGCTCAACATGATGAAATGTTAGAATATGATCAGTATGTTGTTCTAATGTTGATCTAGCTTACTGCTAGTTTCATATAGCAAACAAACTAACACATAGAATAACATTATAACTTTCAACACACTCAAATGCTGTTCAGTATGATAGTGTAACGTTAGACCAAGTGAAACAGTGATGCGTTACCTCACAAGTTTAATTAGTCTAATAAACTGACCTGTGTGAGTGATTCAGCACTTGTGTGTAGTTCTGTAGAATGAAATGTCATTATTCCTTTATATCCGCGGGACTCGCGTGTGATATCTGTCTCTTATTAGCAATCGCGACCTGCTTCATACCACTGTAATGTTAAAAAACATGAATGTTTTCACTCATCCATAAACATTAGTAGATCCATCAATGCCACCATGCATGTATGCTCTGAAGACTTTGAATACAAGTCACAGTTTGTATGGATTATTTTTATGACGTCTTTATGAAGCATCACAGTTTCAGTTGAATGGACATTCGATTGAGGGACAGAAATCTCTCAGGTTTCCCAAAAAATTTATTCATTTGCGCGTCGAAGATGAACAAAAGTCTTACGGGTTTGGAAGGACATTAGGATGAGTAGTCGTTGGCTGAACTCTCTGTTTAAATTTTTTTTCTTTTTTTTTTTTTTCTGCAAAACCGAAGCACATCAATCAGAAATGCACACCTGCTGACTCCAGTATTATTGAGATTTATTTGAGCTACTACCATATGGATTTAAAAAAAAATTAGATTAAAAGGTTGTTTTTTTTTTCCTAAAAGTTTAGTCCTCTTGATGTTAGTGAGTGGGCCTGGATCCTTCCATATTATGATTCATAGCTTGTGCCTGAGTGCTAATGAAACGATTAATTCTAACTTGTAATAGAGTTAATGAATCAATGCTGTAATTAGGAACTCCACTTAAGCCAGTTCAGCCTCCAAGGTACCTCGAACAGCATGTCCTCCCAAAAGTGTCGATCCGATCACATTTGCAACCGCTTTGCTTCTCATTAGCAAGTAAGACTTTGTTCATAGATCTTTCAATCGGAAGTTTAGATGCCGTTTTGAGTGATTATAACTGCCTATTAGGAAGGAACCCACAATGCTTTGATATTTTCTTCAGTTACTGAATGTGAGTCACATGACTTTTGGCTAAACTATAAATCTTTCCCAAATGATGCCCTTGCTGTGCTCAAAGTCCATTCTTTGATAACATAATGTACACAATAATGTTTGTTATGTTTCTTCTTTGATTTATGTAGCTTTGCTAAAATATCTGGGATTTAAAAAATGCTTTAGACCCAGTTAACTACACTTGTATTTAGCATCCACTTGTGTAAACAGGGCATAGATGTCCCGATCAAGTACGCAAAGACCCGGTTTGGTGCTCTTGTATTTTGGGACAGTCATTATAGCAGAGTGATGCATTTCCTGTTTTGGGGCTATGCAGCAAAATGTTATTAACACAGTGTGTATTTATAACGTTAACCCACAATGTATCCTTTTGTCAAACAGCAAATGCAAAAAATTGGACTTGGATGTTTCCTCCATGTCTTGTCTTTTTCTGAGCTTCCTTGCTCCCACCTCCACACAATTAAGCTCATCTAATATGTATTGAAACAGTGGCTGTCAGCTCAAATACGTGTGAAAATATCAGTGTGCACTCTCTCGGCCCATAATAGTAGTGTAACCTGCAGAGTCTGTGGGCTGGAGCTGACATTATATGAACTGGCTCTACTTACAGAGAGAGAATAGGAGACGCCCGCCCGCCCGCATCACACATAACGAGACAGCTCCCTGTTAATGAGACACAGATCTGCTTAATGAGCTCTACCGTCGAGGCTCTCACACACACTTGTTTTTTCTCTATCCATCTATCAATAACTCCCTACATCTCAATCTGTCTCATGGTTTCTCTCTCCCACGTGTTCGTTTTTCTTGCTGGCTCGGGCTTCCTTGGTATAATGATGACTGCAACACTTTTGTGTTCACTATAAATATGTATTCTGGGATTATGTAATACAATGACAGTGAATAGCATAACCCTGTAATTCTCATCACACCGCCTTTGAAACTAGTGAAACTTGCTAAAACATTTGATCTATTATTATATAAATGCTTATGTGTGTGTATCTAAATAAATACATTTATTTGTATTAATTAAAAAAAACGTTCATTGCATTTCTATACAGCTGTCACTTGCTGAAATAATAATAATTATTATTATTATTTTATTATTATTATTAATGTTTTATTGAGGGAAAAGTGCTAAACTGATTTTCAGTTTTTTCAGGTTTTATTGTTGTGAATGTTGTAATCTTTAAAAGCAATTAAACAATGAACTTTGTGTCAGGCTTACATAGTTATTTTCTGTATTTCTTGTTCTATTTTCTATTGCATACTGCATTTAAATAATAGAAAATGCTTATTTAATCGAAGGCTTATTTAATTAAGCTTTTAAAGGCTTATTTAATTTTTAGAAAAAAATAATATAGCATAGCAAAAATGTTAGCATAGTTGAGCCAAACATGTTTGTCACAGTACGGATTGTGGTCTAAGAGACCTGATTTTTATCCTAATTTTAGACAGAATATGCCGTTTCTGCATTTTGTAGGGCAGAATAGTTCTCCTAAAAATAAAAAATTCTCGATGTATTCACCTTCATGTTGTTTGAATGTCTTTCTTTTGTGAAATGAAAAGTCGATGAACAATTACCTAACAATGCTTACTAAACTTAGTATCTACATCTATTAAAAATGAGCATACGAAAGATTAAACCTCAACTAAATTTAATGCTGTGCCATTTCCCGATGACTCACTTCTTAAATTGTGTCTCTTTGCCTCAGCTCTTCTTGCCTTAAGAGGTTCAGCTCATCTTCTGAGGTCAAAGGCTGTGACCTTAATGAGGGACATTGATTATGTGCACCCACGAGTGGACGTATTAAGAGAAGCTGTGGATGATCGTGTCCATCACTAAATCACGGCAGAGTCCCTGCACACGGTGATTAGACAGTGGTCAAGGTTGATCCTCCTACACGGTCTCGCCGTACCATGAATATTCATACGCAGGGCCCACACACCGTTTTCCATTACGCTCTAATTACCAGCACACAAATCCTTCTTTGTCTCAGCCATACATAAACATACATTTCTTTCCGCTACATATTAAGTAGCTCCTTGACGAAATGATCTTTTTGCCCCATTTGCATGTTGTTTCATGAAAACTTCCGTGAAACCTGAGAAGATGAAAGTGTAGGATGAGAATAAGATCTCATTGTTTGATATTCCCGTGTGTAGAAAATATTTTGAGGCTCGTTTAAGTTGGATCGTGAGGAACGTGTAATGGTTTAGATCAGCCCCTCCTCTTCTCAGGTCTGGAGATTAATGAAACATCTTATGAGACACACAATTTGTCTCTGTCTGTTATCTCTCTCCCGACTGCCCGGAAGCTACTTTTTAAAATTTCTGCAGAGAATGATGGAGGGAGTGAAAGAGAGAGAAATATCTAAAGATGATGAGTTTTTCATCTTTAAGCATTACTGTTCTGACTCAGGAGTGACACAGGCACCCAGACGGTTAATGTCGTTCTGAACTTCTCGGTGACCTCCTGCGAAAAGCCCCGGAAGACTCTCAGATGGTGTTTTAACATATGAGCTGGTTATCCTTTGAATCCACAGAACTCTTTTCTTTATCCTTTTTAAATATTAAAGCCCAGTTTAAATTAATGAATTATGGGAACCTAGAGCCTGAATAAATGTGTGACACTGTAGAAAAGTCTTAAGCCTGATGGAAAGAAAAGAAGAAAAAAAAGAATGAGTGTGAGGACTACTTTTTTCTTTTCTGTGAAGCTGATAACGGGGTCTCATTCACTAACCGTGTGTATGCATTTATGTGTGCATAAAATCTGTTTGTGAATCATTCACGCTGCTTTCCTGATTAAATCAATACGTTTACACTTAAATCTACTTTAAATTTGTGATCAAATTTTGAACCAGCTGAAACCACACATATACCAAAATTACACTATTCCATTTGCCTTATATAATGAACATGTATATATTCAAGTAAATAAGTATATTTTTATTGTTACATATTTCATAATCAATAAATACAATACATATTATTCTAACATAAAATACATCTATAAAATTATAACTATAATAATATATAACTTTATTTATTTATTGATTCATTTAATAAATTACCCTACAATAAGTCTTTACTGGAATTGTTACATGAAAAAAAGTGTTGCTTTAATGTACACACTTACACACACACACACACACACATTCATATATGTATACCTCTGCTCATTGACTTTTTTTTTGCATATGAAAATGAAGCTTTTGTGTTGTTGATGGACTGCGGATCAAAAACTTGAAGGGAAACGGTTATATACTGTTTTACAGGTGGAGATCAGATGTGCTACCTGTGAAGGATCTCTGTTATTACACCATATCTTTAAATTTGATGGTATCTAGTGGGATTGAGGTTAAACAGCACCTGTCTGCCTGTATCCATTACACTACCCTGCTGTTTGATAAATGTTCTACCAGCATCCGCAATTAATTTTGTTTCCCTCTTCGGCATTGTCACGGTAACAGGAAGATTTCTCATTAGTCTTGAAGAAGGTTGGTGTAGTGATAACTTTAAAGTGTTTCTCTCCCAACAGGTTCCCTCTCTTGGCTTTACAGTCTCAAACTGTTTCTAAAATGAACATGGTTACGCAACCGAACCATATGGCACCCATACTGACTGCTCCTTCCGGCGGCTGCTTATAAAACATCACTTTAAACTACCGACAGCTACTACGTCTTTCCTTTCCTGAATATATTAAGTGCCCGTATTATGCTTTTTTCGAATATTACCTTTCATGTAGTGTGTAATATAGATGTTTGTGAATGTAAAAGGTCATGACAAATAAAGTAATTGTCTCCTAAAAGAAATAATCGATTCTGAGCTGCCAAACGAGTCGGTAGCAATTCCACTCTACGTAACAGGCTGGCATTATGCAAATTTGTCACATTATGTTCTTCATTGGCTTTCCACAAACAATGTCTACTTTGACCTGCCCTCAAACATTGTAGTTCTCGCTGAGGCCGAGAAGAGTTTGGTTTGTGTTGTTGAGATGTCGAGAAGACTTTTTTTAACACATCCACTTCGAGGACGCGCTGGAATTGATGTGGAAAAATGTACTGTATCGTTACTGTTCATATCACTGTGTATACAAGGGCTGAGGAAGCCTGAAATTCAGATATGGTAATAGGCGTTTCTGTAGAGAAGTAAAATAAAATAAACAAAAATAAAACGAAAGTAAAGCGCCAGCCACTCACGGATGACTGTTGCACACACATAAACTAAACATAACGTAAATGTCCAGGTCTGGTCCTCTCTTGTCCTTCACTGTTGTCACTCCTCCTTTTATCCAACCAGTGCTCGTCCGTGTGATACGAGCAGGACGAGGCTGAGAGCCGTGAAAACGGAGCGAGTTTAGAGTTTAGAGAGACCGAGTCTTCGAACTAACCATTTTCTGACTCTTGAGAAATGTAGGTAATGTGAATTGTATATTCTGAGAAAATTAAAGGGTTTTTAGACCTTTGATGCATTTACATCTATTGTAGGAGACATACAAAGCAAAATGAGCAGCCTTTCAAATGGCATAATAGGGATACTTTAAGTATAAAGAAATACATATAAGAGTAGTTGACAATGTTTTAAATGTTTAAAAAAAAAATCTGAGATGGAAACTCTAGGATCACTTAGTAAGTCACAAGTTTTTTTATTTTTTTATTATTATTTAGATCTTTTATTATTTTCGATTTTTATTTTATTTTAATCTACTCACTCCAAATTAGAGACTAGTCTCTATCTAGTCATCTTTAATATTTACAGTATGTCTGGAAGAATATGTTTTTCTCTCATATATTGTGTATCAAATCTTGGTAACCATAGTTACTACTTTTATTTACTATGTGGAAAGTTAAGACATTTGTGCTTTGCTCAGTGATGTTTTTAGGTAAATTATCCATCACTTGCCTACTTAGTGAACCAAATGCTGGTTGTTTACAGAAACTGTAAGCCTGTATCTCCATCTGTAACACTTGGGCTTCCTGTCATGCATTAGCTCCAGGCTTCTGCAGTGCTGTTGTACTGCTGCTTTTTTCCACTGGAGGCTATGAGTTTGTTCGTTTTATATCTCTGCTGTGCTTTCACGGACAATTAGCCATCCAGATAAAGAACAGGACACACACTGGCATGTTTGACTGTGACTGTGTTGATATCAACACTAAGTTGTGAGAAGTGTAGCTTTGATTTGTGTGTTTGAAAGTGTTTTTTTTTTTTTTTTTTGCTTTGCCTCATAAGGCAGAGATGTCTTGAGGGCTCAAAATAAAATCCTACCTCACTACATTGCTTGCGAACTTCTTAACAGAATTCTTTACAAACAAGTACAAACTGCCTCAAAGAAACTTCAGTCACACTTTAGTTTAGGGTCCAATTCCCACTATTAACTAACTATTAACTGTGACTTTTGCCTCGATAAACCCCTAATTACTGCTTATTAATAGTTAGTAAGTTAATTAAGTTTAGGTATTGGGTAGAATTAGGGATGTAGAATATGGTCGTGCAGAATAAGTCATTAAGTATTAATAAACAGCTAATATCCTAGTAATATGCATGCTAATAAGCAACTAGTTAATAGTGAGAATTGGACCCTGAACTAAAATGTCGAAACTTTAAGTGTACTATAAAATATTCAACTTGGTTATCAAACACCAGGAGTAAGTGTATTAGCAGTAGCTCAGCATCTAATGTGTATGTTTTGTCTTCTGTTTAGTGGATGAGTTTGAACTGAGAAGGAAGATCTCTGAAGAGCTGGAGAAAGGCCTGGAGGAAGAGAGGAGAAAGGCACAAGAGGAACTCAACCAGCGGTGACTATCAATGCACACATTAACTCTACCAACAGTCACTAAAGAGGTCAGATCACCTGTCTGAAAATGGTGTCTTTAGAAAGTATTGAACAGAGTACAGAGTACAGAGTTTAGAGTTTTGAAAATGTCTGCTGTGGACTACTTGCACTGAGATTTGTGATGCACTTCCGTTTTGAAATGGCACAACTTATTTATTTTCAGTTATGTATATGTATTGTATATATGACTGAACGCCACTTTAAAAATCTGAACATTTTCAGAGACAGGAGAAACTCAATGGAACACTAAGTTTTAATCCAACACAAGCCGATCTGAGAAAGCTGCGGCTGGTAAACATACGTGATTATTTCAACACAGGCTGTCAGTGCTCATCTAAACAAGTGATCGATGCTGTAATGTGTGAGACCTGGTGAATAACATCAGTACAAACCTTTATTTATTTGTATGAAATATTTAAAAGACTGGAATAAGAGCACCAACGCACACAAGCAATCCTATTTACCAGTCAAATTCATTTAAAAATGTAACCTCAACAGGCATGAAATATGATCAGTAAGAGAGAAACACTGTTAATGAGAAGACAAGCACTGGTCTGTTGCCGGTTAGTGGGAAAAATATTCAGCAGATTCAAGATAATTCATGTTAACGCAGAGAACATAATTAATTCAATTGACAGCCATAAAACGTAGTAATAATCTGCGTTCTCATGAGTAACTGTCTAAATGAAGGTGAACGCTGTTACTGTAAACTGCTGAGTAAGTAATAAGTAGAATGCAAAAGTAGTTGTGAGTAGTCCATTTAGGTCTTTTGTTGAACCTTGTGTTTCATTTCTTGTACTTATTTTTTTTTTTCTCAAAAAAACACACAAAAAAATTATAATAAAAATAGTACAAAGTAGCATATACATGTACAAAATGTATGATAAAAACAAATAAATTAATTAATTATAGAACATTTTACTAGTAATTTTGTCAACTAACACTTAGTCGGTTGCAAAATTTCTGTTTAAGCGTTACTGAAATTAGTAATTTGGCACATCCCTAGTCACTACCCTATATAACAACACGTAAATAAACATGAATATTATTGAATATTGACCTGCATATTATTATATACAAGCAAATATCAACATTAATACGATTAGCATTTCAAGTTATTAAAGGTTGTATCAGTAAAAAATAAATAAAAAATAAACAGTGTTTCAACCAATCACCGACAGGGGCGGTGATTGGTTGAAACACTGTTTGTTTTGGTTTTTGAGTGGTGGTGTACCCATTTGTTTTTGTGTGCAGATTTCAGAGCCTAGGCTGCCTACAGAGACGCGTTTTTTGGACGGCATGCTTATGGGGCGGGCAGCTAGCGGATCGTTAGGAAAGATTAGATGAATGTGATCATTTATGTTTCGGCCTTTTTTGGGCCTGAAATGACTGATACAACCTTTAAGCACGAGATCCATAGAAACAAAGTGTTCAAGCTAAACAAAAGTTTCTCTTTCATGCATGCACCGTAGATACATGAACATAAACATCCGGACCTCTCTTAATGAAACTAAAAATGAGCCTAGTCTAGTTCAGGTTTTAAAAAATGTAGATCATCATTTATTGTTCTCCTTTGACTTAACATTAAATTTATTTATTTTTTGCATGGGGTGAAATGCATCCTCCAACATGTTCAAATGAAACCTATGCCACGGCCTGGGCCAAGTTCATGAGCTGAGGTACAAACTCTTGATTAATTCAGTACAAGACAGAGAAGCTGTGCGTTAATGAGAATTGTCTTATCAACCGTCAAACTGGGGCACAGACCTGTCTGTGCTTTGTCTGGATCCATTTCCCTCTTTTTCTGAGCACATCATGCTCGCTTTCTTTCATATTTCTTTCTCTTTTTTTTGTGAAAGCAATTAATCATGCATGAAAGCGAGGGAGTGGGAGTCAGGGTGGAGTTAATTTCTTCATATATGATGATCTATTAGCTTCAACCGGTGAGGGCTTCGTTTTCCATTTTTGTCCTGTTCTCTGTCTGTGAGTTGGTGACTGTACTGTGACATTCATTTTGCCTTTAATATCTCTGCATCATGTGCCGTCATCTTTTTCCAAACCTTTTAGTTGCACCACCACGCTTTACTTCCATAAAGTTCCTTAACTACTCACTCCATTTTATTCATCTAAAGCTTGTGATGGATGTGCCAGCTTTGAGTCTCACGTCCTTGTCAACGACGGTACCTCTTATACTGTTATTCTCAACAAGGCCAACACTCTGACCTGCAGAAATTACTATTGACAGGAAGTTTATTTTCTGTTGGCTATAAAAGTAAATTTAAGGGCACGGTGTGTTGTTTTACAGCATTGTTGTTGAGGCAACTCAGGAAAAGTGCTCCATCCTATCGCCCAGGCAACGCCATTAAGGGAAAGTAGGCGCTTTATTGACCATGATGTCATGCTTGGAAGGACAGAATCAATATTGTCCTTAATGTTGTCTTCCATTTAGCTTTCTTCAACTCCCATTTCTTCTTTCATTCCTCTTTCAGTCTCCCCTAGAATGTGTTGGTTTAAAAGTGCCCTTACGAGATTGCAGGATTGAATGAATGAAATTAGCCTCTGGCTTTGGGTTTGAAGACCTTATATTGGCAATCTCCAACCTCGCCTTCAGGTGGACCATTGTTGTATTTCTCTGTTTCCCGATTCAGTCAGTTAGATTGGTCAACAGCTGTTTAACTAATCTGATGCTCTTTTTTTTTGCTTTGCTTTGTTTTAGCTTTTGCTTTGCTGTTTGTTTTTGTTTTGCTATTTATTTTTTATTTTTTATTTATTTAACCCCCCCTCCCCCCCATGTTTTCAGTATTGCTTCTTTTGATTTCACTTACATTACAGGTGGGCTGTATTTCCACATTTAGCATGAGCTAAATCTGCAATGCGATGCTCAAATGCCATTTAGAAGAGCAGAATTCAGGAGATGAATCCCCTGGTAGATTTGTCAGACCTTGCCAACTTAATTTAGCAGTGACCTTTAATCTAGCTGCCTTCAGGGCAGTGGGCGGTTCATTAGAGACACATATGAGGTGTGATTTATATGTGAAGTACACATTCCTTCACTTCTTTCACAGTGTTTACATGTCTTTTTGCTTTATTTCTTCACAGCTACTTAACTAGTGCGTCTGAACTTGTGTGTCAGTCTAAGGTAGGGTCAGTAATGGCTACCATTTATTAGCATTTATTAACACTAGGCCTAGATGTTGGCCTTCCATGATGTGCTATTTCTGATTAAAATATAACAGAGACAGATATATTGTTATAAGTGTGTATCATGATGTAAAATGTGTTTTATATTGTGGGCCCATTAGTTTTTGCTTGAGAGTGTGATATATGCTATTAAATGTAGGAGGTTAAGGATCAGAAAACTACATATTTTCAAAAAAATGTAGTGGGTGGGTTGCCTGAACGACTGCTACAGTAGATAAAACACAATAGAGTGAAACAGAATGCAGGGGTCTCAGGATGTATTTTTTGAAAGTCATTTAAACCTTTTAAAAGTATTTCTTAAGTTGTTTAAAATGTAATGCTCAGAGTGCAAGATGCTTAGAAAAATAGTGCGAGTGAGTGACTCAACAAACACCAAATGCGTGTGTCTGTATAGCTGCAGCTGCAAAAATATCAAAACAAAAATAAATGACTGCTGATAAAATCTAGTTGACCTTACTATTCATTAAACATTGCATGTTTACATGTGTATGGATAAACTGCAGAAGATGGTCTGTGTGTTTGTGTTTCTGCTGCAGAGGCCTGTGTTTGAGGTCCTTTGCGGGCCTTTCTAATGGCAGATTTGCAGCAGGCACTGGAGCAGAACCGTTCTGCAGATCCGAAGCACAGACTGGGCTTGGCTGACCTGCGCAATGCTGCATCAGCAGAAAGGCCTCAGCTCTTAGCCACGCAGAGACTCACTGAGGATTACACACAGTCCTCAGGGACACAGACAGAGTGCAGTTAGGGCATGAACCCATTCTCAACACCTCTGACCTCACCTCAAACAACAGCTCATTCTCCTCTCCTCCCCTCCTCATTACAGCTTGCTTGCTTTCTTCTTATTTTTTATCTAGCCATTTACTTATTTGGCCGTCTGTTTTTTTATTTAGCTATTTACCTGCTCATTTATTTGACTATTAACATATTTATGTAAAAAAATATATATATTTACCCATTTATTTATTCAGCTAATTATTTCGTTTTTTTTTTTTTTGGCTCTGAAATTATATACATCAGTTATGCTGTTTATATGTACAGCAGTTAAAGTGTAACTTTGCCGATTTTCAACCCGCTTTGTATTGTTACAGTGTCTATAGTATCCAGTATGTAAAAAAAAAAAAGTTAGCGTCGTTCGGCAGACTTTTGACAGCTCCAGGGCTTTCGTAAAAACTACAGGTTTTATTTTCACGTTTTTGTATCCCCGCCCACGGACTGTTGGATCGACAAAGGGTTATTAACAGAACAGTTATTGTAAGGGTAGGTTTATCACTGAACATTGTATTGTACTTTGTCTACTCAGCTTCATGGTAAAAATTGAACATTATGGCAACAGTTTTCTTAATTGTACACGACAGCATTTTGCTGTTAAAGTTTCTTTAAGTTTTTGCTCTTGAGCTGGACAAAAAACGTGAATTTCTCGGTCCAGGTAATAGAGAATGAGTAAACATTGTTCATTTGCATATACTACCAACATTGTAACAACACGATTTTGATCAAATAAAACCCTGAAGTGATAAAATAAAATTAAATTCTGTATCAAAATTTATAGGCATGACAAGTAGTTTGTTTAGGCATGGTTTGTAGTGACATATATTCAAACGCACATAACTGTAGAATCAATTCTTAATGCGCATGTGAACGCCATCAGCGTTTATCACAGGTTCGCGTTTAAAGTCTGTTTAGAGAGAACGGCGTCGTCTTAGCGGCCCCTAATTTAATAACAAATGATCATTTTGCCGGAAGTGAATCAATCAAAACTAACTTTAGCTGGAAATAACATTATTCAAGAACCGCTATAAAGCCAAAACAATCTCTGTTGCCTTAAATTTAAATTTATTGTGGCCTTTAGCCACAGCCTATACAACTCGCTGAATCCTTCACTGGAATCCGAAAGTAAACGTTTTTTCGAAACGTTTTCTCTTTTAAAATCTTGTATTTTGGAACAATACAAGTCGACACCATTATCACTAAAAGTTTGCTAAGAAATATTTCCTTCTAAAGCAAGGCAGTATTTGACTCTGATCAAGTGTATCCATAGCAGACTAGTGGGAGGGGCCTTGGATGGCATCATGCCCAGTGCATTATGGGTGTTGAAGGTTTCCTACCTATTTGGCAAAAGGGAAGTCAGAAGCCATTTTTTCTCTAGTAAGGTACACTGATAAAAATAAAAATAAAAACTGCCTTTCTTCTGTGTAGGCAGCCAAGTTTTATTGAAAGCCCATTTTTCCAGCAGTGAAGTACCCATTTAAAGAGATATTTAACCTAAAAATTAAATGTGTTTTCCAACCTTAATTTTTGAAGAATGTCTTGGCTTCTGTTTTTAAAATAATGAAACTGAAGAAGTCTGGAGCTGTTGCGCTTCAAAAAGGACACAAAAGCACCGTAAACGTATCACAAAAGTAGTCCTGTGAACTGTTGAGAGGTGAACTTAAGAGCCAGATCAAGTTATGAACAAATCAATCTGATTTGAGCCAGCTCCAAAGACTTATCAACAAATCATGCATCACTACTTATCTCATAAACACCAGAAAGACAGCAAGTGCAAATGTCAAGATTATCAGTGAACATTTTATTAGTGAATTTCAGTCTGTTCCTCATGTAAAGCTATTGTAGTGACTTCAGATGACTTATAATATAATTACATATGGACTACTTTTATAGTGCTTTTTAGTTATTTCAGAGCTTTACAGCATCACTCACTCGCATTATATTAAAGAAGTGGCAAGTATATTGCAGAAGAAGTCCTAACATGAATGTGAGCTTCATTTTTGCCTGAACTATCTCTTCAATATGCATATTAATAAATGCATTAGTGCATGCATGAGGATACAGAACCACATGTTATATTCACTCATTGTCACGGTCCACCCTGCAGCTCTCGCACACTCACTATCATTTCACAGCTGAAATGCAGGCGTATGTTCTCTCTCCCCAGAGGCATGCTGGGTGCCTGTGTGTTTGTTTTCATTTCATCCATGTCACTGTGTGACTTAATCACCGTTTGCTTTATTTATTCATCTCTTTTCTATTCCAACTTCAGGATGAGGATTGGCTTTTCATTTCTGTTAAAAATGATCTAACAAAAATTGTAATCTCACAAAAAAAAGTTCCTGCACTGAATCCATCAGAGTGCACAGCCAAAGCTCCACCACTGCCCAAGACAAATTATGTAATTAAAGCAACAGACGCGCAGCTTTGCGTTTATTCATTATTTGACAATTACAGCATCAGTCTCTAAGAGTTTTCCTAGGGGAACAAATCCCCCCCAAGTGAGAGCTGTAAAGGAACAGCCACATGACCAGCAGCAAGGGAAGGGAAGGGGGGGGTTATGAAATATTCAAACCCTACATTCTTGCACATTATTTTGCCTCATTAATAATGCATGGCTCCTTTTAAATGCTATCGAAGAGGGAAACATTCTATAACTTTAGTGCAGGCGCGTCAGAATTCGTTTTGTCCCGAATACACGTTGATTTAAATTGCAGGAGAGAGCCGACAGATGGAGTGATAGCGGAGGGGAAGTGAGATCACCTCCTGCAGGTGTACAGAGGTGTGCGGTTTTAAAGGATGGTAAATTATAGCGGCCCCTTATACGTACAAAAGCAAGTCTCTAAGCAAACGGCATTTCTGTACAGCGTGTTAAGCTAAGAATCGAGGGGTTTGTGCATGGATACCGCGTAACATCAAATAACCATAGAACTCTGAAGAATAGCCGAATAGTTCAGGTACTGTCTGGCTGACATTATCAAAGCATAGTTTATTTATAGCAATGGAGAGAGTGAGATAGGTTCCTAAAATATAGCTTGAATTATTTAGAAACTTTTTGGTTTGCCGTTATTTGATTTTAAGGTCACGGTCTCTCTCAATGGGCCTTTTCATTGGAAGTTGCTCAGGATATTTGGAAGCTTGAAAGTGGTTTCTTCAAGTCTTTCCAATCAAAGGGTGGTACAACTCATTTATTTTAGCTCTGATGAACGCGTCTTCAATGTGGTATTCTCTTCCTGTCATGAAATATTCATCTTCCTATTTCTAAGATTTAGTATTGCTATAGTATGGCCTTACAGGTTCTCAACTATCTGCATTAATCATGGATAAGGAAGGAAATGGTGGTGTTGTTTTGCAGTGCGATTTTGTGCACATCGGTATCGTAATTGCAGCATATTTTTTTTTTTTTTTTTGAGATGAACATAATTGTATTTGAGTGGCCTGTGTTTTTGCCCTGCAAGCGACACCATTGTGCTCACTTGACGCTTTTGGCCTATTTTTAGTACTAGAAGATGGGATAAACACACACAATACCAGAGAGGGAAGTAATGATGGATGTGTTGTGCTGATATGTGTCCAGTTCAGTAGACTGAGACTGGACATGGCTGGAGTCACTCACACTTTTCTCAGGAGAACAAAATGCTCAATGATGTGTGTATTCACACAACAGGACGACACCAAATATTTATTTTTCTTGTTTGGTTGTAAGTAAAATTGTGCACGCAAAACTAGTAAATATTAATCATAAATCATAGTTTTATGTTGGCCTCTGGCATGTTCCATGAATATAGTACTCTCAATGGTCCGAAGACCCTTAAAAACTGCCAACATAATGAGTAAATATAAACAATTTCTGGGATTTTTTTTTTTTTTTTTTACAATCGTCTGAAAAAATTACACTGCTTATACAAAATAAATAGGAACATATACCTGTATAATATTTAGTTGCATCTCTTGATATTGACCATCAACATTTTGAAAAGGTTGAGGACTCCCTCCACCTTCAATGACCATTACTTGAAATAATTTAAATTGAAAATAATTTAAACCATACTTAATTTGTTTAATAGTTTCAGGTACTTTTTTGTAGAATTGTTTTGAAGGAAAACAAATTTATTAAAGGTTTAATTTAGATTTCCAATACTGTAGAACATAAACTGAGGAAGTTTATTAGTGTGAATTTTGTAAACTCAGAAACCCTGACGGGTCCCTGTTCCTGCTAGACATGCTGAGCAGGTGTGAGTTTCCTTGAGGGGGGATACATTAAAACAAAGCATGTAAATTAGCTGAGCCAGGAGAGCAGGATGGAGGAGACCTTCCCGCACTGACAAAAGGCCCTCGCCTTT
This sequence comes from Semotilus atromaculatus, assembly GCA_031834385.1. NCBI lineage: Eukaryota > Metazoa > Chordata > Actinopteri > Cypriniformes > Leuciscidae > Semotilus > Semotilus atromaculatus. The sequence goes on from JAULUF010000009.1 coordinate 47,061,232, forward strand.
CAGACCCTCTCAGCAGGTCACTTCACATGCTGAGACACTAAAGCATGTAAATTATAAAACAACAGGTGATGGTCTCCGTGATGCTATCAGCTCAGGAACATTCACACCTGCTCAGCATGTCTAGCAGGAACAGGGACCCGTCAGGGTTTCTGAGTTTACAAAATTCACACTAATAAACTTCCTCAGTTTATGTTCTACAGTATTGGAAATCTAAATTAAACCTTTAATAAATTTGTTTTCCTTCAGTTTCTTTTTGTTGTTGTTGAAGACTAACCCTTTGTGCTTCCTCAGTATATTGGTTTCTTTGTATTTCTCAAACTTTTGTGGAACTTTGAGCACATCTTTGGAAATCTCACATGCTTGTTTGTGTTTGTTTCGGTAACATTTATAATTATACACTCCCTTATTGCCCTTTTCGCTTCTTCGGTTTCTTTCTTTTTTTTTTACATGGCTGCTGTTTGATTGAAAACACAGCATCACAGATTACAGTTTGTATCTTGCCTGAGTTTACTTTACAAATCAAACCTCCTGCTTGATGGTGCAGCTGAGGTTGCTAGGCAACTGTGAGAACCTGATGACAGCTCATAAAGTCTCTCAACATTCTAGCACAAAATTCCAAATAGCTCCGCAGGATTATCTCGAAAACATCAAAGATTCTTTACCACCACACACACCTATTAAACAACTTCAAATGAGGCACCATATTTAAAATCTCACTTGATTTAGGAACGCTTTTCCTCCTTGAGGCTAGTACTTTGTTTTTTTTTTTTTTTTCTTTACCATATTCATCGCAAGCTGTGAATAAAAGCATTTTTGTGTGCTTAAATTTGAGATTAAGAACTTGTTTGTAATGTTTTTCACACTAAAAAGTTTAATCTAGTGAAATTAATCATACCAATGCGCAATTTGAACTCAGTAATTTATTTAAAAAGTTACATAATAATATGAATATTAACTAATTAAAGTGAAACAATGGCATGGAGCCTTAAATTTTTTCTTAATTCAATTACTGGCATAGTCTTCAGTGCATGATTATTAGATATAATGCATTAATAGCGATTCAGTGCTGTCTGAGTTTGACTGAGATGCAGGCCTGTAATTAAAATTAGCTGTACGGTTTTTCTTTTTCAGGACTAATGTTCATTTTTGATTGTAGAAGGCTTATTAAAGCTCTTAAAATGATCCAGCCAAGAACATTGAGTGCTTTTCCTGTTTTGTTGTCAATATTGTTGTGTCATTTATTATCAGCAACAGAATTGACAGTGGCAGGTCTATTAGGCAGCATTTGCACTACAAGCTTAATGATCCAATATTTTTAATTATTTTTGTTTGTTTGTTTTGTCCTGTCTCTTATGTCTCAGACATAATAGACTGTTTTTGAATTAATACCTCACCACGATGAACATTTTGATAAAGAAGTAATTCAGTCAGTCAATCAGTCAGTCAAACAACCAGTCAGTCATTCATTCAGTCAGTCAGTCAGTCAGTCAGTCAAACAAACAACCAGTCAGTCAAACAAACAACCAGTCAGTCAGTCAAACAACCAGTCAGTCAGTCAGTCAGTCAGTCAGTCAGTCAGTCAGTCAGTCAGTCAGTCAGTCAAACAAACAACCAGTCAGTCAAACAAACAACCAGTCAGTCAGTCAAACAAACAACCAGTCAGTCAGTCAAACAAACAACCAGTCAGTCAGTCAAACAAACAACCAGTCAGTCAGTCAAACAAACAACCAGTCAGTCAGTCAGTCAGTCAAACAACCAGTCAGTCAGTCAGTCAGTCAGTCAAACAACCAGTCAGTCAGTCAGTCAGTCAAACAACCAGTCAGTCAGTCAGTCAGTCAGTCAGTCAAACAAACAACCAGTCAGTCAGTCAGTCAGTCAGTCAGTCAAACAAACAACCAGTCAGTCAGTCAGTCAGTCAAACAAACAACCAGTCAGTCAAACAAACAACCAGTCAGTCAGTCAGTCAAACAAACAACCAGTCAGTCAGTCAAACAACCAGTCAGTCAAACAACCAGTCAGTCAGTCAGTCAGTCAGTCAGTCAGTCAGTCAAACAACCAGTCAGTCAGTCAGTCAGTCAGTCAAACAACCAGTCAGTCAGTCAGTCAGTCAAACAACCAGTCAGTCAGTCAGTCAAACAAACAACCAGTCAGTCAGTCAAACAAACAACCAGTCAGTCAGTCAACCAACCAGTCAGTCAGTCAGTCAGTCAGTCAAACAACCAATCAGTCAAACAAACAACCAGTCAGTCAGTCAGTCAAACAACCAGTCAGTCAGTCAAACAAACCAGTCAAACAACCAGTCAGTCAGTCAAACAAACAACCAGTCAAACAACCAGTCAGTCAGTCAGTCAGTCAAACAAACAACCAGTCAAACAACCAGTCAGTCATTCATTCATTCATTCATTCATTCAGTCAGTCAGTCAGTCAGTCATTAATTCATTCAGTCAGTCAGTCAGTCAGTCAAACAACCAGTCAAACAACCAGTCAGTCAGTCAAACAACCAGTCAGTCAGTCAAACAACCAGTCAGTCAAACAACCAGTCAGTCAAACAACCAGTCAGTCAAACAACCAGTCAGTCAAACAACCAGTCAGTCAAGTCAGTCAGTCAGTCAAACAACCAGTCAGTCAAACAAACAACCAGTCAGTCAGTCAACCAGTCAGTCAGTCAGTCAGTCAAACAACCAGTCAGTCAAGTCAGTCAGTCAGTCAAACAAACAACCAGTCAGTCAACCAGTCAGTCAGTCAAACAACCAGTCAGTCAAACAACCAGTCAGTCAAAAAACCAGTCAGTCAAACAACCAGTCAGTCAGTCAACCAGTCAGTCAAACAACCAGTCAGTCAAGTCAGTCAGTCAGTCAGTCAAACAACCAGTCAGTCAAACAAACAACCAGTCAGTCAGTCAACCAGTCAGTCAGTCAGTCAGTCAAACAACCAATCAGTCAGACAAACAACCAGTCAGTCAGTCAAACAACCAGTCAGTCAGTCAAACAAACCAGTCAAACAACCAGTCAGTCAGTCAAACAAACAACCAAACAACCAGTCAGTGAGTCAGTCAGTCAGTCAATCATTCAGTCAGTCAGTCAAACAAACAACCAGTCAAACAACCAGTCAGTCATTCATTCATTCATTCATTCATTCAGTCAGTCATTAATTCATTCATTCAGTCAGTCAGTCAGTCAGTCAGTCAAACAACCAGTCAAACAACCGTTCAGTCAAACAACCGTTCAGTCAAACAACAAGTCAGTCAGTCAGTCAGTCAGTCAAACAAACAACCAGTCAGTCAGTCAACCAGTCAGTCAGTCAGTCAGTCAGTCAGTCAAACAACCAGTCAGTCAAATAACCAGTCAGTCAAATAACCAGTCAGTCAAATAACCAGTCAGTCAAACAACCAGTCAGTCAAACAACCAATCAGTCAAACAACCAATCAGTCAAACAACCAGTCAGTCAGTCAGTCAAACAACCAGTCTGTCAGTCAGTCAAACAACCAGTCAGTCAGTCAGTCAAACAAACCAGTCAAACAACCAGTCATTCATTCATTCATTCATTCATTCATTCATTCATTCAGTCAGTCAGTCAGTCAGTCAGTCAGTCAAACAAACAGCCAATAATAATAAAAAAAAAATCGAATAATTTTGACTTTGTATTTAGGTACCAGTACTATTGATATTCCTACGATGTATTATATGTTATAAAACAGACTTTTTAATTTTAAATTAAAGCTATTTGAATTGCAGTGATGTAGACCAGAAGAAGCATCTGATGTTTTCTGTGTTCTGTGCTGCTTTACTTTTAGGCTGGAGAAGGAAAGGTCCCAGGCTCATGCACAGGCCCAGGCAGAAGCTCAAGCTCTGGTAAAGGATGAGGTGAGCAGAATCCTTGCATTAGAGAAAGCCAGTGCAGAGGAGAGCATCCAGAAGGCCATACTGAGAGAAAGAATCACCGCTGAGGATGAAAGAATACAAGCTCAGATATATGTGAGTAAATCAGCAAACACAAAAATGCATGACTATGTTCTAAACAGCTAAGCAATTATGCTTTGTACACTGCACATAAATCTGATTTCCAAAACTTTAGGAGTGAAGTGATGAAATCTGATCTGTTTGTTCAGACAGTGTAGTCAATATCTGGTCCATCAGTTTTGGTTGCTGTAGTGATGACTTAAGTGCCAAGAGACATAAGAGTGTAACATTGTCATTGAGGAAAGACAGACAGCAGCAGAGGCGTAATTGCATTTAAACATTCATCCAAATGCTTTGTCTGACACTACATTTACCGTTCATTACATATAGATGAGAAACATATAAATGAGAAACTACTGTGCATATGACATTGTGTCCTGCATGTAAAAAAGTATTTGGAAACTCTATCTGACTAGATTCCGTTTACATGTAAGCGTTTGGAAGATGCTTTTTAATTACTTTTATTCGCTAGCACCATGCTCTACTATTTGAGCTAAAGGAAGCTTTTTTGAGCTTCTTTTTTTTTTTGCTCTTCAGTGTACAAACAACTAAACAGATTTAAGTCGTCTATGCCAACAAAAAAAAGTCACTTTTTTGCTGCCTGTCTGAACAAAGCCTTTCTGTAATTCGCCTTTCAGGATAGACCTCTGCTTTTTAAAAATGCTGCCTCACAGGAAGTAATTTAATGTAAATTTAGCTTGGCACTGTTTCTCAACCTGGCACCGAGAGCAATGTGTGTGTGTGTGTGTGTGTGTGTTTTGTTTTTGTTTTTTTTTAAGCATATTTGCTTTATTTAACACTGCATTCAAAATATAGCAGCCTCTAAAGTCCTTCTCAGAGTAACCAAACAGGTATGAACATCATTTCACTACAGTATGGACGATAAGGTTAAGAAAGCACACCCTGTTTATTTTCTTTATTTTACAAAAGCACAATGTTTTATTTCGATTGTAAATGGACACATAAAAAGGTAGACATTTAACAGTTTCTTTTTTCATATTTCTTAAGTCTGTATGACCAAAAATGACGGAGTATTTTAAGTCTCTTTTGCTGCTATGTGAAAAAAATTGAGCAAAAAGCGCCGCCACGTTTGCCGACCCCAGAGGGTTAAGGGGTGTCCGGAAATATTTCAAAGAATTGTGTTCCCGTTTTCCAATAAATGTATGCAGTTGCAACTTCATAGTTCCCTAAATCAGTGGTTCTAAACCTTTTTGATTCCAAGACTATCTATCTATCTATCTATCTATCTATCTATCTATCTATCTATCTATCTATCTATCTATCTATCTATCTATCTATCTATCTATCTATCTATCTATCTATCTATCTATCTATCTATCTATCTATCTATCTATCTATCTATCTATCTATCTATCTATCTATCTATCTATCTATCTATCTATCTATCTATCTATCTATCTATCTATCTATCTCTCTCTCTATCTATCTATCTCTCTATCTATCTAGAAGTGGCAATATATTCAAATTTACAAATTATAAAAATTATTTAATTCCAGGAGTTCATATCTGGTCCTTATTTCACTTATCTATCTCATTCACATCCATCAAAACATCACCAAACTCTCACATACACAAAAAAGAGAAAAGATTCAAAGAGTCGCACAAGCACATAGAATAGTGTGGGAATCCCTTTATTGATAAACTTTTCGACGTCTTTCCATTCTTTGCTAATCCAAAAGGAATACCGGAGTGCACACATACAAGTGTAAGGTAATTTTATTTGCAGGCAGCTAAATTGCCCTTGTAAACACATTGTAAGACGAGGGGCCCCTCCATTGGTTCTGACAGGGCACAGATTATTTGAGCATGAGGTAAAAAAAAGAAAAAAAAAAGAGGTTCCCTGGAGAACTGGAGCTGTTTACAAACGTATGGTATTGATTACATAGCTCATTTCACACAGTCATCTCTGTAATAGAAAAATGAATCATTTTTGGGATGAGGGTGAGATGTGCTGTAATTCACAGCTGGAAGGTGTGTGTGCATGAGAGAGAGAGAGAGAGAATTGGGAAATCGTCAATGGGAACGATGGGTAAATCTAAACAATGCGAGGAGGAGGCGGCTCGAGGCATTTTGCGTGTAGGAATGTTTTCCCATGATTTGTTGGTGCTGGTCTCATTTCAGCGTTCGCCCTTTGAAAGCCTGACCACAGCAGATTCATATTTTAACTGACCTTAGACCATATCTATATTTTGAACAGACCAGCTGTAGCTGAAACAAACACATATATGGATCCCAGCAGCCCAGAGAAACAATCCATTCTAATTCAATCCCTACCAATTGCAATACAGTATAATACACACAAAACCGTCAGCAGTTGTGAGTGAGACCAATAATGAAGCATGCTTGAGTAACAAATTGCTGGTTTATGAGTGTAACTCAATATTATGGGTTTATCAAGAGTAGACTGTCATATATTGAAGCTCTTTCTGCTCTGTCCTTCAGCTCATTATGGGGGATACACTTCAACTTCCACAAGCAGAATTGTATATTCTGTTTTGTTTTCTGAGTTATGTCTGTGAAATAATCTACACTTATTGTACTTTTGGTTTATATTCATAAAAGTCTATCTTTTCCACAATCTTTACTGCTAGAATTTATTCAGAAACATTTTTACATGGAATATTTCAGAATGTGTCACCCAAATCTTATGTCAAGTTGAAATGTTTTATGTATTGTGATAAAATAGCCTCTATGCTAACATGGTGTTAACAATTTTTTGTTAGTCAGCCGATCTCTTCCTGTCAAAGTTGGCGTTTCTTGTCCAGAATAAGCTGCATTGTGGATCATTGTAGATGTGCAGTCAGAGGTCTGGCTATTCAAGACTTCTCAGGACATGTACAATTGCTGTCGTTATAATGTAGCAGATGTTTATGCTTAAGACATTATAGGTCAGTATTTGATTGATGGTATCCTGTGATGCTTTAATTATTGTATGCAATTGGTGCTTTGCAGTGTTTTGCAGTTTTCACTGTTCTGCAATCATTCAGGAAATAGACGTGTAGGTGTAAATAAATAATATGGATCAATGAGGAAATAGAGGTCTGGAGAGATGACTTTTCCTTTCAGTTCAAAATGAACACACATGCAGAGATAAATTAGGTGGACAGGTTCTTGTCTTTTCCTCTTAACAGAAAATTTTCGCTCACGGACATCACACACATTTCATCCCTCTCAATTTTGAGTTCTTTTTTGAGCAGAGCTTTTTTTTAATAGAATTTGAAGGGTTATCGCCAGATTCATGCTGCTTTTTCTCATGTAATCATCTGTTCTGACAGTGCTATCATAAAACTCTTCTTTTTATTTCATTTTTTTCTGCTTGAAATGATTTTTTTTTCTTGTGAAAGGCTGGAGACTAACCTGCCTGACTCTCATTGTAATCTCCCGGTTTCTAGGGACCTTCTCACTTGGTTTTCCCATCCAGCAATTTTTGACTTTACGGCATGGCTAGATGTCTTTTAGCTTAGCAGCATGTGTGTAGGTCAGTCATTTTTGCTTGAATTAAAAAAATTGATTTACACATCACCTAGGTGACAATGTATTTAATAAACATAGCACACATACAAGATATAGCGAGTTAATCAATACGTTATTCTTTTATAACGAAGTAATGTTCAACCTGCTAGTAATTGCACATTTACTTTAAATTGCCTCCAAAACATCAATAAGTGTTTGAAAGTCCTTGCTGGGGTAGTACATGGTTCTGCTGCTCTCAGCACACTTTGAATAGATGGACCTTTCAAAGATGATTTGTTAAGTCCTTTGTCCTAGCAGGCTAGCTCCTTCCTCTGACTGCGTTTCTGCCTGACTGCAAGGCGTTCAATCATTAAACATCAATCAGGCTTTTGAAATGCATTCTTACTGCGAGTAAGAGCCGCAGTGCCACACTTCAGGGTTTCTGCAGTTTGCTTTACAAATGCATTAGTCAGGCGGTGTACTGCTCACTCATGGGACGTTTACACAGGCCAATGGGTTCTTATGGTATTAGTCGTATTCTCTTGGGTTTGAGCGGTCTAAGCAGAGGCAGGTCATATGGACAGCAGGATTTCCTCGACTTTGTTTTTAAACCTCTTGTGATGCCTAAATGTCTTGCTGGTTCACTTTTGTATCCTGATAGTAACTCATATTTAGTGGATAATGAAAGAAATCTCTTTATTTTTCAGTCATTTGTTGGAATTCAGTATGTATTTCTTTATTCACTGAAATGGCAAAAGATGTCTTGATGGAAAAAAGTGTATATATACACTACCATAAAAAATTTTGGGATTGGTAAAAATAAATAAAAAATAAATTACACCAAGGCTAATAATATACTGAAATATACTGAAAAATTATTACTACTTAAAATAATTGTTTTCTATTTTAATATGAAGTCTATTTTAATGTTTTAAAATGTATTTTTTTTCCTGTGATGGCAAAGCTGTCATTACTTCAGTATTCAGTGTCACATGATCCTTCAGAAATCATTCTAATATTCTAATTGCCGTCATATTGTGAATATGGTTTTACAAATCGATTTTGGCAACCAAGTGAAAACCACATTTCCACCTTTTGCTTCTCAAAGACTGGAGACTAATGCCTGAGAAACACAGCTTTTATTTCAAAGGTTGTGAACTATTAAGCTGACCAGTGCTGCTCTATGAGCATTTTATTTTTCATCTCCTCATTCAAGGAGATATCGATCCCTCTCTCATCAGAATTCACACTGTGCTCTGGTCTTCAGACACTGTTTGTCACGTACAATAGCACCGCTGAGTGCTAGTGCCGGCTGCATTCTCCGGGAACAGTCTTCGCATGCCCAAATTAGCCTCTCCAATTATCCCGCCCCAGCCAAGAGCTCTGAGGTTGCTGTTCCGATGGCTGTCTTTCTTCTCGAACAGAGCACTGACTCAAAGCCCACCAGCTTAGTAACAAAGCTCTGTTTTCTTCAGCCAAAAGACCCTGAGTTTTGCTAGATTTTGAAAGCACTTGCAGTGTTTTGTTTTGAGGTTCTGGATTTTTGTTTGTCAGCTTGTTTGGTGGACACAAGAATGGATGTTATTTGACATTTGTTATCGCTTGTTTCCTTAGATGTTTTGCTATAAATTCAAATTCGAGTGTCATTTTCCCAATAGACCTGTTGAGTATTTTGAACTTGCTCATTTTTAGATGTATTGCAATGACTTTTTGTGATTTCTGCACTGTGGCGAGTAGTTCTCGTGTATCTCTTCAACCATACATGCTGTCAGCGATTCTAGAAATTAATAAACTCGTCAAGTCTGGTAGTGTTTGGGTTTCAGTGATTCTGGCCCTCTAGCGATCTTTCAGGACAGCCAATCAATCACAACGCATATCATTTCATTCAGACACTGGCAAACCCTGGGGCGAACATTTCAATCAAACGCAGAGTCATCAATCTGCAACCCAGTGACCGATGCAACTTATTCGATGGCTGGCGACGTGATTTGTAGAGACAAAAGATCAGACAGTCTTGCTAAAGCTCCTGAAATGTCTGCCTGACATTTTCTCACCCAGCAAATCACTAGGGATTGTTGTTTTTACAGCTAACCAAAACAGTTTCGCAATTATCTGACAGTGTAAACCTCTTGTAAATATTTTGTGACAATATTCATCACTAATTTAACACTTAACTAACACTAACTTATTTTTAAATAAGCAAGCACAAAATAAAACCGTTACACTTCATTATTGTGGTAATTGTTTATTGAGCACTTGGTCATTTTTTCTTTATATTTTCAATATGCCAATTTTGACTTAATCAAAACTTAATGGTTTACTTTTTATCTAAAATTGTAAAGTAATTTATTTATTTTTCTCCTACTTGTATGACTGGAGTCTTCATTTCATGTGACTATATGATTTTAATCTTTTTAATTAAACTGTATTTAATTTTAGTTGACATTCTTTTTTTTTTTTCTCTGATTTCAAATTGAGTTTTCTGCTTCCACAATCAGCTCTACCTATTAGAGTCTGCAGATGTTTTTATTTGATGGTTGGATGGCCTGCAGACGTCACTTCAGTTAAGCTTGTATTTCAAGAGCACAAATGTCCCCCTTTCCCAATATCTCTCTCTCTCTCTCTCTCTCTCTCTCTCTCTCTCTCTCTCTCTCTCTCTCTCTCTCTCTCTCTCTCTCTCTTTCTCTCTCTTTTCTGCGGCCTTCAAATAGTGCCAGCCATAGCAAGCGTCCCCCTTGCAAATCTGCGTGCTTCAAACGCTGTCACATTTTAGCTACAGCTGACTGGCCCTGCCTGATAATACCCCACAATTTAATTTCCCAGGTATTAAAGAGGACTTGCTGGCTTTTGAATTGGATGTACTTGGTGGTGGTATTTGGGAAGGACAGAAAAAAAAATCCCCTCTTTAGGTCTGTTTTCTCCACGTTTTCAGTCTTAAATGAGATAAACAGGATGTTTTGTGTGTGTGTCCTGCAATATGAATGGAGATGTGTTAGTATTCAGGCCGAATGGTGTTTCTCATGTGGATATGCTGATAAGTTTATGTACCTTTTGAAAAATCCGTAAGATTTTCAGCATTTTTAATAGATAACATATGTTTACATATATCTCACAAGACAAAATAATACGTCCATTTACACTATTCTGTTCAAAAGTTTACATAACCTTGGTTCGTAATCTTGTTTTGCCTTCTTGAGCATTAATGACTTTTTGCATCCTTGCATGGTGGAAAAAAAAGGGTAGACAAACATGCTCACAAATGTCTACAAACAGTCTCTGATTCTTGAAAATATATTAAGATTAAGGGTATGTAAGCTTGAGTACAGGATAATTAGTTTCAATTAAAATGATGAAGTAAGGTGAATACATTTTGTCTTGTGGTCTTGTAGAACAGTGTTGGGAAAGGTTGACGCACATTTATTTCATTTTTTTTCCATTGACAGTGATGTATATAGAATTTCTGTAGCATTATTTTGAGTTTTTCCTGTAAATCTCATGTAAAGCATGAAACTTGTAACATTTTTATATCAAATAGCTTTATCATGGCAGTACATGCAAACCAGGATCTACTGTATGTGCCAATTATGGATGCTATTTGTGAATCTGCAAAATGATGTTTTGCCAATGCAGTGAGGTAGATGTTTTGGATTTATGGTAATCTACGACTAACCGTATATGTTCAGCATGTAAATATGTGGGTGTGTGGATGGCTAGTTTCAGTTTCAGTAAATTAGGCGTTTAACATACAATCCCATTTTGTGTGTGTGCTTGTTTTCTCTCGTCTCCTCCTCGGCTTGGTCTCCCTGCTGATTCCCCCTTGTTCACTGAGTTTTGTAGCCTTTGCTGCCCACCTGCAGTGCCAGTGTGCTGAAACTGGCCCTAATTGGCTGGGTCTCTGGTTGGCACCGGTGCCCGGCGCTCACCCCGGCAGCTAATTGGCTCCGCCGGCCGCCCGTTTCCATGAGCTTCGACCAGGGTTGGATTGATGGATGGCAGCAGGTGTCAGGAAAGCTGCTTTCTGACAGAGCAGCTTGTGAAGTCAATTTACAGCCCAAAAGGCAACAGGAGGGTTCCTGCATGTAGCCGTGCCTCTAGAGAGAGAAGGTATTTGAAAACACTGATATTTTTAGACCTCATTTTAAATCTCGAAACTAACTTCCCCAGTTATATAAAAAGAAAGAGAAAAAAAAAATCACTTTCTTGGCAAAGATGGCAGAGCTCCTGACAGACTGAAATAAGTGGGATATAGCTGTTATGATCTGGGCTTTCCTTATCCACAGCCCTAATCCTTGATTATCACACTTCATTACGAGCGTAGATTTGCAATTATAGTTCGCCGGAAGCATTGTGAGCAGTAAAATGAACAAAGGTGTATTTTGACCTGGTACTGAGGTGAAGGACACTGAATTAAAGACAAAAAAGTGGAACATTGACATAAAAATGAAGAATAAACTATCTGTCGTAGTCAATTTATTGCACGGATTGCGGAAATACTTGATTCTGATTGGTCAATTTTCGAATCCAGCGCATAAATATTTTGTATAATGACCACAAGCATTTTTCAAATCATTTTTACTTGGTTTGTTTTTTCTTGGTTTTCTGCTCTGCAGTCTCTCTTTCTCGCATAAAATAATTTAGCTCAAAATCAATATTTCAAGTCCATTCATTTATTAATTTATTTGGTAAGTGGACATTTAATAAGCAGGATAATGTACACTCAGACGGTCATTATAGCAAAATAAACTCTTTCAGGGTGATTTAAGACCGCTGCTCCCCCATCTGGGTTCATTTTGTGGTAACGACCGGACAACTGAACATTATCCCTTGCTAAATTTACATAGTAAACATGATTGAACATGCATCTTTGGGTGAAAAGGGCTTTACTCGGATGTGAATGGACCAGTTCATGAGGTTTCTCCTGATGGACAAATGCCATAATTAGATTTCCACTAATGCCCATATTGACATTGGCTTTATTCACCCCTGATTCATGTTTTTTGGATGCGCTGCTACCAGCTGTCTCAGTTTCATTTTGTTTCCTTGTCTGCATTAGCAAAATAGTAAAAAAAAAAAATTTATATATATTTTTTTGCAAATGAAGACAACACTTTCCACAGTGAATTGAGGCACTGATAATTGCTCAGAGTTTGGTGAGAGCACAGCCCTGCTGTTTATCTGCCTTTAATTGGGAAGATGCCCAAATGTGATCGCAGAGAGAGCGGCCACGTGGGAGTTACTGTCCTGCAACCGGTCACAGATCTGCAGTAGAATCTTTTAGCACAATCTAAATTCTAACTCCCAGTGTGTGTGTGTGTGCGAAATTGTATCTCTCAGAATAACCTGGAATACATTATATAAATAATTTTTTGTTGTTCTGAGTGCTTTAGTGTTTTTGTGCTGTTGCTAAGTTGTTTTTCATGGTTTCTAAGGCATTTCTAGATGTAATTTCTATGACAGGGATCTTCATTTACTGTTCGATCTCAAAACACATTCAGCACGTTCAGCAAATATATGCAATTAACTTCGACCAAAGCGGTATACCAGTGGTATAGTGTTAGTGAACCTCACGATGCTGCCAAAAGTGCCGTTTAAATGAATACGTAAATATTTGCTGCTGCTCGCATTCCTCTCAATAACAAAATAAACACAACAAAAATGACAGTAGTGAGAAACAGCATTTAGGAAATTGTCTGAACCTAGCGATGTGGATATGTTTGCACAAGCTCTGTAATTCTGCACTCCAGTCACGTCATGTTTATTTGTATTCGGGCTGGCCCCGACAAAAGATTTTTCTAGTCAAATAGTGGTGGTTCATTTAAGCCATTAGTCAACTAATCGCACGCTTACATTAATTTGATTGCTTACATAATTACTGGGGGAATACTAAACCATAACAAGCCTTTAATAAATTTTGTATATGCCGCAGCAGTTTTACAGTATTACACATGAAAAAACAGTATCACTTTCAATTAGAATTACAACTTCAATTTCTAGCATAAAGCAGCTATGGAAGTAAAATAATACCAAATGATTTTGAAACAGAAAAGTTTGTTGAATTGCACTAATTAAAAAAAAAAAATGCATTGCATTAACCGTGCTTGCATTTTAATTAATCAATTAAATTTTTTTAGAGCTTTCATTTTTAATGGGCTGAACATTCAATATGGTTGTATATGTAAGCTGTGAATAATTAAATTCAAAACATTCAAACACATTTTCATTATTAAAAAAAAAACAATAATCAATTTTTACCTTTCAGATTTCACTTCCAAAATATTCATTCTGTTTAAAAATACAAGCCTATAATATTAGACAGTCAATTTTCAATCCATTTTTATTTCGCTTTACAGATTCGCTTCTACAAATTCAGTGGTTCAAATTATACAGAAAATTCAACATTTCACATCCGGTTTCATCGGTTTCCGATCTCCATCTGAAATGACGTCACTATAGGTCGGTCATTGTTTTCACTTGAAACGGCCTTTATTCAGTGCAAGTCAAGGTAGTCTACAGACTTCTCTTTGATCCTCGCAAGTGATAAAATAAAAAAAAGGCCAGATACTGTATATAGAAATGGTCAAACAAGGCTCACCTTGAACTGCCATGGAAAAGAAGTTGACTGGGAGATACCAAGGGCAGCCCTCCTTTACCTGGAAAGCCCCAGTGGACATGAATATGTAAACAGCTCCATCTCATTACAGCACTGCCTGACTGAGGTCATATACACAGAAGTCATGCGGTCACCATCAGCAGGAAATGCAAAGTCAACTGCATGTCTGAAGGGCAACCACACTTCTCTTTCTCTGTTATGTATCTCGATTTTTTTCCCTTGACCCTCTCTCTGTCTTTGTCTCTTTCCCTTTCTCTCTCCCTCTCTTATTTGTTCCCTCATTCCCCTGAGGGAGAACTTTATTCCAAAGGCAATTGTTCAGCCTTTCAGGTCCCTCCGTGTGTCCTAGAGTTGGATATCAGAGAGTGGAACACTCTTTTGTTTTGTCCTAGATCCCCGCTCTATTGTCTACCTCTGCTCCTCTCTGTCTGCAGGGGTGTCTCTCTCCTCTTTATTCGGCTGTTCTCTCTTGGTGGTAATAGATGGCTTAGCCCTCCTTAGAGACCGCTCTCCATGAATGTGACTGATGATTTGATTTCCCCATGGTTTTACCCATATGGCCTCAGCAGAGATAACACAAGCTGAAAAGTGCTTCAGCCATCAGTTAATACCTCGGGCTGCTGATCAGTTAATTAATCAAACTGTATGATCAGGTTGGTCCGAGCTTGACCCGTAGACTGACAGCTGGCCTGGCACAGACAGGGACATGGGCTCTAAACCTCAATGACACGTACAGCCATTTAACACATGGGACAATTAGGATACATTCACTCCAGCAGTGAGAGTGCAAAATGTTGAGCTCAAATTCTGTTTTACACATTTTAATTGTGGCTCAGACAATGGTCTAAACGGCAACAATTAAAAATGTTTTTTTTTTTATATATAAAAAAGAAAAAAAATGGTTTATATAATTTATTTAATTAATAATGAATTCTTTAAATCATAACTACTTTATTAAAACGCACCTTAATTGAAATAATTGTATGATTAATACACAGATATTTGTATTAAAGGTATAAACATAGGTAAACAACCAAAAAAGGTATTATATAATTTACCAATATAGTTAATTGTTATTGATTTATACATACTTTATAAATAATCAAATAAAAACAGTTATTACATTCTTTTTAAATAGATGTGTTAATTCATTAATTATTTTTGTACAAAAATTTGAATGAGGTCTGACACCTCGCCATCCCATCACAGACTGTTTTCGCTGTCCTTCATTTTTATGGCAAGGGTAAATTAAGCATGTCATTTTGCAAAATGTCACATTGGATTTATACAATTCATGTAAAAAAAATAATTGTGTCCTGGCTGTTCATGCTGTGAAGTCACATTACCTACCAACCAACCAACCAAACAAACAAATAAATAAATAATTAAAAAAATTATGTTTATAATTCCTAGATATGAATGTGTGATGGATGTGTCACTTGAGGAAGGGGACAAAACTCACTTGGGCCTAATTCATTAATTAATTAACTTTTTTTTTATGAAATATGTAACCTACTCAAAGTGGCTTGTTATGTATTCTGATGGCTTGTGTTAATCAGAACAAGATTAGAATACACGATATTTCAATGACAATTTTACTCGACCAGATACTAATTTTGATATATCTGTTTATGAGCAGATCTGGCGACTGTCAGTTCATATGGATCAGACGGAGATGCTTTTTGACAGGTGGACAGAGGAGCGCATGCATGCTTGTGTGTTTTAGAGCACTGGATCGATCGTGGTGTCAGAGTACCGGGTCGTTCGTAGAGTGGGGGTCGGGATGTAGGGCACCAAGTGTGATTGGGAAATCTTTGTATCTGGTCTCTTTAATAGTAAAGGACAGGCCTTCTGGTTCACTGCTAATTTGATCTTTGCTCACAGAAAATGAGGCCCAGACACTGGCAGGACAGTTCATTTCTTTCCCCCTGTCTCAGTAGAGGACATGTCCAGTCCTACACAGGGGGCCAACTCCTTCTGCCTACGCTAGAATGACCTCTGACCTCTGTTCAGCATCCTTCTCAATTACCCACTGACCCTTTCTGTCATAGCAGCACAGACTGCCGGGTAATACACTGGCTTTCAAGACACCTTTTTAGCATGATTCAATGGATTGTTGTCTCATGTGATGAAGATGGTTTGTTTGAAACCGTGTGAAATCTTCAGAGACTACCTTATTTGCATGTTGTCATGAATAAATCGACCTTGTTAAAGGTATGTTGTGGTTTTATCGGCATTGATCCACTTTAAACAGTTTGACTGGATATTAATCATAATACATTTTTTTAGAAGCCTCTTTTAAACTCTTAGTTGCTAACCACACTTACCTGCTCATACAATCGCACATCTTTTCCCTACAACATAGACATTTACACTCTCTCGCATTATCACTTTTATTCTCATACTTCTCAGTGCCAATTAGATCTGAGCAGGCTGGCTGTGACCCGATATTTGGCCTTCGACCTGTGCCTGCTGGGCGGGTGAACTCTTGGCACACTGCGAGTTTGTTCTGGCAACTGAGTTCCTGGTGATGGATGCCGGGGCCTGAGTAACTCTGACCTTGTTCGGTTTGGCCGTCGAAGGTCATGGTGAAAGAGACAACATTTTTAACAAAGAGCATTCATTTGTTGTCATGTGTGGGTCTCTGTGGGCAATGCTTGCTTCATTAAGAAGAGACAATGCACAAACCTTACGGACCCAACTTGAGCCGCCTAAACGCCATTGAACTTTGCGTAGGAGAGCAAATGACAAAGCAGGTGAAATGAGGAGCTGAAATGGAGGTAGAATTATGGAAATATGAAGAATGATGGATGTTTTTAAATCTCTCCCTGACTCAGCACATGCTTTTACCTGTTATGTCAGAATGTTCTGCGTGAGCTCAAACTCTCCAGCACTCGGCTAATTAAAAACATTGCTCCTCTTAATTATTCAGCTGCAGCTAATTGATATTCAGCAAGACACTTTTCCTTATAAACTACCCGTTTAATTTGACCATGGGGTCTGCTGCGGTGATGCCGAAGTCATCCTGCCGTGCGAGACCGGAGATTGTGTGGGAAGAGGCGAGCTCGCAATTAATACAAAGTTTTTGACGCATTATATCTGTCTAAGTTTTTTTTGGAGTTAGAGAGCTGGAGGAAATGCAGCCCATCTGTTGCTTTGGGCTGTGCTGAATTCTCTCTTAGTGGATACGGCATGATAAATGTCACTGGGCATCTGATTTTATTGCTCATATCACAAAAGATTCCTTTGTTGATAGTGTTTAGTTGTGTCTTTAAAAGAATCGTTTAGATTATAGTCAACTTAATGTCTGTCTGTGGTACGCTTGGCTTGTGCTTTTGTGTGTATAAACAAATTGGAAATGGATTTGCTGTTATTTCATTTTTGTTGACACGCTTATGGCGCTGTGCAAAGACATTAGATTGAAAATAACCCAGAATATTCATTTGAATCAGGCCATTAGTTTTATTTTTAATAATGGTTGCGAGTGGGCAACAGCAAAATGCAAATATTGTCGCAGGGATGGCAGTGTTTTTAATGGGTCATATAATGAGAAATTAAATTTTCCTAGATCCTTTGGAAATAAAACGGTTCGCTGTACTTTGGAATTATTATAATAACTTTCAGAACTCAGAACTTCCTTACCTGTTTTATCATAACTACGCAAACCTGTTCTGAACTGAACAGATGAGCACTTGGAGCACAACTTCCCACATTTACAGATCAGCAATGTCTGTTTGGTATTCAAAACTTGGCAAACACAGTCACAGTGAAGTATAAAGATTAATTCTGACTATTTTTCAAATACTTATATTCTTGAGCATAAGAATTAATAAAAAAAGATGTTAAATAAAGCCACACGTTTTGCTGTTCCTGGCTGTGTGTAGCACCTGCAACTCTGCATTTTCTTCTGAAGAATCCTAATGTTGGAAACTGGGCCCAGAATGAGCAGTGTCCAACGCCAAATGTGATTTAAAATTTCAATATGGATAATAAGGCCAGTGACTTTTTTCAGAAAATGCAACATTATAGATGGCTCAAATCAAAGACATACAGACAAGAACTATTCTAATGAAATTTGGTGATTTGGTGAAACATTTTCTTCTCCAGAACTCCATGTGGCAACAAATGACAGTAAACATTAGACATGCATACATTAATATTTTTTTCAGTGGGTGTGGCAATTTTTTTTATTTGTAGCAATCATTTCAGTTCGATCTAAACCGCTTGAGCGGTACATTTAAATACCGATTATTTTGTGAATTAATCACAATGTGATGCAGGATTTGCAATCGGACTGGACAAACAGAAGGAGCTCACTATAACGCTAACTATTTTGGGCCTGAGGGGGGAAAACAGTGATCATTTCTCTTCAAGCTCACCAGTTTGTTTAAAAAAAATCAAAAAAACAGTTGGATTGCAGTGGATTACTGTGGGTCAATCTCTCTTCGTCCAGATACATGTCATGAGAGGTGTGACTTGTATGATAAATCACTCTCATTGTCCTCCCTTCCATCCTCCCCATTTTTTGTTCTTGGTGTTTGTAGTTTCACTTTCATTTCTCAGCCTCCCATCCCACTCCCTGTTCTTCATTAGTGGGATAATAGCGAGCGATTGGTCATGTGACTCAGGGCCCTATGTAAGCAGTGTAATTTGATTATATGACCTGCTGGAGACTGAATGAGTGTGATGTGATGGAAATAATCCTGACAGTCTGTGTGACTGAGCGACAGAGGGCTGCCATATGCCCCCGTGATTCATTGAATGAAAGGGAAAATCCCTGCGTGCGCATTGGTGACAGTGCCTCCCTGTCCTTTAATTGCTCATTGGATACGCTTACACTGCGTTTGCCTACTGGTCTGTGAATACAGCTGCTCCATCAGTGTGTGTGTGTTTCAAGCTGAAGGTCAATGGTGGTAGCTGCATTTTTTTTCCATTGAAAATTTGGAGCCATAATTTCTCCTTGACTGATTACCCACAATGCTTCTCGCCCACGCAAGGGCCTCGATTGGCTTGCAGACTTGAATGTGTCTGTGTTTGTGTGTGAGTGCTGGAAGGGAACAGTGCAGAGGTCAGATTTATTCTGCCAGAGGGTTGGACCTCTTCTGTCGAGGGCTGTGGGTGTTTTTAGAGAGCAGTTCTGTCCATCTTCACTGCTGCAGGTGTGGGACTTGATTAAACTACAACTGTGTGTTGCTATTAAATCGTGTTACACACACTCTCGAAAAAAAAAAAAGATACAAAAGCTGTCACTGGGGCAGTAATCTAAGATACAAAAGATAAAAGGTGTTAGTATGTACACTTAAGATACTAATATGTTCTTTAAACGAATGAATATGTACCTTGAAGGAATTTAGGGGTAAATAAGGTACAAAGACTGGCCCAGTGACAGCTTTGTACTTTTTTTTTCTGTATTTGTATTTCAAGCTGTTATGTAATGAGCACTGTCCAATCCCAGTTAATATAACGTCCGTCCATCCATCCATCCATCCATCCATCCATCCACTATCATTTAGGTAATTAGATCAGATTTAAAATTATATTAAAAAAGAATTATATTTGTAAGAATTGATTTAGTATTTTTATTTATTTGTACATAAGTTAAACTAGTTAATTATAAAAACCCTGGTAAGAGAATGAAACTGTTAAGTTGCTGTGTTTGCTAAAGCCTGGTTCACACGGGACGATTTTAAAATTGTCGGCCGATTTTCCAAACCTGAGAGACCCCACACACGGCGATAAAAAATCACGGGTCTAACAGCTTTGGTCGTACAGTGTGTGGTGCGCAGCCACACGGCAAAATCAACACATCACACACGAGCCGATTTGACTCCCGAGCATTCCCAGGTCAGATGGAAAATCTCGCAAAATCCCTCGAGATCAAACGTGATTTCAGAGTAAACAATCATGGCGGACGAAGAGGATGCAGTGGCGATAGTTTGTAGTTTGTTTTTAACCGACGTCCACCGGATTTTCAGGTGTATGAGGCGCTGGACTGGACAAAAGCGGAGTGTGCGAGCGAGCGACAGCGCTTGAGAGAGACCGAGGGTGTCTGCACCCGAGCGACAGCTCGGTCTCTCTCGCGCAGTTCGCTTCGCTTTTGTCCAGTCCGGCGCCTCATACTGGTGCGCCATGCCGCCGGCTGTTTTGATTTTGTTTCCCGGTCTGCGCCTCGTCACCTCGCTTTCTGATTGGCTACACGCCACAGTCCACAGGCTGCGTTCTCGTCTGTCCCACACCACACACGAGGAGAAATCCTGCCAAAAAAATCCAACATGTTGGATATCCCCGATTTGAGATCGGAGCGGTCCCGACGTCCTTCCGAGCAGACGAGAACAGTCTTAACACACCACACACGGCAGGAATATCTGATCAGATTATTTTATGATAATCGGAGCATCCTTAAGATTGTCGGAAGGGGTGAATCGGGGCTAAAATCGGCCTAATTATCCTGCCGTGTGAACCAGGCTTTAGGCAAGCATCACTAATACTATTACTCATACTTTGGTTTAGGTGGTTTATCGTTCATAAAAAAAAAATGTATGCTGCAAAACTTGTAACTGGCATGCGGAAATTCGCGCATATGATTCAAGAGTAGTGTGTTATAAAAAAATCCTGTGAACTTGCATTGAAGGATAGGATGGAACCAAAACACATTTAGAGACCATAATATCAGATAAGCAAGCAACTGACTTGAAATCCACCTAGCAACATGAAAAAAAAAACAGCAACCTCAGAATACCTTTGCAACCGCTTAGCAATGCCCTGACAACGACCTTTAAGGCCCAACCAAAAAGCAAGCAACAATTTTCTGCTGAAAAATAATGTCATTTTCAATAATGTCATGTGGTGATATTACCTTTCCCATTATGGAACGAATGAGAAATTTGCATGCGTGAGAAGATGAAAAAGTTTAATTTTCTTTGGGATTATTAACACTTCTTAGTGACCTAGAAATCACGGCAGACTTACCTGCGGGTTTATAGATATACGAGTGAGTGAGTAGTTCATCAGCCGCACTGGCCTCCATGAGCGCTGGAGTTGAGCTCTGATGGAGATCGCTCCGCTCTGATTAGATTTAGATTAGATCCGATTTTCAGGGTTTAGATTTTAGATGAGATTTGTTGTGAAGAGCTCCTTCTCACCTTGCGACAGTGTTTGATAACACAGAGATGAACGTGCCGGCTCTGTGTCCCTGCACTATAGCAACACCCCGCTGCTTCATACCGCAGTCTTTGTGTTAGTGTGTGTGTGTGCGCGCTTCAGCCTTTGAATACTGAATGTAATTATAGGAACTTCATCGTTAAACTTCTGTTCTCTCTTTCTCTGTCCTTTTTTTTTTTTCTGCTCCCTCACTTCAGCAAATGGAGAGAAAGGTAAGGCACAAGAGAGGTTTGATTTATACATCCCATATCTGTCTCAACCTGCTTCCTGCTGCAGTACTGCATGCCTAAATATACTATACCTCTCTTTTTGTGATTTACTGCTGAGATTTTTTCTAATCATCGTTTTTCTTTCATTTGATGTCATCTTCTTTCCATTGTGTTTCTACACCAGCACAGAAATTAATTTTCATTGTTTCATGGTTCATATGAAAGGAGCCTCATTATTTAAATGTGTAATTAGACACTTTTGCTTACTAAATAAATTAATCATGGCTGAAACGAATTGCTCCATCTAAAAACTTTTGCATGATGCTGCATCCACGCTGCTACATGTTAGTTGAAGTCCAAGATAACCAGGACAACATAATGAAAAAATGTGAATTAGTCACAATGTGATGCAGGATTCTCATCACTGTGAAAATTGCAATTTTAGTTAATAAAAAAACATTTATTACATTTATATTTTAAGCAATGTATATTTTAAGCAATTTATTATTTGAGTGTTATTTTCTTATTGATTATCTTATTAATTTTCTTTTTCCATTTTTTTTTTTTTTTAATTTCTTTCTAGTGTTTTTTATTTATCTTTTAGGATAGGAAACTTTAGGGGAAAATTAAACTAGGAATAGTAGAACCACAATTTAAAAAGCGATTGGAGTCTGTTTTCAACATCCCTATACGTTTTGAAGACACAGAAGGCAATAAATAAATAAATAAAATGAGTAAACATGGCTGTCAGCATACTGTATCTCCTCTCCGAGTGTGTTATAAATTAGCGAGGGTCACTTCTAGTAGCTGAAGGTCAGGAGTGACAGAGGGGGAGAAGCATGTGCGATAGGACAGAGAATCACGGATAAGGCCATAAAGATTTTTTATTCTTCCACTGCTGATGTTATCGCTTTGTCTCTTGCATTCACACACACCAAGCCTCTAACACACAAAGAGGGTTCCAGTGAACGTTCCCACATGAACCCTGTCATGAACTGATGCCCTTGGAATAATCAAAGGTCTATGTCATCTCTCACAATGCCAGCAACCTGAGGCCATAATGACTCTTCAGGGTAGAGAATATCTACTGTGCTGCTATGTGTAAGGACTTAGATTAGTTATGATTGTGCCTGAAGAAATATATTCAAGTTATGTTAATAGCTCCCCTCGAAATTTTAATTAAGCCATCATTTACACACACTCATGTTGTTCCAAAACTGACTTTATTCCATTAAGCACAAAAGGAGAAATTTAAACATCTTGTACAAACAATAGAAGGAAATGGTGACTCAATTCTACAAAGCTAAAAATATTATTAAAGGGGTCCTGTTATGCTTTTCCACTTTTTCAACTTTAGTTAATGTGTAATGTTGCTGTTTGAGCATAAAAAAAAGATCTGCAAGGTTACAAAGCTCAAATTCCACTCCAAAGGGATACATTTTTAACAGAATCCACTTTCCAACAAACGACTCGTTTGGACTACAGTCATAATGAAGTCATAATGTTCCTCATTTAAATAATCCCTGTCCACGGAATGTGCAAAAAGGGGACGAGGCCTGTTTGAGCTGCATTAGAGAATACAGCGTTGTCGCTATGTCAAAGAGACAAAGAGTTTTTTCCACTCATTTGTTTGACCTTCTTAAAGTGGACGAGAGTGGTTAAAATTGATGTTCCTGAACATTATAACCACAAAGTTTTCTGTTGTTTTAGTAAGCTCTCGCTTTTGTAAGACTGTTCACCATTTAAACATGGTTTTGTGATTGATTACTGTTTTGTATTACCTTAGTTTTCCAACAAATATCATGATTAAATGGTGGATAACATTGTATTTATAATGTATAAGATAATTACAAAAAACATACCACTCTGAAACATCCTGTGAAATCCATGCTGTGCATGAAATACGCTCTGCACAATGCTCTTGTTCGTTAACATTGTCAGGGTCTGAATCGGGCTTGAATATTTAATTTTACACTAGAGAAGAACTTTATGGAGGGGTGGGATATATTCAAAATCAAGACTTAGGGATAATAAGTCTTTAAAGGGGTCCTTAATAATAGGACCCATTTAAAGCACCATGAAAGTGGCCATCAATATGACCGATGTGCTGTAATAAGTTATAGTTGTTTTTTTGTGAGTAAAAGACCAAGATTTAAGTCATATTTCACTTCGTCAAATAGGTTTGCATATTCAAATGTTATGTGTTCAGCTTAATGCTCCTACTTTTAATTGGTTTAAGAAATTGCTCAAAACGTTATTTTTGTATGAAAGCTTTGAATAACAAATATGAATAATATTATAACATAAAATATTATAGTATATACTATTAGTAATCATATTTAATATTATTATTAGTAATATTTATGTACCATGTATAATGTATTACTTTTGCTCATTTTTATGCATTATGTTTGTAGCCCTTTTGAGTATAAGGTGGAGGGTAAATAACATTTATTATTATTATTATTATTATTATTTATTACATGTCTTTCTATTCTTCATATAAAGCTATGACATTACTTCAGAAGCTTCAAAAATAGCCATAAGTTATATTGTCAACTGATATGTTATTTTTAGGGTGCTTTTTGTCATTTTTGGAGGCTCACTGCCCATTGTATGGAAAAGATCAGCGTGAACATCCTGCTAAGCATTTCATTTTGCTGTCTGCTGATGCTAGAAACTCTGTGTGATGTTATATTGAATGCAGTTGTGTGTATGTGTGTGTTCTCCACAGGCTAGACAGTTGGAGGAGCGAGACAAAGAGCTCCGGAAGCAGGACGCCTTCTACAGAGAGCAAGTGGCCAAGCTGAAGGAAAGGGTATGACCTATACATTTGCAGTTACATTATCCACAGTTTCTGAATATATAGTGATGAACGCTAAAGCACTACATTATTATTAACATGATACGATAACTGTAATTCTCTACAGTAACTCACTAATGCGCGGTGCAGCCGTCCTGAGCTATAGAGGCAGATTGTGAGTCAGACTGTCCTGTGTTATAGAGGTAGAGGTGAGACAGGCTGTCTTGTTTTACAATACCATGGTGAGGCAGGTTGTCTTGATCTGCAATGTGCGGCTGAGGCCTCTCTTGAACCTTGCTCACTCATTTGTTGTGTCCTCAAACTGACACCCTCCTGCAGCTCATGGTCAGATTCCTCCTCTGAGCCTCTGGGATGGGAGGCGTCCACCTTCCCTCACCTCAGATTCTTCACCCTCAAAGGACATACACATACTAAGCTCCCAGAAGGGGGTGTGAAAGTGTGTGCAAAGATGGGAGATATCTAGTGTTGACCCATTTTAAAAGTGTAGGTAATGTTCCCATTGGTGTTTCAAAGGTTTAGGCCTCTGTACTCTTTGTGCTTTTTCAACTCACCTGCAATTCACATACTTTAGCATTAGCAAAACACTAACAGGTCTTATTTTATTATTTTTTGTGAATTAAATGGCAGAATCTTTGGTCTTACTAAGGCTAATTTGATAGCTAGCACTTAAGGTAAAAGTATACAAATGTTTTTTTCAGTACATCTGGGAAATTTCCATGAAATAGTTTAGGCCATCTAGACACAACCTACGCATCCCAGCCTAAACGCTCATGATAAATTATTTGTTATTAAAGCATACATTCACAAACCACTGTTAAAGGTATAGTTCACCCAAAAATGAAAATTCTGTCTTTTTTTTTCTTCTGCTGAACACAAAATATATTTTGAAGAATATGCGTAATCGAACATTTTATGGACCCCATTGACTTCCTTAGTATGTAAAAAAAGAAATTAAAATAAATAAATAAATACTGTACTTTGAAAGTCAATGGTGCCAATCAACTGGGTGGATTCTAAATGGAATGCCTCTGATTGGCCATTACGTTCAAGAAATCAACAGATACAGTGAGGAAAATAAGTATTTGAACATCCTTCTATTTTGCAAGTTCTCCCACTTAGAAATCATGGAGGGGTCTGAAATTGTCATCGTAGGTGCATGTCCACTGTGAGAGACATCCAGAAATCACAATATATGATTTTTTAAAACTATTTATTTGTATGATACAGCTGCAAATAAGTATTTGAACACCTGTCTATCAGCTAGAATTCTGACCCTCAAAGACCTGTTAGTCTGCCTTTAAAATGTCCACCTCCACTCCATTTATTATCCTAAATTAGATGCACCTGTTTGAGGTCGTTAGCTCCATAAAGACACCTGTCCACCCACTGTCTCCAACTACTAACATGGCCAAGACCAAAGAGCTGTCCAAAGACACTAGAGACAAAATTGTACACCTCCACAAGGCTGGAAAGGGCTACGGGGAAATTGCCAAGCAGCTTGGTGAAAAAAGGTCCACTGTTGGAGCAATCATTAGAAAATGGAAGGAGCTAAACATGACTGTCAATCTCCCTCAGACTGGGGCTCTATGCAAGATCTCACCTCGTGGGGTCTCAATGATCCTAAGAAAGGTGAGAAATCAGCCCAGAACTACACGGGAGGAGCTGGTCAATGATCTGAAAAGAGCTGGGACCACCATTTCCAAGGTTACTGTTGGTAATACACTAAGACGTCATGGTTTGAAATCATGCATGGCACGGAAGGTTCCCCTGCTTAAACCAGCATGTGTCAAGGCCCGTCTTAAGTTTGCCAATGATCATTTGGATGATCCAGAGGAGTCATGGGAGAAAGTCATGTGGTCAGATGAGACCAAAATAGAACTTTTGGGTCATAATTCCACTAACCGTGTTTGGAGGAAGAAGAATGATGAGTACCATCCCAAGAACACCATCCCTACTGTGAAGCATGGGGGTGGTAGCATCATGCTTTTGGGGTGTTTTTCTGCACATGGGACAGAGCGACTGCACTGTATTAAGGACAGGATGACCGGGGCCATGTATTGCGAGATTTTGGGGAACAACCTCCTTCCCCCAGTTAGAGCATTGAAGATGGGTCGAGGCTGGGTCTTCCAACATGACAATGACCCGAAGCACACAGCCAGGATAACCAAGGAGTGGCTCTGTAAGAAGCATATCAAGGTTCTGGCGTGGCCTAGCCAGTCTCCAGACCTAAACCCAATAGAGAATCTTTGGAGGGAGCTCAAACTCCGTGTTTCTCAGCGACAGCCCAGAAACCTGACTGATCTAGAGAAGATCTGTGTGGAGGAGTGGGCCAAAATCCCTCCTGCAGTCTGTGCAAACCTGGTGAAAAACTACAGGAAACGTTTGACCTCTGTAATTGCAAACAAAGGCTACTGTACCAAATATTAACATTGATTTTCTCAGGTGTTCAAATACTTATTTGCAGCTGTATCTTACAAATAAATAGTTAAAAAATCATACATTGTGATTTCTGGATTTTTTTTTTTAGAGTATGTCTCTCACAGTGGACATGCACCTACGATGACAATTTCAGACCCCTCCATGATTTCTAAGTGGGAGAACTTGCAAAATTGCAGGGTGTTCAAATACTTATTTTCCTCACTGTACGTTTGTGATTGTCTTTATTGCTCAATGCTGCAAAAACATGTTGTAAATAGAAACCTTTGATGCTCTCCAGAGCGCAAACATGCACACACTTTAATGTCTTACTTCCTGAACCCGCACTTGCCCATCAAAACTTGTCCCATGCCATACTCCGTTGCATCAGGTCTCTACTTGAAAGCTTCTGTAATGAGTGATTTACTGTAACTGCTTTTTTGTGTTAGTTTGCACACTATAAAGGACAAGTCTGTGGTTATCGACAGCATGCCACAAATGCAGTCCATAGAATCTAGATTAGAAAATAACTCTGAATATTCTTTTAAAGCTCCATTAAGTCAGTGATTAGACTTATCCTGTGTCCATGAATCTAGCTGATTTTGCACACCGCAGTCTCTCTGTCTCTTTACAAGGACAGCTTTCACGCCATTTCAGCTCTGCATGCGGAGGCGTTATTGATCACTCGCAGCTTCATCAATCACTTATCGAGCTCTGTTCAATATTCCCGGCACTGTGTCAACATGTACACAAACACATACACAGACCTCACTCCTTCTGAGAGAGACACACTCAGCTGAACACTAGTATGTCTGAGCCCATTGGGTTTGTGAATCATGATTTGTTAGTTAGACATCATAAATAATAAATGCTCTGGGTTTTACACAAGACAGTGGTATAGAAAAGAGTAGGGGACATACACAGTATATGCAATAAATGTACCATCATATTCCTTATAAAAGAACTATATTATGCAGATAATGATAATGATAATAATTATAATAATAATAGATATAGAATAAAATATTTTATTAAATAAAAATCTACATATTTACATTTTCAGTAATTAAAATAAAATTATGAAATACTTATGTAATAATAATATTGATAATTTTCCTAGCAAATATCAAATAAGTATGTGTAATCACATTTTTTATATATAATATAATTACGTGAAAATGAGCTATTAGTAGGTTCATTTAAATGTTCTGTGTTAAAACAAAAGAGAGAAAGAATGTGGCTATATATAAATGTCAGTGTCGCACATCATTCTGGGAACCACAGGATTGTGGTTTTCCCTTGCCTTTGGTAACAATACCAATACCAGCTACGAAAAAGAGAGTGAATGAGAGATACAGAGAGAGAAGAGAATAAAACGCTGATATATATTGCATGTCTCTTTCAATTCAGTTTGCTCGTTTATCAGTGGCCTGCGTGTGACAGACCGTCACAGCTCTGAGACGACTGCCACCTCCAGCCTACTTATTGCCGTGGCCACTCAAATTGCCTCTGAAACAATATCTATATATGAACCGCACGTATATATTTTCACCTCAGATTTTCACTCTGTAAAACAATCTCATATTTCAACTGACCGCTCTCCTCTTTTTTCACCATTTCTTTTCTTCTTTTTTTTTTTTTTGTCTACTCAATTGCGTTATCAGAAGTTTTGTGTCTTTTTCCTTATGCTCCATGATAACAGTGGGAAGTGTTGAATAAAGCTGCTAATACAGTGATTTTAGCCTGATCAATGGAATTTAAATGACCTCAAAGGCACTTAAATGCAGTGGCTTTGACTGGATGTTAGCTTTCTCATAATTAGACATTCTTATGCTCTGGCTTGATAATGTGTAAGAAAAGCATAATAACATTGATCTCTTACCCAGTCAGGCTTAATGTTAAAATTCCCATAGTGCATTGCACCTGTCAGTCAGAGTTGTAACAAGAGTTGGGAATTGTAAGCTATTCTGTTCTAATCCTGTCTCGACATTCCCAGTGACCCTTTTGTGATTAAATAAACGATTAATTCAATATAATTTTTTAAGATGCAGCTGCCCTTGTCTTAACTTTAGGCTAAACCAAAAATACTAAACTAACACAATACTAAACTAACAATATTTGTGAGTAATGTATTGTAATATCTCTTAGTTTCAATAAAAATAAAAAAAATTACAAAAAGGTGGGGAGGTGTGTACTCTGAGATTGCAAAAATATTTATTGATGTGTAATTGAATGATTCACAAATTGTATTGAATAATAATAACTTATATTGTTATTATTATATTGATAATAATAATTAATAATTCATTGGACAACCAGATAGTGTTATGCACTATGTAACAGTATTTATTAACTTATTTGGCTGATTATTTTTATTTGTTTTATAAATGTATTCTTATTATTTTAATGAAACCGGTTCTAAATCAGAACCAGTTCTCAACCCTAATTATGAGAGTCAGATTTTCAAGAGCACAACTCGGTCTGAAATTATCTGGTGAACAGAGTCCAAAAGAAAACTTCTTATCTTTTTTTTATCACATGATGTAGCGACACTTTTGCTTGAACTCCATTCAAGGCTTTGACTCTCAGCGGCTGTTACCTAGCAACACTATACATGTATGATGTAGTCGTAGTAACCCGTAGTGATGCTACAATGTAAATAGCTAATCTCTGCATGTAAAACTCTCTCTCTTTCTGTTTTCCGTGCTTCTGACAGCATTGTCAAGTGGAGAATGTGAGTTTTATTTGAGATCAATGTGTGGTCATTATCTCTACCTCCCTGTAGACGACACTGGAAAGGGACAGTGTCTGTCTCCGCACGAAGCCTCGTTAATTTAATTAGCAGAGTTTTATCTAGACAAGAGACACAGCTTGAGCTTTGCACTCACAGTCATGTCCCCTTGTTTTTACTTCCAGCCACAAGCATAGTCAAATTGGAATAGTTAAACATTTCTTATCATTTGCTCACAATCTTGTCATTCCAACCCAATATGGTGTTCTGTATGAGTCGTAAAATGTCACCAATGTGTCACTCTAAAAATGTTTTCCATGCTTGGACTAAAGATTTTTGCCGTTAAGCTACAGCATTTGTGATTATTTGGGACATTTCCACTCGTCTGTTTTGTTTCACAGTCTCCCGCAGAAAGAGGCAGCGATGGAAGGATTGACTCCACAGGCCTCTGTTCTGCTTTCCTTCCCTGTTTGCATTTGCTAGCTTTGATTTGTTAAAGCTCAGTCTCGCGCCTCCGCCTGTGCGCTGCGGAGCCAATATGGCTGCCGTGCTGTTGAGCCATAATGGCTGTCTCAGCGGGGGTTTCCCTCCGCATCCTCTCTGGTCTGGGAGAGATAACACAGCCTGCTGATTACTGCACCATTGCTCAGATCTCTCATTATAAAGCCTGCGAGATTTCATTTTAGCATGGGGTTGTTTCTCAAAACACCACCTATATGTGCCGTCAGTGGCAGGAGTAGTTTCTAGGAGATTCTTTTCATTAGTTCATAACACCCCTGTGTGCAGCAGATTAAATAAAGTTTTATTTTAAGACGCCTGTAAACAGAAAGTGAGAGAGTGCTTCACAGCTGCAGAACTGGAGTTTTTTTTTGTTGTTTTTTTGTGGTGCTTGCACACACACACACACACTTTTGTCTTTTGTACCGCATGACTGTCGATCGCAACACAAGTTTGATATTGCAGGCAAATATGTTTTATTATTATTTCTTAAATATACATAAGAAATGAATAAAACGCTTTTGCCTGCAAAATCAAAACCTCTCTTTGGATCTATTTGGATCAAGTTGCTTTGTTGGTCTCACCACATGACTTTGTGCAATGTTTATATTTTCTTAAATGTATAAGAAGAAAAAATAATAAAACGCTTTTGCAAAATCAAAGCCTCTCTATAATAACTTACTGTAGACCACGTGACTTTGATTTTGCAACCAACAGACAAAAGTGTTTTATTTATTTTAGGTAATAATAAAACGCATTTCTCTGCAAAGACATGTGGTCTAACCAACAAGTCAAGAAGTCCAACCGTCAAAAGTGTTTTAATATTAAAAGCTAAATCAAAGTCATGTGGCGTGACCAAAAAAGTATTGTGGTCTTACTAACTCGTCACAGAGATCCTGCAGACCCTTATGGCTGTGTTAAGGTCAACGTGTCTCTTAAAATATCAGAGTATTTTGTATTTTCATGACAAGGCAAGGTTAGTTCATATTGTAAAATGGCATGTGGTGCAAGTTCTCAAAACGTTAATGAAATATAAATATAAACAACTTAAAAAAAAAAATGATTAAGATGTGAAATATTTCGTTTTGTAATCATAATCTGATACTCTGGCCATGACGAATGAAGATGAGGGTTTAGGATTTCGTGAAAGAGTATGTGGGTGGTAAACGTTCGCTCTCAGATTGATGGAGGGGCCTCTAAATCAGTGTGGCACAACTCTGAAATCAAAATCAGCACCTATCCCATTCTCTCTTTAATCAAGGGAAAAGGCAGACCTCCCAAATTACACCGCCATTCAGGTCATGGGGTTTTAGAGCGTGTGTGTGTGTGTGTGGAGGTCCGACTTTCCATGTAATCAGTGTCTGTGCAGGCCAGCGACTTCTTAGTGTGTAGCACTCATTAGTGTTGACTTCTCCCATCAGATCAGCATCATCACAACATGCTCTTAAAATCACTGCTGTTGTTCCCTTTTACCAGGCCCCTCAGAGTCAAGTCCGTACCTGATGCCGTCTTTAACTCTCAATGCTGTTATTCCAATAATAAGCTTGATGGTAGGCTCGCTTACTCAGGGGGAAATAAAACATTATTTTGGAGCTTCACAAGTGTGTGAGTCGACCCTTCGGCTTCCTACAGTGGGTCCCACAGTGTAATAGCACCATGCAGCGACCAAAGTAACATTTGCCAAGCACCAAATGTGAAAATCTTTCCTTAGCAAGTAAATAAAACCATTAGCTGGTAACTATTTTTTTAACTATTGGAAATTGAATGTAATTATATTTTAGTTGGTTTCTTATTTTAGTTGAATATTATATCACACACATAAAATGTATGGTGTGCAAATTGCTTATCTACCAGCCATTGGTAGGTTTGATTTTGGACTCTAGTACCACATCTCTTATAGCCACTAGACACATGGCTTCTACTTGACATGCAGTCCATCAGAAGCTATACAGTAGCTTCACTAAAAGCCTAAGATATAATTATTGATCCTCATGGTTGTTGTCTTTCATTTGTATTGATTGTGTGTGCGAGACAGTGAATTTGAGATGAACCTGTCTCGCTGTGATTGAGAGCTCTCTTTATGGATGTAGCTTGAGCAAGTTTTTGTTGTCACATCCTCAAATTCAGTCGTCCATCTGACATTCGGCCCATTTTCTTTGAAATGTCAGTTGTCTTTTCGAACCGCCAACCTGATTGATTTATCAAGGTCCATTCCAGGTTGTAAGGACATTCATTTTTACCCACCTACTCTTGACGCACTTCACTAAGATCCTCATAAGTTTTTAGATTGCCATCATCTATTAGTGTGATGACCTTTTCATCTTTGTTGACACTTTTTCTTTGATTTCCTCCCTTCTTTGAAATGTAAAAGCCAGCTGAACTCTTTGTGCTGCACGCCAGACAACAAAAAAATGCTTAAAATTATATTTCAATCAATTTTTTTGTCCTTCTGTTGTACTGGAAGAACAGAAAGGTGGAGACTCAGTAGGGTTGGACCTGCTGCTGTTTTGAACATTTGTGTTATTGGGAGCTTTTTATGTCTATAAATGTTCCCCTTCATCTATTCATACTGCAGGAGACAGCAAAAGGATTAGGAATACACATACAGGCATAGATTTTAGTTCTGAAAAGCAAAGTGATTTTCTGTAAATATTTTATTTTGACACATATTTTCACTCTCTCTTCCTTAGAGTGGCCAGTTCTACAAGGTTTCAAATGAGAACTATCACAAGGCAGCAGACGAGATCAACGCCAAGTTCAAGTGAGTTCAGAATTACACACTATGGCGTTCATCAGCTTAAAGTCCAACATTAATACAGCTTATGTCCTGCCTTTTCAGACACAATACACTGTGCAAGTAAGATGCATGTATGCAAATGTGAGCACACACTGATGCTGGGTAGCTTCTTGGCTGCATTACATATTTCACAATGAGCATTTATTCTAGCATCTCTGTCAGTTCCCATTTACACAAGGCTGTAGTTAGGTATGGTATAGGTTTCATTAACAAATATATCATTTTAATGTTATTTACTCGCCCTCATATTTTTGTAAAAAAATCTTTGTTTAGAGAATGTCCATGCTGCTCACTTCCATACAATGAAAGCCAATGAAGACCAGGGACACCATTATAAAAGTAGCCCATATGAACCATGCGCTATATTTAATATTTTTCCATTAGCCTTGTCTAAGGAACAGAGCAAAATTTAAGGTGTTATTAACTGAAAATCTTGTTTGACATCATTTACTTCCATTATATGAAGCATATCTTGCTATAAAATGACTCCTTTTGTGTTTTACGGTAGAAGGAAAGACCTACGGGTATAAAAAGAATCACATGAGGGTGAGTAAATGATGAACAGAATTTGGTCAAACTATCCCTTTGAATCTACCAAAAAACATGCCAATCATGCTTCACTACTTCATCCGGAAACGTAATAAAAATGTTTCCGTCATCTATTCTGACAAACTTCGATAAAGTCTTGTCATGAATGTGAAATCTTGACCATTAGGCTACTGTAGCTGGAAACATGTAACTGAAGAGCCCTACAATTATAGGACATTTTGGCTCCATATGTCTTAATGTGGCCTATTAGCCCCAATAGTAATGCATGTTGGTAAAGGGGAAGTGAATGAAGGCCAGCCTGTTTCAGGACTAGCCTTCACTCACAAATCGCATTAGGCTGTCATTATCCCTCTTCCTCAGTGCCAACACAGGGATCATCGTCTCTTTAGAAATGTCAGAAATTGATTTGTGGTGTCCAGTGGGGCAGGATCGGAGTCGGGAGGGGGAGGTAGCGCGGCTAATGCTAAATTGCATTAAGAAATGCATTAAAATAGCATTAGCCTGACATGGTTCTTCGCACAGGCCTGGACTGGGGTGTCATGTGACCAGCGGGGCCGCAGTGGATGCTGTGATTGGCTGATTGCATTAGAGAGGTGCATTAGCAGCGCTGTGATTGGATTACGGGGTGGAGGGAAACTCGTGTGTGAGAGGGCTTTTTGTATATAATGAAATGTCTTCAAGGTCTGATGTTTCACGAGGAAAGACGCAGCTTTACTGACTGCGAGAATAATGAGGTTTAACTGCATGTGCGTGAGAAAGAAGAAAAGAAACATAAAAGTATCTGTATTATATGAATGATGTGCAACAGGTGTATGTGTGTGTGTGTGTGTTTAGGTTGTACATTAGAAACAAGTCTATCTGTATTGCTTTTCCCAAATGGATATTCCAACCATATCTCCCCTCTAAAGGGAAAACAGGCGATAAGATCCTATCAGGAATTGGGTTGAGTAAAAAGAATTAAGTATATTTTGTCTGAGCCTTTTGATTTCATGAAAGTTGAAACTGCCCTGGAGATGGAGGTCCAAATCTGCATAATTGATGGAATTAACATGAGTTTGATATTCTAATCTTTTACTTGAAGTTGTAAATGATCGTCTCTTCGACGTCTATTCTCTCAGTAGTTGAAAGCTTTGGATGTGTAAAAAATGGAAAAATCAGTGTGAGGTTAAATGGTCTAATTGCTTTGGGATGTTTGTACATCTGTGAAATAAAACGCCTATTTCATTTAACATGATTTATTTTAATTTACCTTATTCCATGAATAACAAAGGGGTGTTGTAATGTTTTTTTTGCAGTGCCTTTACATCTGTATAATAACATCCATTTGATTTACACTATTTACCCAGGTAAAGTATGTTCCTAGATCGACACCCTGTGTTGTAGGGTTAGGCCTATCCTTATTGGTGACTTCTTGAGACATGAGCGTCAGCAGCCGTTGATGACAGATTGTGTCTAGCAACATGACAAGTTGAGAAATGTTCTGCTTATGCAAGTGTGGAGTGACTAGATAAACAACATAAACAATGGAGAAGTTTTTAAAAAATCTCTGTTTCTCTGACCATGTACAGGGACAATATAATATGATTTGTGGAAAAACATCTGTGGTTGTTCAGCTTTGAGATTATATATTTATATAAAAATATATATATTTTAGGGATATGAAATATTATAGAAACTAGAGCTGCACGATTAATCGTTTTATTATCGTTAATTTTCTCGTGGTGAATCATTTTCTCCATTCAAACACTCGCACGATTACAATAATTCAGATTTTCACTGACGTACTGGGATAAAAGTTTATAATCCAGATATAAATGCTGATCTCCAAGGAAGCATTCAAAATAGTTAATCACCTTTTGAAAAAAACTTGACACTTAAATAACGACTGTATCATTACACCAGTAGGTGGCGACAAGCAACTGTTCAAAAAGGGTTTTGTCATTGAATCATTCATTCAAGAGATTTGTTCAAAAATGCTGATTCATCCAGTAATGAAACAAGTGAAGTATTTATGAGTAAGTCAGTGAATCATTTATTCAAACCATTTCTTTTTAAAATAATTAATTCAAATGAATTCATAATTTCAAATAGATTGCAGCAATTAACCTTTTGTCAGAACAGCTAGTAAATTGCGTTATTTTGTTTAGTTGTCCATTCAGAGTCAACATAGTGGTGACGTTCATAACCGCTGCTAGGCCAAACTGAACTCAAAACACCTTTGAGAAACCAAGCAAAACAGTGATGACATGGTGAACTGAACTTTTAGTGATGGGTTTGGAATGACATTTCTGTCATCCAATGGTTTTCTGATACGGTGATGGTTTAAGGTTGGGAATTTAGACTTGGAAAAGTAATGTTTAGGATTTAGAGTTAAAGGATAGGGTTTAGGTTAATTGAACATTAAGATGTTAAGTTTGAGGTTAGACAGTTAAAAGTAGAGGATCAGGCTGGAATGAGAAATAATTAAGCATGTTGATCAGAGGATGCATGCATTCAATGTTCGTCTGCTCACACACACATATGAAACAGCTCTTCCACACACTTATGCACACACACAGCCTGTTGAGCTACGCGGCCGTGGATGCTGGTTGAATTACAGATAAACGCCTGACTGGAAGAATGGGATGTTGTCTTCAGCCACCTGTCAGTGCTGACCTTTGCCTCTTCCCTGTGATGTTGTTTAAGCATGCACTCTGTGTGTTTGTCTTGTGTCCCCAGGGTGTTACCGAACTCTGTCACATCGAAGCAGTTTCACAGTGTTGACCTCTCCCTATGTTCTGCTATCTTCTGTTCTCTAAATGGGTTTAAATGTCTCCGCTCACCCAGTTTAGTCGGCCATTAACGTGTCATGTTTAGGTCAAAGTGCACTTGTTGGAATTAGTGTTTCAATGCTCTACACCACTTTTCACATCACTATCAGTCTGCTTTTCATGAATAGTTAAACTAAAGCCATTTCTCAATGCGTGTTCTTAAGTGATCTTGCGATCTAGTTCTCGTACTACATAATCATCAACCGTCGAAGTTCAATTCCAATACTCAAGAACACGACAGAGGATGCATGAAAGTACCCGGATGTGTTCTTGATATTGAGGATGCATCGAATGCAGACTTGAGAAAATCAAACCGTTAGAAATTTCAGAAGACGCTGCGGGAGGACAATGTACGGAAGCCCGTAAGCTTTAAACCTCTCGCTCTCACTTAAAAGATTGACGCTTCGTGAAAGTAAACATTTGTAATTTTGTTTTGCTTAATTTTAATACAGTGATAAAGACCCGGAGACCGTTCTTGGAATTGAGAAACAGTCCAAGTATGGGTTGAAACATGTGAGTTTAGTGTTATGTAACAATAAATTATTTATAGTAGAAAAATGTGTACATTTTCTAAAAACAAATATTCTGATATTATAATAGTTTTTGTTCTTCGTAAAATCAATCGTTTTGAATGCTATAAGTGAATTTAATTTGATTTCATAATAAATTGTAATTATTATTATTATTAAATTAAATTATAATTATGTATATTATATACATTGTATTCCAAAACTTACATTTGATGGCATTATTTAATTATTTATGTAACTTTCGGTGATTGTTAAAAGACAGCAATGGAATCTTAATTAAAAAATAGCAAATGAGCATTGAAGTTCTAATATCAGTTGATATCCAATACAGTACCAATATATCTTGGATCCCTAGCACCTTCATTTGCATATAGAGGTTATTTCTGAGACTGTGTGTTGGTATTTCTCACGTCTCCTTGGAAAAGCCCCATAATACACAGCGAGATCTCAGACTATAATAGTCTGCTCTTTAGAAGAAATAACTCCTCTTAAAAGGCCATGAAGTTTGACTGCCTATTGAAGCACAGCTTGACCTGTCTCAGAGAACACAATTATAGCTATTACAGCGAAATATAAGTGAACGGCAGTAGACCAGCCATAATATTTAAGCTAAGTATTCTGTTTTATAAGAGGTCAGTCGACGTCTGAACAGTAAAGAATATCAATGCGGAGTAAATGGCCTTCTCACTCAACAAGAGGAGCTCCACACACAGTTCTGACTGGTGCTGTCACAGGTTATCAAACCCTCATCATCTTGAAAGTGTCTCCAGACTGCAGACAGACCACTCTTAGCTCGGTTACATCTTTACCTATGAATCATTCCTACTCCTTCATCGTTGTGTTTTGTCTTTCCTTGTCTTTCTCACCCTGGCATCTGACCTCTGCACATCTTCTCCCTCGAAATCCCCCCCCCCCCCAATTCTCCTCTCTTTCCAGCCCGACAGGTAATGGGACGATGCGAGTTCGTTTCGGAGCCCGTGGCGTCTCCTCCTCCCTTTCGCAACTGATGGATCATGTTTTAAAAAAACGACGAAAATGAGTGCTTATCATTTTTCTTCGTAACTGCTTCATTTGTTTTGATTTCTGTCTGCCTGTCGCACACGCCGTCAGCTCCTAAATGAACATACATGTGTTTTTTTTTCAGAAGTGGCCGCTTAACCTCTTCACCCCGCTAGACTGCGAGTGCTCATAATGATGACGGATAGTCACATGTCTGTTAAGAGAGAGACGTCTCAGTTCATCCGAGCCGACTGTAAAACACTGGACTTAAATACGCAGCGCCGGTGGACCGATATTTCATTAGTCTTGATTTGAGAGATTTAAGACTGTTTGAGAAATTGTGTGCTGGTATTTTAACAAGCTGAATGCAGTAGGAAGGGCGTCTTTGTGCCTTTCGTCTGCCGTCTCTCCCTGCGCTACTGAGCCCGAATGGTTTTTTGCCTAGTAAATCCCCTACAGACCGACACACCTATAGGAAGTCCTTCATGTGCTAGTGTAGGTTAAAAGGAAGGTTGCAGAACCATGGGATAATTTAGAGCACAGTCTCTTTCTGTCCTTTCTCCTCTTTTCCCTGTCTTTCATTGAGAAGCTCTCTCTTTCTCACTCCTCCTGTGATAAAGCATCTCATATCTGTGTGTCTCTCTCAGCCCTCGGTGTCACAGTCTTCCGAGCGCCTGCTCGCTGTGATTTATGACCCACATCTACTTCTTTTCTTCCAAAAACCATTTCAGCTGGATGGAGGGATTTACACGCGGACATAAATAAATATATACACGCCTATGATATCATAGAGCTGTCCTGCTTTTTGATGCCCGATCTGTGGGTTGTGAGGAAGAGAATGGGAGATAGAGAGAGAGATGGTGAAGGTGCCATTCAGCTGTATTGATGTGTGGATATTTTACCCATAATGCCATTGACATTAGGTTTAAACCTCAGATGACGTGTTTGAACAGCAAAGCTTTCCCCCCCCATGTTTTTTTTTTTTTCTCCAAAACCAATTTGCATACTATCCATTCTATAGAACATAATATTTAAGATTAGGAGTAGTGTGTCCCTAATCATAATATGTTGAAACTTGAAAGTAGTATGCGATGGTGAAATGCTTGATCTGAAGTATACATGGTGTTTTTTTTGTTGTTGTTTTTTTTTTTTTTTTTTTTTTTGTTGTTTGGGGGCAGAATGAATTTCTTGAATTAATTATTTTTGAAAAAAGTATATTATGCTCACCAGGGCTGCATTTATTTCATTAAAAAAAATACAGTAAAAACAGTAATATTGTGAAGTCTTCAGAAATCATTCTAATATGCTGAGTTGGTCCTTATAATTTTGTGAAATATTTCTTATTATCAATGTTGAAAACGGTTGTGCTGCCTCTTATTTTTGTGGAAACCATGATATTGTAATTTTTTCAGCATGATTTGATGAATAGAAATGTCAAAAGGACAACATTTATTTTTTTATCTTTTTTTTCATAACATTATAAATTATCAAATCTTTACTGTTGGATTTGCTAAATGTTTTGTTTTTTTAAATCCCACTTACCCCAAACTTTTAAAAGGTAGTGTATGATTATATTTCATTTATAATTATATAATTCATAAATATTATAAATTTAATTTTAAGGTTTTTGTATCTAATTATGTATCTAATTATGTTTATGTATGAGTGAAAACGTTCATGTTTTTTTAACATTACAGTGGTATGAAGCAGGTCGCGATTGCTAATAAGAGACAGATATCACACGCGAATCCCGCAGATTTAAAAGAATAAGGACATTTCATTCTACCGAACTACCCGCAAGTGCTGAATTAACGTTAAACTCACAGGTCAGTTTAATAGACGAATTAAACTTGTGAGGTAACGCAGCGCTTTTTCACTTGGTCTAACATTACACCATCACACTAAACAACATTTGAGTGTGTTGAAAGTTATAATGTTAGTTATTCTATGTGTTAGTTTGTCTGTATGACACTTGGAGTAATCTAACGTTAGATCAACATTTAGAATAACATACTGATCATATTCTAACATTTCATCATGTTGAGCTATATAATATTGCTTGGTTTAATGTACATTTGCTCACCTGTCTAATAAAGTATGTGCAAGAGCGGTGTCGCTGTCAAGTCGTGACTCGTGAAGCTCTGTCAAGTCCAAGTTAGTCGCGGTCGTGGAGCTCTCGGCATCTCGAAAAACGCCACGCCGATATTGATCCTCATTTTAGTTCTCCTTTTTTGTCCCAAAGTCTGCTTGCCATGGTCTATAATGTTTGAACGAAACAAGAACAGCGTGCCGCTAAACGTTACGCACTACGCAGTTGTCCAAGTTTGTCGCCATGGTTACGCCATGGCTATGGCAGTTCGAGCGGAAACCAGGGATAGCACGGATATTGCGTCATTGACAGGCGACATTTTTTTCCCGGGACGGCCACTTATTTAAATTGGGAATTTCTCTGAAATAAAAAATCTGCAGAAAATATATCACACTGTGCAAGTGCTTTTTGCATATTTATATATCCAATATATGTGATATGGATATTACAAAATTCTTACATATTGTACCTTTAAGTATAAATGAACCAAAGGAGACTGACTATCATACATAGTTTTTTTTTGTTTAGTTTTTTTAACACGGTGGTATGTCCCAGTACTGCCATACAGTTTATTTCATACTTAAAGCTGCCGTCGGCAACTTTTTTTTTATTATCATATTCAGCAAATTCGACACTATTTTCCGACAGAACAACATCAATAAAGTGGTTTTAGAAAAAAACCAGAGCTTCTAACTACACCTGGAGCGTGTTATTTGTTTTGCGTGTTATTAATCAGCGCAGGGGGGTGTGAGATAGGACTGTCAATCACAAGTTGTGCATGCACTCGTCAATCACATGCGTGTGCCTGAAGTTCGCGCAGTAGCGAATAGTGATGGCGCAATAACGAGCACGAACTCGGTGGGAGGGTATTCGTTGGTAGTGGGGGAGGGGCATGAGAGTTGTAAACATAAAAAAAATTTCCTAAGTCCACTCAATCAGCCAGAGTTGCCGACGGCAGCTTTATAATTATGTACTTGTCCATCACCAGTAAAGTACCATTAGCACATAGTAGAAGTATGGTTTCGCCTTTTTTCTCTTTTTTTTTTTTCTAGAAGGGGGTGATGTGTGATAGACAGCAGCTGTGTGTATTTGAGTGGATGGATTGAGGAAAGGACAGAGAGATAGAGAAAAGGCGTAGGATAAGAAAAGAGAACGGGTGAATCCCCAGTCTTTCCGGGACCCAAAGAGTTGGGGTGTTGACTGACAGCGGGCGTTCATTCACTCCTTCATTCATCTGCCCTTCAGAGCAGCTAATATGAATGACGGCGCGGATTAAACCGCGTCTGATCTAAAAAGAGCGTCTCCTTGAATAGAGCAGGATAACATCTCCCTCCCGCCCAATCCTTGCTTTGCCTTTTGCTGTCCCAAAGGTCATCCCTGTCAAATGAAGAGTTTTGTGTGTGTGTTCTAATCCTCCGGGGACAGAGGTGATGTTTCGTTTTTGGACACGTTGGGCCTCAGATTTCATGGGAATCGGGTGGTCTTCGTCAGTATGCCCAGTGCGACCCGCTCTATCCTCTGTATCGTCTCCAAAGAACGATATTTGGTTGGAAATGTGCTGTTTTTTTTTGTGTGACCTTGTGATAGACGAGTTGTTGATAGCAATCTGCAACGTTTTGTAAAATCCAGCATGAAACTCAATGCTGTCTGGGTCAAACTTTGGATATTCTGGGGTGTTTTGCAAATACATTTTGAAGAAGCGCTCTTGAATTGAGTGCACAGGTTGCTTGCTAAATATCACCATGGTAGTTTCTGCCAAAATATAATTGCAGTTGCATAGAGATATTGTTACTACATTAAAATGTGGAAATCTACATAGAAAATAGAAAAGACTGAAGGTTTCTTACAAGTTTTATGCTTGATTTATTTATATGAATAAATAAACAAGTAACAGTAAGCATATAATAACTGTTGGAATCCTATTTGGTTAATCTTACTAGTCATGTTTTTTGTCACGTTTTTTTAAATCACGATTTCCACAAAATATTAAGCAGCAAAAAACAGGTTTCAACATTGCTCAAATGTTTTACGAGCAGCAGATGATCATATTAGAATGATTTATGAAGGATCATGTGACACTAAATACTGGAGTAATGATGCTGAAAATTCAGCTTTGCATCACAGGAATAAATTTAATTTAAAAATATATTAAGATGGAAACCATTGGAATAATATTTCACAATATTACTGTTTTACAGTATTTTGCATCAAAAAGTCTTAATTATTCCCAAAATTTGGATTGGTATTTTTCATTTCACTGTTAAAGAAAATTGCCATGTATATAGATTTAAAGTAGGCCTTCAGTTGTGAAATGTAGACGAGAAATATGAAAAAAGATTCCTCAGTAAGATAAATAAATAATATCTGTGTTGCATGGTTAGTAGTTTCATTTTCTCGAAATGTAGATTGATATTGCATTCTAATATCAGACAATATATCATTTATTTGCCAAAATGTCCAAATCATTATTTGCCAAAATGTCTATATCAGTGTAGACTGTTAGGCTCAGACACATGGGACAGCTGGAGGGGTTTAGATGCAGGTGTGTGTGTGTCAGTGAAGGACCGTCCCGCCATCAGAGAATCTACACATTGGAGACATAAGCTGCACTGAATAATACTGCTTTCTATTGTGTGGACGGGTTGGTGTTTGTGTGGCTTTACTTAGCTGTGCTTAAGAGGTAAAACTGTCACCAGAAGTTAACTAAATCTGACAATTAGGAAGGTCGTCAAAAGTCAAAAATGATTAATAAAGTAGGAACACTTTTTTCTTTATTTAAAGAAAATGTTTATTAAGGGTGTGGGTTTATATTTAAATGGTATAGTGTGTTCGTTTAGGTTAAATGTGTGTGGTTCAGGATGTCTGAGGCCTCTACAGCTGATGTATGTCTTGAAGCAACACCTTGTTAGACCTCCTGCACCGTGATTCAACGTGCAATTATCCTGCAAACTAATTCTGCACAAATCAATTCTGCTATTGACTAGTGATAGATCTGATGTTTACTTGTGAAAACACAGCAAGAACGAACATCATTTAACAGCTCTTTGTCACTGCTACAAGATCAGTTTATTAAAAATGGAAAATGTAACTATGATGAATGACCACTTTAATTTGCTAAATTTGTCTGTCCTCTGACTGTTTCTCTCTCTCTCTCTCTCTCTCTCTCTCTCTCTCTCTCTCTCTCTCTCTCTCTCTCTCTCTCTCTCTCTCTCTCTCTCTCTCTCTCTCTCTCTCTCTCTCTCTCTCTCTCTCTCTCTCTCTCTCTCTCTCTCTCTCTCTTTCTCAGGCGATATGAAATTAGTCCAGTGTGCACTGACCTTCAGGGGCAGATTCTGAAGTGCTACAGAGAAAATGCTGGAAAAACTCTTCTGTGCTCCAACATCGCCTCTCAATACCTACAGTGTGTCAACAATGCTAAACAGGTGAATATGTGAGTGTGTGTTTGTGTATGCCTGATATTTTCACCACTGCATAGTCTTAGTTTTAGTTGAATCAGATCCAAAATATCCTTAACATGATGTTTATTGCTAATTTTGTTTTAGCCCAAGTTTGAAATGTTACATGTCACAGAATTGTACTGTTAACTGTCAAATCGATTAATCGCGATTAATTGCATCTAACATAAAATTTTGTTTTCATCTAACATACAAATATATATATATAGTACATGTACAACTGTTTTTATTTTTCATAACTTTTTATATTTTTTATTTATATGGTAAATACGTGTACAGTTTGAGATCTTTATTCCAGGGCACATGAGATGTAAAATGTTAATGTTTTAATATAAATGTAAAATAGTTGGTAGAAGAATCACTCATGCAAGTCAAAAACTTTTGCCACATTTGCCTGTAGTGCTAGTGGTGTGAATTGAGATGCATTCTAGTGTGTGTGTCTTATGTTTTGTGCATTCTACCAG
Organism: Semotilus atromaculatus; assembly: GCA_031834385.1. Classification (NCBI taxonomy): domain Eukaryota; kingdom Metazoa; phylum Chordata; class Actinopteri; order Cypriniformes; family Leuciscidae; genus Semotilus; species Semotilus atromaculatus. The sequence goes on from JAULUF010000009.1 coordinate 47,104,806, forward strand.
TTCCCAGCAACCCCAGCGTAGGAATTAGCATCTACAGCTGCTCTTTAGCCTCCAGCATTAAGATCCAGTGAAACAGCCTTGCCATCCTCTCCAAGCTCTGTAATAACACACTCTCTGCCTGACCCACACCTCCATTTGCAAATCGAAACTTCTGCCTAGCGTTCTCTTCACTTTCTGCTTGGCTACAGGCGCCACTAAGTTCACTCTAAATTGTAGGCTCAGACGAAAGAGTCATTTCCATAATACCAGCTGACAGCTGCTGTTCTTGGTGCGGGCCTAAGTGTGTGTTAAATGAAGTAAGTGGGAACGGGGACAAGTCATTTAAATAGCACCGTCCCACAATCCCCCACCGCCGCAACATCCCCGGTCCCGATTCTGCAATGCAAGGATGGCAATGGGCAGAATTGGACCGACCCTCTCTGAAAATCTCCTCCGCACACTCCAGCAATTCCATGCAAACACAATTTATATTCAGATGGGTCTTTCCATTAGATTTTTACAACGGCACAGTTTTTGGGTAGTGAGAGCAAAAGAGTGTTGCCCTCTTGGGTATTAGTTTAATGCAGCGCTGTGAATTCTGCAGCACTTAAGCAATACATCATGTAAATAAAGAGATGTTTTATTCATAGTTGTGTATGCGCCGAATTTACCTGTAACTTCTTTAGCATCTCTAATGTTTTTGCGTATATGCATGTTCGTGTGCTCAGGCCTGTTCTTAGTATTGTTGTCTGGTAAATTGAATATGGGTATGAGGTATTTTATGATTTTATTGACTCTGCGGTGAGGAACAGAGCTTACCTGTGTAAAAAGCATTTATTAGTCACACAGGAACACACAAAAAGTAACAAAATAGCTAAACAGCTTATGTGCTGTGTGTGTGTGAGAGATGGAGTCATATATTAGTCGTATATAAGCAAAGTATCAATGTGGTTTTAGAGATTTTAATTGAAAAAATTACTGAATTTGTGTTTGTTCTTCGCACAATACTCATATTCCAAAGACTTTTTGTTTGCACATGTACTACACAATGTTTTTATATCGGTATCCAGTCTTTTATCTTTACATTCAATGCATACTGCAAACCCATACCTCTGATAAAATTGAATCTGTAGATTCAGCAGTGCAGAAAAACAGTGCTGTATCATGTCTGTTCTTCTTGAAAACCAGGACAGTGGTTTTCAACTGGTTTTTAGACCGGTATTTTAAATTGGATGTCAAGTTTAGTGATCTAAATACCAATATGTTTATCATAAATATGACATCCTGTTTATCTTAGTAAAGTACATACAAATTGCACATTTAAATGTAGTAATACTATATCACCATTAGCTGCATATGCTGAACAATAATGCTAACAATAAGTTGAGGCCATAATGTATTCATCTGTAATATCTTACCTTGCATAGTTTTGTTCATGAATCTCGAGGATGTGGGCATGTCAGGCACCCTTTCCACGTTGGCATCGGTTTAATTCAACTAAATCTTTTACCAATGAACAATTGAATTTGGACCAAAATACTGTAGAGTTTGATTAGACACCCTTTCACCTGCAGAACTACTTTGAATGCCATGTGTTGTGTTCTCCTTGAATCCCTGGCTTTTTTTTTTTTTTTGGAGATCACAAAGTCTGATTTGTTGGCCAGTCGCTGCTTGTCTGTCTGGATCTGGAAGTCCCTCAGGATCTTATCCTTGTCGTTTTCAGAGAACAAGGACACGATAAGCACTGTATATTTGTATAAATAAGTCTTATTGAAAGCGTCTAGATAGAGTGTCTGTATAATCACTGGTCACCATAGCTAAAGAGGAATGAATTCCCCTGATACAGCCTGACTAGCAGAGAGGGTAACGACAGTGATCGTTCATGGCTGTGGCTTTGTGAACGTAATTACTCCATGGTTTATCTTTCCTGAACTGATAATATTTTGGCTGTGACCTTCTTCTCCTTCTATCACTTTGTAAAGCAGTGACTGCGGTACAACCCCGAGCCGATAGTGCCCTGAGTCCAGAGATAAAGCACACGCCCTCTCCCTCTCTAAGCACCATGAATACTACTTTATCACCAGCGATCTCTCATTCGCTCTTTCTTATTCTTAACGCGTGGTCAAACACTCCTCACCCTCCCCCCCCCTCTCTCTCTCTCTTCTCTCAACTATCGTCCACTCTTTCAGAAAAAGTACGGAAGAGTTTGTGACCGCAGCATCTGTTTGTGCCAAGACGTATTTTTCACTGGCTTAAACTTGTGTCCTTCAGAGGTTTGGGACAAAAGCCACCACCTGTTTGAGTGTTTTTCCTCTACTCTAGAACTTTCCACATATTTTAGCATTATGATACTGAGCTCACATAGGCAGTGAGTGCCTGAGAGAGATGCATTGAGGTGCCTTAAAGGGATTTATTCACCCTCGTATTGTTGCAAGCCATATGGTTTTATTTCGTCGATCACAAATGAGATGTTTACTCTGGTCTTTTTCATATAATAAAAGTGAATGGTGACCAAGGGCTGTCACATCACAAAAAAATGACAAAAAGCTTCATAAAATGACCATATTGAGCAATTTCAGTCAGTGTTATTATTTATATACCATTGAGTCATATTTTAAATTAGCGTTTATTTTTATGTAAATTTTTCATTCTTATTTTAGTTAAAGATGTAGTAGTTTTGTATTGTGCTTTTGTCATTTCTATTATTGCTTATTGTATTTTAATAATTATATTTAGTTAAATTTTTATTTCAGTTTTCGTTTTGGTAATTTTACTTGTACTCTTTTAAATTCTTTACTTTTTAGATTTCATGTCATTTTTATATTTTATTACACTTTTATCTTAATTTCAATTGCGGGTTTTAGTTAACAATAATAACACTGATTTATATATGTGCATATCAAATTTGGTGCTTTACAGTCTGTTACAATAAATTTTGGCGTCAATGACACCAAACCTGCTATGACACTTCTTGACATGCCAAATTTTATATATGCAAATCGTAAACATGAATAAGATTTAAGAGATTGTCAATGCAAAACCTTTGATATAACAAAATCCATCATATGACTTCAAAATACTTGGCATATAGTCCTATGAACTATTTTTATAGTATGTTATGTACTTAAGTACTTTTATGATGCTTCCCCCAATATCTCTTGTCGTTCGGATATATGTCAGATTACATCAAATGGGTTTCAATAGCAATTAATGTTCATATTAATGGAAGTTCAAATGAGGACGAATCTGTTTTGTTTTCTCTCTAAACCTCTCCACCATTGCTTCCTCCTAATAGTCATAACGCCCATCTATCTTCTCCACCTCACCTTTTTTTTTCTCCATTCTCTCTCCTTCTCTCACTCGAGGGATTCTTATTTCCTGTTATCGGGTGCAGTAGCCTGTGAGAGATGTGTATTGATGGGAAGAAAGAGCCGCATGTTTACGTTTGGTTGTGTTGGTGCTTTTTGCTTTTCCACCGTGGCTTGCCTCTCTCAAGAATATGCACACATGCACTCACATTTACTCCCTTTTTCTCCTCTATCTCTCTTTTTCTCTTTATGTACTTGCATGCAGATGCCGTGGAAACATCCCACTGCATCTCTCCCTTTTTTTTTCTAACAAGAATTCTGTCTTTTTATCTTTGTCTAGGACAAGTTGAGGACTGGGGGTTAAGTCTCCGTGCAGGAAGAGAGGAAGACCTGTTTGTATCTGTGATCCCACTGTTTATCGACTGTTGCCAAGGAAAGACATCACCCGGAGACGCACCTGAGCAGAACTGAACCAGAATCTGCAGTGAATTGAGAGCTAGATAGACACCTTTTAACCTTCCTTTTTTTCCCTGTACCTTTCCCCCCATCACTTTTACCTTCCTCCCACCTTCCTGTTATTTCTCTTTAATCCAGTAAGGAGAAATCACATTCTGAAAGGGACAGAATCAGTAAGCAGCGGCGATCGTAGGTGGAACTACACGTTCTGAGCACCTGAACCAAACACATGTTTTTGGTTCAAAAAGGAAAGCATTCATTGAAAACAACCGAACTAGACACCAAATATTGGCCTCGCTAGGCCAGTCTAGACCCAACCGCAACAAAATCACAGAACTCAGAGTTGGTTCTAGATTTGGTCCGTCTGGCCACTTAGCGTTTATTTATCCAGCCGCCATACCTGTGATCCATCCTTCTAATCCACCACAATCCTTCATCACGCTCCCCATTGCACTAGTCACATCTTCCAACTGTTCTTTGTGTTTTTTGCGTGTGATGTTCATTATCGATTTTGTCTTGTCGTTCACACGAGGGTCAGGTCGAGCCCCTGATCTGCTTTAAAAAGAATAAACAAATCAAACCCTAAACCACTTTGACTGCGTCCTATTATTGTCTTAATAGGAGGGCATGATTAAACAAATGTATCAAATAAATTACATGATGCACTGATTAACCAAATTAAACCTCTCCTCAATCAAATTGGAGGTTTTAACTGTTCAATCATGACTTGTTTACATATTTTGTTTGCGCTGTTTTTTATTTTTTTTATTTACTGTTTTTCTATGTTTTCTAACACATGCATCAGATCAGTCTTTGGCGGTTACATCGTCTTGCTATTTTTCAGTTCCTGTGTCATAAATGCAGCATTTTAAAACGTTTTTAATGCGTTTTTTTCTATGCTTTGGTTAAATTGCATTACAAACAATCAGAATATCAGATCAGCCTTTAGCCATTACACCTTGTTTCTCTATTTTTCAGTTATTGTGCTGTGTAAGTGCAGTGTTTTACATTCTTTTAAATGCTTTACACATTTTTAAATGCTTGTTTTTATTTGGAAGTAGAAGTTTTTAGTATTCAGAAGTTGCTCTCTTAATAAGTTAAATTGACTGCATTAGTCAATGTTTCTATATGTTTCTTTGATTAGCGAACATAAACGGATGCCTAACTGTACTTGTACGTGAGAATAAACCTCACTGGTTCTTGCGGAAGCTCAAACGTGCTGCGTAACACACGACAATGAACCTCATTGGTTGAGCTCGAGCTTCCGTTTACCACAACTGATGTGTGAGTTGATGAATGTTTGTATGTGATTTAAAGCCTAAATTAAATTGATTCATCATATAAAGGGATTTTGTCTCTTCGGAAAATTTGAGCTTAACCGCTCCGTTTATATGGATAATGAATGAGCTTTTTAAAGTGTCAAAATAGTAGTTGTGTTGACTGTCAATGGAGGGACAGAAATCTCTCAGATTTCATTCAAATATCCTCATTTGTGTTTCGAAGATGAATGAAAGTCTTGCGGATTTGGAACGACATGAGGGTGAGTAATGATGACAGAATTGTTATTTTTGGGTGAACTAACCCTTTAAACTATTATATGTTCCTTAGCCACTGATGGTATTCATAGTTGTAGATTAGGAATAGTTTCATAAAAAGCATATTTTGATACCGAAAATTTTATGAAAAGCGAGAGAGGGATCGATGCTGCAAAGAATGAGAGCATTTGAGAGTGAAAGCACGTTTCCATCCTACAGCATAGCCCCTCTCTCTCTTTTATATCGCTTTCCCCACCCTCATTCTCCTCACCATTTTAAATTTATCCGTCAGACTATGCAGTGTCGCTCCAGTAGTTCTGGAGAGCAGTGAAAATGCCTCTTCACTTTCAGGCTAAAAACCCGCCTCACACACACATATACACACACATTTATAAAGTTGCCAGCCATGAGAACTCCTCTCCATGCCAGATGAACATTCTCTGTGCGCACTGGTGGTCTGAAAACATGGCAAACACAAACATGCCATCTTCACTGGAACTCTTTCTCTCTCTCTCTCATGCGCACACACAAGTCCCTAACATTTGACTCCAGACCCATTTATGAAGATATTGAATGGTGGACTGACTAAATGAAGGATGTTTTTTTTTTTTTTCAGGAGAGGCCAAGGCTGAATGGACATCACCACATGAAGAATCCAAATTTCTTGGCCACGTTTTTTTGTGTAGCATCTGTGATTGACTTAAATCCTCAGAGACCCTGTCAGTCAGGTAACTTTGCCTCTAGCTGAGACCCTCAATAGCCAACTTGAAATTAAAATGAACCTTATTTGCTTCAATACATTTTTGTGGTGTACATTCATCCAAAAAAAAAAAAGTTAATCTGTGTCATTGTTTGTCAACATATAATACCTATCTCCCTTTTTCAGTATCTTCCTACATGTATCGTTCTTCATATGTACCCTAAACGGATTCATGCCCTTTATTCCTGTCAGTCTTTTCGTGTCTACCTTTTCCCCCGTTGAGATTGTGCCCGCAAATGTTGGTTGTCTCTCACGGCTCTTGGTTTTCTCCTTCTTTGCCTCTCAGAAATCAGAGGTTAATCTTCATTCTGTAAAGATTATTCCTCTCAGGGCAGATCTCGCTCTCATCTCAGAGCAGCTACAGGGGAAATACTCCCTAAGTCCTCTCTACTTTATCAGTGCTTTTCCTCTCTTTCTACTACTTTTCTCTGATAGCTTTGCAGATTGTTCCTGTTTGTGTGCTGTGTGAATGTTTCTGCCGGGTGTAATCGAAGAGAGTTTCTCACAGAGGGATTATGGATTCTCTCTCACTGTGTTTCTCAGGTACTCTAATCCTTGCCGAACACTTGGCATTATAGGAACGACTACTGAACCGTCATTTTGGATTCCTTATTACACATTAAAGTATTAGTTTACCCAGAAAAGGATTTTTTTTGGTCATAATTTACTCACTTTCATGTTGTTTCAAACCTGTAGGATTTTCTTTCACCCGTGGGAAGCAAAAGGATATATTTTGAAGAATGTTCATGCTGCTCTTTTTCCTACAATGAAAGTTAATGGTGACCAAAAAAGGCAAATTAAACTAAAGTATCAAAGTCCATACAACTTGTGAAATTGTGGACAAACAGAAGGCCTCGTCCCTTCAAAGAGACCAGAACTAAACCAAGTGTTACAGACAGACTGGGAAGAGAGGTACTGCAAGCAACAATGTAAATTATGTAAAAAATAATGTGTTTTTTTCTTTTTAATTCAAGCATGAAAACCTTTTCTTAGTAGACCTCAAAAACAAAGTCAAGACTTTTTTAAAAAGGCTAAATAGGTTCTCTTTAAAAATGCTTTTAATACTTTTAATTTTAGTCAATGATAACACTATTTGGACCCCATTTACTTTCTTTGTATAGACAAAGGCAGTAAAACATTCTTTAAAATATTTCCACAGAATGTTCCACATATGAAAGTCATATGAGGATGAGGAATGATCTCTTTAACATTAACAGACAAAATCATGAGGTACTGTAACTAAACTTTGACAGTTCTCAGGGCAGTAGTTTGCAGATTGTGGTATTGAGTGACAGGTAGTTCATCAGTGCATTTGTCTAACCAATGAGGTGTGAAGGAACTACCTAGGTGCTCCAGGGGCGGAGCTTATTTGGATGTTCTGGTATATAATGGTCTCCCACTGGTTCTGTGCACCTGTAGCGCACAGTCCCTGCCGTGGGGTGACACACAGTTCATTATTATAATGGGGAGGCAGATGGCAGTCCTTTCCATGGGCTCCACTACCCTGATGGCTCTATTCATTAGCAAGCTATATCCTCTAACATGCTCTCCAAATAATTTATATACTCCAGACTTCCTCTATCTTCACCCTCACTTTTCTACACTGTGGTCTGCTCGGCGCAGAGCCTCTAGCTAAGACACCATCTTGGAATAATTCTTCATTTGGATCAACAGCTGATAAGTAATGTTTTCATTCTCTTGTGCAGAAGCACAGGAGCTCTGTCTGCTGTATATAATAACCTCTCTGGTCATTTGTCTCCTGAAAAATTTAACAGGTCCTTTACTGCTGCTTTCCCCCCCCCCCAATTTGCCCAAAAGGTTATTTTAATTGACCTGTTAAATATGGCTGGAACATTTATTTTAATTGTTGCTAATGTAATTCAGGCAAAATGGGGCATGTAGAATTAATTGAATTTAGCTAAATAATGCATAAATGGAAGTCTCGTTGACTTCATGCAGGTAAGAGAAGAGAGAGAGAGTGAGATTCTGAGATGGTACTGTAGATAAGAAAGATTGAATCTCAATCACTTCCTTGTGAAGTAACAGGCATAACAACTTACTTTAACAGATTCATTTTGAAAGATTTGATGTTGCATGTTATTTGAAAGAAATCTCTCCATATTCTTTCATCAAAAAATTGTTTTTATAACTCGTTTTCTTCTGAAATGGATATTTTCTGTTATTTAGGCTGCATGGGCTATTGGATAAAGTTAACCAATAGCCAAGTAACTAGTATAATCTTGAGTTATTTTGTTTGTTATAGCCACTTTTCACCATCCAATGATCTACAAGTTTTGCACTTTTTTTTTTTCCTAGAGTGTAGGAAATGTTGTGTATGCAGTATTTTCACTTTTAAGTGTGGATAGAACATGTTACGTGACTCTGTAAACGTATTTCGTTATGTCTGGTAAGCGTTTGAAGGCAGAATGTAATGTGTAGGTATGCAGCCCACTAAGTTTTGGAACAGAACTTGTTTTCGCTCTCTTCCTCCCATGTGTGGCTATGGCTTTATTTTTAGAGGTGACTTGTTTTGGTGGTTATTGTGTGTATGTGCATGTGTCTGCAAGGGGGAGCGAGATCAAGGGAATCCAAGGTTACAGTCAACATGCATACTTCCTCCTGAGATTAGGGACACGATAATGAACTTCTGTGCTGCTGTCTTGGTGACCTTGTGGGCTGAAGGTGTGTGAGTGCCCTGTCTCGAGGTGCGTGTTTGTGAGGGATGAACCTTTCAGTGGGAGAAAAATGGAGGAGTCACAGCGGAGGCCTGAGTGTGGCATGTGCCGATACAAGTTTAACTTTCTTTACTCCGCTACACATCTTTCTCTCTCCCTTAACTGAACCAGAGTGAACTGATGAAAAAAAAAACTTGCTGATACCCATTTACAAGCTTACCTCACTTTAGTTAGTTCAGTTTAAATGTTTTTGATGAGGTGCTTTGTACGGGGTGATGTTGGAGACGTGGCGTGACAGGTGCGATGATCTGAGCTTGAAACGTTTTGTTTCCTCTGCACTATCTTGTAAAGCCATAAATCTAAAAAATAATAGTAATAAAACAAAGGATCTGGAGTTGCAGGGTTGTGCACCCTTCAGAATGGAACTAAGAGGACCAGTTTGAACTGAATTTGAATTGCATTTAGATTGATGTGGCAAACAAGATACACAATTGCTATTCAAATGTGAACACAAGGAAGTAAATTAAAACGAGTTGAACCAAAGACTGTGTATCAAGATGGTTCACTCATTATAGATGGAGAAACTGCAACACTCAATATGGCAGAAAAAGTCCCAGTTTCTAAATAAAAGAGCCAATCAGCAATTGATAAAGTGGATGGATGGATGGATGGATGGATGGTGAATTTTAATTTCATGCCGACTTACATGACAAGCCTTGAGACAGAGTTTATCCTCCTTGTAGTAATTTGACAGGTGCAAGTGTGTAAATGCCATGGATCCACAGGTGCACACTGACTCAAGCGTTCAGTATACATATACTTTCCTCTCTCTGAGCTGCTGTTTTGTAGGCAGAGTGTACTGAACATAAACCTATCCATGTGTGAACTCCCAATCCTTTTTACTGTGAGACTGGAAAACTGGTTTTCCCTTTGAGGGGATTTGAATGATTTCTTCTGCTAGTGTATCTGCCCCTTCCCCGCTCATGTACTTTCCGCTGTTCATCCCTCCCTCTGAGGAGCACTGAAATGTCTTCAGTCCCTTTTACAAAGTGGTAATGTCCTCTCCCCTGCCCTAATCCTACACAGCCCTTTTTTTATTTTTGGTGGCATGGGGAATGGAGAGATATGCTTCTATTCAACAAGCTTATGAGCATCACGTCGGACCAAAACTGGTTGATGAACTGGGAATAATGAGAGATTGGAATGAGAAAAGATAAAAGTGATTCATTTATCTTTTTTTCCGAATATATAGTCTGATTCAACAAATGTCAAGTGTCTGTCTCGAGAGAATCATTCGCTCTTTTTCCTCTTACACACGTGTGCAATCGGAGTATTTTCGCTTGGTATATGACTGCTTTCTCGTCCGCTTTTATTGGTTTGTGTCTCGAGGTTGGGAGTTTTCACCAGGGGAACGTGTGAAGAAAAATAAACCCGTCTCCGTCTTGACTCACCTGCAAAGCTGTGTAATTTCTGTTAGACGGTTAAAGCTCTCTCACATCCTCCTGCTCAGAGCGCTGGGATTCAGCAAACTGCTCCCTTTATGACAAGTCTACACAAACCTGCTTTTATGTGTGTGTGTGTGTGTGTGTGTCATGGCAGAGGAGCGATAACATACAGCCGTCCCCATGGACTGTCCTGTGCACACACACACACACACACATAAACGCCACATATGTGTCAACTTCAGATAAAGGAGTAGTTGATAAAGTAGGGTATATTAATGTGGTTACACGTGTGTGCTTACCAATCTGTTATTAAATTTTTTGAATTAAACACTTTGTTTGAGCAGCTTTATACAACTAATTAGATGAAAATTCCAAACATATTAATTATTCGTGATCATCTCATGTAGGTTAATAACAGTTTTCATCCTCGTTATTCATCAGAACCTGTAGACCAATTAAGTGTAATCATGCATACTTTTATTAATATTTTGAATTAGCTTTTAGTTTTTTTCATCAGGTTTAGTTGCAGTAATGTAATGTGCTTTTATATTTATATTTTTTATTTTATGTTTTAGTATTTTTAGTACTTCAGTTTAAACTAACTTTGTTGGCAGTTAAAAAAAAAAACTAATCTTTTTTTACCCAGTTTAATACTTAATAAGTTAACATTAAAGGACAAGTTCGGTATTTTACACTTAAAGCCCTGTTTTAAGATAGTTTCTGATGAAATAGAACGGTTTAGATTGAAATTTGGACACATGCTGCTGGCCCAAGAATCTTCGGTTTCTGTGGTTGGTAGCCCATTCTCGAGCCAGCAGCATGTGTCCAAATTTCAATCTTAAAACAGGGCTTTAAGTGTAAAATACCGAACTTGTCCTTTAACAACAGTCCTGAAGATAATTTGTAGAATTATAGGTGTAATTCTGTGAATCTCTGTTGATTTGTTTGCAAACCTATTCATCTGATTTTTTAAAAATACACATAAATGTATGGAGTTTGAAAATGTAATTATAATGTTGTGTCATTCATTATATGTCATGCTCAGCAACAGACACCCAATCAAATGCCTCATATTCACGTGCTTTGGACAGTAACTGAAATAAAGCACGTTGTATACAAACCGTAAATGTATTTATCAATAGGTTTGCAGTTTGCACAGCTGTCTATTCTAAACACTGATTCTGATAACGTTACCTTGTGAACCTGTCCGCATTCTTTTTCTTGTTTGCTAATAATATCTGTCAAGTCGATTTTACCTTGCACATGTTGGGTTGTCATGTGCTGCATTTGTAGTAGGGCTCATTGGTGAAAGGTGCCCTGCTTTGTGCCTGACCTACAGCTAACCCTTACCATATATGACCTGTAAAGCTGATCAGTCTGTCAGGCACAAAGCGGGACACCTTGCCCATATCGTGTTCAGCTCTTTGTTTTATAGTTGCTCGTTTCTATTTCAGATCTCATTCGTTTCTTCCTTGGAGAACTCTATTTTTGAGAACCATTATCATGATATGCAAATAACTATATAATTGCTAGTCATATCTTATAAATAGCTCTTTTACATTCATTGCATTCTGTTATCTGCTGTATGTAGTTAAGTGTAGAAGTCATTGGCGTTGTTTATGTGTGTGTGTGGTTTGTTTTTGCAGCGGACATCTTCACACACAAAAGAAGCCCATTAGGGGTTGTTGAGGGGTCCTTCACTCAAGTGAACTAATCTTAAATGAGGACCCAATCAGAGGTAGCCAGCCCTGATGCCTGATGGCTTAATTACCTGCTCCTGTAATACTAATCATAGTTAAATATTTATAAGGGGTAAATCTTTTGTTTAGACTTGACCTTTCTCTGGAGCTCATTAGCATCTGCTTATTAGCTTGTTTTTTTTATTACTTTCATGGCCCTTTGGCTGTTATTGATTTTGATTACGAAAGTGACGGCGACCGCTATGAATGCGTGTTAACTCAAGAATGACATGACATTTGCTTATCTGTGTTCATTGCTTGAGAGTGGGACATTTGGGACGCGTTTGCGTGCGTGTATGTTTTCGAGGGGGTCGGGGTGGATGGGTAATAGTTATTTTCTCTGTCCGAGGAGACCGGGCGAATCTTATCTGCAGCGCACACCATTGTCTTCAATCGACCGCGAATAAAGCAGATTCATATCCATTCAAAGAGCTTGCGTGTTTGTGTGTAGGAGAACGCCAACTTTTTGTGTGCTCAGCGCTTTGACTGACCGGGATGATTGGATTTTGCTGTTCCGTGCGAATTACCATTCAACACGCCCCCAATTCTACAACGCTCCCCCACAAACTCTCTTCCCTCAGGCCATCCCGATGCCCTCAATCACAAAAACAGAAAAGGTCTTTCATGTAAAAATGGAGTGGATAGCATTCCCTCAGGCAAACTGAAAGGCAGAGACGCTTTTCTCTTTCCCTCTCACCTCTAGAGTGTTGATGGTTTATTGGTGAGCCGTGTGTCAGTGCTCTGGTCTCAAGTGTTTCTCGGGAGTCGGAAAACATCCTGGGCAGCTTTAGATGTGCAAACCGCATACACTCTCTTTAAATCATTTAAAATTCTCTGACAAGACAGTAATGCTAAACAGTTTCAGGATTTGTTTGCTAACTGTTGGGTTTTGTAGTATTGCCCTGTCTTGTTGTTCACTGCCTGTTTGTAGCCTACTGTACGGTTACTTAAAAAACAAAACAAAATAACCACTCATTTATATGATTTATGCAATTTTTTTTTCATTAAGTGAAAACTAAGAGGACACAACATAAAATTGTAATTTTCTCAAGAATATGAATGATGCTACCAGTCTCTTGAATACTCCGGCTGGTCATTATTTACTAATATTCATCCGTTTCAGTCAGACTTTTCCGCTCATCCACTGAATTTATTATATTTATCATATTACCATCAGTAGCCTTAAGGCAAATGAATGTCATTGAATGCAAAAACACATGAACAAAAATGTTGAAATTGAAGCAGATTTTCTGTCATCCATGGCAACACAGTATATCTCATTCTCTATATCTGTTTCTCGTTCTCACACTGCGGACTCGCTCTCTCTTGTTTCATTCAACGTGCAGTGACAATTAACTTTCGGCAAATTTTCGCCAGCAAAATCCAGGAATTTCAATAAGCAATAGGTTCATTTTGAGCCTGCAAATTCATTGCATTGGTTTGAAAGAGACTTCTGTATGAGCTGTGCTTGATACATCACTACACTTATTGACAGTGGAAATATTTTGCCTGCAAAGTTTCTGGCACCATCTTGGAAAATATATGTAATATTTGTTGCATTGTTCATCTTGTTGCTAAAACCGATTATTTTGTGTGTTATTGTAATGACAATGATGATAAAATAACATAAACTTCCAAAAAGTAAGTTAAAAAAGTAGTTCTAATGGTTGCTACGCCCGTTTCCTAGTAAAACTAATCGTGGATATTGTTGCGTTGCTTTACATTATGTTCCAAACACGAACATTAGTGCATTTTATTAAAGAGCTTATATGGTCCCTTATCCTTATCATCCTTCTACTGTTTCTCAAAATAAAAGTGTCAACATTCCCCAAAATAGCAAATGCACATGCATCTTGGATGGTTCTCTGAGTCAGTCAAGGTCACCATGAACACTCGTACTGTAATACTCCCCTCTCCAGATCAAACTTTGCACCCACAAGCCAGCTCTTATCCACAGTAGGCTAACCATTATCGCAATCGACCCCAGCTGCAGCCGACATTGCACAGACAAATATCTCAATCTGTACTTTAACTATATCATAAGCACAGTGAAAAATCAAGCCAATAAATTGTCTGACGGGAGATTTGCAGTATCCCAGAGGGGAATCCAGTGGTTATAGATGAGTGCTGTGCTTATTTACAGAACAATTTCAGTGCACTGGCCCTCTTCGTAACCTCTAGTGAAGTGTGTGTGTGTGTGTCCACTCTTAATGAGACTATGGCCCAAGGACTGTCATTACCACATGCTAAAGTGTGACATATACCACAAGCCACAGGCCATCAATACACACACCGTCACACACAGATAATAGACAGCCATTTTGTACCCCAAATAATTCCATTTTTGTTCACTACAGGCACATTTAAGGTCTAGAGATCATTGCGGCAGTGGCAGAGCGTGGCTGAGTGACTGACTGGCAGCCGTCATTATCAGACATGTTCCGTTCGACACGCGAGTCCAGACTGAGGAGGAGGTGAGAAGGGCCCATGTTCAGTGAGCGTGTAATGAAGCCGGGTTTTGATCAGGGTCACTGACTTGAGTGCCATTTATTTCTGCGAGGAGGCTATTCTGCTGTGTGCTGCAAATGACTGTGGAAGGGCTCTGTGAAACCTGGATTACTTGAGCAGGCGGCAATATACTTGTGAGTAGTTGACATGAAATTTCAAGAAGTCCATTTCAAAGTCCTACAGTTTTTCCTCATCTAAAACTGTTTTAAATGGGTTTCTGATTATTTTATACTGCATTGAAAGAAGTGCTCACCAAGAAATACGTATTTATTTGCGTACATTCAAATTGTGTGTCCGTGGTGTCAAACATCATTGGTTCTCTCATACCCGATTTGCGACCCATTTTGAATATGCACATATTTACAGTAAATTGCACGAATGAGAATTGAGAGCTGGTTGAATAAATCATGAGGGTATGAATTGTTCTGGCTACTTTTATGGTACTTTTATGATGCGTTTTTAAGCTAGACAGACTGTGGTAAGCATGTAATTTAATTGTATGGAAGACGGCACTGAACATCCTGCCTAAAATCTAAAAAGTAATGCGAGGTTGGAAGCACATGAGGGTGAGTAAATTATGACCATTTTTACATTTTCTGTGAATTATCCTTTTAAATGTAGTTTTATGGCACCATGAGATCCTATATGTAATATTTGTACTTTTAATATGTATTTATCACTCTGGAGGATCATTTATGTGACCTGCTAAAAAGGTGAACTTAACTTAGGTGCTTAGGTGAGTATTAACTTAACTTTTATGTACTGTATATAGTACAGTATACATACAATACCGCTCAAAAGTTTGGGGTCGGTAAGGGTTAGGGTTATTTTTTATAAGTAGTCTCTTATGCTAACCAATTCTGTGATTATTTGATCAAAAATACAGTAATATTATTAATTTTAAATAACAGTTTTCTGTTTTAGGATGTAATTTATTCCTGTGATGCAAAGCTGATTTTTCAGCATCATTACTCCAGTCTTCAGTGTCACATGATCCTTCAGAAATCATTCTAATATGCTGATTTGCTGCTCAAGAAAAGATCTTATTAACTTACTATCCGCAGCCTTTTGAAAGATAGTTTACATTTCAACCACACACACACACAAAAGAAGTTAAATTGGGTTGTAATTCATCCATTTTCATAATTTGTGTTAATGTCTCAATGCACTCTGTGACTGCAGTATCTGCATGCGTGCGTGTGTGTGTGTGTGTTAATAATTGTAATTTGTGTCTTCCCCACAGACCCTCACTTGTTCCTGTGTTCCGGCCTTCGGGACAGAAGCAGTCATCCATATACCACATCGTCTAGATCTTTATTTATTTTGCCACCAATCGACTCGGAGCAGCCTGCCGGACAGCTGCAGCAAGTGAAGTCAGTTCACGCTCATTAGCATGGACAAGAGATGAGACCTTAGACACACACACACACACACACACACACACACAAAAACACACTGATTCCCTCCTTCTGCCAATCTTGGTATGAGTGTGCCATGCCTTATGCAGATTCAGAAATGAGAAGCTCTAGAAACCTTTCTCTGGATTTCAATTGTGGGTTGGCATTCATATGTTTTCATATATATATATTTATGGTCATAAATATTTTAATGTGTTTTAATGGCAGGTCTGACTGCTCATGAGGGAGCAAGCAACATCAACAACTTACATAAGCTGCTTTTTATCATTACAAAACTAACTTTTCATACAAGAGTACCATAAAATGTACCTCATAAATAAGATATCATGGTATTTTCATAGTACTTTGATATAGGCTACCAAGGTAATGAGGTAATGAATGACTACCATAATCATTTATCATGGTATATTGCAAGAATACCATGGTGAATACCTAAAAAAACAGCTTCTGAAAAACATGATAGTACAATTGTAGTTGTATGTACTTTTTTATAGTCTCTTGTTAAGCAAATGAAAAAAGTTGGCAGTCTGTGTGTTAACAAGAATATAGATATGTATGTATTTGAGACACCTTGCAGGTTCATCCTGTGCAGAACATGTGCAGAAAACAGGATTATCCCTCTTTTTCATGACAACGCTATTTTAAATATAAAGTTTATCCTCGCAGTGAGTGAAGGAAATAAAGGAGAGTTGAGGTGAGCATGGGTATGAAAGCAATAAAAAGAGAGAGAGGAGGGAGAGATGATTAGAGGATAAAAGGGAATTGTGGGGTGGAAAAGAGAGATACGAAAGGCTTGTGGAGTGGAGGGGAGAGATGCAGGGCTGCGTGTTAGTTCCTCTTCATTTGCTCTCTGTATGTGGCGTAGAGGTCAGGCTGAGAGCTGGGACTCGGGCCATGACGGAGAGAGCAAAGACAGCCTTAGGCAGGAATACACAAACTCATCCTGAAAACACCAATCTTCTGTCTATATATTCCTCTATTGCATAAACATACTGTCTTCATACACTAATGTTCTCATTCTCTGTCATAAGACATATATTTATGCATTTGGCAGAAAATGAACAACCTAAATTGATTTATGGGTCAATGACATTAGTGTCAATGATAACGAAAAGAAAAACTTTTAAAAATGTCATTAGAACAGGCAAGTTCATAGACATTTTCAAGAATAAATAAACTAATATTGAATACATGTGACACGTGAATACACATTTGAATCATTCTTATTATCAAAAAGTATTAGTGCTGTGAAATGTGTGTGTGTGTGCCTTTGTCTGTGCATAAATACACACACACACACACACACACACATATATATATATACACTGTAAAAAAAGTTAGATTAACTTAAAGTAAGTTACCTGGTTGTCTTAAAATTTTGAGTTAATTGAAATTAAAAATTTGAGTTAATACAACAAAGGAGATTGGTTTAATAAATAGAAACTCAAAATATTATGTTATCTGAACTACATTAATTATCTAAGTTGATTTGACAAAATATAAAAAGTTGTGATAACAAATCATCAAAATTCATTTTTACAGTGTATATATACACTCACCGGCCACTTTATTAGGTATACCTGTCCAACTGCTCGTTAACACTTAATTTCTAAGCAGCCAATCACATGGCGGCAACTCAGTGCATTTAGGCATGTAGACATGGTCAAGACAATCTCCTGCAGTTCAAACCGAGCATCAGTATGGGGAAGAAAGGTGATTTGAGTGACTTTGAACGTGGCATGATTGTTGGTGCCAGAAGGGCTGGTCTGAGTATTTTAGAAACTGCTAATCTACTGGGATTTTCACGCACAACCATCTCTAGGGTTTACAGAGAATGGTCCGAAAAAGAAAAAACATCCAGTGAGCGGCAGTTCTGTGGGCGGAAATGCCTTGTTGATGCCAGAGGTCAGAGGAGAATGGCCAGACTGGTTCGAGCTGATAGAAGGGCAACAGTGACTCAAATAACCACCCGTTACAACCAAGGTGGGCAGAAGAGCATCTCTGAACGCACAGTACGTCGAACTTTGAGGCAGATGGGCTACAGCAGCAGAAGACCACACCGGGTGCCACTCCTTTCAGCTAAGAACAGGAAACTGAGGCTACAATTTGCACAAGCTCATCGAAATTGGACAATAGAAGATTGGAAAAACGTTGCCTGGTCTGATGAGTCTCGATTTCTGCTGCGACATTCGGATGGTAGGGTCAGAATTTGGCGTCTACAACATGAAAGCATGGATCCATCCTGCCTTGTATCAACGGTTCAGGCTGGTGGTGGTGGTGTCATGGTGTGGGGAATATTTTCTTGGCACACTTTGGGCCCCTTGGTACCAATTGAGCATCGTTGCAACGCCACAGCCTACCTGAGTATTGTTGCTGACCATGTCCATCCCTTTATGACCACAATGTACCCAACTTCTGATGGCTACTTTCAGCAGGATAATGCCATAATGTCATAAAGCTGGAATCATCTCAGACTGGTTTCTTGAACATGACAATGAGTTCGCTGTACTCAAATGGCCTCCACAGTCACCAGATCTCAATCCAATAGAGCATCTTTGGGATGTGGTGGAACGGGAGATTCGCATCATGGATGTGCAGCCGACAAATCTGCGGCAACTGTGTGATGCCATCATGTCAATATGGACCAAACTCCCTGAGGAATGCTTCCAGCACCTTGTTGAATCTATGCCACGAAGAATTGAGGCAGTTCTGAAGGCAAAAGGGGGTCCAACCCGTTACTAGCATGGGGTACCTAATAAAGTGGCCGGTGAGTGTATATATATATATATACAAAACTTTTATGTTCAATGCGATTAACCAATTTAATTAAAAAAAAATTACATTAATCTTAACAAAGATTAAGATAAAGTTATTAACATTAACAAAAAAATAGCTCATAAATATTAAGGGTAACACTTTAGTTAAGGGTCCAATTCTCACTATTAATTAGTTGCTTATTAGCATGCATATTTTGGTTATTAGTACTTATAAAGCACATATTAATGCCTTTTTCAGCATGACCATATATTCTACATCCCTAATCCTACCCAATACCTAATCTTAATTACCTTACTATTAATAAGCAGTAATTAGGAGTTTATTGAGGCAAAAGTCATAGTTACTAGTGAGATTTAAGTCATTGCATGTATATGAAATGCATTTTTAGTGTATTTTTGTTATACATTAGTATAGGCCAGGGACACAAAAATGAGCATCATGTCAAGTTATATTTGGCACTAAAACACAATTGTATTGTGATTCTAAAAGATCAGAGTCACAAGTAGTAGTGTATGTTGCATGACCCTGGAATTGGATAATGCAATAATGTCAGACAGGCCTGATAGATAAAATACAGAGCCAGGGTTCAGACATGGATGACACTGTCGCCTCATTTCAATCTTCTAAACATGCGGCAGCCCAAAGATTCCTCCATCAAGTGAGTTCTGTTTACCTTCAGCTCAGTAATTATGGGATATAATCAGCAGATGGAGTGAGAGGGGCCGCGCTGTTTCCATTTCCGAAATCAAATATGTGCTCATCATAAAAAAAAAAAGAGGACTGAAAGGAAAAAGCCATCAGAGGAATCCATCAGATCAGCGGAATAAATCTAATTTCCCTACAAATACATCTGTAATATTTCAAATCCACGGCCCGGGTTAATCTAACGCTTCATTTACATTCAAATAAAGGAAAAGTCATGTCTTATCAATAATAAGAAGCCGGCAGAAAAATAAATGAAGTTTAGGGCGGTGGAGGGGAGAGAACGCAGGGTTTTCTTGTGTGTTTTAGTCTCAAAGAGTCAATAAAATATAAAGAGACTCAATTATTCTATTAAGCTGAAACACTGCATCATCACTGAGCGTTTCTGAGTCAACAGAGATCTTCGGCCGTGTTTGATGAAGTTTGGTTTAGACAGAGCATACTTGATAAGCAGAGCCCCGCTGGAGGTGTCTGTTTTACAGATGAACGAAAGAAGAAGAGAAAAGTGAGGGAAGGAAGTAATTTAAATCATGTGTAATGTCTCTGGAACTGTTTAGTAGTATTTTCAATGGTGTTTGCTATTAAACTTTTGGCATTAAACTCCCATGAATGATAGCCAAAATAATTGTTTCGAAGTAATCAGACTTTTGCGTAGCGGGATATAAAATTACTTTCAAGAAAGGATCTGGGGCTGTTTAGTGTTCCTAATGTTCTGAAATCGGCATTGTTGGACGTCATTGGAATGATGAAAGGTTTAGCCATGCAGATTTCGAAATGTTCACAGATTTGCCATGCTTACCAACAGAAAGCTGCTTCACCTGAAATTTGAAACGTAACTGCACCTTTACTGGTATTCGTGTCTCTTCATGGGCGAAATCCTTTTTTTCAACAGGACCCACATTTTGCACAAGGGCTAAAAATTTCCCCATGGTCACAGTGATTTTGTCAAGTAAGACATGTTCCTGTTGATACTGGAACAGCATTCCTGTCTGAAAATGTAGCCCATAAGTTATCCCTAAAATCAGAGGGAAATGATAGGTGAATAACACTGATGTAGAAGAACCTAACCCTGGTTGAAAGCCTAAACTTGACATAAACTGTAAACTTGTCCTTCAAATCTGATTGGTTGATTGAAATGTTGTTCAAGGATCAACAAAGAGGATAATCCAGGAACATGTTGTACTTAGGGAAATCACGTTCACCATATTCCCAACACAGTTGGTCAGACGGATTCACTGCAGTGACCAACAAAACGTTGTTTGGTTTCGAAGTGATTTCTGTGTTAGCTGTTCAATCATTGAAAACAAGCGCAGACCAACAGCAACAGATGCCGGCAGAGGTAACACACTGATCCGACAAAACCTGATAAAGTGTCTGTAGCTGCCTGTCGGTGCAGTGTTAAATGGCCTTAATATGTCCCTTTTTTAAGAACCCCCCCCCCTTAGTTTTTGATATCTTTATTCTTTATTATTTAGTATTGTTCACTAGGAGAAAACTGAGTGTATTGAGAGAGAGAGAGCGCGATAAAGAGAGAGACTCTTCCTCCTCTCGGGGTGTGAGATGCATGCTGACTACCACACTGCAGTAGTGAGGTCAGATCCTCTTCATCGTAATGAGACATTCTGCAGTACACACACACACCTATACACATCCTAAATTACCTGTACCATTCTCCAGTCTACAGACAACACTCATTCTCACAGTGCATTTCAGTTAAAACATATATGATACAAGACCCACATGTTCTCAGTTTAAAACATCTTGGGTTTGCTTTCATAGCTTTAGTCTCAAATGATGTACTACACTGTGTACTAGCACTTTTACATGAGTACTTTGGGCAAAGTATTTAGTTTTCTGAAGGGCAATATAGTTTCAGATGGAACAAAAAGCCAATTGCCTCTTGTTTAGTGTTGCTGTTAGCTTTAGCATTTTAGCTTACCCAAGTCAAGTTCAATACAAGTGCCCAAAAATTTAGTTTTAAATAGGCTATTATAAAAGTATTAAAACATTAATCTCACAACTTTAGATGATGGTAAAGCAGTCATATCACGTTTGTACAAAAACTTTGGCACAACAAATTCCACGTCTGCCCTTTTGACTTTTTTTTGTCAAGGAGATATATATTCTAACATTACACACTCTCAGTAAGAAAGAAAAAAATCCATACAAAAACAAATAAAGCAGTACCTTTTCTGTTAAGTTTACAGACATTTCCTTAAACACAACAACGAAATGCGTAATTCAAATTATGGGAAAAATGCCTGTGAAAAATCAACGTGGTAAATTAACACACACTAAATACACTTTTTACTGACTTTTCTTTGAACGTTGGAACCCTGCAAACACATTTCTACTACTGTTTGTACCACAAAATGAGGTAGAATAGTGTAGAAGTATGCAAACTTGAATAGACCTATCCATATCAGATTTCAATCACTTAAATCTAACATACCAGACTAACACTTTTCTGGTGACAATTTCATACGAAATTCCTTGTTTCAAATGAAAGTGCACCTATTCAATGCTGTAGTCTCAAAACCACACGCACAGACCTTTCAATATCATTTTAATTAGCAATCAACACACACGTACACATTGCCTGTTATCAACGTCTGGGACAGACACACACACACACACTCGAGGACATTATCAACCAACACACACTTGAGCTGCTTGCTGCTCCTATTATGGCATGGCCTCAAAAACACACACACACACACACACACACACACACACAGAGGATGCTGGTCCTGCTCTGCCGTGTGGTTTGACGGTGATAAAGGTTTTTTATGTGTCAGCTGCTCATGGCTGCTGAACTGCAGTGTGTGAAACTGTCTTTTAAATGTCACCTTGTGAAAACCTACAGGAAACTCCCACAGGATACAAACACCCGCTCTCATTTTTCAAAGAGAATTCCTTGTATAGGGTAGTGCTGTGATTCCCATCCAGGGGTACGAACCACGAGGGGGGAAATATTTCATTGTAGTTTTAATAAACCTAAGCAGAAACTATGAATTTAAAATGAACAAGTTGGTGTTGACAAAAGATTAAAATAATTGAACATAATAATGTGTTTGTTCGTTCGTTCGCATCCATCCATCCATCCATCCATCCATCCATCCATCCATCCATCCATCCATCCATCCATCCATCCATCCATCCATCCATCCATCCATCCATCCATCCATCCATCCATCCATCCATCCATCCATCCATCCATCCATCCATCCATCCATCCATCCATCCATCCATCCATCCATCCATCCATCCATCCATCCATCCATCCATCCATCCATCCATCCATCCATCCATCCATCCATCCATCCATCCATCCATCCATCCATCCATCCATCCATCCATCCATCCATCCATCCATCCATCCATCCATCCATCCATCCATCCATCCATCCATCCATCCATCCATCCATCCATCCATCCATCCATCCATCCATCCATCCATCCATCCATCCATCCATCCATCCATCCATCCATCCATCCATCCATCCATCCATCCATCCATCCATCCATCCATCCATCCATCCATCCATCCATCCATCCATCCATCCATCCATCCATCCATCCATCCATCCATCCATCCATCCATCCATCCATCCATCCATCCATCCATCCATCCATCCATCCATCCATCCATCCATCCATCCATCCATCCATCCATCCATCCATCCATCCATCCATCCATCCATCCATCCATCCATCCATCCATCCATCCATCCATCCATCCATCCATCCATCCATCCATCCATCCATCCATCCATCCATCCATCCATCCATCCATCCATCCATCCATCCATCCATCCATCCATCCATCCATCCATCCATCCATCCATCCATCCATCCATCCATCCATCCATCCATCCATCCATCCATCCATCCATCCATCCATCCATCCATCCATCCATCCATCCATCCATCCATCCATCCATCCATCCATCCATCCATCCATCCATCCATCCATCCATCCATCCATCCATCCATCCATCCATCCATCCATCCATCCATCCATCCATCCATCCATCCATCCATCCATCCATCCATCCATCCATCCATCCATCCATCCATCCATCCATCCATCCATCCATCCATCCATCCATCCATCCATCCATCCATCCATCCATCCATCTTTGATTTTTTAACGGGAATGAAAACGAGGTTGTGACGGACAGACATGCATCTCTTCAATGAGCTGTACTGTTATTTAATGTGTTTTTGGATTGTTTTGCTCATGAAACACTGGAAAATATATTGCCAAGAGATTTCAGTAGACAAAAAACTCCTGTCAATATAAGCTTATTGAAAATTGTAAGTAATCTAGGAGCCTTACAGCTTTTTACAGTGGATGCCATTGAAAACACGGCAAAAGTCTATCCCTCACATCCTTGCTTCCATACCTGTCATGGCGCTGCTCTGAATAAGGTCTATTCCAGGTCAAGGTGTCCACTTAAAAAAAAAATAGTGTATAGGTTAAAATGATATTGTAGTATCAAAGTGACATGAGCTGTAATGTTTGTGCAGGGATTGATGCAGTAGCCTACATTATTTATTTTGAACATTGAGGTTGCAGGTTGACATTGCAGATGCACCTTCCTAAAATTTTTATTGCATTTACTTATTGTCCTATCCTTTTTGTCACTCTTTGTGTTAGTGATAAGGTGCACAAGAGGAATCGGGGTAATTGCAAACATTCACTTTGATATTTATATGTCACGTCTTGCTTGGCTTAGTAATTAATATTCTAGCATAATAATGTATATTATAGCAATTAAATTAGATTAAGCATTTAAATAAAAAAATATAAATATTTACATTTGAAATAAATGCATAAACTATTTTAAGATTTTAAAAAAGGAATAGCCTACGCCTCCTTGTGGATGTACAGTATCAAATTAATTTATGCATGGATATATCTGCTACTTTTATAATATTTAAGAGCAATTTTCTTTGATTATATTCAGCTACTTTATTCCAGAAAGAGTCTTAAATTCTTGCAACAGCAGTTTTGTTTCTTCTTGGATTATATGGCCCGATTTCAAAGACAAGGTTTAGATTAAGCCACAATTAGGCTTCGTGACAATTAAGACTTTAAATGAGCTTTAGAAAAAAAACTTGAGACAAAACAATGACACTGACAAATTTTAAGATATGTCAGTGTAGCCTACGCTGATTTCAGTAAAAAAAAAAATTAGTCTGTGACTAGATTTAAGCGTTGTCTCTTAAGCTGGTGGTAAATGTTTTAATTCTTTATCAATTAATCTTCAACAAACTGCCCAATCATGCTATCTTGTGAAAAGTCTCTCTCTCTCTCTCTCTCTCTCTCTCTCTCTTGCCCTCTCTAAATTTTAATTTAAATAATTTCAAGCTTTATTAGCATGACTGTAGTATTACAATGTTGCCAAAGCATTAACATATTATAAATAAATAATAAAACAAACCAACAAAACATCTCTCTCTCTCTCTCTCTCTCCTTCCCTCCCTCCCTCCCCCCCTCCCTCCCTCCCTCCCTCCCTCCCTCCCTCTCTCTCCTTCCCTCCCTCTCTCTCCTTCCCTCCCTCCCTCCCTCTCTCTCCTTCCCTCCCTCCCTCCTTCCCTCCTTCCCTCCCTCCCTCCTTCCCTCCCTCCTTCCCTCCCTCCCTCCCTCCCTCCCTCTCTCGCTCTCTGCATGTTTTTTCGCGATTGGCTGTTCGCTACATACGTCATAAGTGCACCTGCTCGTAAATCAAATCAAACACTGGGTGGCGCATTAATTGTACCCTACGCCACTTTGGATTTTTGGTCCTGTTCGGTTCCGTTCGATAAATCCCTCCGTTTGCAAAGCCAAACAAACTAATATATATAATATCACACTTTATAAACACTCTATGGAAATGCAGCAGACAACAAGCTTTAGTTTGAGAGGTCAATATTGGTAAGTAAGTTTTCCACTGATGTGAATCGTTATAATGGTTAATTTAATACATTAATGTACATTTAATTAATTAGTAGGCCTATATTAATGATATTAATAATACAGAATACTAACTATAAAGGGTTATTCAAGCCAAAGCTTACTAATGGCTCTCGGAGTAGCTAACGTTACCTAAAACAAATAGGTTTGTAAACATTTTAGTAGTTAGCCAGAGTTAAATCAGTTTGATTCAAGTTCTCGTCCCAACAGTTCTGTCCTGCTCAGTGCTCTCAGGGGGCAGGATGCACCTCCGCCCTTGACCCTAATGGGTCTGAGGGCAGTTTCCAGTCACACTATTAGTGGTGAAAAATTATCCTTGTCTGCATCCCTGGGCAACACACTGACCTATTAATGCCAATCAAGTCCCACGCAGACCAGAGAGAGATTATGATCTAAGAAGGCCAGAGATGGAGAGATGGTATCAGCTCTCTGCTTTCAATCAATACGGGCTGATTCTAATAGGCATTGATTGCATCAAAACCTTGATCCCAAATCGCAGATGTGATTATGTAATGGGGTGCCGTGACACTTTATTGAAAACAATGAGCCTGATGGTACAGGCTGGAGGAAATATTAATCTTACTGTGTCACGTTACTGAACTCTGTCACTCATTTGTGGTCATTTTTTGATTTATGATATATGTTGTAATGATTAGTTGTGACAGCTGAGCAGCTATCTAACAGTAGTATGCTTTATGGTCAAATTAAGTTTTATTACATGCATGTTATACAGTGAATGGCATCCAGTATCTTTATTATTTTTTATTTATTTATTTATTTTCATTTTTAATCCAATTTTGTTTTAGGGTTATAATTTTATTATTGATGGTCGGATTAAATTTAAAGTAAAGTAGTAGAATTTGAAACTGTGCACAGAATTACATTATGTGGAAATAGTAAATATGCTATTCTTTGCATAATAATAGACTGTTGACACAAGTTAACCATAATAACCATAATAACCTTTTTTTCCTCCTCCATTTTTCTTTTTACATTTATAGGGGAGACAGGGGCTTCCTGTTCGTCACATAGGAAGTTGCTCACAAGGACTGTATCTTGGTAAGTCTAATGTTTTCTTCAAGTCTAATTGCTAAATTATTATAATTTTTTTTTTAATCTAATAGTGATATTGTATGTTTTTCTCAAGTACTTGAAAACTCTCTAAAATGAAGAGATTTTTTTTCAATTATTATTATTCAATTTCAGTGTCATATTTTTGTATTAGATTTTTAAATGCAAGTTCCATTGTGACAACTTGGCTACAAAAGTTTCTCTCTTGTTCAGTGATCTCTGTCTTTTTTTTTTTTTTTTTTTGCTAAGGAACAACAATGGTGAAAATATGTAGTTTTGTAGACAAGGCTTTGTGTCTAGATAATGACCTTCAAAAATGAACCTGAGAAATATTCACTAGAGTAAAAAGTGTGAGAACTAAACCGGGTCTCCCATATCGCATGGCTGTGCTATTTTAGTATTATTTATAGCTATTATTATTGTATTTGTTGATATTTTGAATAGTTTTTGTTTGAATTTAAATGAAATCTTAGTAATCTGATGTGCTTTTGTCACTTTTTAAAAATAAAATAAAACGTATAATTTTTATATTTTTATTTCCATTTTTGTCATTTTAGTACTTCAACTTGAACTTGTTTCATTTAGTTGTTCAGGCAATGCAACAGTTTTATTTCAATATAATATTTATATTTAACATTATTTCAGCTGCATTTAAATTACAGAAACGATGCTTCTTTTTTGTTTAGTTTGAGTTAACAATAACAACACTGATCCATCATCCCCATGTCAATACAGAAGCACATTAATTAGTATAATAAAGAAAAATATACACTCAGGCACATGGGGATTTGACACTTCTTCCTAATGACCTGTGATGGATTGATCTATAATGCAATAATGCATATTTCACCTAGTGTTTCATGAGAATGATATATCATTGCAATCATTGTATATTCAAAAGAGAGATGGGTGCTTAGAATAATAGTGTGTTCTGGTAATAGCAGGTACAGGCAAAGTTTGGGTAAATGAAAGAGGCTATGAAATATGGAGTTCCATATATACTCAAGAAAGAGTGGGAGAGATTGATTTTTTTTTTCTTTATTTACAAAAGCTCTCAGTCAGCATAACAAATAACACAAATTAAATCCGCAATAAGATGCACGTTCAATCTGTCTCTACACAGAAAAGCACAGATGAATTCTCCCTCCACCACAGAACAAAAGATATCATTATTTATTGTTCCACTGTTGTTCATATGTTTCTCATTGCTTTGTGCAGCTGTATTTAAATTGAAGCTTTAAACAGCAGTGTAATGTCCTGACCATGTGATAGCTTTTCTAACTACAAAATACACATTTATCTTGAGCCTTCTTAGATACATTTATCATGAGCATTTTTGTTATATTCTCAAAGTTGCCATACTGTTGCCTTTGAGGTTGTTTGTACAGTACATGACTGTCCAAATTTCTTTTTTTTCCTTATTCCATGCAAAGTTTGACATTGTTTAGATGTTTTTCTGTGTGAAAGCAGATAATCACCAAGAAAAATGTAGGGGAGAATTGGAATTTTTATCAGAAATTGTATCCATTGGAAAAAGATTTGATTGGGAAAAGAGTACCAGACTGGAGCTTTTGCTAAAACAAAATAATAGCTCTATTGTTGTTGGTTAACATTATCTCATAGCCTGCAAAGATTAAAGGAGAACTCCGGGCAATTTTTAAGTTAATCTTGATCGTTAGACCTTTGTGAGTACTGTCTATAGAAAAAAAAACGAACCGGATTGGTGCTTGCGACGCGGAGCTGCGACCGCGAATGCCCAGAGCTCCCACTCAGCTAAAACGGCTGCTCTGGGGGCATGTACATAAAGAGCGTTTTTGAGCCTCTTAACAGACACATAATGCAATTAAAATATCTGTCCAACATGAACAGGGGCCTTACCTGTAAACAAGATGCGTTTAGCAACTTAGCCATGGTTTAAATTCACCTAAATAGTGTTTTAGACGGCAAGCTGTAGTCTCGCGCTGAAGTCTCGCTCCTCCCACCTGGACTCACGTGGGAACTCAGTTGTAGCCGGGATTGGTAAATAGTGTCCAGGTGGGAGGAGCGAGACTTCAGCGCGAGACTACAGCTTGCCGTCTAAAACACTATTTAAACCATGGCTAAGTTGCTAAACGCAACTCGTTCACAGGTAAGGCCCCTGTTCATGTTGGACAGACATTTTAATTGCATTATGTGTCTGTTAAGAGGCACAAAAACGCTCTTTATGTACATGCCCCCAGAGCTGCCGTTTTAGCTGAGTGGGAGCTCTGGGCATTCGCGGTCGCAGCTCCGCTTCGCAAGCACCAATCCGGTTCGTTTTTTTTTCTATAGTCAGTACTCACAAAGGTCTAACGATCAAGATTAACTTAAAAATTGCCCGGAGTTCTCCTTTAACGCTACTTTTGACTATGCCTACTTCTAGTATACGAAAAACAGTATGTGAGCCAAGTATGTCAGAATTTATAGAGTTCATAAAACAGGTGAAAGGTACCCGTATGATCTTCTACTTCCGGCTATATTCTGAAATGCGCATTCGATGGACACTTTACTATGTGCCGATGGCCACCCACAGCAGAGGATTTGTAAATGGAGGTGAAGTGACGTATCTGACCCCATAAGTTACATGACAATGACAACATGGCGAATGAAGAACATCAGAATTTGTGATTTCGGATGCAGCAGTAATGATTAAAAAAGGGTTAGATAATAATTCGAATAATAACACAATAGATGTCCATTTCAGTCTTTAAACCTACATACCGTTCATCTTTCACTTATTAACCTGTGTGTATTGAGTGTTTGGGTTTTCTTTAATGATTGATGTCAAAAACCCTGTTGGAATGAGTTTTCTGCACAGTTTTTGGATTCGAGGATATGGGCTTCTGGAGCCTTTAACCGCCAGAGAGAAACATGCAGACGAGCGGTGAAGTAACCCCTGATGTGATTGCACACAGTGCTGCCGGTGACCAGACCGTATACACAGATATAACCTCGCCTTCAGCAGCTGTGATTGAATTGCCTCAGGCCGAAGAACATTCCGGAGATTCTCCGGTAAAAGTTTTCAGTGAAGACTGTGTTTGTAACTTGGGCTTATCGCCACAGCCTTGGGTAACAGACATTTGCTGCGTCTCAGGCATGCAAATGATAGCGGGCTGTGATGGAGGGCAGGTTTTCGTGGAAATCTTCGTGTGTGCATCTGAAGGCCCACGGGAGGACCTCTGCGACTTTTTTCCTTGAGGACGTCTCCCTCTGTAATAAACCAATCTCTCCAGATTGAGACTGTCTGACTTGGGCTGCTGCGCCTGGAAGACAAACATGACGCACACAATGATTGCCATTGACCGATAGGATGGAGTGCAGCTGTGTTCGAGGAACAGTGGCAACAGTCATGAATCTCATGTAGGCGTCCAAATTCAGTCTTGCCTTGCCTTTTAATCTTTTTTATTTTTAATTTTTATATGAGCTAATCAAGGTCTTTCTAGGCATATAAGCTTCAAGTGAGGTGTGTTGGAGCTAAACTCGACAGGACAATGGCCCTCCAGGACTGAGTTTGCACACACCTGATACACTGTAAAAAAAAAAAAAGTTGGATTAACTTAAAGTAAGTTACCTGGTTGCCTTAAAATTTTGAGTTCATTGAAATTAAAAATTTGAGTTAATACAACAAAGGAGATTGGTTTAATAAATAGAAACTCAAAATATTATGTTATCTGAACTACATTAATTATCTAAGTTGATTTGACAAAATATAAAAAGTTGTGATAACAAATCATCAAAATTCATTTTTACAGTGTATAGACTCTATAAACAGACTTTCTGTGCAAAAGCAATACTGTCTTTTTAAGGGATTGTACTATTAATAGAATTGTCATCTGTGAAGAACATTGACTTTTATTCAAATAAATAACATGAATATGTCTGAGGGATGCTGTTTCTGAAGGGATGTTCATCAGACAGAAATCAGTCTTGAAACACACACAGAAAGCAGCCCGTAAGAGGGTGGACACTTTTATGAAGGCAGACACCATAAATCCTGTCCTTTCATTGGCAGCCCATAAATATTATTGTCCATGGTGTAAAATGGCTTTGAAATTGACCCTAGCGTGTGTGTACAGATTTTGTATGCATGATGTAACGACATAAATCTAGTATGGTGCCCCATAATGCAGAGAAAGATGACCGATGAATGGATATTATGTAGCTGGTACGTGCAACCACTCTCAATCGGTTCAAAGCTCCGATTCATTCAGAACCGAAACAAATTACGCTCTTGATGAGTGAGTAATTGAATCATTCATTCAACCGAATTGTTCAAAACACTGATTCCTTTAGGACTGAAACAAAAACAAAAAAAACTGGCTGCATCCGTAATCGCAGTATGTTAAGTATGGTCTAAATATAAATGTGTGTAGTATTAATGTAATCCGGACGCATTTGCCATGTTGTCATTATCCATCAAATGCAAACTCCTTTGTGCATCCAGGTACATTTAGCCTATTCTTTGATGAGTACTGTGATATCGGGCATACCTTTTTTTTATTTTTTTTTATTTTTTGTCACATACTGTTTTTCGCCTACTATATAGTATGTAACTATGCAATTTCAGAGGCAGCCGCTGTCTTTCAGTGAATCATTAAACTCAACTGGTTTGTTCACAAACACTGATTCATTCAGGAATGAAAAAAGTAAGTCACAGATTTGAATGATTCACTAATTTAAGACTAATTTATTCATGAAAGACGCAACAGTTAATTCAACTGTGATTTTTTATTTATTTTTTATTTATTGGCAGTGCAATATTAGATGCATTAAATGACCATATTGTGTGTAAAATGTAAGCTGATTACTCGTTTGTTTTAGACTGTTAAGCTGACCTCTATTTCTCTTGCATACACACTAACACAAACTTGAGGACCCAAAAAGGACATGAGTCTCCCTCATGCTTCGCTTCCCTCATCCTGTTCTTTTTAGGCCTCAAACACTCCAATCGATGTTATTGATCATTCCTCAGCAGACACAACCTGTCTGAAGAATCTATCTGCAGGTGTCAGCGGAGAGTAATTTATGAACTTTAAATCTACTTCACTGCGCACGCACTGATCATTTGAGCAATGCTAGATTGTACCTCTCTGTCATGAACAGGAATAATATATCTTAACTAGATTCTTATCTAGAGCAACTGACAGAAAATCACTGGAAACACTGATTTCTTGACAGAGGACTAGATCATGCTCTGTCATGTGAAGGATATGAAAATATTCAATTACAAGATGTTTATGCATGGTAAATGATGTAATTAGTAAAACAAAGTATCTGTGACGGTTTGAGAAAGTAAACTTTCAGAAATAAACCATGCCGTCACTCCTTTTTACTTGTCTTCATAGTTTGACACTGTTGTGCTGTGCTTATCAATGGCCTTTCCTCTGGCCTACATCCTGTCTACACAGCGTCTATTGATCAGACTGACAGACAAATGGTCAGTATCGGGTTCCAGATCTGTTTTAATTCCACTGTGGAACGTTTGTTTAAACTGACAAATTGTTTGTGTGTTTATTTTGTCTTTTAAATTAACTTTATCTGACAGGTCCCAGCCACTGGGACAAGGGCTAGAAGTGTAACAGATTACAAAGTTGACCCTTCTGCCTTCTCAATCAATGGCGTCCAATTGTACAATGGAACTTTAGGTGTTTTCACAGACATATTCAATGTTGATTCATAGTCTCTGCATTGATTTACAAAAAGGTCAATGTTCTTTACAGATGACAATTCTTTCAATAGTATAATCCCTTTGTTTTATAACTGATGACTTTGACTTTGCAGTCGTCCTTTCCTAATCTCCTTCATTCACAGTTGGATATTAAATGTTCAGAGAGAAAATGTTGTCAAACACTGCAGTTCTAGCCTATAATTTATCATTGTTATATAAACTTGTGCATATATTTTGAATCATCATTGTGAAGAAGTTGCATGGAATCATGCCGCTTAGTATATTAGTTTATTACATTATTATTGTTATTATTGCTAGAAATGCACAATATACAGTATCTGTACTATATCGGTTATTGGTAATATTTTTTTAATAATGAATATTTAATAATGTAATATTTAATCGTTGTGGGTTGTGTGTGTGCACGTGTGTGTGTTTAAAGGCTGAAATTGGATCTTTATTTGTATATGCTAATTTTACACTATTTTTACTTTTAGATTAAGTCAGCATTGGAAGGTTATCTTTAACTTGCTTATAATTAACACTTTTAAACAAAGTATTTAGCTAATCTCAAAATGGTTATCCATTTTTTTGTATATTATAATGTTGTGATGCCTACATTTAACAGCATTTAAAATGATTCATTTCAGTTTCTGTCATTTATTTAGACATAGTATAGAATTTTGTTATCAGCGTTTTATTGGTTATCAGCTTACCATTTATGTATTGCTAGTTGTTCATTTTCTCTATTATTTAATAAACAATTAATCAAACAATAAAGCCTGAAAAATAGAAGTCATGAACTTTGATATTTCCGTTTTAGCGTTCCTAAATGTATACCATATATATATATATATATATAATATGTATGTGTATATGTGTGTGTGTGTGTGTGTGTGTGTGTGTGTGTGTGTGTGTGTGTGTATGTATATGTGATTTAAAAAAAATATATAAAAATTATTGAGAGCGAATTTAGAACTGTATCCGTACAGGTCAGCACAGCTTGTACATTTATCATCATTATACCAAATACTTGTATATTGATTATTGGTCGTTTAAGATTGATTCCTCAGTTTGCTTGAATGTCCTAAAATCTATTCATTATTTGCATACAGCTTATGCAAAGCATGCACAAGTCCATGCTAACTAATTAAGTTGTTGTCTACAAACTTACCACTTTCCTCAACTATTCACTTAAATTGGATAATTGGGAAGAATCGACCCATTGGATGACCAGAGCATCTTTGCTATCCCCAAGTAATTAGACATTTAAACACCTAACCCTAATTCAAAACACCACCAATGGGTCCTTTTAAAAGTTTATTAGTTCGTCCTTCCAAATACTTGATACACCTGACTGGAAATTCGGAATATTCCCACAGGTCATCAATACATGCAAACCTCTCTTGTACTGCTCACCTTGAATTTAGGAAATATCTCACATGGTGCTTGTAAATCAGTTTAGTTAAACAAGCCAATTAAGTCAAATAATTAAAAAAAAAACAATTTAATTGTTTAAAAACAACTGGGGCGAAAAGTTTACAAATACCCCATACACTTTAAAGATCAACACAAGCCTCGTTTACATTTCAGTCTTGTACAAACGAACGAGATTTGAAATGAGTGAATGAGCTGATTCATCTCAGATCTGATCTGACTGCTGTCTTCAGGGTTGAACAAATGAAGGAACAAGACAAGTGATCATTGTCTTTAGAAATGAATGGCTGGTGCTATTTTGCATGTCTTCCATATCAAAAAACTCTTTTTTCAACTCGTTAGCCCATTATTAGAGGCGTTATGTCCTGAAATGAGTTTCAAATATTGTGAAGTTTGGTGTGTGTCGTTCAGGTCCAGGGTTTGGCTGTGGAATATGCATGCAGTACTGTATGCGCCTGCAGGTGGAGCTGTCATGCAGTGTTTTGAGTGCTTTGCGTTCAGGAATATTGCAGTGAATCAACCTATGATGCCAACCAGTATTTTGCTTCATATACACAGCAAGGTGGAAAAGTTCGTCAGATTGTTGGTTAAGAAACTAATGCACGTGGCCAAAATCAAATAAACCTGTGTCTGCAATGCGATTATAAAACCTTTATAATATCATTGTAAGTCCAAGGGTTAATATGGTATTAAATAACATTTCCACCTTCTTTTCATACGTTTGTTAATTAAATTGACGGCCTGTCTTGTTTTTGTTTCATTTGCGAATATTTATTTTGATTGATCTCTGATGAATAAAATAATAAGCGTAAATAAATTGCGTACAGCTAATCTCCTGACAAAATATTTGTATTGCATGGTAACATCCTAATCTCCATCTCCAACTGATCTTGCTGATTAGATATTCAAATCCGTAGAGCGTTCTGTCCGCAGTATTATGTTCAGCCGCGTGTTTCCCCCAAATCCGTTCCACGGTGTAATGCATGCATTATAGACACATTAAAAGACATTGGGGCGCAGCATATGCCTCATTCATGCCAGCCGCGCGCGCTGATTGCAGCCAATAAGATTTTACAATTAGCCCAATCAGCGGCCAGATTCGGGATGCCACTGCGGGCGAGTCAGGAGGGTTTGTAAAACAAGACAGTCGCTGCGTCTCAGCAGAAAGCCACTGACTCACGCCTCTCCTCTGGTACTTGGGAGTCAGCTGCGAACCAGCAAACTCCGAAACAGCCGCTCTGATCGACTGCAGCGCACACGGCGCGTTCCCACAGCTGCTGCTGCTGCTGCTTCTGCACGCGGAGTTCATGTTGCCGTTTTAGCGCGCTTTAAATTCTGTCAATCAGCACGTCATGATGGAAACTATAGCACGAGCGGCAGTTTTAACGGTCACCTCACCAGCGCTTCAGCTTTAGTCGGTGATGGGATTCTGAAGCTCGTCTGTCGTTTCTGCCTGAGGAAATTAAACGCGGAGGATCTTTGCGATAACAATAAGTGTCTGTGATACTCGAAAACACAGCGAATCTAGTGTTTTTAAAGGGCGTCTGGCTGTATTTGTGGAGTAAGTGAGTTGGGATTCCTGTGAAGGTGCCCATCATCCGCAGTGTGAGCGCGACTGCGGCGGTGAGGTGAAATACGCAGCGAGAACAGGTAAGCGCTTGACACGGGACAACCGTATAACAGGATTTGTGTTTTACATCTTCAACTTGTTATTTAACGGAATAGCGACTGGGAAATGATTTTTGAGCAGGTAGGTAAGCGAGGCGTGTTACCTGCTATGTAGTATAAGGGCGTGCTGTGAGGAGGGCAATGCACCATCCGCACCCGTGCGTTACTGGATTGTGTTATTTTACTCTCTGGAGCTTTTATCGTTTAAAACTAGGAACAGCATAATGCTATCGAGATTTTTATAGTGCAATTTTAAGATATGCAATTCTTTATGGAAAGCACATAAGCGCATAGACTGTCAACGACTCTTAAAGGGATAGTTCACCCAAAAATTATTTTCTGTCAACGTTTGCTCAACCTCACGTTGTTCCAAAGCCCTTTTACTCTCTGGTTAGCAGATGTTGGCATAATGACAGTCTCCGTCCTCGTTCACTTTTATTGTATGATTATTAAGGCTGTCAGTCTCTGATATTGTGCATTAAGTTAACTTACACCCTTTCGTGTTCCACGGAAGAAAGTCATACATGTTCGGAACAACATGAGGTTAAGTTAATGACACACTTTTTTAGTTTTCTCTGATCGGTGCCTATAAGACTCAAGATTATAAGATTGTTATTACAGTTTGTCACAACATCAGTCTCAAGACGTGATTTATGATTGAAAGTGGAGTTGACGCAGTTCGCATGATATTAATTATTTTACGCACATGTGTCTCCACTAAAGCGCTATTTTGGAAAGACTCTGGATGGCTTGCCAGAGAGTAAACGCTACAAACAGCACTGTTAAAAGTCTTAAGAAAAAAAAAAAGAGAGCCCGTTTCTGGCACGCGGCTGCCGCGCTCCCGTTAACTCGAGAGCGCAACTTGTTCTCTGTGAGCCGCGTGCGTGAGCGCTTCCTCTCTGCGCGCGCTTTACCTGCCGGCACAGGGTGGAGAAAGAGCGGCTGGCTATCATGTGTGAGATTTTTCCCTCAGCATTTCTGGGATTTGCCGTGCTATTTGCAGACACGAGGTGTGTCATACTGTTTGGCACACATTGGTTCCCCGTAATCGTGCGTAATTTTCAGATATTTGCTCAGGGTAATCAAAACAGCGGTCAGTTTTGCGCGTCCATGGTCTATCCATCTATCTATCTATCTATCTATCTATCTTGGATAAAGAGTTTTACCCTAATTTGCATGTAAAATCAGGGACAGCTGCAGTAATGTCATTTGTTCACCGAGGGGTCCGTTGACCATTTGAGCCATTGTCTTGTGTCTCAAAGCAACACATCTGCAAACCCTTATGGCTGCCTCAATGCAGCCGAGATCAGCTGAGGACACATTTAACGCATGCTTCTGATGTACAGTTTGTCCAGTTTGTCTGATGTACAGTTTGTTCACATGACATGTCTTCTGCCCTCACAGCTGTGTATGAGTATCATCTTCAGTAATGCATCACTGCTGTTTGCAAACCTTCTAATTGCCAGTTTCTCACTGACTTCAACCTGAAGTGTTTTGTCACTCTTTTCTCGACTGAGGGTGTGAGTCTGGGGGGTTTGTATGGGAATATAAAGTAATCAGAGGAGTTCACTTGTTTGTGGTGAGTGGTATTTCATGCTGACTGTGTCTTGACTCTTGAGGTTTCTGTGTATAAATTATGAATTCATGAAGATTGTGTTAATGAAGTATTTTAGCTTTTGTGAACCGAGTGGAATTTGTTCTCTTTAGAGGCTGATAAGACGGGGCTTTTGTGCAGTGAGTGAAGGATTGTCTCTGCATGTTGGCAATTGTGGCTTGCCTTTCAATAGCATGAAGCAATAGGTGAATGGCAGTATGTGTTTGCATTTGCATGCAGTCGAGAGGCAACAATATGGCAGTTTTTTGTTCATTCGTTTGTATAAAGTGTAGCCTAGGTGTAGATGAATGCGTTAAGCACTCAGAGTGCCCCTGAGTTTCAAGGAGAAACAGCAAGTACCATCAGACTGTGATAAAAAAACTAAACTTAATAATTTCAGCGTGTTCCAGTGCGTTTCAGCCTTGAATGCTTGACAGTCTGCTTGTCTCCTTGCCCCCAGAGAGCTTTAAGAGACCTTAAACGCAGTGCTATCAGCAAGGATGAATATAATGTTGACATTTTTCGAAGTCTTTCTCTTCTTGGTTGTAGTTGAGCGATAAACTTGGAGATTGAAGGGAATATGGGATGCATAGAATGAAAACATGGCATTATTAATAATGTGAGAGACAGTACTTTATATTATTAAAATATTAGAAATGTCACAGCTGTTAGAATGAGTCCAGTGTATTGAGCAGATATGTAGCATGTAAGAGTGTGTGTTCACATGCATGAACGAGCAGTTGAGATGAGGCTGAATGGCTGGTTTGGAGACTGGTGAATGACTCTCTCTGTTCTTTCAAAGGAAGAGCCGCTTTCCCTGGCTGCTGATTGGCCAGCCAAGTTTAAGTTTTGCTATTGCCCTCCAGTAAAATAGTTCTTATTAATTTGTATTGAATTTTGGCTATTGCTCTTTTTGGATCACTAACTGATGCAGTTATGGTGAGAAGAATAATGGCTTTGGTTATCTCTTCTACTGTTTAAAAAAACAGTGTATGGAGTTTATACATCTGTTGTACTGTGAGAGCAAGTGTATCTTTACCCTGTAACCCAATTAAATAGTGGCTTGGTGAGTTGACTTTGGGAAACTGATCTTGAACTGCAAGAGCTTTGAGTAAAAATGTTTCATTCGAACAAGTTGGTAAGACACAATAGCCAACAGGAATCTTAGAGGAAGAAAAATCAATTTTTGTAATCTTGTTGTGCTTAATGAGACTCTGCTTGAATGTTTCCCTCTACTGGCCTGTTGAAAACCTGTTTACTTGTGTGCAGTTGGACAAATGAACCATGTACCTAACCCTTCTGTTATGATTTGGTTACTAAAACCGTTTTTACGACTTATCCCAGCCACTATTTGTGTTAGTTTATCAACAAACGTGTTTGGCGTCATCGAAATTTGTCCTTTTATGTATGTAACGTGATGTTTCTGTGGGAAGTAGGTGGCCTAAATTAACTTTGTTCTGCCAATGCACAAAACAGCTTCCAGGTACTGTTTATTTGCACAGTAAATATTTATGTTAGGAACATAGCGAGAACATTGCAGATCTGTCCGTGCATATGACCATATGCTCATGACATGCAGTTCTGTGTGCAACTGAATGGGATCTGTAGGTAAATGTGTGAATTGTGAGTGACAGTTCTGTCTGCTTGTGACATCTTCAGAATAGACCCCCGCTGTGCGTCCCCCACGTCCCACCGCGTGTGCGTGCTGGTGCGTACGTGAGCGCCTGTGTCTTTGTGGATAATGAGGAGAGAGTGATTTCCACAAGTGAGAAACTCAGCTTCCTGTCACCACTGTGGCACATGTGAGTCCCATTACGAAACTACAGGCTGTCCGTCTTTGCTTATATCTGTTTTTTAAACCCCCTGTTTTTGTCATCTTTTCAAAATGGCTGTTTTTTTTAACAACTTAATCCTTGTGTTTACAGTACAAGTCTGTTGGTTATAGATTTCACTAGCACCTCATTTGCGTGGTGCAGATTATCCAGCAATGGAAATATAATAAAGCTTTGAATTTAAACCGCAACACCACATAAATCCAATGTTAGATTTTTTCCCACATGCCTTGTGATCTTAGACTAAACATCAGGACTAGTAACCCAAAGGTTATGTTCAAATCTATGAACTATGCACTTAACCTTAAGCTCTGTTCACACTGACAATTATATTGGGGTAGAAAAGCAACTGAAAAAAAAGTTGCTGGAAAAAAAAAGCCAGAAATTGTTTGCATTCTAAGTGATTTTGATTCATGCCATGCCCTGTTACACAGCAGACATGCCACCACTAGCAGCAGCCAATGCAGTGTCATTGTGAATTGGGCTTTAGGTTTTTTGCTATGATGAACTTGGTGATATAACCTCTCCTCAGTGTAGTTTCAGTAGTATACCTGAGGAAAAAGAGCAGAACAAAGTATTTCTGGTGCAGATCTTCCCAGGGGTTAGGCCACGAGGATTATATTGAAAACATCCCTCCATGCTGGCTTTTATATTTGCTTCTGCTAAACCATGCGTGACAGGTAATAAATTAGTTTTGTTTCAGATGCATGAAATGATTTGAAACCTTCAGACAGGCATACATATCTTAGTTCTTTTGTAGGTGAACTTGCTGTTTGAAACATCCTCAAATCTCGGTTGTAAAGTGGTCAGACTACAAGTTTTAAATATGATTTCTTGTACTTACAAAGAGAGAGAAAGATGAGAAGCTAGAGGGAGGGTGACTAGGGCTGTCACTTTACGTTCGAAAATCGATTGCACAATCGATCGGACCAACCAACACAAGTTTCGAAAACGAAAATAGGGAATCGATTTTAATGTCCTTTTTTATTTTCTTTCTTTTTTTTAAACCAAAAATGTGTTCTAGGTGGACAGATCAATACAGTACAAAGAACATGTAAGTATATTGGAAAATAACAATGTCTTTTCTGTTAACCAAATGCTTTTTAATATTCGCAATAGCCTACTTCAATGCAAGTGAACAAGCGCGCCGTTATTTGTTGCTTAGTGACGTGTATGTTCAAGCGAGCCAGAAATGCACAGGTTCTGCGCAATACGCTGCAATTAATATATCAAGAGGACTCACGAGTTGCGTATTTGCGCTAAATCCGCGCAGTTTTGGCTACACGAACTTCCCCAGCAAAGTGAGTAAACATAGAAACACTCGTGATTTGACAACGTTAAATGAACTTTGGCTGGTGTTAATTTCAATCCCTGACGGTTGCACTCCTGTTTGTCATTCTGCACGAAAGTTCACGCCAATAAATCATCAGAAATATTTCTGACTTATGCGCGTCTCAAGCGCCCTCTTTACGCTCGTTC
Source organism: Semotilus atromaculatus (assembly GCA_031834385.1). Classification (NCBI taxonomy): domain Eukaryota; kingdom Metazoa; phylum Chordata; class Actinopteri; order Cypriniformes; family Leuciscidae; genus Semotilus; species Semotilus atromaculatus. The sequence goes on from JAULUF010000009.1 coordinate 47,144,838, forward strand.
TAATAATGCCTGTTAGTTGTCCGTGGATTTGCCTATATTTAGTGTTGAAAATGGAAACGTCTTTAGACATGGAAAATCGATTTTACAATCGATTCAATCAACACTTATGTCTCAAAAATCGAACAGGATTTGTTCACAAAAGTGACAGCCCTAAGGGTGACAGTACCATCTACGCATCATTTCCTGCCAGGCCAGTGTGTTCTTGATGTCAATTCTGAGAGGGGCTGGTTCCAGCAACTGCTGGATTTTATGTTGAACTTCTCTTTCCATTTGCCGTTAGGACAGAATATTTTTTATTCTGGAGTAAGATTGTGTCCCTGACCCTTCAGGGAATTGTACTTGTGATTTGAAGCGAGTCGACTTCTTGTTGACTTTGGTTTCAATCTGTTTAGCATTTGTCTGGGAGATAAAAGCATGGTACATTTGCCTTTGACGTTTGTGCGTTCTGAGTTTCCAAGGTAAGGTTTAATTCACCCTGACAGAAAGCATTGGACTAAACAAACCAACATGTTTTTCGCTGTCTTGATTTTCTGTAGGCACAGATTCCATTCAGCAAACTGCAACCATGTTGTAAGTGTCTGTACTATAACAGATGCATTGAAGCTCGGCAGTGTGTATGTGTGCAGTTGCATTTGCGTATCCAATCTGTGAATTTCTGTGGTTTTCTTTCTCTGTGTTCTGTGCATTAGGCATCTCAGTTGTATCAGTGAGCTTCAGTCCCTCAGCCACCCACTCACACATCTATAAGTGTTCCCATGGAAACATGACTTTTTAGCTCCATTATCCCTCTTAATGTACCTCACCACACACAGACATAGGTACAAATCACAACTGCAGTGTGGGCTAGAGGGCGCCAGTGAGTCCTGTCATCATGGGCATTGATAAAATTCAAGGTGAATGGTCATTGAACTCATTCCATAAATCAGCACGGTTCATTTGTCATCCATTGAATAATCAGATATCGGATATGCTGAGTTGATTGTTAATTGAGTGTTAATTATTCCTCCTTTATAGGAATCCACACATTTTTCAGGATTATGAATGGTGCTGTATCATTTTAGGGATGCGGATAAGGAATTATAGCTGTTGCGTGTTCCTCGGCAGCATTTTTGTGGCCCTGCCATCCTGTTTTTTCCATCACCTTCAAGATAAAAGTTTTCAAGCCTTCATTGGATGCGCTTTATAAGTTATTTTATCCGGCACAGCTAACATGAATGAAGGTGATATTTGAATCTTGTCAGGGTGATTCATGTCACTGCAGTGCTTTGGGATGGAACATCCTCTTAGATTAAAAAGGGAAGATAAACATGGTAAATGCACAGGTTATTTCCACTGTTCCAGTGTCACTGTGATTTAGTTTCTGGGGAACGGTCATGCATGCTCACCCAGACCCCTCGGATTCACTCGCACAAGAAATGTGACGTGGTTAAGCATGTAGAAAATCAAACTAAACAGCCTGACCAACTGCAGAAAGGGAAAGAAAAGAGGAATGGATTACGTTTCTTTCATCACACAAACCACAGGAGCCCCCTGCTGAAAGGACTCGAAAGCAGCCTTCCGTGTTTACGCCAAGGGCTCTGACAAACAGAGCGAGGGAGGAAGGTAAATAGAAAACAGAATGGAGTGCTATCTTCCTGTCCCGACTCCTGCACGCAGATGAGGAGAAGAGCGCTGGCGTCAGGCCAGGAGCAGAAGGCTGGGCGTAGTGGCACCCGCAGCTTGTTCAATGAGAAAGTTGTGGCAAAAAGTTCAGAAAATGAGTTCAACAACCACAGACCGAATTTACATTTGATTTTTATAAAATGCATATTGATGAGACTCATCTGCATATGTTTTTGTAGCCACTTGTGACGGTAGAGTGGTGTGTAATCTACCAGCGGTGGACAATAGCTCATCTGTCTACTCACACGCATATGGATGGAAGTGAGCACATCACGGTCAGCCTTCATCAAAGATACTTCTTTGTGCGCCTCATTCTTCATTATCTCTACATATGACACCCATGATGGTTCGCCTCCAGGCCATTACCAGTGTGACATCTTCACTCACGCTACATGCTTATGGGGCTGTGTGTGTGCTCATGCAAACGTCTTTATCATCAGCACTTGAATGGTGCTATTGAAAGTCAGTGTGACCGGGAGACCATAGTGCAGACAGTAATCGTTTCGTGGGATAGGGTTGCTTTTGCTTTATGGACATATCTGGACTGTAGAGCCTTGGAGTAGGAAGCAAAGGATAATGCATTGAAAATGCTTTTGTGTGTGTGTGAGAGAGAGAGAGAGAGATATTGATGACTCGTATACATTTGATGTAATGCCTCTAAATGAGTCATTTCTTGGCCATTAAATTACTGCTAAGAATGAGTTCATGGTTGTCTGAATAATGTGTTATCAGAATAACTTAAGACTTGACACAAGCAGATATTGACTTGACTCACAGCATGATTCTTCAAAAACCAACTTTAATTATCACAATAGCTCTAATATAAACAGGCTTAAAATACAAGGTAATGTTTGCATGGGTTGGAGAAATCCAGTAAAAATCCAAGCATGCGTATATTGTCACCTTATTCTTAAACTCTCTGCTGCCTTATGATTATACCGACTGACATTGTTGACTGTTAGGTTGCTACTGTTACTTAATTCGTCTCTTGCTGGTTCAAGCTGTAATATGCACAGACACAATGTTTTTTTCTTTGCTAGAGGCACAATTTTAGTTGCTTTTCTTGTGACCTTTTGGGAAACTGTTTCCATCTCTATTCTCTCTCTCCCTCTGTCCATTCTTCCCTTTGGTCTCACAGTTAATGTGGAGGTGGTGATTTATCACTTGTGTGAGTCTGTAAGAAAATGGGTTTTCTCCTGGAACAGTGGTGGAGCTGACAGATTCTTTAAAACTGTGCTTTGCAGCCTCACTGGCAATTACAATGTGGTTCCAAGCCGTTCCAGTGTGTTCAATTGACTTCGATGGGGCAGTAATTTATTTTAGGCTTTGAATCTGCACACATCTGCTTTCTGAGTGCTAGATTTAATAGGAAAAGCTACTGACAGGGTCTTAGTGCAGTTTAAGTGTGTTAGAATTCAGTGGTCATGTTCCTAAAGTGTGTCCACCCTCATCAGATCACTGCCAACAAGAGGGAAGAGGCTTCATGGTTTATGGCAAGAGCTTATGCCCAGTCTTGAAGGCCATTTACAACCAATGTGATAAAGATTATAAATGTAATGATCATTTTAGCTACAATAATCATTCTAATTCTATGAGAACAGGGAAGTCCACACCACACCTGAAATGATAATGGCACTGGAACAATATGCTCATCACAAGCTCCAGATGAAATCTGCAGAATGTTTTACACATTTCATGTAGGCCTAGTTATTCTGAGGAAAAGTTTGCTAAATGAACCTGGACACTCACAGAAATGCAACATTTCTGCATGCATGAGAGTTCTTACTCTTTTGAATGGAACATTCTAGGAGGAAAGACTTAATCCAAGATTTCACTTAAGGAACACTGAGAGGATGAGTGTGTGTGGAGTCTGGGAGGGTAAGTTGGATTACCAGTGTTGAAGCCAGTGGTGTGTAACAGGGCCTCAATTCCATGATTATTCCATCCCCCCCCTCACACACACACACACACACACAAATTAAAAACACAGTTTAACGGTTTATTATAATCAGTCCAAAGCTTGTGATTATCAGGCATTCATGTCTAAGAAGTTAATCTTCCAGGTCCAGTTCATCCAACACTGTTTGAACTGTATTGGGGGAGATTGCGTTCTAATACTGTGTGTTAAACCAGTTCTAGATGGTTCAGCTGCAGTTCAGCTTGTAGAGCATGGCACTAACGACGACATGTAGGCTATGTATTTGGATATTTGGATTTGTTTCCCAAATGAGTGTCTCCCACGTTTTTCTTGACGTGGACTGTGTTGGCTTTTTGTTTCAGAGATCATATCTGATTTTTTTTTTTTACATGCAGGTCCTCCATACTTCATTATTCAGTTCACTCTGACTGTGGCAGTTTGCCTTTAGGCTAAAACAGAATCTGTTCAGTTACTGTTCTAGGGCCAGCTGTTGCCATCTAGCCACGATCATTATTGAAGACAAAACTAAGCTCAAGTCAGCTGAAACCTTTAACCAGCTTTCCTTCAGTTGATGAAATTTGGCATGCAGTGATGACAGGCAGACCCCACCCTCGGGCTGGCCCAGCACACATCAGCACTGTATTACTGACTCCGCTGTGTGGAAAATGAACTTTTATGATCTCAGATTTATTATCTGCATCAGTGGCTCTGAAACGCCCCAGGATTGCTTTGAGGAAAGCTGAAGGGAAAAGCCTTTAGTCTGGGTGAGAAATCAAATCCACACCCCCTCATCGACACCCTGTTCCTCACTGCTGATCACGCATGTATGCTGTGGTGTGTGTGTGTGCATTCAGTGTTATACCTGCATGTTCATGTCTTGTTGTGCAGTAATGTGAGTTTTATATCCACTTTGTTGTAGAGTATATATTTAATTTATTGTTAATTGTTTTTTTTTTACATAGATATTATTTTAATAGATTTTTTTAAATTTTGATTTAAAAATCAATTACATTTTATTTGAATACATGATTATTTTATTTATTTTGAACAGCATGTTATTTATTTATGTACATGCTTGCACGCAGTTGCTGTGTCATTTGTTGGCAATATTTGGAGTCTTTCTCTCTTTTCACATGCATTTTATAATCTCACAACTAAGCTAAAATGTTTCTTTTTCTTTTAACGCTGCAGTTTTAGCAGCAGCACAGCACTGGTCTGAAACTCTAGTGTGCTGAATATATTTGTGCTGGAAGTGGCTAACGTCTTGATTTAAGGTGCTGAACTGTGCATTTGTCTCACAGCAAGTGCTGGGATCATAAATAAGACCCTCTTAAACACTGAGAGGTGACCTCTCATGAATGTCATTGAAAACTAATCAAGTAGTGTGTGGAAAAGTTCAGAGTGAGCAGAGAGAAAGTAAATAGAAAAGACAGTAGAGATCACATGAAAGTATCAATATGCAGTTCTAACGTGGTGTGACTGACCATGGATGTGGTTTTGTTTCCCTCGTCTCATGTGGAGGTGAAGAGAGAGACTGAGGGAATTTGGAACATGTTGAGACTCATGATAGTGGAACTTTAGGTTAGAATAGACCTGATTTGTCTACAGGATCAGTGTCTCTTGTCTAAAGTAGGGATGCACGATAGATCAGCCATCATGCCGATATATGATCAGTTAAATGTTATTGTTATCGGCAGGGGCGGAGTGGGACCAAAAAATCAACCAGGGAAATTTTGTATACCACCGGCCCCAGGGATAGATCTTCAATCTATCGCCGATGCGGAGACTCTCTATTCATTCCGGTGAAATCACAAAATAAAATGCACACAAACGTGTCCCTGCTTGATATAGACTGCAACCACTAATGTACATATTCGGTTTTGATGAGAGAGAGAAAAAACTATACGAATTTTACGGATTAGAACCCGTAACCTCTGACACGCTTAGCAAAAGATCTACCACTAGACCATTTAAGAACTCAAACAAAATTTGCGGATCGAAGCATTTATTTACGGGTTGAGCAGAGAGGCTGCACAGATTGACCAGCGGGCAGCGGACGCACACTAGGGCTGTGCTCAGAATATCGATACTGCGATACATCGTCATGAACTCCTGGCGATGCGCGTATCGATACAGCAGCTTCCGTATCGATACTGTTGTGCTTTTGAATGTAGCCAATTCAGGCCTCGAATTTCGGCGCGGCAGGCTATTGCGCAATTTTAATCATTCCCGCAAACATTGATTCACTTTAGCATGTAGGTACGGTTGTATTAGTAAATGAATCCACACAGATTATAAATCAAATCAGTCATTTTAAAACTTTCTGCGAGACGCAATTTCACAAACAGCGTGAGTTCAATGGTGCTGCGTCTTCTCTCTCTCGTCTCTCAAAGGGCTGCTCAAGGCAAGCGTCCAGCGCTGCAGCCGGTGAAACTACACGCTCGCGTTCAGGAGTCGGGACACAATATTCACTTGCATATTCGGGCCAGCATTGCATCGTGACTAAAGTTTACCATTTGCACGTCTTTAAGTCTTACCAGTTTAAACATTCAAACGATTTTAAACTATTCAGTACTTGCGCGCGCTCTCTGAGAGTTGTTTTTCTCTGCGTGCATACATAGACTAGTAAAGCCGCCTCACATACAACTTGCGAGATTATATCGCTTTAACAGACTAAAACACGCAAAATGATGTCAAAAATTTCAGTCTCAGTAAGTATCCTCTAAACACAGTTGGTTATGTCGTAAATAAGTATAAACGTTTTTAACAGAAACGGTAATTCCCCAGTTGTAGTTAATCGAGATATTCTGCTGTCACTCTCTTATGAGCATGTCAATCAATTGTTGTTTCTGCATAAAAATCTGAAAATGTAATAATTTAAAATGATTTCAACGTAGGAGAAATTACTTTGTTTGTTGCACATTCCAACACTTAAGACCAAATTGTTAAATAGGTGTTTTAAAGAGTTTGAGAAAACCAAGTTAAATTTGTTACCATTTTTGCTTTTATGAAATGTTTTAAGTTTTGTTTAGTCATTGAGCAGTGTAGATATGCTTCAGTGTCACTATAATTGTCAGTTATCACTTTTCAGTTATTGAGGCAGACTTTAAAAACAGAAGGAAGAGCCATTCTAAGTTTTTTTAATTTATTTAACTCATTGTTTTTTTAATGACAAAAACTAAATAGTTTTACAGTTATCACAACTGTTATAACACTGGTTATTCAATAAACAGATATTACTGTTACTAAAAGCTCAAAAGAAATTTTTATTCCAAATCGTATCGTGGCTTTAGTATCGTGATGCATATCGTATCGTGATAATGTTGGTGATACACAGCCCTAACGCACACCAGGCTGCCGGATGGTGTTGCTAAGAACTTGCAATGTATAACTATTATCAGACCGGCCCTCGCGGCCTCGAAACACTACTGGCCCACCGGGAAAAGTCCAGACTCTCCCGATTGCCACTCTGCCCCTGGTTATCGGTCCGATAAGAGAATTTGCCCGATATCTTAAAGCCGATATATATTAGATTATTTCCTTCAGCGGAGACACTTCAGATGCACACTCGTCACCATGATGGTTTTAAATTGCTTGAAATATGATTGGAATCCCTTCAAAAAGGAAAATGCAGTTAAGTGCAACACGTGCACGCAAGTCTGTAGGTTACATTAAATTTTAATCAGGCCTTAAATTAGCCTATATAAATTTGTTTTTATTTATCGGCCAATATATCAGTTATATTTAATTTTCATATCGGTGCATCCCTTGTCTAAAGGCTTTTCAGTGGCATCTGGGAGTTTGTGAGATAAACTTGGTTAGAATTAGCTGAGCAGCCCTTTGAAAACTGCTTAGAAAACCACTTGTTTACTTTTTTAAGAGTAGTGATAGACCAGTATATCATATGGATGGTTGGCTGTTTAGTCCAACTTTGATAATGTCGGCTTTATGACTTAGGCTATGCGTTTAATTTTACGGTCAGAGAGGCTTTTTTTTGTTCTTACATCAGTGTATTTTACATGGTTATTTGTACTTGATGATCTGCGTCTTCTGTTGGGCTGAGTCTCTAATGAAGAAAAGGAGGATTTAAAACCTCTGGAATGACACACAATGGTTCCAGTTCTTGTTTAAAGGGATAGTTCAGGAGTGAACTGTCCCTTTAAAATACATTTTATTTCCCCATCCAATCCCTGCTTTGTGGTCTTCCTAAGTCATTGGTTAATAGAATAAAAGATCTCATCTATTCATAGTAATTAGTGACAAATAAGACATTTGTTAAATATGGTGAGCTGGAGATGGCAGACAGCAACAGGAAGAAGCTTGGAGTCTAACCTAATAACAGGATCCTGACAATGAGGATCAGTTTCTTTTCAATATACCTCCTAATAGAATCAAAACATCTTTATCGGAGGAGATAACATTCAGTACAGCCAACACCCATGACAATGGGCGTCAGGAGAAATCGAGAGCGGGTGGACCAAGTGTGAAATGGAATGTATATGTTAATGTGGTTTTATGCATGATTGTGTGCTTATCTTTATATAGTTGTTTATCATTTCCGTGTGAATCTGTATATGAGAGCTAGTATAGCGGACTGCAGTATTTTTTTATGGTCAGCAGGAGATGCGTGCCCTAACAAACGCAAAGACCCTGACTCGTTTGATAAAGGTGTGTGAGGGGAGAAGTGCGTTTGTGTGCAAAAGAGAAGGGAAGTGATTTGTGTATGTGTGTGACTGAGGGAGAGGAAGATGGATGGAAAGCGTTTGACAGAGTCTGTTTGAACCGAGAGCTGCTGTGGAGGATTACGGTCCCTCTGATCAGAGCAAGGGAGGAAATAGAAAGAAGGAAAATGGGAGAGAGAGAGCGAGGACAGGCAGATGTCAACATGTCTCTCAGATCCACTGGATTTGTCTGACCAGTGTTTGGTCTCAATCCATTGCTTTGAAATGCCACAATTCTGGGAGAGCTGTGGTTTTGATGAATTCTGTAAATACTGAGCAAGTTTGATATGTGCAAACATCAAACACCACATCAGTTCATGACAAGTTCAGAGCATCAGAAACAGATTTTTTTAATGACAATTCAATATACTGTCGCTAACATTACTTTGACCTTCACATGAAAAGTTTCAGATAGCATCACAGAAATGGGACATTACTATTTTGCTGTTAGTTTACAAAAGTATCTTGTGTATTTATATGATGATGTGATGAGTATCATAATATAGGCCTACTTTTGCATTCTGCATACAATTCAACATAGGGGTGTTGCAATATTCTGGTATTGACTATAACTGAGATATAAAAAAAATAAACATTGATATGTTAATACTACACATGATAATATCGTAAATAATCCAGCGCCAGTAGCTGGTTCATACTCCAACATAGTAGGTGGCGGTATTGCACCTTTGCGGGTTACTACCCATCATAAACACTGAAAAAGACACAATTTGTAGCTACTAGGCCTACTTCAGTACATAATAATTTTGGAAGGGATGACCCTCTGAAAATTAGAAGTTTGCTTGCCAGTGACTAGTTTGTATAGTAATGGTTACGAATTCCTCTCTCTGCCTCTTTATGCTCATATTGTGAGTGATTCATTGATGAAAAAGACACACAAAATTAGTTAAAGATGAGCATTGAAAGACCCCCCCCCCCCCCCCCCAAAAAAAATCCCCCCCTTTTGCCCACAATAATAGTGTAGTGATAATCTGATATTGTATCTGTGCATCGGCACTTAATTTTGAGTTTAGTATGATTGATTTTAGAAGATTCTAATTGACACTGAAGATTAACTGCATTACACATTACTTGTGTTGAATGTGACCTTTCTGTTGCTCTCTCTCTTGAGCATCCTGAAGTCCCATCAGATTTTGGTGGGCATAGCCCCTTCACCCTCTGGGAGGGCTGTAGATAATTAAAAACCCTTATCTGTATGTGCTTAGTGTGTAAACATAACTCCTTTTCTTCCTAGCATCCTTCTGTCACCCTTTCCATCAGACTTACATCAAGGATGAATCCCTCCATCTGTCCGTAGTGGGATAAGGAGCGCAGGCTGTGCTAATGGAAGTCGAACAGGAGGATGTGTTTGTAAGCATCTGTGTGTATGCGCAATTTTGCCTGTGCGGGTGTCATAGAGATTTTGTGACATGCCGTAATCAAAGTTGAATTGTACTGTTCTGAGATAATGCTCTTAGATCAGGCAGGATAAATTCAGGATTGTTCGGGTGGCCTTGGCCCCCCCACCCTCTCCCACACACATCTGATGAAATTCAAGGTCGAGTGTTGGCAAAGCCTGGAAAGGCTCCAGTCAAATGCCCGGGTCTTTAAATGAATTTAGTTGCTTATTCTTTGCCCATTGTTTTTTTTTTGTTTTTTTTTGGCCATTGTCAATTAATGCCGCCAACTGGTCTGAGATCTTCACTTGACTTCGTTTGACACTCAGATGGCCTTGAGTTTAGCTCAAAATCAAAAAAAGTAGCATGGAAATAGTGAGTCTACCACTGCCAGCACCAACCCGTCCAACTTGAAGCCAGGATTTACGCAGCCTGGTGTCTCAGTTTGCCATACTGATGCCCAGTGTGAAGTGTATGGTGCTTGGCAATTGGTGCACATTTTAACCAGAAGGTCATGAATGAAACAACCTGGACATGCTTTTTAAGATCCAATCTGAGATGTCAAAATACAGTGTATGAATGCAAATGCAATTGAATTGATGCTTGTATACATTTTTTTTTTGTTGACTGGAATTTGAAGTCTGATTATTTGTGCTGGTTTTCTGGAAGCACAAAAGAAAATGCATCAATTGAGACTTCCAGTGTCGCAGAACATCCTAGAAAGACAAAGAATTGGAAAGAGAAGCATGAATATCCAATTATTTATCAAGTGAACCACACACTCCCAGCTTAAACCCAAAATGTGCAGTTCCCTCACATTCCCAGAGATGCTGCTTGTGTGTGGTATTAAACATGAATTCATTAGCACTCTTTGATGTGGCTACTCAGCATGTGGTCTCCAGTCCATGTAGCTATATGTTTGTGTGTGTTGCTAGTGAGCTTTCCAATAGAATAACTTTTCTTTTGGCAACGTGCTAGTGTTGGAGTATCTCTGGGCTTGAGGTCAAGTCATGTTCCCTGTTCAAGACACTGGGAATGCTGTTTTATATCCAACTGGCAGTCTCCTAAAGCAACCTATGGTAAGATGCTAGAATTATAAACCCCTGTTTTTGGATGACCTTGCAGATTAGCTGATCCTAAAGCCCAGTGATAGATGCCTTTTTAAATATTTTACCACCACGGATTGGCATGGATACTTGCTCTTAACATCCAACCATGCACAGATAAGCCTCTAGCAAACCAAGCTGCATTTTACAATAGTTTGATATCTGCATATTTAATATTTCAGACTGTTGTTTGAGCTATAGCCTAACATGCTACAGGTCCATTGAGACGATACGGGAGATGCGGTTTTAAGTTCTGATCCCATATTTCCCTCTTCTCCCCATAGTCTCTCTGATTTGTCTATGTGAAAAGTGTCTGTGACTATTTGTGTTTAATGAAAGGGCTTTAGCATGTGATTGCTTTATGGGAAGGATGTTAATTTCGTCTTGTGGCTGCTATGTGAGCCCACAAACTAGCCGAGTGGTCATAAATGTGTGTTTTGATTCAGCTTTACAAGACCACCATTTCCTCATGCATGTTTTTACCTCAGCTCACATCTCCATTCTCTCACACTTTAAATGTAATCGCTAGTAAATGATACCTGCTGTAGTATTTTGAAGTGGTTCTTTGCTAGACTTTTCTATGAGAAAACATTATCCCCCACTGCTCAGATTACACACACTACTATTTTTCCAACCATTCCCTTCCATACACACGAACACCGCTGCAGTAGGACCATTCTCGCGCAGAATGTAAAGTGTACGAACCCTTTATTACTCTCCTATGCCTCTGAGTGGGCTAACGCTCCCTCCCTTAGTGAGTCTCTGCTTTCTGTTTCAATGGCTAATCATTACTGTGGAGTCCATACCCTTCACTCTGTATAACGTCTTAATGCCCCCTACAACAGCTAGGCAGTGATTTTCACATCTGTTGTGAACCTCAGCACTTAAGTGTCAGCCTAGCATACCACTGCTAGTTTGCTCTGCAGCTAAAAAAAAACTGTGTTTTTATATGCAAGACTGCATTTAAGACTGTCCATTTATTTTCAAACTTTTACAATTTGTGCAGCTCAACACTACAGACCTCAGTGTCAAAGTGTAGGCTACCTATTTTGCTGAAGGATAATGAGTAAACTGTTCTCCCCCTGTCTTTTTATGAGATTTTATCATTTCCTTCTAATTGGCCCTGTGGTCCACCACTACTCAAACATTGCAGGCATGACTGTGAGCTCTGCCACTCCTTCAGCAGTGTCAGCAGGTGAGCTGTGCTATCTGGAAAGATGGGAGAAAATTAGCCAAGCATGCAAATCACATACCAAGGGAAAAATCAATTAGAGGGCCAGAGGTCTAGCTGTGAGGTGGGGCACAGGCAGATAAATTGTGTCCATCCTGGCTGTTAACTCCTGGGGCAAATGCATTATCCCATTGAGAAGGGCATCCATTCATGCCAACTGTGCATGCTCCAAGAGTGCCTTTTTCCACCTCTCTTTCTCCCTCCCTCTAATTACTCAACAGTTTTCCTGCCATTTGGGAAAAAAATGCATATGTGGCTTTAATAATTTGTCTTCTGGGACCGTTCCTATCATAATCTGATACAGTGAATCTAAATTGTGGAATATATCTTTACAATATCTTTTTATACAATATCTTCTGCTAACACTATTTTGTTCTTTCTTTCTGTGCAGGTACAGAATGTCCTCAACTTCACGAGAAGCCTGAATACTGACACAGAGTACGGGTAGCGAGTAGTGGACAAAGACATTCTTCCTGTAAGGTATCAGGACAATGGCTTCCCACACCAGGAGATGGAACTTTTTCACTTTTTCTTGCTGCATTATTGTCCTTTTGGTTCCCCTTGTGGCTACGGGACCACAACAGCCTTCAGCAGCATCCAGAATACATGAGGAATACAGTACCTTTCGGGCGGAGAACCCTGAATGGACTTTTAATCACCTTGCAGTGGACCACAGAAATGGGAATGTGTACCTTGGGGCAGTGAATCGCATCTACAAACTCTCACCTGGGCTGGAAGTACAGGTGTCGCATCAGACTGGTCCAGATGAGGATAACCGGAACTGCTACCCACCCCGTATAGTGCAGCCTTGTAGCGAACCACTGTCATTGACCAATAACGTCAATAAGATGCTGCTCATGGACTACCGTGAGAACCGCCTGCTGGCCTGCGGCAGTCTGTACCAGGGTATTTGCAAACTCCTCCGTCTGGATGATCTCTTTAAGCTTGGAGAGCCCTTCCATAAAAAAGAACACTACCTTTCTGGTGTCAATGAGAGTGGCTCTGTGTTTGGGGTCATTGTGTCTTACAGCGATGCCTCTACTGATAAGCTTTTTGTCGCCACAGCTGTTGACGGAAGACCGGAGTACTTCCCAACAATATCCAGTCGTAAGCTCACCCGTAACTCTGAGGAGGATGGGATGTTCGCCTACGTCTTCCATGATGAATTTGTTGCCTCCATGATCAAAATCCCATCGGATACATTCACAGTGGTGCCAGACTTTGACATCTATTATGTCTATGGGTTTAGCAGTGGAAATTTTGTGTATTTTCTCACATTGCAGCCCGAAATGGGGGGAGGCCCGACAACCGGGTCATCCTCAGCCGGACGTGAACAGGTGTATACTTCTAAACTGGTGCGACTCTGCAAGGACGACACTGCATTCAACTCGTACGTCGAAGTTCCTCTTGGTTGCGTTAAGGGTGGGGTTGAGTATCGCCTGCTGCAGGCAGCCTACCTGTCCAAGGCAGGTACCATCCTAGCGCGTTCGTTAGGCATAGGACCTGATGATGACATCCTTTATGCTGTGTTCTCCAAAGGACAAAAAAGGAGGCCCAAGGAATCATCTCAAGAGTCGGCTCTCTGTGTGTTCACTCTGAAAGAAATTAATGAAAGAATTAAGGACCGGCTACAGTCATGTTATAAAGGAGAAGGAACCCTGGATCTCGCCTGGCTCAAAGTGAAAGACATCTCGTGCAGTAGTGCGGTAAGTACATTCAACACTCCCCTGTTTACCTTCTATTAGCAGAACAACAGTACTTGTGACAGTGGCTACAGTAACACTCTATGACTCACAATGGTTGATGTGAAAATTATTAAATTCAGGGCAAGTCATTAAATTGTATATGGAAAGTTTAGAAACAAGACCATTCAAGTTTTTACCAGAGCGTAGAGCTAATTTAGATCAGATAAAAGCGCATTTTTTACTTTGTATTTCTCTTGATTTAATTCTCAGAGCAGTGACAACATAATTGCTACCATTTTGGTTACCAACTTATGGCCAGTTCCAGAAAAAATTATGATTTTGACCCAGTAATTTCCCCCTTGATTCCATAAAATAAGGTTAAATTCTTAAAACGTCTCCTATAGGCTAGGATGGTCGGTGTGGATTCTATTTTTCTAGACCTTTTGATAAAAGGCAACCAAGCTGTATAAATGTGATACTTCCATACTCGAAGAATCAAACTATTATACTGTAATAACATTGTATTGAATTCCAGACAGGGAATAAATTAATTATTACCACACATAACGCTTAGCATCAGACACAATGAATTCTTTAGAAACCTCATTGCCAGGTCAAACGCTACATCAATAGAATGAGCTGGTCAGGCATTTACAAGAAAGGATCCATGTTAATAGCATGCAATTCTTTTGAAGAACCTTGGAGTAGAATGTAAATACCACATGAAGACCATTGTATCATCATATGAGGATGTTACCATTACTGCTCCATGGTACTGCCACTGTATAATTTTTAAGATGGTGAATAAGGTAACATGATGGTATTTTTTTTTTTTTGGCAAGTTTTTCTTGTTGTGGAGAGGATAGGTGTGTGGAGTGATGTGGAAGTGAAACTGACACACAAACTCACACACTTACAGGCACTCGCATACAAGAATAAATGTGAAGCAGACTGTGAGAGAGTGCTTTCGTGATAAGTGTATGGCTAGAGATGGAGGAAGAGAGGGAGTTCTGTTGAGGAATGGTGCCATTTCTGCGTGCTCTGCAGTATGACCACTGCAGCATAAATTAAAGAGAGAGCGTCACAGTGCGGAGAGAGAGATGGATTGCCTGTGTCTCCTCCTTTGGTAACTATGGCTACTGGCTCCTCATTTAAAAGCCAGACAATTGTTTGATTGGGGAAGAGAAAAAGACAAGTGAGCTCAAACACATTATATCTGAGACTGATAAATGCTCTGTTACTGTTTAAATTATCTTCTCCGAGAGCTGTTAGTTCTCACAAACAAATATAAACACAGAAAAATACAAACCCATGCATGCATAGGCTTATAAAAGACAACATGGAATTAACATTTACCCTATTTACTTTAATAAAATAAAATGCTTCTGGTCTTTAGCATTATTCACAGCATGCTATTTTCTGAAGAACAAAGTATTTCATACTCATATAAAACACTCATTTTCAAATTTTTTGAATTAATCTTTAAAAATAGTTTAGTGTAACCGTTAACTAGTCTAAAATATTATGACTTTCTCCTCCTAATGAGTTGTCATATCTGCAGTTGTAAAGCTATGGGTGGGGGAAAAATCTTAACCAATCTCAATCATAACAGAATAGAAACTTGTAATGGTACAGTTACATCCTAATTGATCAAATCAAGCCTCATCCTACATTTGCTTTCCAATGAATATTCTGTTTCATCTGGAAATATAGGATAGATTATGGAAGTTTAATGCATTGTGAATGCTGTTTCATATTGTCTTTCACAGTGCGCAGACTACATTAGGTATAAAGCAGCTTCCAAACACCCACAGGCAGAAGGAACATGAGCATGATTGCGCTGACTCACCTATGAATAAAAGCACACGCTCATAGACGGATACATTCAGACACTCATGTGTTTCAGTATAACACTTACAAACACACTTATTCGAAAAGCATCCCAGGGCAAAAAAGAATGACATGTCTTTCAGGCAATTCTTTGACTGAAGTTAAACGCTCTTGGGCTGTGGTATTCCTCAATCTGCGCTCAATGGGACCACATTGACAAGATAAAAAGTGGGGAATGACAGGAGTGATAAAACGGCGCATGAACCTGATATCTGAGTGGGGGAGATGATTTTACAAGAATCACTGTTGTTGGTCTCAGATGGGTTTGTGTTTTCAATAATGCATGGAAAAACTCAACGCTGCCATGTTAGAATATTGCAACAAGGAATAAGGAAGCAAGAAAGAAATGTAAAAAAATGGTAGCTTTTTGACTCCCTGATATGAAAGTCTAATTAAGTAAGCAGAGAAGCGCAGTGAGATCAAGCAAGCCCTTCTTCATGAATGTGAAGATAACATTCTCTCAATATTCAGCCCTCTGCAAACATTACATCAACATGACATGATAGTAATGCAGGTTCGGTGAAGATATGAAAGTGATGTATATCTTAATATCCTCTCTGTGCCCTCTGCAAACGATAAGGATATTATGCTGTGAAAAATCATAGCATAATGTAAGCCTGGCTCATACGAGATATATCTCTAGTTCTGTCCAAAAATCTGGTACTAGCAGTTATCATGTATACTGTGCAGGCAGA
Organism: Semotilus atromaculatus; assembly: GCA_031834385.1. NCBI lineage: Eukaryota > Metazoa > Chordata > Actinopteri > Cypriniformes > Leuciscidae > Semotilus > Semotilus atromaculatus. The sequence goes on from JAULUF010000009.1 coordinate 47,161,143, forward strand.
TGACATGGATGAATAGCTTTTTTATTATTTTAGATGCATATCAAAAATAATATAGAAAAATATATGAGCTATGATCTAATCTGTCTGAGAGCTTGCAATGAGAATATTTGGCCATAAACTATTTTACAGCTTTAGTTTTTTTTCTTTTATCATTTAAAAAAAAGTTAAAATGATAGAGGGAAGTCTTTGACACAATGCATATCATTATTTTTCCAGTGTCTTGCACCATGTGCCACATTTAAGATGGCGTGTCAAGTTCAATTTAGTAAGTTCAACCGTGCTTCCTGAGACACCTGCTTTCTGTTGCTCTGTATCTGTCTGTTTTATACGGATTCGCCCTGTGTGAACTTTTTCTGTCATTTCTCTCTTTTTTTTTTTTTACACTGACGGCTAATGCCACATTACTAAATGTTTTACTGTAGAAATAACTAGTAACTATAGCATGGTAAATTTAGTATGTGCATGTTTCAAGTGAAAGCAGAAATGTATTTGGAGAGTCAGCAGCAGAATTCTGCACTTTCTGACTCTTTCAAGCTCTCGGTTGCTCTTTTTTTTCTTCCCCATGGTGTGTGTTTTTCCCCAATTAATGAACAGATGAGCAGACCTACTGCTCATTAGGGCAGTCAGACTGCATGAAGGGGCACTGTTAATGTCAAACATTATACACCACACACACACACACACACAGAGCATGTGCATTTCACTATGTGAGACAGAATAACCATCTTCATCAGTTCATTAAACCAGACGTAGACCAAATCTTTCTAGATGGCGGTAATGAAGTCATCTCTCACACACATACACATAGCCGTGGCATGTCACATACAATGGTCATGCTGTCACCCTCATTAAGAAGAGATTGTGTCTCTTTGAAATATGCTCCACTATATATGTGACATGAACTTAATTATGTTGCATGCCCAGATGCAATGGTGCCCTCTTTCTATTTTTTATTAAAACCCCTATTTATTTATTTATATTATTTGTATTAATTCATTTATGTATGTATGTGTTTGTTTGTAATTTTATGAATCATTCCATTTGGTCTTTTTTTGTAGTGTCTTTTTATTATTTCTAATATAAGAACGTGTATGTATTGTATTTAGTGTTTATATATATATATATATATATATATATATATATATGTATATGTCAAAGAAAGTATAATTTGCCATACAGGTTCATGAGATTCGAAGTCAAGCCCATGTTCTCTTAATCCCAAGTCCAGGGTTCGATAAGTCATGCTCACAGCTTTACTCCCACAGGGTTACAACTGGCAGCTGTGTGCTGCTATTTAAAGATCAGACACATCGAAGGGGAATCCAAATGCAGAGGCAGAGATCTGAAGCTCGCTCAAGACTACTGTAGCTTTGGTTGTGCCAAACATTTCTCAGACTTCCCAAGTGCTTTTGGGCCCAGAGAGAGATGAGTGTTCAAACCTGAACAACAAAAGGCATTCTGACGTTTGTTTATTTTTTGTTTTTAAAGTGTATGGGAGTGATCTGCGATTGACTGGAACTTAACTGCCTGCCATGCTTTTTGTGAAACCAAAAACAAGTTAACAATATTGTTCCATTTTTGCAAGTCCAAATATTTCAACATTTATTTACAAGGAAAATGCAGTATGTTAGATTTTCATGTTCATTGTGTCTTGTTCCATTTTGCATCAGGTGTGTCGTGTACATTCCTGTTAATACTGATATTTTATATTTCTTGCCAATAACAAATCATTATAAGGGAGAAGATGATCATGAAGCACTTGTGATGATGCAAATGTGCCTTGAAATATCACATAATGAATGTATTGCTGTATAAGTGTGTAAGTTGTGTTGTCTATAGATCATTCTGTGTTGACATCTGACCTATAAAAAAAAGTCTGCAAGCGCCCCATGTTCCCTATGTCAGCAGAAAGAAATGGTGTGGAAATGAGTCTGGCACAGTAAATTCACCCCTCTCGTCTCCTGGAGTGATGTATTCAAGCAAACAAGGGCGCACCACCCGCTAATAGAGTATTTTTTCATTAATTTATGCATTTTTATCAACCTCTGCTCAGTTATAGAGACATTGCGGTCAGAGAGATAAGAACATTTTAAATTAAGATTGGTCTCATTATTATTCATAATCATCTCAATTATAAGTCATTAAAATCCGGCTATAGGCTGTTCCCTTACAGCTGTCAGTCTCTCTGCATGCTCATTACATATTATTGCCAAATAATTAGCGCCTTTCACTCTCCTAGACAGACCAGGTTTTTTTTATACTATCGAAGTGGCTGTCAGTTCTCGTTAGTTTCCTTCTGCTAGTCATACTATTTTTTTCCCCATTAAAGGTGCATTTGATGTGGCAGTCATGTTGGACTTCTACTGATATGCAGCATTACGCAAAAGCAAACATTAAAAAATATTAATGCCATTGTTCAAATTTGCTATTCACAGTCAACTGTGAACAATTAATTTTTTTAATGACCGAAAGGATAAAATGGCTTTTAGTAAGCCACTGATGTGACAGGTCTTGATACGATGTTGTAAATTACTTTAGAGAATTTGTTTGGGTGCGGTCATATTTATTATTTCTCTACAATATTTTGTGGGGGCCAAAGGGCAAAACATTATGATTTTCCCATGCAGTGTTTGCATAGGAAATTCACCAAATTGACTGACAGAATGCTGCTTTATTTGAAAGTGACTTCTGAGTGTTGCTTCATGCATCACTACACAAATTGCCAGCAAAATTTTGACAGTGTGACCATGCCTTATTTTCAGGCTTGGGAAGGTTACTTTAAAAATGTATTCCGTTTCAGTTACAAATTACTTCATAAAAAAGTATTCAGTCACGTAATCCAAGTACCACAACATGAAAGTAATGTAACTGATTACTTTTGGATTACTTCAAGGACAGATATTACTTTAAAAAACAACAACTTTTATTTATTAAGAATTTCACAGCCCTGAATAAATATTTATGGACTATATAAAGGACTATACAGACATCTAGTGGCTACAGTATGGTATTACAGATTATTTTGTTTTATTTTTAACTTGACATACACGGAAAAAAATAAAATGGAAATGTTTCTTCAACAGGAAAATAGATATACATATACTAATAACACTATATTAAGCGTTGCTTTAATGACTCACGACACGACTCGTAAAATGCGCAAAAAAAACCGACTCGTTTTGAATGCGCAAAATAATTCAGCTCTCTACAACAATCTCCTCAGACAGATTGAATCACAATTTTCATTGCTGGAAGGCACAGTTTGCGCTGTACAACCATGTTGTTGGCATTTTCTTCTTTAAAAACAAAATAGCAGCGGAATTTCCAAGAAATGAAAGCATTTTTACCGTGGCAGCATCGTTTCTAGCAGCAGTGACTCGATCCGTGTCTGAGGAGATTGTAGAGAGCTGTTATTTTGCGCGTGCACCAGCGGGTGGCACACGAGTCGTGTCGCGGGTCATAAATCAAGCAACGCTTAATATAGTGTTATTATGGCGAAATGCAGATTTATTTAGTTTTAAATGAAACCATTGTAATCCTGAAAGTATTTCCCCTTTTTTCAAAAAGTAACTATAATCTGATTACTACGTGTTTTGACGTAACTGTAACGGATTACAGTTACTGGATTTTTGTATCCTGATTACATAACGCCGTTACATGTATTCCGTTACTCCCCAACCCTGCTTATTTTTCATATATAAAACGTTTTAAATAAAGGTAAAATTAATGAGTGCACTTCTAAATTGGACAACATACTGGTTTATCACTGTGAAATATGTAGCCCTCCTGTAATATCTTGATTTTTCATTAACATTGCTCCAGTTCCTCACCAAGTTTCTCTTTGTTAAAGCTTTCTGGGAGAACCACTTTATGGGATGGTGTGACATGATTTTAATCAGTCGCGTGCACTGTGCGTACTGCGTTTCCATTCATTAAAGTCGATCTCCAGGTTTATTGGCCTCAGTAATTACATCTCCCATCGTAACTACTGCAGCAAAGGTCATAATCCATCATAAGATCGTTATCTAGTAATCAGCTTAAACTCACTTTACATGTAGATGTGAAAAGGTTATGTGCTCTGACACTTGTTGGATATTTCTTGAGCGGGACAACAATTTCCTTTCCAACATTCTTTGTAGCCATCGTAAATCTTAGATTGTGCCACACATACATGTACACCCATGTTGACAAGACTGCGTACACAAGCACATGTACAAACACATTTAAGCGGCGAACCGTGTTGCTTCTGACAGTTCAGATCTTGCAAAAACACAATTTGCATTCTAAAACCACCTTTAGCCTAATCCATCTTAAATGCATGAATTTTTCAAATACACCCAACTCACGACCTCAGAGGAGCACACAAATGCAAACCCTAAACTTTGTGTAGTTTCTTCACAAATGCTGACATTTCAAATCCTAAGGGTTTCATTGATCCACAAAGGGTGATGCATGCGGTGACATACGTTTTTATCATTGAGCTGTACTCATCCAAATCAAACAAATGACTTTTTCTGATTGGTGTCCTGAGCTTTGTTTAAATTGTGCAATGGCAGCAATCTGACAGTTGTCATTTACCTCCATTAGGTCTAGCAGGTGATTTTTTTAAATATCTGTTTAATGAAGATTAAAGAGGTGAAGAGCAGATGTAAGAAAGCTTTACAACTCACCGGCTTTTTCGATACCATCATGGGTCTGTGAAAATCCTGTCCTGTGGCCATGTTTAGATTTTGGACTGTACTGTATATCTTTGCAAGAGTAGTGCCATAAGATTGGAATTGGGGTTTGATTTATATCAGTAACACTCGGTTTGATATCTTTTGACAATTTCTTTGAAATTCTCCTGTTTAGTTGGAAGTAGTGATCTTGCTCAGAAAAGGCCAATATTGGATTAAATAATATATGTCAAAGTGCTTTCAAAGAGAGGTCTTTGCTGTGGAAGCAGAAGCTTGCAGAATCTCTTTCTTACTGAAGGGGTTCACAGTCATTAAGTCATTAAATGTCATTACATTCAGACAGTTGTGCGATATTCATCACTCACATCTTTTCATTCTCCCTTAGCGGAGTTCTTTGGTAAAGTCAGCTCTAGGTAGAGGCCACAGTAGGATGGAAACTGAGATGATGAGGCCTTTAATTCAAAAGAGCATGGTGGAGGACAAGAGATGAAGGGGTACAGAAGGATAGAGCGTAGGAATGGGTGATGATGGGTTAGCAAGGCATTCAGCAACGATTGGTGATTAGTATTATTTTTTGGCTCTGATATTTGATCTTTTTTTAATTAATTCATTGATTTTGATATTTAACATTTTTAAGTGGTGGTGCTTTACAATTCTCAACTTAAAATTCATCCCTTTTGGCTTCTGTGTCATGTCTCACATCTTTTTTTTATGTCTCGCTAGTGGTGCAATTTTAATTAAGGATTTTTAAAATAACATAATTTACATTTATATTACGTATATTACATGTAACTGTGTTTTAAATAATTAGTGTTTTTAAAGATTGAGTGCGTGTTAAATTGCGGCAAAGGTAATCTAAATATAAAAGTAGGACAAACGAGCATGTGGAAATTAATTACCCGATATCTAATGATAAATAGAAAGAAAGAAAAAATCTGTTATATCTGCCACTATCCGGATGGAGCAATATATCATGCCTCCCTACTTGTCAAGTTAAAAATAATAAAAAAAAATTAAAATGCTTCTCGAGGCCTCTTCCGTTTATGCATAATCTAGCTGTTTTTTAACACAGGCTGTTTTAAATCATGTTTGGTCAAGTGAACCTGAAATCAGTCTAATTATAAAGGGTTTGCTTAAAACCGATTAGTCGACTTCTTGTTCAGTTTGCAGATATGCAATTTTGTTAATCTCTATAGAATGCGAGGGGAGATTGCACCCAATCAAATGCATAACGGACACAAAAAAAAACAACTTCTTAAATGCTGCAGAATTGTGAGAACACAAGGATTGCCGTGCTCAGAGCTGATTGAGTGTTGATATAATTACATCGAACATGGAGCTGAGATTTGTGGGAAATAATGTCTTTGTTGCTAACAACAATCCCTGCGTGAGATATTACTTGAGCATGAAAAGGAAAGACTCTGAAAGGGTAATTATATGACTGTGCAGAATTAGCTCTTGAAGAGCCGATTCATCATCTGAATGATGTACACTCGCAGCAATGATCAGGGTTTATTTGCATAAACTCTGCATTTTGATCGAACTGTGATCTATTAATAGCACATTAAAATGTTTTGCGGCCTCTCAGCAAACAGTGAGGAATACGAAAGGCGTTTTTGAACTAAAAAGTGTGTAGTTCATGCTCTAGACCTGCATTCAGGGTTCCTTTTACTTCTTGTGCCAGATGCTCTTCAAGGTTGGTCCCCTATGTGCTCCAATTGGACAAAAAGACCTAGAAAAAAGCTTTTGAAAAAAAGCTTGGATTTCACTACTTGTGTTTCTATCCTGGGACACAGAGACGCCGGCACAAGGAAAGAGAGCTGCCTTTGTGTTGCTGGACGTAGCCAGGCAGTGAGTGGTCCGAATGACCTGATTCTACTTCTCTGTCTCTGGAACCAGTTCAAATGAAAATCCAGAAGCTTTTAGTTGCGCTCGTCAAACCATTCCCTCCTCCTTTCTTTCTCTTCCCCCATCCACCACCTCCTTTACACCTTCAGACACGCAGCGTGAAATTGCCAATAATGCGGCAGCTTGTTCGAGCGCTCCGCACCGAGAGCGAGCGAGGCAGTCGTAGATGGAAGGGAAGCATTAAAGTCAGAGAAACGGAGTGCACGAAGAAGTGGAAAAGGTTGATGGCCGGCAGGGCGCCCCCTCTCGCACATGGGGTGTCGAAAGATGTTATTTGCGTCGGGATGGGAAGAGAGGAAATGTCATGTTTATGTGGCTAGGTAATGAAAACGTGTCTTCTTCCTGAAAGGTTGACAGACAGGAAGCCTATTTCATTAGATTGCAGCACATAGGGTCTGATTGGCATGTTGTTCCCCTTGCCAGAAATACCGTGGCATATGCCAATGAGGAGACGACGAGACACATGCTCCATCCCCCCTGTCTGTGTCACAGGCATATGCGCCCTGCCACATGAGGCCTGGGCCTTCTGATAAAATAACCGCAATGCCAAAAGGCATTAGTCTGTGTCACAACTATTATTGTCATTGTGTTTATTCTTAGCGCAGTTTTTTCAATCCTAACATCAGAGGTGGCAAGTCTTTGTAGCTGTTGCTATAAGTCTGCTGTGTTGGGGCTTTACACATTTTGACCGGTGTAAGCAGGATCAAGGCCGTGATTGCGGTCGAGTTTCTTTTTCTTTTTTTTTTTGCGTGTGTAAGCAGGTGCGCACGTAAAAGCAGATTGCTGCTGCCTCAACAACCCATGATGATTCATGGCCCCCGATATGGACAGGAGACATCTGCAGAAAGACTAACACTGCAGAAAACAGATCTTTCATGTAGCTGCGGCTTTCTAACAGGAGCCGTGCTCTAGAAATGAGCACAATTACTCTAGGCTGGCATAGGCGAGCCGAGCGGCACGCAGACTTTGGCTGACAGCAGAACATTTCTAAAGGTCAGACATCTGCAAAGAGAGAGAGTAAAAAAAAAAAAACACATACGACGTTGAACATTTCCCTGTTCTCTCTCTCAACTCCCTTCTTCATTTCTCAATTTATTCTTCATTCCGGCTTCTATTGAGTGAACTGAGAATTGAGTGCGGTGTTCGCTATCGATTCGGCCGATCACTCATAAACCGCCATTTTAGAGAGACAGCCCCTGTCTTCCATTTGCTTAATGAAGGGTCTTGTATCTCCTGACCGCTGACAAATAGACATTTGCTATATTGCATGTAAAGACCCATCCGGTCACTTGATTGATCGCGTCTCTCTGAGGTTGGTCCGATAACTGCTCTACTACAGATTTGTCCCCTGGCCTGCAATGGATTTTTAAAAATATCATTAGCCGGAGGCCGTTGTTATTAAGATAAACACCGCTTCAAATGTAATTGAACTCTAATCAAGGGAGTATGTACTATTTCAGTTCATACACATAGTCTGTTAGTGATAATGTACATCCAGATGCTTCCTCTCCTGACCTGGGCATCACTCAGGATTGCCCTTCGCCCACTTTGCCACTTGAGACTGTGCTGTGGATTGGTGCCTAGGGGCAAAACACAGCTCAAGCTGTCTCGTGTTTCATGTTCTGACTGAGAGAATAGGCCATTAAAAACTTAAATATTAATGCTAATAAAGCAGTTTGAGACACCTGTCATGTTGCTTCTCAATGTTGACAATTATGGGGCATGCTTTTAAAAATAAAAAACTAGACCATTTAAAGTGCCTGACATCATTTAGGTCGAACTTTTGTACAAGATGACACACACATAAACAGTGGGAGTTGTTGTAATATTTGTGTGTATTTGGGAGTTTTTATGTGGTTTGACCTCCTTCCAGCCAGACCAATGGTGTGTGTGTGTGTGTGTGTGTGTGTGTGTGTGTATATATAGCCTATGTGTATGTATGTATGTATGTGTTTATATATATATATATATATATATATATATATATATATATATATATATTGCATAAAATATTGTGTGTATGAACAAAGTATGAATGCTTTAGCAGAAATGTGTGTTTGAGTAAAAATACACTTTAGTATTTTTATTTAAAACACTTTTTTTTTTTTTAATGAATCTTTTTGAATCAGGATAATATATTTAAAAAATCATTTATTTCTGAGCAGGCCTGATAGAGCCTGAGGAGACACTCATGAATGAATTAAAGGCCATGAGCATATCATATTTGGCAGCACTTGAGAAGTGTTATGGTTTCATGCCCTCAATGAGTCAAAGCCCTGGGCATCATTAATCATGCTTTCGATTTGTTTGACATTTTATCCTGAGGTCTGTGCAGCTGTTTCAATGGATGCCGTTGTTTCCAAAGCCCTCTCAGCAGACTGAAATATGGATGCATTACCAAATTATTATTTCTATATCAGAAGCTGTAAATCACTCTATTCTGGCTGACACTGGCAACTTTCCCAGCCATATGTTACATGTCACACAAAGTCACACGGCATCACCTGAAACGCCATATTTAAAAGATGTTTTTTAAGATGCTTTTCCACCTGAAATGATAAATGCACTTGGTCTTATATCAGATAAACCTCTCAACCCATTTTAGATGTGACTGGCTGAGTTGATGCTAAATAGTGACAATGATGAATCTGTTGTGAAGCTGCCTCGCAAATGGTCCAGTAAACGTATGTTGTGACAAACTGGTCTAAAGAAACAGAAAAGTTTTTTCTCCTACCTCGGTAGCATTTTCCACATCCTTGCTAATGATAACAGGCCATTGTCTTTTCATCACACTGCTCTAAACTAGAACGAGTCAATAAATTGATTTAGTATGGTTGACTATAGTATAGTTTTAGATTTTTCATTTATTGTTTTTAAATTATTTTAGAGACTGTTAGTGCGTTAGTTTGCACACTATTCTTAATTAGTTGAATTAAACATCCTTTGTTCTCCTTTCTAGCTTCTCACCATCGATGACAACTTCTGTGGTCTGGATATGAACGCCCCACTTGGCGTCTCTGAGATGGTACGCGGAATTCCACTCTTCTCCGAATCCAATGACAAATTGACATCTGTTATCGCCTACGTGTACAAGAACCACTCTTTGGCTTTTGTGGGGACCAAAGGAGGTCGTCTGAAAAAGGTAGGACTTTTGTTTCTTTTGCAAGAGAAACCAAGGAGTTAACTGATCCAAGAATTGTATTGTTGTAAGCTTCTAAAAAGCATCAGAGATCGAGCTAGTCTTGTGTAGTAATTGCTGACTTTGGGCATTTTATGACGCATGAGAAGATCAGTGTGGTCAACTACATCCGTTCTGTAAGAACATTAGATCCAGTGAGTTTTGCAATCATGGTCATGCTCAGCAATCTTCTGCTGTTGTGTATGATGCGTGTAGAGAGAAACGGTTGGTAAGAGGCAGGCAGAGAGGGCCATGGGAATCCCTGCACAGGCAGAGGCTGTCGGGGGTAATTGGATGACGCGGTGCAGGGGCTTTCGGCCCGGTACCCTCTTCTCTGACTGTGCCTCAGAGGAGCCGTGTCTGAGACGAATCCAAGGGCCAGCCAGACACTGCACAGAGCAGAAAATAACATTAAAATAGAGAGAGAGCACGACAGCAAGGGAGGGTAAGACAGACAGAGAGGATGAGTGAGAATGAGAGTATCATTTTTCTCTTTTTCTCAAGTGCTAAACCTCCAGGGTGTTGACGTTACAGACGGGCAAATCTTTGCCAAAAGGCAGGATTCCAATTTGACGCATTCTTGTTATTGTGGTGGTGTGTTTGGGTCTGGCTGTGGATGAAAATCCATGGCATAACAGACTCGTTCCCCCCCCCCCCCCCCCCCCCTGTTTTGGTGTAAGCAATGTTAGTTGTCCTGGAATTTATGCCAGATTTAGGACTTGTTCACACCAAGAATGATAACTATATTAGCTTCCACACCAAGGCACGATTCACTTTATTATAAGCATGTGCTGCAGTTATACTTTCTGCCAAATCCTTGAACTCTTTAAAGTCTGGTGGATTCTGATTGGCTGTCATTCATCAGCTGGAAAAGATCGTTCTGAAAGTGATTCCAATGATATTGTTCCTCTGTGTCATTATCTATGTAGTTGTGGTGTCGACTTCCCTATTATTGATTTAGAATGATTATTAAAACTTATACTTATTGTCAAGGGTGTAACTTTGGTTTGAGAAGTGGGGGGGACACAAAATGGGGGGAAATATTTTCGATTTGAATCCCATTTCCTGCATTTACATAGCTACATTTAGGGACAATGGTGATACAAAATCCAGGAAATAATTAGATTATAATCTAGGAATAGGCTATGTATAAGAAAAATATGTCTGTTTTTCTTTATTGTTTAATAGGTGCCGAACGCCAAGACTTCAGATAATCATTTTATAAAGTAAATAAATGTTAGCTATTAATGTTTTGTGTGTAAATAACATTTAAATAATGTAAGACTCAATTTCCACTGTAATGTAGAAACAACATGAAGACAATTTTAAATAATTGTTTAATGGCATCTTTTTATGAATGAAGGCCAGTATCACTGATTTTTTTATAGTTACTGACGTCTCGATGAAAATAATACCCCCCCCCCCCCCCCCACCACCACCACCAAATTTTAAACATTTATTAGGCTTCAAAAAATATAACAACTTTTAATACTTAAAACAAACCTCACATAAACCCATAATAAATGTCGGCTATTATGTTGACTTTCTGTCTAACGGCTGTGCCCTTCCTCTCTGACAGGTAGGCTATGAAATATACAGAAATTGAATAAGGTTATCAAACACTCCACACTGCATAAATTATAAATGAAAAAAATGAAATTTAAAGATTAATTTATTTGATTAATCCGTTCTTTAGTCAAGAGCAGTTAGTAATTCTCTGTTCCCTTTGTTCTTTGGTTAACTTTACTGACAGAGAGAATTAGTGGCTGCTGTCACTTTAAGATCTGCTGACAGGATCTCACGAGTCTCATTCTCTCACTGCTCTTTACTTTCATTTAAGATTTTTTTTAACTAATTTAAGACTGTTCTTGTGGGATACTCGACAAAACGGACATTTGGGCATAAATGTGTGTGTGTTATTGTTAATTCAAGCGCGAAAGAGAACTCGATACTGGCGCCCTGAAATAGAAAGTTCCTATACACTATATTGTTCCTATACGCGAAGTTCCTGGACATTGAAGCGCATCGACACAGGCTCGATCCTGCTCCTCCGTGGCGATGACGGCGTTCACTTTAAAATCACAACAAACGAATTTGAAAGTGGGGGGGGGATACAAACGGGATTTTGAAAAGTGGGGGGGACATGTCCCCCCTGTCCCCATAGGAAATTACACCCGTGCTTATTGTGATGTCCCTGTCAGTCCTTCCTTGTGTGTATGTGTGTTGCGTCTGTATTGTCTACAGATGACAAAACTCCTTCATTTAGAAGTGCACTTTTTAAAACCGATCGAATACTCTCTTTTAATTTTTTATCATTCGTGGAAAGACTAACATCATAATGCGCTGCAACTTCAATCAACTGATCTTTCGTTAATAAATTTAACCCCTGCTCAGACGGACTTTCAATAAAACCACTTATGTCGATAGATGTCATATTTATTGATTACTTTAATCAATAATTCCACAAAAATAACTCTCTAACAATGAACACTTCCTTCAACACTGAAAGCCCACAAAAAGATGCCCTGGAGAACCAACTTCCCGGAGGCCGTTGTGGGGGCTCGTCCGAAATACTTATAGTTCGTTTGTTTTGTTCATTACAAATATATATTTTTTTCTCTTCTTTTTCCGTTTACGTTGGTAAGTAGCCTACCCTAGATAATAATTTGCATTGTTGATTGTTTATGGATTTGCATTAATTGGGATTGGTTGACGAGATTATTTGATATTTCGAATTTCTGTGTATTTTGTTATAGTTTTGCTTGGTTTGTAGATTGGTTAAGTTATTTTTGTTAAAATTGGTAGGAGAGACGAGTGCAGTTGTTTTTGGAGATTATTGTCTGTTCACAGCTGTATCAGATTTAGTGGGAGGCCTTGGGACTGACTTCACGGTTAGGAGGTAGTGGCATTTCCTTTCGGGGAATATGTCTCATTTTTTTTTTTAGTTTGTTATTTTTGGGCAGATCAGTGGTTAGAGCATATAGTCTCGGGAGCACGCCGAGGTTGGAGGGAATCGCCGATTTAATTGGTTGTTCTGCTCGACTTGCGGTATCTGGTGCATAAAAACCCACCACTGTATGCTTGAAGATTAGGGTCTACTTAGTTTTTTTTTTTTTTTTTTAGGGAGGGTGTGAAGTTGGTTCTCCAGGGCATCTTTTTGTGGGCTTTCAGTGTTGAAGGAAGTGTTCATTGTTAGAGAGTTATTTTTGTGGAATTATTGATTAAAGTAATCAATAAATATGACATCTATCGACATAAGTGGTTTTATTGAAAGTCCGTCTGAGCAGGGGTTAAATTTATTAACGAAAGATCAGTTGATTGAAGTTGCAGCGCATTATGATGTTAGTCTTTCCACGAATGATAAAAAATTAAAAGAGAGTATTCGATCGGTTTTAAAAAGTGCACTTCTAAATGAAGGAGTTTTGTCATCTGTAGACAATACAGACGCAACACACATACACACAAGGAAGGACTGACAGGGACATCACATACAGTTACAACAGAGACTTTTGTAATTATAGAGATGGAGCACTCATACTTCAAGACAACTAACTCTGTAAGATCTTGCAGGTAATAAGGATGTTTTCTCTGTGCCATTCCATTTAAAAAAAAAAATGACTGACTTGTTTTGTTAGATACTATGATTGAAAAAATGACAGACACCGAATTCCAGATACGAACAAGCCAAACAAATCTCCAAGGAACAGACAGACAACACAGTGTCTTTCTCTTTCAGGCAGACGGACACGCATAACCATGCACACACACAGACACACACAAACAACACACAGAAACCTTTTAGTTGCCATTTCAGTGATTGCAGATCTCTGCGGGAAAACAGCCGATGATGTCACAGTTGCCTTTTAGACAAAACAAGAAAATAGTCCTCGCTGGCAGTCATTAATCAATGAAAATGAGTTTATTACTGTCCCTTTTGCATGGTGATTTATAGTCTGCCAGCACGTCACACTCAGTAAATTGTTTACTAGCTGAAGACGGGCTCATCACGAAAAGTAAATATTATCTGGAGCAACTTTGATCGTTTATGCGAGAGTCGTACGGAAACCTGGGGGGAAAAGACCCCATGAAATAAAAATGAGAGTTTTGAGATGTCTTGTTTTTCCTTATGTTGCTGTGATTTTTATTTTTATTTTTATTTAATTAAATTTTTTTCCATTTAATGCAGTTTAGAATCTCCACCAGGTATTTATCTTAAATTTGAACAGGGTAATCCAAGGCTTACTGCATTCAGCATGACTGCGGTTCTCCAACAAGCTTTGTCTGTGTGATTGACTCCGAGAGGAGGTGCAATGGCAGGATGTTCTGTGTCTCACCGTGTTAAAAGTCAGAGCTGTAGCCAAACCCCAGAGAGAAGCAGTAAACAACTTCTAAACCCTCCAGAGAATATCACACAGACACATTTTTATAATGCGTGTACACACGGCCATCAGCATAAAAAGCACAGAGCTGAAAACACGAAACTGCTGCGTTTGCTGCAGCAGTTGTTCAGCACCCCTGGCACTGCGGCAGACCCCCAGACCAGATGTGGTTTTGGGACTTTGGAACCTCTTTGTCCCCTCTTGCTCCCTTGTTCTTCATTAATCCATCCATCTATCCATCCCTCTCTCCCTATTCATCCCTACTTTTCCACAGATTTGTATGAAATTTTGTATGCACTTTTTTAATAAAAAATATTTTATATTATTATTATTATTATTATAAAAATCAATTATGAAATAATAGTATTTAAAGTGCAACTTTGTTCATTTACATATACTTCTGACATTGTAACAATACAAAGTGGGTTGAAAATATGCAATGTTTACTCGTTGTCCGTGTTACCTAGGCCGAGAAATTCACATTTATTTGTCAGCAAAAGTCCGCTCGATGACATAAAAGACCTTTGACAGCTTACGGACAGTTGGAACGACAAGACAGCAGTTGTTATTTTTCAGCTTTCCTCCTCTGTTTGGCATAAAATGTTGTGTTTGTGGTCATCCAGTTTGAAATGTTGACTATAAGATTTTCAGATTTTCCTTCATGGCATTCTCTCCATGTTTGTTATGGAAACCAAAAGTAACTCACCCCCACTAAACGTTTACTCTTTTAAATTCTTGCACCAGGGAACAATACAAGTCAACACCATTTTGACTAAAAGTTTGCTAAGAAGTTTTTCCTACTAAAGCAAGGCACCATTTCAGTCTGATCAAGAGTATCCATAGCAGACTCGTGTGCGTGGCCTAGAAAACAGACGTTTTCTCTAGTCAGATAGCACCAATTTAAAAAAAAAATCACCTTTCTTACTGCATAGCACCAAAGTTTTATTGAAAGCACATTTTTACAGCAGTGACGTACCCATTTAATTACATTTAAATATAGGCCTAGGCTTAAATTTATATTATAAATGAAATTTATGCCACCACATATGATTTTACATGTTGGCTTAATTCTCTCCAATCTCTTTAGTTCTCTTTAGTAGGCATCTACATTATCCTTTCAAAAACCCATCATGCACTGTAAAAAGTGAACAGTTGGATCAACTTAAAAAAACTTCAATTTGTTAACACGTTTTCTCGACTTAAATTATTATATTTGATCAACTTAATTTCACTAGATTACTCACACAAGACTGAAAATGAATATAAAAACAGTGAAAAACAATTAACGGGATAGTTCATCCAAAAATGGCTCAAGTTGTTCCAATTTTCCATAGAAAATGTTTTTCATAGGGAGAACATCACGTATACATATCGCAAACGTACATTAAAAAATTCGGTTAATTACGATTTCTTTCGTATTCATGTTTACAAACAACATTAATTTAACTCATAAACAACTATAACACACATCCAAAAGTTGCATATTCGAGTATATAAATTAAAACAAACTTCCAACCTACCTTTTTCATCCGAGTCCGGAGAGAAAAAGAAAATGGTGGTTGAGCAGAAGTTCCAGACAGGCTTGTGCGTCATGACGTCAGAAAAAAAAAAAAGTATGATGCGGGGTCCTTAAAGGGAAATTATACTTTGGGTGAAAGTGAGATATTTGAATGTCTGTGATTTATTGTACACTCCTTCAACTTGAACGCATAGAAATTCAATTACGATTAGGAAAGCAGAAATACAAAGTCAATAGACTCAAATAGTTCTAGTAATCCAACTTACACCCATATTCACTTTTTACAGTGTGATGCCTTGCAGTGTTTATGTATAATAAATAGGCCATATGGCCAAGGCCTCAATCCTCTGCTTTAGCCAGTAGCTATGTCAAAAAGGGTGAAATTAAACCTATTAATTGCGGTCAGCGAATCTGTTTTGAGCCAAGGGTGAAGTCGACAGTCTTTTAATCCTTTCGCATGAGGCATTCGTGGCAGCTCGTTTCACTGGCGGGGTACACGCAGACCAGGAGGGCCGGATAAACCCCCCCGCTGAGGTGATAATGCATCCAGTAGGCCTGCTTGCCGCTTAGAGAACCTCAGCCACTCACTCAATACAATGAGCAGCTAACCTTGAAGCAGACCTGGCACAGGAAGTCTGGCTGACAGTGCCCAGTGTGAAGGACAGAGGGGAAAGTGCTTGTGTGTAGATGGGTCGAAGTATGTGTGTTATCAGATGAGGTTCTGTGCATTTAGCCATGAGGTGTGCACTGAAGTGAATTCTTCGGCCCTTGGAGACGCCACTGAGGAGATGCACAGTTCAAAGGGCACGATTCAGACACTGTAAAATTGTTCATACTGTGGAGACGGGTTGTTTCAGGATGACGGCTCAGATTGCCGGTTGTCGATGGTGATGGCTGGCGGAAAAGACTTCTGTCTATGAATGGTAGAAGGTGGTGGGGAAAAGGTCACGCTATCCTTTAGATCTGACTGCCTGTACGTCCCTCTCTCACTAATTTTTCCAGTCCTTATTTTGCGGATTTGTGAGTATGTACATTGGGGCGAATGCACTATGTACAGTATTAGGGATGTGTCAGTCTACTTATATTTGAATGAATGAATGTATAAATGAATAAACTATTAAACAAACAAATAAATAACAAATTATTATTATTTGTTCCTTATTGAATATGCATTTATGAATGTATAAAATGTGAAAATATAAATTGTTGTAAATGTATATTGTCTGTTGTTGGATGATTAGTCAACTGGTTTACCACCGTGACCCATCCCTACTTTGTGTGCCCAAACCTGGTGGGTTGGCTCGCCTTTGTTGGATGTGTGTGTTTGTTTGGACGTTCACCACAAATGTAGATTATTGAAATGATGTGAGAGAGCTGGAGCCACTGGAGCAGAGGATTAAGTGTTGAAATTTAATGATGAAATATGCTGCAGGACAGCGTGCTTTAGATGCAGGGGAAACTGTGTGTGTGTGTTTCGGAGTGCATATGTGAATATGGGCATGTTGAGTGTGTGTGTGTGTGTGTGTGTGTCCCATGTATACAACAGTTTTATCACTCTCTCTGCAGCTGCTTATGCCAAACCCCAGAGGAAAACACAGTGGTTTCGAGTTGGGCCTTTCTGCAGAGAAACAGAGCAGGCCTATAGAGAAACATCCAGTGTGAAAGTACACAACTCATTTGTAAGAGACACTTCAATATGTGTGTGTCCTGAATACGTCTATGACAGCAAAACTTAGGCCTCTTTCCCTTTATGAATCTATGGGAGGGTTGCCATGACAGCCAGGCTGCTCTCTTTCTCTATCTCTCTCTTGCCTACCATGTGTTGTTGCATGTTGCAGTAGCTTCACTTATCGGAGAGAAAAGAACCATTCCCCATCGTGTGACAACAACCCAATCTAGTAATCGAACACAACATACATTTATCAGACTGGCAGAGATTAAACAACAGATATTATATATCAGTCTGCTTTGCCGCAATTCATCACATTCACACGATCATAGGAAAATAATATCTCCGTATTTTGGGGGGGTTTGGTAAAGCGAGCATTACTGCTATCTTCAGTAAATATAAAAATATAGCACATTTCATAGTTGTCCTTGCTTTTCGTAAGGCTTGCGTGGTTTCAGTGTCCTCACTATAATGTGTTGATAAACCTCCTGTCTGTCTTGCTGCCTCTCTCTTTCTCTGTGCGTGTGTGTCTCATTCCATTTTAATGACTTTTTTGTGCAGTTTTCTAGGCAAGTTTAGCTGCAGTTGGTCTGTTCTGAGGCAGAGCTGGAAACCTTTTGCTGCAGTTGTTTTGTGAGTAAAGCCTGCAAATGAGAAGTGAGGCGCAATAATGACCTGGGAGCGGTCTGAGATCCACACTGCCGACATCATGCTGGTCTGTTAGTGTATCTGGGGTCAGACATACACGCGCACACACACACACACCAGCCTCATATACTGGGCTTATTATTCAGCCTCAGAAAATAAGGGAGGGCACATGGGGGAATGAAGGTAACTGAGAAAAATTGGAGGATGCAGCCTCACCTTTTTATTCTGTGTAAACACTGTCAGTGACTTCACAGAAAGCCTTCCCAAAGCTTTCATGGCATCATAACATGTATGATATAGAACAAATTTAAGCGATCTTTAGAGATATAGACCTAAGCAAACCAATATATCATAATACAATGAATATTTATATACTAAATATTTAATTGAAAAGTGATAACTATATAAACAAATTCACTTTCAATCACTCTTGTTAATGTCATGTTTCTTGAGCTAACTGCTGAAATGCACAGAATTGTGGGATATTATAAGCTTTCTTGAGTTCTTTGTTCTATATATAATTTTATATCTGAATAACATCTAGTTTCATGTGTAAATTGAAATTAATACATTTATCGTCCAGTGCTGAAAAAAATATGTATGCTACCACTCAAACGTTTGGGATTGGTAATGTTTTTAAAGTCATTTATCTGATCCAAAATACAGTAAAAACTGTAATATTGTGAAATATTACAATTTTAAAATATCTGGTTTCTATTTTAATATTTCAAAATGTAATTTATCCCTGTGATGGCAAGACTGCATTTGCAGAATCATTACTCCAGTCTTCAATGTCACATGATCCTTCAGAAATATTCTGATTTGCTGCTTAAGAGACATTTCTTATTTTCATCAATGTTTTGTTGCTTAATATTTTTGTGGATTCTTTGATTAATAGAGCAACAAGAACAGCATTTGAAATTGATTTTTTTGGGGGAACATCATAAAAGTTTACTGTTACTTTATCAATTGCATCATAATGCCTCCTTGCTAAATAAAGTATTAATTTCTTTCAAAAATAAAGTTATTACTGACCATAAACTTTTGAACAGTAGCTCATGCCACCTCACACTTGGCACACTTTGGCATTCACATCCATGTTTGAGTACCTGTGTAGAGTATGTTCCTGACATAAGGATGTGTATTAGATCTATATCAGTAAGAGGAAGATTTGAGCTACTGCACAGCATGTCTAAAAATAGCCATGACATGTCATGCATTTGATATGTCTATTTTTAGTGGAGCTTTGTTTGGTCTACCACTCCTCTGTGCCCTCTATAATTGATAAAGCCTGTTTGCAGCTCAGCAGGGTGACTGCACATGGTTTCTTCTGTTACATCACTGATTACACACAGCATAGATGGAGCAGAGCATCATGGGAATTGTAGTCATTGTGTTATTCATTGTGCTTGTCTCTATATTAATACTATTAAATAAAATGTTATTCTTTTGTAAGTACAAATAAATCACGCTCAAGCCTTCTCTTGTTGGAAATTTTGGATGCAACAAAGACATTTTTCCCTGACCATTTTAAATTCAGCCACAGTTCCACGTTTGTGAAGTTCTTGGATGTTTTCTGAAAGGAAGTGAGAAATCAAAGCTGACAGAGACACCAAAAAAGCGAAAAAGAGAGAGGGAAAGAGAATATTCTTGACTATGCTCATTCATAAGGAGGGTTATTCATCCCGAGGTGAAGCGAATGCCAGAGCTCTGTAATCATACTTCAGTAATGGAGGATACGGGCTCCGCTCTACCATTCAGCGCCAGTTTAAGATATGCAGGGCTTAGATTACCATGTCTATTTTAGCATGGTTGCATAGTGTCTGTGGAAAGGTTTTTTTTTTTTGCATATGTGTGTGAATAACAGACATTGTGGGTTGTGTGGATGTGGCAGTGTTAACTAGGTTGCATTGTAGCTTAAAAACGTAGTTTGCTTCACCAGGGGTTTTCAACTGGTTTTGTTTTAGGAAAAGGGGGAAAAAAATACTAAATTGAAATGAACATTTTTATTTTTTTACATACTATATTATGAATTAATTAATTAATTTTAGCTTATTAGTTATAGGCTAGTGTATTATAAAAAAAAAAGTAAACTGCAAATTACAATAAATACTAAATTTGGACTAAATACAATTAATAAGACTTGAAGAAAATGTATAGTAAACATGGATTTTTGCTCTTAGCCTAATACTTTGCTCTGAAACAAGCTCAGATGAGTCGGTCATTGATTTATTTTGACATGTTTGATTATTGCCTTTCCCAATATTGCATGTTACACTACTACTGGGAAAAAGTTTAAAGGGAAATCTACACTATTTTATAAACAGCTGATCTTCACGCTACTGAAAAATGTTCTCATATTCTCTCAAATATGTCTTCAAACACTATAACTGTCTCTCTTTCTGCTCTGTGCTCTCACCATAATTAGCCTGTCTGGATCCACCCTGAAAGTCCAGAAGCCTCTAGTATTTTATGAGAAGTCTTATTAAAGCATTATGAGCCAGACCTCTCCTTTTAAACAGCAGTAAACAGACCATTAAGACTGCCGTAAAATTATCTAAACGCCCTGTAGGAGATGCCCACCTTCGCAAGGCAGCTTTGGCTACTAGAGCCTCTCTGTAATGGACATCTGTTTGCTAGAACAATCTCTCTCTTCCTCAACAACCTCTAAACTCCTACAGAAAATCAAACTGTCATGGACCATCAGAAGCAGGTGTGTAATTAGATTAATGCCTATTAGTGTTAGTTGTACTCCGTGTGATTGTAAATCATGATGAAGTTTAGAAGGTGAAGAAATGTTTGTTTGTTTCTTCCTGCAAAATCTCTAGATATTAAGAATTAAATACTGCATGTGAAATAGTATGTTGTTTCCAACCTGTATGACTTACTTTTTGGCTGAACTATCCCTTTAAGTAGTTAAAAATCATGGCTGATTTTGCACACAGATAATTCACTGTGTAAGAAATAAGAATCAAGTTTAGTGCATTGCATAAGCAACTGCATAAAACCCATAAATCACCATCGGATGTGTAATTTTCCACAATTCTCCACTATAATCACTCCTCCCGGTCACGTTTACCAGCTGCATAAGGGCTGCATCCTGTCCAAACTGGTTTAGAACCTCAATGTCTCTATTTCGCTTGTGCCCAGTAATGTCTTGTAATGTGCTAAGTGTATTACTTTATTCAGTGCTGCCGCCTCTGTGAGCAGACAGCCTTACCAAGCTCATGACTCAAGTTCAAGAGATACTTCTGTTCGGTTTAATCAACCCAGTTTGATCTGATCCACGCGCAGGCGATGTCCAATCAACTGTGTGTGCGCGTGTGACAGAGTTTGTCAACATGTTCTTAAGCCTGCGGAAGTGCTAAGTGTGTAAGATGGTGAGGGAATGATTAGAATCAGACATGCTGAGGCACCACTCCTTTCAGCCAGATAGAAACTCCTTGATACTACATTAATTACTCTGTGTAACAGACTGTGAACATTCTCTTTCAAACGTTTAATTAAAACCAAAGTTGATCTTTAATTAAATAGTGTGGCGAAAGGTTATTCATATTCATTCGGCAACTCCAAACTTCTATTGTTTTAATTAGTCTTCGAAACGTCTTTGTGTCTGAAGATGACGGTTGAAATTTTTTTCAGGGCCGTAGTTGAAAGCAGAACCGGGTTTAAGAAAGTTTGAGTTGATTAATTTAAACACGTCAACATTTTCCACTTCTTTTTTTAAATTTGTATTAATCTGACACCTGTCTGTTAAACATGCAATAAAACCCCCAATAGTCTGTACAAGGATGCGTTTTTTACACAAGGGCAATCCATTGCTTTATCAGCTGAATTTATGCTACTTTTAAACATTGAACTTTACAGTTAAGCAACTCTTAATACAGTATGCAAGGCCTACTTTGTTCAGCTGATTTGTGTTCCTTGAAACTGTAACGCATAAATTATGACCGTCATTGAATGTGTTGTGTTAGCATTGCGACGGAGAAATATCTGCTGTCCTGCTTAACCGCAGAGCCAGCTCTTTATATTTTTCTTTTGTTCCTTCATCTTCATTTCTTTTCCCTTTCTCTCTCTCTGTCTCTGTCTCTCTCTCTCTCCCTTTCCTCCTCCTCCTCTCGCTTTCTCTGATTTATGAGCCGTGGTCTTCACATGTCACTGTAACAGTAGAGGACATATTGCAGGTGAGCTTACATTAGCCAATCACAGCACTCCCTCCAGTCTCAAGAGGTGACCAGTGTGACTCTGCTGTGGAAGCAGGAAAATGGGCTTCCTTACAACTGGGTCACTCATTCTGTTCCCTTGACAATACAAGGCAGGAACAACCTAGAAAAAGTGCGCAGCGGGTGTGTGTCTGCTGTTAGGGTGAGCTCCTAACCCCCCCCCCCGCTTTGTCGCTGTTTGTAGGATAAATATAATTTGCATATGAATAACGTTACTCTCAAACCATCACACTTCCTTTACATGCACTATAGCAGAAAGATGTATAAAGTGGTGCTGAAATTAAGAGTCTCAGCCCTCATTTCCTTCATTCCCTCCTTTTCTCTCGTCCCTTCATCCCCTTCTGACAGAACCATCACCCAAACCTTAATAAGTGGATTTTTATCTCGGCTACACCGTCTCTCCCAAAGGATTATGGGGCTTTTCACTACGCTCATGGAATGGTAATTACAGATCTTTGAAAGAAACACTTTCTATTCCAGTAGATGGGAGATACATGAGATGGGCTGCTCATTAGAGCCTCTACCCTGCATTTGACTTGCACATGCATTCATCATGCCATGTTCTTTTGTGTTTGCTTAAAGGGTATAGAAGCGTGTGTTGTTTGTAACCTTCCGTAGGGGATACATAAATGGGAAATCATGAAGATCTCACAATACATTGTATGTGCATTATGGGAATTTCCATTATTGTAGACCAACCTGTGAGATTTTTATGTCTGTCCAGAGATGTTAGCAAATCAAAAGAGTCCTAAACATGGGGTTAGTAGCACAACAGAGCCCTGGACAGTCAATCAGACAGAAGTGCTGGGAAGAAGTTTTCGTATTCTTTGAATTGACTTTGTAATTCAGCCTGCAGCCCATTGACTATTTGTCCATTGAAAATTTGTGGGCAAAAAGGTTAAAAAAAATAAAAAAATTGCCATTTGTGTAGTGATGTCGTAAGCACAACTTACACATAAATCTCTTTCAAACCAAGCTGCATTCTGTTGGTCAATATGTCGTCAAATGACTGAATTTTCACCGAACATGGTAAATGTGACCGGACCCTTATTTAGTGTGATTCTAAGGACAGATAACTGCAGTCTCTTTTCAGTTTTCACGTCTTACACTAGAGTTCAAATCTTTGGTTTGTTCATCCATAATAGCCAATGATCTTTCTGTGATATCTAGTTCTCTAAAGATGGATGTGACCTTTGAAAAAAAAAATACCTGAAAGGGACCTTTGAGGAAAGAATTTTTCATTTTTTTTACTCAATGATTTTGACTTTTGTCGACCAGCCACGGATCACATGACATGGCTTTTCCTACCGCTGGCCATCAGGAAATATCGGCTAGCTAACTAGTCGACGACTACTCTGAATGACTAGATATGCAAGTCCTCTTGTGCATTTCTAGTAAAATGCATGTTATTGTCAAACAAGACACATTCTGCACTTTCACTTTTAATTCACCCCAAAAAATACAAGGCATCATGGGAAATGAAGTTTCAAGGGCATTCAGATGAGATTCAATATTTGAAAGCTTTTTATTGCTGCTAACAAAAGAAACTGCTGACTGCCATTATGTTCTCCTGAGTTTGTGTCCTAGTTTAGACACTGTGTGTAATCAAGCAAACCTTTTTACTGAAAATGACATTATGAAATATCGAGGCTTAGTCATAAATGTATTCTCTTTCTCTCCTTAAAGAGATTTTCTGCGTTAGCTGAGCAAAAGCACCAAAGAAAGACCAGGGCAATTTTATTGGATTTGTCTCTAATTGGTTTCTGTTATTTCATTATAGCTGTTTAGTCTCAGCTGTTGGTCTGGCAAACCAACCGTTCGTTCACCATAGACTCGTTCCTCAGTGGGCTATACCCCATGCTGACTCGTTGCAAGGCCTCATCTGTTTTTATACGGTAGGCTTTTAACACAAACACACGTTTCACTCTGTCACCGAGACCTTCTGTTTACACCATTAAGGGAGCTGAGAATTGATGTAATCTGCTGCAGAAGGTCTAATGGACATATATGGCCTTCAGGCGTTCCCCTGAAGAGTCTTGCTGGTTCTTGTAGCGTGGCATAACTCTAGCAACACCCGTTGTACTTCTACACTCTTTTTAATTCTTTTAGCACTTCATTATTACCTCAATTTCTAAAGCACATAAACATCATTGCTGGTTATGGTTACTACAGTCCTTGTCTTGGTTATCATATGGAACTCAGCCAGATCTATTGGGGTGATTAGGCAATAACCAAGATAAGGAGAGCGTTTTGGGGTGGTGGAGGAGGGGGATTGGCATTAAGCCAAAAGGTTTGAGGACAGAGACAAGCGAACCGAAAGAGGGGCTCTCTTAAGCGAATAATTAATCTACATATTTTCTCTGGAGCATATCATTTAAAAGAGGAAAAAGCCCCACAGTGTGACACAGCAAAAAATTCAGAATTTTCACTGTTCACTCAAACCGACCTCACACCCAAACACTAACCTTGACATGTTTCTTCATTGCACTTCAAAGCTTATATCGGGTTTAAATAACCCTCTACCCCATTGGCATCTACTGAAATGTAGCTGAAGTGCTCCACTCACTTAGCACTTATCAGCATTTAGCATTGCTTTATTGGCTCTGGGCTGCGCTGCACACTTGCTCCTGTTGTGTCATTAATTAATCTCAGCCTCTGTTCTGCGTGGCCCAGAGCAGAAGACTCATGCCCGTTCTTTTTATTGTTTTAGCAAAGTGCTCTTCACGGCAGACCCTACTCCTCGACCCCCAATTTCCCCTTGCCCCTCGAATTGGCACTCTTCTTATCAGTGGTGGACATGCATAATTGATTCAGGAATGAGGAGTGAAATTACGATGATCCACGGAAAACGCAGACTCAGACCGGCGTGCCTATATTGGGTTTGCCAGGCCGGAAACGGTCTCTCTATGGGTGTCTAAAAGCTCACTTAACCTCTATGTTTTCATAAACACTGGCTACTTGCTGTCTGGGATTTTTACAGATTTGAAAAATACTCAAGTAAAAACTAAATTACCTCTATGAGCTTCAGGTTTTTTCAACAACCGCTAATTTGCTCTTAATCTTCTTAATGAAACCATCTGTTTGAAAGAAAAAAGGTCCTGTTACAGTCAGTGGTTTGATTCAGACACACGGTTTTGTACTATTTTTTTCTGCCTGTCTATGGCTGTAACAGCATTACGCTTGTATTGTGTGTGGCAGAAACCAAATACGGGCTGGAAAGCAGTGAAGAGCTGGTGTTTTTATGAAACGCTATCCACTGTTTCGGCTGCTGAAGTATCTGTTTCCACACCTTCTGCGGGCCACAATCGATGAGGCCGATCCATTTCTGTGGAGTTTGGTGTGCAATATTTTCCCCTGGCCGTGGGTTAATGAATGGCCATTTTGCAGAGAGAGGGACTTTCTCTTGTCTCTCATCTCTGATCTCTGAGTGCTGGTAATCTCTCTCTCAGCTGATGGACCATTTTCCATATACAAAGCCACTCTGTCGGAGCTTTCTGTTGCACAGTGAATGTTCCAAGCTGAACAAGAAACAAAGTTATTATTGTTTATTTATATTTATTATTATATTATATAATTTTTTTTTTATTAGCATTTTACATTTTAACATGAAACGAGAATTCATTAGTGTTTTTTGTATACTTTTATTTGATTATTTTTAAGGTTAGTGTTATTGTTGTTAATATTAATTGTATATATTTATATTTATGTACATCTTTTTTTTTTTTTGTATGCCAGTTGTTTTTATGGCTTCATTTTTTTTTACATCAACATGTCCAGATCTAAAATTAGACTTAGTTTAATCCTGAGATACTGCATCGCAGTCTATAGTGTTAGCACTGTCTAAAATTACATTATATGAACAGGCATACTATGTAGCAAGGGCAAGTTATTTTACGTGGATTGGTGCCACAAAATGTGCATTAAAACACTCAGATCTGTACTCCGACTTTACCGCCATTAGTCTGTATACTGCATGCGAGCTTGGCTTTTAGCTTTATTAGAAACAAGCATTTGTTTAGCCCAGGGGAGACCAGAGTTACAGTCTCCTGTCTGCGCGCTGTCATAACACTTGAGCTGTTCTCACCTCATTTCTGAACGAGCTGCTGATTTATAGGTTTAGAGGTGAACTATGCAGCACATCATATTGTTAGAGAGAGGCCATTTATACATCGCTCGCTCTCGCTCTCTCACCTGTCCAACAGTATTGATTATGCTCTCCTTTTGAGCTCCCGTAGAGGTGATAGTGTGACCTTCCCAGCCATTCCATTAGCAGTATTACTATTCAGTCCAATCGCACTTTAGACTATAGACACACAATTACATTGCTGCAAGTTCAGCTCTGTCTTACTAATGTTTAAATTGAAAGAGATGAGAAAATGTCAAAATGTACAGGCATCAAATGACCATGATTAGATCAAAAACACTCCCTATGGGGCAAAGTGGCAAGTTCCTTACAAGGGCTTCTGGGTGTTATTTTCCACGTTTGATAGCCATCTGATATTATTTATTGATATATAATTTTCGATCTTGGCCTGGCAGCAGCCAATATTGTGTTTATTTCTGAGTACATACTTCACTGTATAAATGGATATGATTCAGCATATTGAGACCTATAAATAGTAGAGTATATATACAGCATGTAAATATATATTCAGAACTTGTTTCAATTAGAAATATCTGAGGAAATGCATCATGGGAAGGCATCTTCCATGGAAAAATCCACATGAGAGACAATTTTATTGTCACTCTGATCACCTGTAGACACATGTGACTCTGAGTGCAGGTAATAAATGTCACTCTCTGATGGGGAACGGTGATCAGGCCATGAGCAGAGGTGCATGGGATTGTAAAAACAAGACAGTCTATAAAAATACCCCCCCCCCCCCCCCCCCCAAAAAAAAAAGAGACACCCCACTGATCAAAACAAGGACATCTCAGCCCCAGGGTTCTCAGGGTTAGGAAAGTTGATTAAAGGAACACTCCGACTTTTTGGGACTTTAACCTATTCACCTTATCCCCCAGAGTTAGATAAGTCCATACATACCTTTTTCATCTACGTGCGTGCTATAAGTCTGTTTGACGCACCCACCGCTAGCCTAGCTTAGCACAAAGACTGGATGTAAATGGTTACAGCTAGCATACTAATCCAAATAAGTGACAAAATAACGCAAACTGTGGTCGAGGAGAGAATCAGAACGAACACGGACTGGTGGTGTAAATGTGGAACATGCCAACCGATGCCGATAGAAACCGAGTGCCTTTGTTGTAGTGAATGGGACCGGGTATTGCCATCGATGTCAAGGCTTGATGACAATAAAAATCTTTGCGTCATTACCACAGAAGATTTCTCTGCCCTACTACACCAGGCAGTTGTCGATTTTCTTTCCTGTTGTGACAAGATCAACTGGAAGAAACGCCCCATCCCGAGTGAACATAATGGACAGCTGTCCACCAAGTCAGTGATTTTGTAATAATCATAATGCATAGGTCAACGTAATTGTAGTATAGCCATACCATACAGTTTGTCAATACAGGAAATATGCAGACATGCCAATTGACATAGCACCCTTGTAATAGCCTTTCATGATCACCTGTTTACTTGTAGCCTAGCTATTCATACAAAGTTTTCTGTGCTCTTAGTCACAATACAGCGAACACCCATGATTATAAACTTTGCATTTATTAGTAATTGCTGACTCTATTACTCCAACTCAGAGCGAACTGTCTGCTCCTCACCACGGCGCGTCTCAGGTGCTGCGGTTATCACTCCGCCCAAGTAGCAGTGCTTCGCCTTCAGAGAATATAGTTCCCAGTATTTATACGGTTAAAATATGTCTGTGTCTCATGTGACTTTGTTTTTTGTACACTCTGTGACTATACAAATCACAACATGTAAATAGGAAAATGTTTGCGTTATTTTGTCACTTATTTGGATTAGTATGCTAGCTGTAACCATTTACATCCAGTCTTTGTGCTAATCTAGGCTAGCGGTGGGTGCGTCAAACAGACTTATAGCACGCACGTAGATGAAAAAGGTATGTATGGACTTATCTAACTCTGGGGGATAAGGTGAATAGGCTAAAGTCCCAAAAGAGTGTTCCTTTAATCTAGCAGTGAGTCTAAATAGGATAATTACTCTGAGTTTAACATGGATATTGAATCTGATTAGCAGGAGTGCAAAACAACACTAAAAGAAAGAACAGCATGATTTTTGTTTAAATGCCACACACGTACACGTTTTTTTAACGCTTTTCCCCCATTCTCTCGTCAGCGCTCAAATGCAGTATCCTGCAGCCCCCGGTTCTGTCTCTAATTGCAGTGTGATATGAAATATGTAATTTGCTGTGATGTGACGTTGATTGGTGACAATAAATTGACGTGGGTGTGAAGGGGAGAGTAATGGAGAGAGTGGAGAGAAACCGGAAAGACGTGATTAGTTGTTTGTTTTTTGTTTAAAACCTTTGCTCACAATATGCCTCCACTTGTGTTATGCTGTTGGCAAAGCCCAAATTCCCTAAATTTCTGTGCTGGGTCACTTATATTATGGATTTCTGAGGCAGTAAACAGTATCCAGAGGCCGTTGTTGTGTTTTCTGCTGCACATCCTTTGACTTTGATGTATCAGTGGGCCCAGCTGAGCTCCTTTTAAAGGGATAGTTTGCCAAAAATAAAAATGCTGTCATCATTTACTCTCCCTAATGTCATTATTTAGCTTACTGAAAATCTTTCACTCTGCTGTAGCTTTCAAATCAAATGGCAGCATTAGGTTTGATGTCAGTAATGTTTGACTACTTACCTCTTGAGAACCAATCATTTTTAGATGCCTAATGGTTTTGATGCACCCTTTTCTATTATACTACTACTACTATTATTATTTTTCAATAATATATAGACAAATGTTATATCATATAAGTTGCATTTCATACAGTAATAAACAAAAATATAGTAGTCTTTAAAAAGTAACTTGTACAAAATGAAACTAATAATATTAATTGTAATATTTAATATAATATTTAATTGATCAATTATTAATATATATATATATTTTTTTAAATTGTACAGTCCTCTTATGTAGACTACATTTTGTTTGTATATATAATAAATACCATTTTTAGTTTGTAATTTTGGGGATTGACAGTCCCCATTCATGTTTGCCATATGGGAAACAATGTTTTACAGAAGAGAAGTAACATGAGTAAATAATGACTAAGTAAATGAGTACATTTTAATTTATTGAACTTTTCCTTTAACAAATTGACTACAAAGGGGAAACATTTCCTTCAAATGCTCAGAAAACCCCCCCGGCGCATCTGACTGATGACTAGGTCAGACAATTAACCAACTGACCAGCTGTTTGTATACTTTGTTGCCCTTGAGCTTTGACCTTGACCCCATTCCTGACCTTGACCCCTTTATGTAATGTGTTCAGGAAGACATGGACAGCTGGCATCATGGATTTGATTGACCTTTCAGATATTTGACTCTGTTTTCTATTTGTTTACCCCATGCTTTGAATGTTCATAATTTGATCAAGTTCTTTTGGCTGATATGCGTGTACTGTGTGTTTGATTAAACTCTGTACCATTCACCTTGCCGATTCTGATGAAGCCTTCAGGCCCCAGAGGCCCCTGCCATTCTTCCTGGCCAGGATTGGTTTGAGTGCATTTGTTGTGTTTTTGTTTTGGAGAGCAGGGAGCTGGGAGCTGGGAATAGAAAGACACAACAGGGAAGGTTTGACTCATCTTCTTGAGGTTTGTTTTAAAATCAGTATGTCACTTTCTTTTGATGTCTCTCCCTTTGTCTCCCCCTGTCTGTCTCGCTCTCTTTGCTGTCATCTCTCGTTTAGGATGAAGGGTTTATGAATAGTGCAAATGTTTACAGTGATTTCATCTCTGAAGTGACATCTACTGTAATGCACAGTTTGGGTTCACCATGCGATATCACACACACACACACGCACACACACACGCACACACACACGCACGCACACACACACACACACACACACACACACACACACACACACAGATCTTTACAGATCTTTGTTGCATCTCTGAATAATTAACATTTTGGGAGGCAGCATGTGTTCCTGTAAGAAGTCAGCCCAAACTGAGTGTCAGATCGAATAAAAATACCTCCTGGATTTCTTGTTGCGGTATTAGAAAACCTCACAGTACACTCACAGAGCTGCAGTTCAGACACTGTACTGAAAAACTGTTTCTTTCCAACTGTAAATGTGCACTGTGCGAGACATCAAAACATGCAGATAGTATTTCACCAACAGCTGTAGTATCTCAAAAATATAGCTTATCTTCAATCTTGAATCTATGCTTGTTCAAATTTAATCCCATTCACTATGAATGGAAAAGAGCAGATTCATTTGAGTCAATTGTTCCTGTAATTTCCCTCAGAAACTCATCAGATTATGGCATAAGTCATGTAGATGGCATCTTGTTCACCCACTGTTAGAATGCAAACTAATCTGTGTTTATCTTTTAATTCTGTTAATTTGTGTTGTTAGATTCTGTCGATTTTACCCAAAGTTTAGAAGGCCATCAATGAAGGTTGTTATGGTAGAGAAAGATGCACATTTATGATATATAAGTTGTCATCACAAACATAAATGCTTTAGAATGATGAAGTCTATTTCCCATTTCCATGATTAATGCTTGACATATCCCAGCTGACCGATACAGTAGAAGAAATGTGATCTCTGCCAACCTCAAACACCAGGAAATTAGTATCATAAATGAGCCTGTTTATTAATAAGCTTTACAGAATTACAAACTACTGACACTCCAGCCCCTGTTTGAATATTTGATTATTATTATGCCCATGAATTATAGATTGCTTTCCATCACTGAATATAGCTACAAACCAGTGATGTTGACATACTGACTACGTACAGCAACATGTGTGGCCATTAGGGGACTTTAATTTATTGATGCGAAACAAGCTTTGAACCATGTTAGCTTGAAAAACATGAAAATTATGAGGGAAAATTTCTCCAAATTAAAGTCAAACTCTAGCCATCACCTAGTCCTATGTTTATTTTTAAGTATAGAGTGGGTGTGAAGTTTTGAGCGAGACCACATTGGTAAAACTGTCATATAGCGAAGACTGAAATTGAATTGCAAGTGAAGAATAAGGCTCTATTTTTAATCTCTCCTCCATTTCAGCGAGTGGGGACGATAGGCTCTGAGTGCCACTGATGGAGGGATGATAGAACCCCCCCCCCCCCCCCCCCCCCCTTCAGATAGCACAGCATCTTTCCTCTCACGCACAGATACTAAGACCAATTCCTCTGCCAATGTTTTGCGTCTATCTGTTAAGACAACAGCACCATCCATTCCCCTCCTCTAGATAAGCTCGCTCAGGAGTAGCAAAGACTTTTATTAGCTGATTTAATGATTTCAGGATGATATAAACCCTGCCTCATGCTTTTTATTTGATAACACTCTTTAGAACCTATGTGCATGTATAAATGCATATGCATCTCCATTGCTTCCAACTATATAGGCTACAGTTTTCTTGTTGTTTTCTGGTGTTTAAAACAACTGATTAGATAAAGAACTATAATGCTAGTATTTGTCTTTGACGGTGTGTTGATTATATTAGATACAGTTATATACACCTGTCTCTGCAAACAGGTTTGCAGTTTATTTGCTTACATTTGAAATGTTTCAAATTTTCATTGAAAGTTTCATTTTAATTGTTTTAATAAATATTTATGGTTACACCTTTTGGCCATTTTGTTTTAATGCATTATAGTTTTTAAACAAATGATTATGAGAGGTGGGAGTTATAACTATGGTTACCTTTGTTTGCTTAAACATACAACCAAATATAAGGAATTAATAATTCATTATATACACAGGCTTCATAGAAAGTGTTTATTTTTTCCCCCGTCCTCCTATTGTCTGCCTTTTTTCACCATCTTGATCTCACAGGCTCTTTCTTTATGTCTGAAGATGAAAGTCTCCCCATGACTCTTTTCTGAATCCCTCAATGAGCCCAAATTAACAGGGAGGGACAGCGGCCCCTCCTCAAACTGCCTCTCGCTGCAGGCTGTGCGGCGCAGGATCCGGGAACAAGGCATGGGATCCGGGTGCAGCCCCCTGTGGGTAACGGGACGACATCAGAGTTAGTGTATTATGGGGGTGTTGTGGGGCGTGTGTCAGTGGGGGTCTGAGTCGGGCATTGTGAAGTGCTTTTTTTTTATTAAACCGTAATCCGGGCAGCTGTTCTGGATAGATGCCCGCTCCCCAAACACACCGCCTCGCTGCGACTCTCTGCCTTTGTGGCTTCCGCCTGTGGGCAATAGATTCCTCTAATTATACACATCAAGACACACACACATCAACACGCTGGTGTCATTTTCCGTTATACCATGGCGCACAGTGTGCGTCGTTATTGTGCAGTTCACCAGGGTACCGTTTGTATGCGTGTCTAGGTGCGATATGAATCGTACGTGTGCCAAAATATGAATCAAGTTTTTATGTGTCATAATAGAGTTCAGTTGAAGGTACAGCTGTACCCCCTTTCTGGAGATGATCTACATTAACATAAACACACACTCATCAACCCTTCACACTTAAACACAGTAGTAGGATCGAAGGAGCTCCTTATACCTGCAGCTGGCTTTTGATTAAGTTGTGTCTCGCCGGGGGACTTCTCAAGGCGAGACACGTGCGTCCCTCCCTTAATTGCCCCTTCAGCCCCCTGCCAACTTTTGGTTCCCCCTTTTTTAACAAAGACGACTTCTTGCACGGAGGGGTGCGGCGCTGCTACTGCCACTGCCTTTTTTTTGGAAGGCAGATATCAAAAGTGCCACGGTCTCAGCGTCTGGATCTCCCATGGCTTTCAAAAGTGTATTGAAATGAAGCTAATGACTGGTTTAACACTCACCCTGTGGGATCATTGTACATATGGGCTGAACCTAACAGCACTGGCGTGCAGATTAATCCACCCAGGATGGTCAATAAAAGATCATAAAGGGCCTTATGTCACTCATCTCACCAAAGAGGAGAAAGAAACAAAAATGCAGAGATTTAAAATGTTACTCTTTTTTTTTTTTTCTTCTCTACATTATGGTTGTGAGATACTCCAAAACTTATTTTGGCATTTGAAAGATCTCTATCAGAAGCTTTGTGCCCATTAAAAACTGCCCCCTCAGATATTTAAGCCAAGTGAAACATTTTCACCGGAGCCAAGTCTAAAACACAGTGGCAGAAATCGAGAAAAATTACACATTTACATGTTTCAATTTGGTCAGTCTGTACTTTTCCACAGATAATTTTCTTTAAACTGAAAATGTTGCCACTTACCCGGCAATACGAGACATTTTTCTACGTAAAACACAAAAGAAGTTAGTGTCAAAGTGTCAAAGCTGCTCTTTTACATACAGTACAATAAAAAATGCATGTTGATTAGCTGATCATGATCATGAAGTTCAGCTGCAGTTTTACTTGATTCATTAAAGTGTCAAAAGAAGGAAAGGAAGGAAGAAGAAGGGCAGATATTTTAAAGCTGAAGGCGGTGGTTTGCTCTTTGATGTGTTAAGTGTGCGAGTGGGCTCGGTGCAGTAGTGTTGCTCTTTTATAACAGCAGGAGTGGGGCTGGGGTCCTGATCCCACTCCGTCAGCTCAAGTGCAGCGTCAAGTGCCGTGCAGCTGCAGATATGAATATCAAGAACCGGATTCAAATCAGGCTAACTTATTACATCAGTTGACTTTCTTGTGCCTGTGTGCATGTGTATTTTCCAAGAGGGATGTATGACAGTCTATTCGTTCATGAATCGACTAGTTGGTTGTAGGTGCATGTACTGTAAGTACTGTAGTATGGTGCTGAATTAAATACACACTACTGTCCTGTCTTAACGTAACATGTCCACATCTGTCTGTCTTAGCCCACTGTGACATTGGTTCAGTTAAAGCCTCTGGAGAGAGACACTGCTTCAGGCTGGAGGGTTAACAGTCTCCTGACTGTGTCTGGCAAAATGTCTGGATTAAAAATACATGTGTGTGATGATCAGACTGCCAGACCGAGTTAGACAGTTGAAGAGAGGAGGAGAGATTCTGTGAAATATTTTGTTCTCATGCCGAAGGAGCCGATGCACAATTGCACAATCTGGAATCGTTCTTTTAGTTTGCGATGGCTGATTCTGATGCTGAATAATTTGATTCAGCATACGATTAAGCATCTGAATCCAATTACCTAAAATTACTTTTTTAAAACATGCAAGACTTGGTAAAAAACAAAAAGGTCATGATGTGCTATATATATTTGTGGACATGTTATGTTGTAACATACTTATGTTGTCATTTTTCTGAAGTCAGTTGAAATAGAAAATGGTTCTGCGAGAATTTTACAAATCCCTCATCATGAAGTGTGATTTTTGCAGTGGAAATATGTGGCCAGTTTCTCCTTGTTACTGTTTATTTCTCTCTCACACACATTGTTAATCTTTCAAAATAATGAGCAATATCAGTTGAACCAACTGAAATGATTAAGATACAGTATGTTTACTGCTGTGAGATGGACAGTGGCCTTTCTCTGCATTGTTTTTTCCCCTCCCCTGTTGCTGAGTGTGAAACGAGAGAGAGAGAGAGAGAGAGAAATAGAGTCTGAAAGAGCAAGAAACGGAGCTAGCCAGAGCTGAATCAATCCTACTTGTTTGTCTTGTGAGGTGACACTTTGAAAAGGGTAGCATTTCTCACCACCGTTTTTTTTTGGGGGGGGGGGGGGGGGGGGGGGGGGTTCTAGCTTGGGCGTTGAAGTACAAGGCTCTCGGCCAAAAGTTTTAAAAGCAACACCCTTAAGGTGTCACTTTTTAGAGAGTAATTTTGGGGATAGCTGTTTTCTGTGATGGAGAGCTTACAGTGGGCGTCCGGAGGAACAGACAGGAAATGGCATCTGTCCAGAGAAGTGTCAGGCATCCATTTGAAAAGGTTGTCGCTGTCGATCCAGATGATCGTTTTTTTTTTTGTTTTATAAAGAAACTGATGTGCTCCGATGTAATTGCTATTTTCTTTGTGTGTATCTGTCTATGACAGACACATTTGAACACAGTATTCACAGCTCTACTCGAGTGTAGTCATTTTAAACAGTTATTTAGTTTTTAGTGTTGAAATTAAGAATTCTGCTAATTTCCCCAGCATAGAAATTGTGAAAAAAATCTCTTTCAGTCCACAGTACTAAACATTACACCAGGAAATACCCGTACATGCTGTGAGCAGCTCAATGACCTTGCATAGAAAACTCTACTACTTATTTTTCTTCACAGTTGCCTTTCACACAGTTTTTATAGTTGGTAAGTGCATTTGAGAAAATCGCAGCTGTGTGCTGAATAGACAATCGCTTGATGCTGTTGGCACTCAAGTCAGATTGACAAAGTTCCTTGAGGAGATCAGTGTTGAAACATCCTCATTGTGCAACTGTATAATGAACTTGAGGCTATTGCTCTCACTCAAAATGCTCCTTTTGTCACCATTAATACAGTCTTGAAAATAGTTTT
This sequence comes from Semotilus atromaculatus, assembly GCA_031834385.1. Classification (NCBI taxonomy): domain Eukaryota; kingdom Metazoa; phylum Chordata; class Actinopteri; order Cypriniformes; family Leuciscidae; genus Semotilus; species Semotilus atromaculatus. Next base: position 47,196,858 of record JAULUF010000009.1, read on the forward strand.
CATTGTTTTCCACTGTATATAGTGACTACAGTTTTTCGTTACATTACTGGTTCCTTAGATCAAGGTCTAGGTTCCTTAAAGCAGCAGAAAAAATTGTGAATCCAGCTTGATTTCCTGTGAAGGAGAGAAAGGAAAAGTTTTTATCTGACCGTATGGGTGTTTTCTTTGTGTGCATATCAACTCCTTTGTTCCTTTCAACACTAATGGGAATGAATTTTAAATAGGTGCCGGTTGACGTATGGCCATGTGTTTACGGGTTCTCACATATGCTAGTTGTCTGTGTGTTTAATGACAGACTCTAGTGTTGCTGACAGTCTGTTTGGGCCATGTGTCTGCTCGTGTTGTCATAGATTTATGGCATTACATTACCCAAGAACGACACCAGGCCACTTACCCTCAGTCCCATGTGTGCATTAGCACACCTCCTCAACACACACACACACACACACACACACACGTCCATACATCAGACACTTGCACACGTGCGCGTCTGTCTCTAAAGTGCAGGTCGGTGACCGTACAACTGAGTTGGTTCAATATCACAGCAGCTGTGTGCGATCTCATCCTGAGAGCAGAGGGCAGGACATAAGCATTGCTTTAATGGCTTTGAACTCGTGTTGGCCGTTAAATGAGCGTATATCCACACTTACACTTCCTGCACACATACACCCTTCACATCATCCTCACTGAATAATTCCACTCTGTTGGAAAGTTTGCAGCCTGTGCTTATTAATGGAGCGAGATGAACAAACTGTAACCAGCCTGCTGGAAGAACGATGAGAAAGACACAGGAATAGGGACACCCATTATTTTGGGCTCAAATCGTTAATGTAAAAAAAGCTTCATCATGCTTCATTCTGCTCTGTGTGCTCCCACTTCTCTCGCCCTCACTCTGTTTCTTAATTTGTCTGCCTTGTCTTATTTCCATCTCGGCTCCAATGTCTGTCTGTCACCTTGGCTCAGAACACTTGCCGTGTGAATGTGTGTTGTTTTTTGTGTGTGTAAATTGTTGGGTCTCTTAGAGCTTGTCATGTCTTTTTACACAAATCACATAGCATATAAACTGATTAGTGGTGTTTACCATGGCAAGCATCACTAGTGCTGATTTTTTACAACCACCTAGAATACCCTTGGAATGCATTAAAAATTAGCTTGTAACTCCTTAGAAACTGCTTAGCAACACCCTGGAAACTGCCTACCCTATCATCTTAGCAACAACTTTTTGCACATTATCGCATCGTCTTCATGTGCTGTATTTTGCAATATGGTCTAAGGACTCTTTAGCATTTCTATAACCTGCAGGATAAATGCATGTTTTGCTTTGATATTTCCTACCATGTGGGAGGAACACAAGGAATCTTCCTCTTTAGTGCAGTAGCAACATGCACACCTGATCTGACGTCAGAGCTCAAAATCTTGTCATTTATATGTTTTTATCCCCCCTTGTTTTGGACTTGTGCCAGTCTAATCACATAATACATGCTTTTTTATTTTTACTGTCCTTCATTCTGTTGATGCCGTGAGAGCACGCGCGCACACACACACACACTTCAGCCGTCCCCTGAAGAGGAGTCTTACATAGTGTGACCTGTGTGTTTTTTTATGCGACCTGTAGAGTTTGGCACCAGACTTCTCCAGATGCCACACGCTGGAAGCATATGCTATCTTTCTCTGCATAGCACTGTGGTTTGCTGCGTTTCATTGCACGCTTCCACGCATACAGCTTTCTTTGTGTCTGTTTTCTGGCAGTGTTTATGAGCACTTTTGTTTGTTTATGCACCTGTCTCTCCTTCAGTCTCACCTGCCAATCTCTCTCTACCTCTTTTTCTCTTCCTCTTTGGTCTTTATTTCCCATCGTTGGACTAGGATAAAACAGTTCTATATTTAGTTGTGTATGCTTCATAAGGCAAGCATCACTTTTATCATTGCTCATAGTTGATTATTGACCAGTAAGCAACCTCCCAGAAAGCCATATTAACCACATAGAAACCCGATAACACGCGAAGCACCAATCATATTTTATTCAGAACACGTAAAAACAGGTTAAAAACTGAATTGGGAAGTAACCCTCTCTTTAGCGGAATACAAAAGGTTTTTGTTTTTTGTTTTGTTTTGGTTTTGGTGTCCATACAGTGAAAGTCAAAGGGGCTCAGTGTTTTTGGACCCCATTCAGTTCATTGTATTAACCAAAACAGAAAGTAAGTCATACAGGTTTGGAATGTCATAGTGGAGAGTAAATTATGGCGAACTATCACTTTAATTGATCAAATTTTATCCATCAAATTAATCCATCAGGGCTTGAACCATAGCAGACCAGGAAGCCCTTTTGCTCTACAGAGACAGTGAGTTTCCTTCTGCGATCACCCTGATGACGTGTGGAGTGAATGCTCATGAGTGTGAGTGTGTTTGTGTGTGTGCACATGTATGTGAGTTATTCTGTACCATGTCCAGGCTTGCTCTTTCACTTGGGAACTCTACGTGGAAACACAATAGATGTATCTAAATCTTTCCACTAAAAGTTGCATTTACCAACCATAGAACTAAGTTAGGATAGTGTGTGTGTGTGTGTGTGTGTGTGTATGTGGTTGACTCTAGGTTACAGGGCCTCAGCAGGGAATGTGTGTTTTGGAGTATGAGGGAGCAGGGAGTTCTCCAGAGGGGGTTTTCCTCTTCTACAGTCCCTGGAGGATGTGGCATTTGCCTCAACTAGTATTGTCATCAACCTACGGCAGGAAAACACACACATACACAAGCTCGGTCTGATCAATGGTCTGATGTCTGTTTTGAGATTTATCCTGTAGCTCCTCTGACAGTGCAGCGGGTTTTAAAAGACTGTAACTCAGGCAGGGTGGACAAACACAGCCAGACGTTCATCTCCTCTCTGTTCAACTCCACTCGCTCACTGCCTAAAACTGACCATTTATGGAGAGAGAGAGAGAAAGAGAGACTCTGAACGAGAGAGAGAAGAGAATAAGAATCCTTAGAGAAAGAAAAATTATTTAACGTAAAGATCTGCAGAACAGGAACAGTGGAGGAGAAGAGAGAAGGAAAGAAATAGAGCAAGCTCTGTGATGTATTGTAATACTGGCTTATGTCTCTGCACCCCAAAGGCTCCGTGATCTGCGGCTCCACTGCAGTCATGCGCCATGATTCTCACTTAGATGCAATCTTGATAATGTTTGACCACTGGAGATGTCATATCATTGCACTTTAATTCCATTATTTGCATTAATAGAACTTCTGATTCAAAAATATAAAAGCAGCAGTGCAAATGGTTTTAAACAGCATTTTTCCCCTCTAATAGTTTTATTCATTGATTTTAATTTCTGAATTTAAGAATTAAGTGGCAGATCACATGGAAAATGTCCATGTAATATATATATACACTCACCTAAAGGATTATTAGGAACACCATACTAATACTGTGTTTGACCCCCTTTCGCCTTCAGAACTGCCTTAATTCTATGTGGCATTGATTCAACAAGGTGCTGAAAGCATTTTTTAGAAATGTTGGCCCATATTGATAGGATAGCATCTTGCAGTTGATGGAGATTTGTGGGATGCACATCCAGGGCACGAAGCTCCCGTTCCACCACATCCCAAAGATGCTCTATTGGGTTGAGATCTGGTGACTGTGGGGGCCATTTTAGTACAGTGAACTCATTGTCATGTTCAAGAAACCAATTTGAAATGATTCGAGCTTTGTGACATGGTGCATTATCCTGCTGGAAGTAGCCATCAGAGGATGGGTACATGGTGGCCATAAAGGGATGGACATGGTCAGAAACAATGCTCAGGTAGGCCGTGGCATTTAAACGATGCCCAATTGGCACTAAGGGGCCTAAAGTGTGCCAAGAAGACATCCCCCACACCATTACACCACCACCAGCAGCCTGCACAGTGGTAACAAGGCATGATGGATCCATGTTCTCATTCTGTTTACACCAAATTCTGACTCTACCATCTGAATGTCTCAACAGAAATCGAGACTCATTAGACCAGGCAACATTTTTCCAGTCTTCAACTGTCCAATTTTGGTGAGCTCTTGCAAATTGTAGCGTCTTTTTCCTATTTGTAGTGGAGATGAGTGGTACCCGGTGGGGTCTTCTGCTGTTGTAGCCCATCCGCCTCAAGGTTGTGCGTGTTGTGGCTTCACAAATGCTTTGCTGCATACCTCGGTTGTAATGAGTGGTTATTTCAGTCAAAGTTGCTCCTCTATCAGCTTGAATCAGTCGGCCCATTCTCCTCTGACCTCTAGCATCAACAAGGCATTTTCGGCCACAGGACTGCCGCATACTGGATGTTTTTCCCTTTTCACAGCATTCTTTGTAAACCCTAGAAATGGTTGTGCATGAAAATCCCAGTAACTGAGCAGATTGTGAAATACTCAGACCGGCCCGTCTGACACCAACAACCATGCCACGCTCAAAATTGCTCAAATCACCTTTCTTTCCCATTCTGACATTCAGTTTGGAGTTCAGGAGATTGTCTTGACCAGGACCACACCCCTAAATGCATTGAAGCAACTGCCATGTGATTGGTTGATTAGATAATTGCATTAATGAGAAATTGAACAGGTCAATAATAATCCTTAATAATCCTTTAGGTGAGTGTATGCATGTAATATACATGTAATGAATATGGAAAATATTACCTCACCTTAAATGCAGTTTTAAAATGAAATTGTATTTTGGTGTTTGTCAGATCTGTTTTAGAGATCTATGTGTCCCTCTAATTGGACTGGAATGTTCTGTCTTGTTGTGAGTCTTCTGTAGACGTCTCTCCCTCCCCAAGAGTGCTGCATGTACCTGTAGCCAGTAAATTCAGCCTCTCAGGGGACATCTGTGTTTACCAGAGCTCATGCAACAGGATTTAAGTGGGATGATTTTGACTCTGTTTTCGTTGTGTACAGTAGATGTCCAACACTAACTGAAGTAACTGATCCCTTTTGTGGTCGAATTTAAATCCCTTTCCATTTTATCCTTTCATATCCTAGACATGGGAGCCATTTTGTTTTCTGCATCCAAGAAAGTTTAAACTGAAGTTGAAGTTTCGGAGATCAATGAATAGTTTTAGGGAAATGCTTCTTGGCATTTATTGAGCCTTGGAGAAATTATGTTGTCTTAATAGTTCACGCTCTAATGCGCACGTGGGTTTCGCTTTATTTGGGTAGAAATGTCTATAAACAATTTCATCGAAGAGGCCTTCATACAGCGCTTTGCACACTGGAACGGTGTAATGTAATAAATCAATTCGCCCGTGGGTCTTGACACGTCTGGCAGCTCTGTGAAAGCCTGGCGTAAACACACTGATATAATCTGCTTCTGATCGGCATGGAAACTTGATACCTTATTAAATGTTTCGCTAGCACTGATGCCCATGCCTGGAGCTAATTGGGGAGTCTGCATGTGTGTTTGTGTGTATGCATCTCCTTTCTTTAACCCCTTGATGTCCTAGAGCAGATGCCAGCATGCCAACCGTGCCTTGCCCAATGATAAGCACAGGTGTTAATGAAACATTAGACAGATGTTAGTCTTGGGTGAGAATGGCAATTAACCCCATAACAATGCATGTTCTTTTCTGTCATTTGATGGGCTGGTACTTGCCTATGAAGGAAAGACAGAATGAATGCGTTTGTCAAATTGCATTGCAATAATACAGAACTTGAGTAAATATATTAATATGGGTTCATATTTCAGCAATTTTGTGTACATAATCATTTGCTTTATTAAAATAGGCGTTATATCATCCATTGGCCACCCTGCTCTCGAGATATCAGCATCAGCTAATGAAAATCCCATATCAATTAACCACTAGTTGCTTATCTCCATCTCCTCCATCTCTTTTTATATATTCTCATTAGTTTTACCGACTCTGAAGTCTGCAGTGAGCATTTGGTGCCTAGCGCTGAGACTCTTTAGCTCAGTGACCCAGTAAATCCTCTCAGATGTGTGGCCTCCTGCCCCCTGCTATACACAGGCCATTAGATCTGCCCCAGAGTCCAGGGACCAACCTGAGAGAGAGAGAGAGAGATGAAGGGATGAATGAGAGTAAACACCAGCATCAGAGATGATCTCATCACTCTTTTTTTGTACTCGGGTAGCTTTGCCATTCAGTCTGTTGTTGACAACCCTTGATTTATTTCTAACTCTATCATGTTGCTAGATAATGTTTTAGTAAATGATTTTAGAAAAGCTATGTTCACAGCTCATTTTACGTTCATAATCTGGCATATTATTAAATCAGAAGAAATAGCAGGCTAAGCCTAACTAAAAAAAATAATCCTTTAGGTCTTGATTGGATCACAAAAAAGTGGACTTTATTGTACAGTACATAATGTGGAGGGAAGTAGTTAAAAAAGCAAAAGGTATATTATAATGTCATTTAAAAAAGCAAAGTAGTTTCAGAGGTGGAGCAATTTATTATACTACAGTTCAAAAATCACAGTTTCCACAAAACTATGAACTGTTTTCAACATTGATAATAATAAGAAATGTTCTTGAGCACCAAATCAGCTTATCATGTGACACTGAAGACTGGAGTAATGATGCTACATTTTCAGCGTTACCATCACAGAATTTAATTACATTTTTAAATGTATATAATGGTACTATATATTTTTATTGTAGTTTTGAAATAACGCACAATAGGACCAGGAACATGTATTTAGAAAGTAAATTAGTTTGTCTTGCTGACTTTAATCGTATGTCTTTTAGTTTTGATAGCAATGTCCACAGTCAGGGTTATTTGACTGCAGGTTTTGTGTCAAAACTCAGCTGGTATATGTGGAAGCTCGTCAAAATGGTTCTCAATGCGTTATGTTAGACGCAGCTGCATGCTACGAATCTGCTCAGCTGAACTGTACGAGTGAGAAATGAGCTGTTGTGTCCGAGCTGGAAGCCATCTTACTGGAGCACAGACGAGAGAGAGAGAGAGAGAGAGAGGACGCGTTTGTTGCTCTTTATAACCGCCGCACCTGAATCAGAGAAGGGAGGGATTTTTCTGATACTCGCGAGAGCGATGGAGAAAGAGGGAGGAAAAAAGAGAAGGGGGAAGAGAGAACAGAAGGAGGGGTGGGGGAGAGAGTCACCTTTGCAAATAAACAACTTTGCTCAGTTGATTTGAATTATTCAGGGTTGTCAACAGCAAAGAACCAGAAAAACAGCCCAACAAATAACAAATTACACCATCAAGCTCACTGGGGCGGAATAGACAGAGTGTTTGGTTGTGCGGTGAGAGCTGGAACATGCAGGATCGGAAATTAAAGGAATGCAAATGCGCTTCACAAGAACATATGTTTGCCTGTAAATGCTGTCAGGTTACATATAGTACAAATCTCATCTATGAGGTTGCATCAAGCTTATTTAATTTTACATAGGGGAAATGAACATTATGTAGAAGGTTGGGTACATGAGCACATTTTTGTTGAACCTTTCAAAAGCAAACTGAATATATACTGTAATTGTTGTATAAATGCAAATGCATAGAAATAAATGTAACAATTTAAGTCGGCAAGTGTATAATGCCTAGTGTTTTAAAGAACCATTATTGAATGATTAAATAAAGTCAGGGTTATTAAACAGTTTACATTTTTAGTCAGAATGATTTGGGCCTCTTTTTTTAATTAAATTGCAGGTTTAATTCTCTAAGTAAGCTCAGATGTTTCTCATAGTGCACCTGCATCGCTGAAAGCACCAGTGAGGTTGATAAAGCATGACTTTCACCTGCGTCACCTTTACACCTGAGACCAGGAGGTCTCTCCCCATCCCTTGTTTTCGGTCTCTCTCTTCCAGGAGAGTGCACAGGTGGATAAGTCCTTTCCTGGTCTGTTTAACTAGGCCATTCCTGTAAAAATAGCACAGATCCAGCCAATGAAACGGCATAGATCTCAACTGGACGGGGTTTTACCATTTTTCAACTTGGTTCATTGCAGACTAGCAAGATATGTTTAAAGACAGAAGGAAAACAAGTTTCTTAACCTTGAACTTTCTTTCTACTGTCCCTGTTTCCATGGCAATAGCGCTGGTTCAGAATAGAGTAGTTACTCTCTCCTGCCTTTAGCTCAGTCACAGATACACTGCTCAACCCCTTTATCAGCAGTTCTGGAGGATAACATAGCACTACACACACACACACGCACACGCACACACACACACACACACACACACACACACACACACACACACACACACACACACACACACAAACAAACAAACAAACAAACACACACACACACACACACACACACAGCTGTCAGAAATTCACAGCAGCACACAAATCCCAGCATGCCCCTCTACCCACTTCATGCCTGTCTCTGTGGAGACTGGTGTGCAGGGACAGACAGAAACATGCAGTGTACAGGTGTAGCCAGAGAAATAGTCATGACAGACTGACAAACATAGTCACTGACAAATTTCAGCCTGGAGACTCTCTCCTGTCTGTCTTCACAAAATGTTGTGCAGTGTAGAAGTATCTACATTATTATTGTTGGAAGATTTGTTTTGATTCCGGTTATTTTCTCTCCATCTGTGGAGTCCCTTGTTGATGACATCACAGCATATGTCATCTGTTCACACTTGGCAGGTGCTGCGTCATACCAGACTCATTCTCACTCTTGGGGGGAAAGAAAAAAAACCAATAGGTATTGCCCCACACACTCACACATCTGAAGAAGCTTACTTGGCATCTACTGTTTGCCATGGGCAACATGATGTGTTTGTCTCTAATGGCTCCTGCATCAGGCTGGGGAATATGACGGAACACACTCGAGCTGTGTCTGATGCAATGAGAGCTTCTAGCTTCCTCCTTTCTTCTGTCTTTCCTCTCCCTCTTTAGTTTTGTGGTGGCAAACCATTTTTTACCATTTTTGACCAGAATCGGTCATATTTAACCCCAAAATCAAAAGAAAGACACAATTTTACTGAAATTAGTAAAAAAATAGGCTTATGTTTAGGACCATTATGATGATTATCTGATATTTGAGCATATTTCTTGTACATTTCTCATTATTGTAATTCCGAAAATAACTACAATAATAAAATAATTTAATTTTTTTTTAAATCACAGTCGATATGCAGACATTTCAATGGGAATCTGGTCGATCCTGATTTATGTGTGAGCAGAGCTTCATATATTGCGTAATAAAATGAGAATTATGAAAATTTATACGAAAATTGATGACGTTGTGCTTAATTATCAAAAATAATTCCACAATGAAAAAAAATCTGTATTTAAAAATAGAATTTGGCTGACCAAGAACTTCCACCTGATGCACATGCACTAACAATTCAAAAATAGTGCAGCTGGAACTCGTTCCATCCATACACAGTCCCTCTGTTCCGGATTAGTGGCTAGCCAGGGAAATTCTTTTGGCCACCAGTAAACACTTGGACAGATTTTTTGCGTCTTCGTCTTCCCTCTCTTCCGCATCTTTTCATCCCTCTATTCCACACATGCCCGCCTCCTCTGCATCCCATTTCTTTCCCAGTAGCCCTGCTGATTGAAGAGAGCTACATATCTTAAGCTGAAAACACTGCCAACAATTATAACAATTACTGCCAATTTCGCCACCTGCAGCCCTACTGAAAGGAAGAGTGGAGCCCGAGCCAGTGTTTTATTTGCTGGAACGCCACTATGCACAATGTTTAATTACAACTAAGCAGCCAACATTTGTTCTATCTGTCTTTGAATATACACTGCTCGTTCCTTCCTGCCAGCTCTGTCTTTCCATCGCCGATTTTTCTCTTTCTTTTTAAATATGTGTGACGTGAAGTGGGTGTGTTGGATTTGTTTGCTTTGTTAGGAAGTGTTGGATCTGTTTCCTTTGGGATCAGAGATGTCCCATCTCTGCTGTTGGTTATACACACACACACACACACACACACACACACACACACACACACACACACACACACACACACACGCACACAAACACAAATATCGTGACCACTCCTGCATCAATGCAAGAGAGCTGCACTGAGCACCTGCAGCCGGGTTGGACAGCCTCTCTCTGAATCCTAATTCACCTCGTAAATAGGAAAGAGAAAAAGGCCATTCCTTTGTTGCATCTCAACGAGCAAAGAGTGAGTGTGTGCGTGAATGCCAGCTAAAACCCTTGAATGGGGCTCCCAGATTACTCCAAAGTGCAGTCGTTTCAATGACATGACAAGCTTGTCAATTGCTTGTCCTATTCTTCTCTTACGTAAATGGTTTGTCTAAGCGTTTGTGCATGCTATTCTGTTTTAATGGGTTTTAATGGTTCTGAAGAGGGCCCTGTTGCAGGGGCTTGTTTAAGAAAAATGCTCAAGGGCGGAGTCCCGCCGCCTCGCTTTTCGAGTTCTTATTCGCAGCGCCAGAGCCTTCTCATCCCGTCTCATTTTGCATCCTCTCCTATGAATAAGTGATGAGATTTCATACATCACTGACCTCGGGGCTTTTTTACAAGTTCATCAATCATCGAGCCCCCTCCTTCTCATGAGGAGCAGATGTTTGGGGGTTCAGCCGTTTCAGGGGTACCATACTACTGATGACCACCATCAGCATCTGACCCCACACAGACCTGAGTCAGCAAGTAGACAGGAAGAAAAGGTTAAAAAAAAAGGGATTGGGAAAGAATATGTTGGGAGAGTACAGAAGTTAGGAAGCAAGAGAGGGAAAGAAAGCGTGATTATGGGAGAGGTATTAAATGAGCCATGAGGGATCATTGATGATCTGCTGACAGTGCAAAGTCTGCTCTGAATTGTAAGTGTAGAAGCTGTGCTTTGAACTTGTAGAACATGTTTGTGCGAGAGGGAACGACAGAAAAGAGAAACAGAGACCAAGACAATGTTTGAATCAAACTGACTGCAGTTGTGTTTGATATAGGGATGTGCCGTTAGAATCATACAGTGGGGTAAAAGTAAAAACACAAAAGAAAAATTCTAATTCTATTATTTATTCTTTTCAAATTTAATTCAATTCCATTTTTATCTTATTAAACACAAATATATATACTGTATATATATATATATATATATATATATATATATATATATATATATATATTCTTTTAATAATGATTATAATATCCATTACCGTTCACATGTTCAGTAAGATTTGTTTTGGAAAGAAAATTAATACTTTTATTCAGCAAGGCTGCATTGGAGGTGACAGTAAAGACTTTTATAATGTTTCAAAAGATTTGTTTCAAATAAACTTATTTTATTCTTTTGAACTTTTTATTCATCAAAGAATCATGAGAAAATGTATCATGGTTTCGACAAAAATATTATAAGCACAACTAATAGCCTAATTAGAAAAATAATTTTGTGTAATTTCTTAATTTATGGTAAGTGTAAAATAAATAATATAGAGTAAAGTTTAAACTACTGTAAAATACAATGTGGTTTCTCGCATTATGGTGCTCTATACAAAGCAAATCAAATATCTGAGAGAAATTTAAAATGATTCCATTTTGATCCTGCTATTTGGCACAGTTTCAGTTGTGATCCAATTATGAAACTGTGGGAAATCACAATACATATTGTCATGGTGTAGTTTCCCTGTCTGGTTGTAAACGGTATATATACAAGTAAAATCAATATTTATTTTCTTATCAGAGATTATGTTCCAACTACATGTGGTTGCAGAATGCTGGAGTACTGGATGATTCATATTTTTGCAACCAATAGATTGCAATCAGTCTTTAGTGGTACTCATGGGAAAGACAAGCTGGGAAAGTGGCGATAATGTGAATCTCAAGGAGATTCAATGCACCATATTATAAACACAGAGAGATTGTTCAACTACAAAAACAATCAAAACGAAGACAATCAGACACTGACTTCTGCATTGCCGCCAATTTTTATGCCTTGAAAATGGCTGTAGTATATTTGAAATGCTTCTGTATGCAGCTCTTAATGTATTGTCTCCAAAGCAGTGCTGAGGATGACGTATTGATTTGATCAATCAATGCAGTGAAAGCTATAAAGGCATACTGTAATGGTGGCACTTAAGAAGAGAAGGCAGAACACTGATCAATCTCAAGGAGATAAAAAGAGAGAGCGAGAAAGCAACCAATAGAAAGCGAGAGACAAAATGAAGGCTCAGAAGAGTGTGTAAAGTGGAGTTAAGGCTGCGTCTGCTGCCTGTCTGTCTCGCAGCTCCTTTTTGTATTTTAATGATTAATGCGCAGCTAAGCAGGGGGTCCGATTCATCATTACTCTGGGCCCAGTCCTTTATTCCTTATCCGCATTGCTCTGTCTTTTGTCCCTCATTTGTTTCCACCCATATTTCATTATTCAGACAATGAGCGAATATGTGACACTGTATCTGCATTATTATTTTGCTGTCCATCACACTGCAGTTGCGTCAATGCATCAGTGTCCTGCAATCTGAGGTGTTGCCTCTTAAGATTTAGTGTTTAGTGTAGTGATTTATTGTAAAACAAAATTAGCAAGTTCTTGTATGAAATCACTCTTAAGCCTGTTTTATGCTTCTGCGTCGAATCGACTGCGTACCCCCGCAGACCCCTCTGCATCGCCGCAAACCCCTCTCCGACCCCTACGCCATAGCTCGACGTGCACCTCCAAAAAATTTTAACTACACGTCGAGGCGACGCAGACCGCAAGGGCTGTGATTGGTCAGATTCAACGCGATGCAACGCTACCTGATGCAGAACCATAAAACGGCCACGACACCGTAGGAGTGAAGGCGTAGCTACGCCGTGGATTTGACGCAGAAGCATAATGAGGCCTTTAGCTTACACATGTTTGTGTAATGTACACTCTCAATAGGTACATAGGGCCAGACATAGGGCTTCCTCATAGGGCCAGGCAAACAACTTTTCTTCTGCCGTATCCACACCGCTCTCCTGTCATCTGTCCGTTTCCAGAAACTCATTTAGTTGCACTTCTGCAACACTAAAAGCCCTTCGTTCCCTGGCAGCAGTTTGAGGGATAAAGCCATTTCAGTTCATCAAAGATTCATTGCCCAAAAGCACGTCCTTCGGAAATGGTCGGTATATGTTTTAAAACAGACCTGCGGAAGCTTTAAACGCTTGCTAAGATACTGTAAAGAAAGGCAAGGCCTGTTGAGTACAGTGTCAGGGACAAGAGTGAATCTCTGCAGCACTGTTTCCAGAATGCAAACACATTTCTTTCCCTAATTAGGATTCAGTTTTGGTGATGCAAATGGTGCTACAAATCCAGACTTTGTTTAAATATTTATTGGTCCATGTTTAGAGGCAAGGTCAGCCTGAAGTAAATAGTGAGAATGGTTGTGGGAAGTATATGGAGGATTGGATCAGGACTGGGAATGTTGCTAGATGAGTGAAATGTTTAACCCTAATCCAGTAAAACCTTTTTCCACTTAGTTGGGTCACTTGTTTTGCCTCCTGCGGGCTGAGCGGCTCCTGGGCTCATGTATGTTTTAAGAAGACTCATATCCAGCAATGAAAGGATATTGACTTGCTTGATGAGCTTCTTTCCTTTGGGAGGGGGGGCTAAAGCTCTTGAGTGCCTCCTCCGGGCAAAAGCAGCATGGAGTAAGTAAGGGGTCTCTTACCACACTGACCTGCCCAGATTGGGCGAGGCTTTGGACACCACAAATGGGCTTTTGTGGTTCCACCGTATAGCCATAAGTATCTCCATTGGGACATTCATTGTGCCTCCCAGTCATCACCCTTATGCCATGCAGTGTGATGTTTGTGGGAATAGCGAGAATCACAGGGAATGGGGTGCACAATCTGAGCCTACAGAGGTTAAATATGTTATGATTGATGAGGTAGCTTTAATAGCGCACGTCTGGCCTCCCCTATCGATTAAGGGATGGATTATGCATGCATTTCCCCATTGTGTTGGCACAACAGATGACTTAGATTACAGTGACGGATTCGGGAAATGTGAACTCTGAGCTGATTGCTTTTCCGTTGTGTCTCAGCTGCATTAGGAATGATGAAGCATGCTAGTCCTTCAGATGCTCCGTAAGCGGAGGCAAAGAAGCCTTCCGGAAGCCTATAATAATCCTGGTGTAATATTTGGGAAATCCTATTACAGACGTTTTTATGTGCCGAAGAAAGAAAAATAGGTAAAGACGACAGCGTCTCATAGAAGCGAAAACAGATTAGGACTTAACAAGATAGATGTAGACATGTATTAGTCTTTCCTTTTCCTCCTCCCTGTTATTCCCTCCCTCCACAATCTTGTAGAACAGGGCCTACTTTTCATTTTTCTGTTTTTTTCAGCAGTGAAAACTGCTGTAGTGTAACTAAGATACAATGCCATCAACAGCAGAATCAAAAGAATTAACTTTTATAGTCATGGTCATAGACAACCTCAGATACTTACACATAAAAGTGTGTGTACCTTTTATAATATTTTTTATTTTTATTGTATCTATAGTAAATAATTAAAGCTGTGTAATGGTTCTGGTTTAAAGTTCCCTTCATTTGATCCTTTTGGTGGACTGGATAAGTTCATATAGATAGAGGAAATGTCTTTTTTAAGACTCCTCTAGTGTATGATCGAGTCTCTGATTTGTTTCAGTCCTGTGGCCCAGACCTTTCTAGCAGATCAGAGTCTGGCTGCGGCCCTGCAACATCCGGCTGATCACAGAGTGCAGTGGAGCCTGATCCCACTCAAAGGCCCAGTGGGCGTCTAGTGACTCTTTTCAAAAGCCAAGCAGAAAACCTCCCTTGTTTATTTAATCTCACATAGAGTCAAACCCTCTGCCTGAAGCCATGACTGGTCTAGACATATTCAACCTCTGTGCCACAAGATCAGCCTCACAGGTCAAAGGTTGACGGTCAGGCTCAATGGAAAGAGGAATGATTGTGTTGATGTCACCTCAGGGTTTGTCGAGCACATCATGCAAGCCTGTGATAAGGTTATACATGCATGAGGTTGCTCTTATTTCCAGCCTTTCTTTGCATGGTTACTGATTATGATGATTGAGTCATTAATCGTCCCCTGTGTAAGCGCTAGCGTGAACTAATATTGTAGAATGTTGCATATGAATGAAGATTTTGATTTATAGATGTAAAGGTTAGGCTTAATGCTACAAAAGTTCCTGTCATGGAAATGCAAATAAAGCATGAAATATAGACTAAATGTAATCAAAATAAAACATATATTGTCCCATTAGATTTTCAAATAAAGCCTGATAAGCTTTATTAAGTGATAAGCGCTGAATGAGCTTTCACTCTGAGGGGTTTCCTGATTTAAATAAGGGTTGCTGGATCTGTGTTCATTTATTATGGCTAGTGTGTGTATGTATGTGTGTGCCGCGTGGAGTCAAATAATGGGCTCAGGCTGAGACAGAAGTAGAGACTTCTCTCTCTCTTTCTCTTCTCTAGATACTCTGTTTAATTGAAATGACCCCATGGGGTTGTAGCACTGACCGCAGCAATTAAAACTGCCATGCAGCACAGCGGAGGGAGAGAGGTCAGGATAAGGGGGGTACAGGGCACTGTGTGTGTGTGTGTGTGAGTGATTGTGTGTGTATTGTCCACATTCATGCTCAATCAATAAGAGCTGATGACTGTAGATAGTGGCCCTGATACTTAATATTTAAAAGGGTCAATTGCTGTGCAGCCCCTACTACACCTTCATCTCCCACTCCGTTCTTCCTATCTGGTCCTAATTTGTATATTACAGCTTTATGGTCAAACACTGATTAAAACCTCATGCTGGTTTTGTGTGTGCGTTTGAAATTTGCTCCATCTGTTCCCTTATCTTGAGGTCTATCGGTGAGTCTCTTTTAAAATAAGATTTAATCAGATTTTTACTTTAATAAAGATTAGAGTGCAAAAAACAAACAAAAAAACAGACTGGCTACTGGGAGATATTTCAGTCTACATGGATTTTAGGCAGGGTTGTTTTTGTTTTGTTTTTTTTAGCTTAGCAAACTTATTTTTTGAGAAATATCAAAGAAAGTTTTATTTTATATTTAAATATAAAAAATATGTGTGTGTGTGTATATATATATATATATATATATATATATATATATATATGTGTGTGTGTGTGTGTGTGTATATGTATATATAGCCTATACATATTACTTTGAATAATTTCAGATGTATGCAGTATTTCAGCGCCACCTTTTATGCATAAACTAAATCACCATCTAAAATGCTAAGCAAACAGAGCGTGTATTGAATACCCAAGCAGATGTACAGGTACTGTATGTGATTAACAGTGACCACAGCTGTTTGCTGTAATTATGCACAGGTTGTTGAAAAACTTATGGAAGCGTCTTTATAACTCTGGCATATGACCATGTGTAAGATGGGTCCTCCCTGGGGGCATCAGACAGTATGTGTCTTGCTTTCTTTTTCTCTTTTCTCATTCTCTGCAACATGGCAGCAGATACAAGCATGCCTGTTTGTACCAATATTCAAATTAATTTCCCAGAAGAGGGTTTTGTGCCTGAGAACACAAGTCCAGATATCCTGAGTCCAAATAAGAGGGTGACTTTGTCTTAGACAACAGATGGGCTTCTGCGGTTGGACTCTTTATCTTTAGCTCTCAGCCATTTAGAGCCACTTTCTTTCTGCGTGTTTCTTCGCTGACAGTTGATGGAAGCTCTTGTGTCATGTATGGCTGTCTTAGCTGTCAGTGTACACCATACCAAGAGTGTGTGAACATCCATATTGGATTTCAAATTCACACATCCTGACTGCAACACCAATGCATTTGTATGCATAGCTATGTACAGGTAGGCTATATGTGTAAAAACAGGTGCTGTTCCAAAGCCTAGCGAGCTGCTTAGACAGTGGGTCTCATTCACTAACTTTGTAAATCTGTGTACAAATGTTTTCACAAATAACTTTTTACATTAAACTGTATTATAATTTTCAAAACAAGGCAAAAATTGCATACTCTTAAATTACATGGCCTTAAACATTAATGTAGATTTATGATATACTTTTCAATCCAACGTGAATTGCATTGCCACATGAAAAATAGGCTAAAAGGTATTTAAATTTAATTTGATTCTATTTTAGCCAATATTTATGTAAAAAAAAAAAAAATTATTTTTGCAATCTATTTAATATTTTCACATTACATTTTTATGTTAATATCAAACTCAAAATATGGAGTCCTGGGAGTAGTGCTTTTGTGTTTTTGCTTATGTAGGTGTGATCATAGAGCATTTGAAATCAGCCGCTTACTGTATGAAGAACGTTTCAATTAGGATTCTGCCGTTAAATACACGGCAGCCAGCTAAGTTTTGGAAACATCTGTAGTGCGTGCTGACATACCTGGTGTGGTTATCTGCACTCGTGCTGCTGCTGCTGAGATAATTAGAGCCGTGTGATTAATGAACTGCAGGTTAATGTATAGCTATAGAACAGGATGTGGAGCTCACTTAGATTCACAGGGAGTCTCAACACAGCCATAAAGCAGCCCCACTTCCCCTCGCACTGCCACATGACTGATTAATGCTAGATGCATAAGGATCTCCAATTGATCATTTATAACCCAGCTCAGGAAGCCACTCTCGCTCTTTAATGACACAGGATGTTGTGGTCCACAAGAACAGCGCTGTGCGGTTTTAATCCAGAGATATTATACAGTATTAGAGCAGTGTGCTACTGTCTGTAAAGGTCTCTTTTACTCATCCGTCCCTAGCTGAAAGCAAATGGAAATATAGTAGGCCACTCGCTGGCCATATGCGTGTGGATGAATCCTGACATGAGACAAAAGCAGAGGCCTGTGACCTTTTCAAAAGGGGAGATTTTCCCTGTCTTGACTTGCCTCCGACCTACACGCTGCTGGATAATCTCGACTGTTCCTAGAACAACGACTGCTGCACGGGGATGTCAGAGCAGTTTCAGATGTGTCTTGAATGTTACACTCTCCAACAGTAAAATGACCTTAAACGGGGAATGAACTTTTGGTTTACTGCATCGCTATCCATAGTCATGTTCAATAATCATGAATAATAATGATCATGATCTAGTTACCTCACATGGGGTACCACAGTTTGGCCTTTGACACTTTTTTAAATAGTTAGGGGACATATACAGTGAAGAAAATAAGTATTTGAACACCCTGCTATTTTGCAAGTTCTCCCACTTAGAAATCATGGAGGGGTCTGAAATTGTCATCGTAGGTGCATGTCCACTGTGAGAGACATAATCTAAAAAAAAAAATCCAGAAATCACAATGTATGATTTTTTAACTATTTCTTTGCAAGATACAGCTGCAAATAAGTATTTGAACACCTGAGAAAATAATTGGTACAGTAGCCTTTGTTTGCAATTACAGAGGTCAAACGTTTCCTGTAGTTTTTCACCAGGTTTGCACACACTGCAGGAGGGATTTTGGCCCACTCCTCCACGTTGGAGGAAGACCCAGCCTCGACCCATCTTCAATGCTCTAACTGAGGGAAGGAGGTTGTTCCCCAAAATCTCGCAATACATGGCCCCGGTCATCCTCTCCTTAATACAGTGCAGTCACCCTGTCCCATGTGCAGAAAAACACCCCCAAAGCATGATGCTACCACCCCCATGCTTCACAGTAGGGATGGTGTTCTTAGGATGGTTCTCATCATTCTTCTTCCTCCAAACACGGTTGGTGGAATTATGACCCAAAAGTTCTATTTTGGTCTCATTTGACCACATGACTTTCTCCCATGACTCCTCTGGATCATCCAAATGATCATTGGCAAACTTAAGACGGGCCTTGACATGTGCTGGTTTAAGCAGGGGAACCTTCCGTGCCATGC
This sequence comes from Semotilus atromaculatus, assembly GCA_031834385.1. Lineage (NCBI taxonomy): Eukaryota > Metazoa > Chordata > Actinopteri > Cypriniformes > Leuciscidae > Semotilus > Semotilus atromaculatus. The sequence goes on from JAULUF010000009.1 coordinate 47,215,569, forward strand.
ATGATTTCAAACCATGACGTCTTAGTGTATTACCAACAGTAACCTTGGAAACGGTGGTCCCAGCTCTTTTCAGGTCATTGACCAGCTCCTCCCGTGTAGTTCTGGGCTGATTTCTCACCTTTCTTAGGATCATTGAGACCCCACGAGGGGAGATCTTGCATGGAGCCCCAGTCCGAGGGAGATTGACAGTCATGTTTTGCTTCTTCCATTTTCTAATGATTGCTCCAACAGCGGACCTTTTTTCACCAAGCTGCTTGGCAATTTCCCCGTAGCCCTTTCCAGCCTTGTGGAGGTGTACAATTTTGTCTCTAGTGTCTTTGGACAGCTCTTTGGTCTTGGCCATGTTAGTAGTTGGATTCTTACTGATTGTATGGGGTGGACAGGGGTCTTTATGCAGCTAACGACCTCAAACAGGTGCATCTCTAATTTAGGAAAATAAATGGAGTGAAGGTGGACATTTTAAAGGCAGACTAACAGGTCTTTGAGGGTCAGAATTCTAGCTGATAGACAGGTGTTCAAATACTTATTTGCAGCTGTATCTTACAAATAAATAGTTAAAAAATCATACATTGTGATTTCTGGATTTTTTTTGGGGGGATTATGTCTCTCACAGTGGACATGCAGCAACGATGACAATTTCAGACCCCTCCATGATTTCTAAGTGGGAGAACTTGCAAAATAGTAGGGTGTTCAAATACTTATTTTCTTCACTGTAAATATTGGATAGATGATCAATGGCATCAGGACACATTGCAAGCTCTACTCAATCCTAAATCACCTGAATGAGCACCATAACTTAACATGCCCTGAAACTGTTTTAAATGACAGGAATAGCCAGAAATTATAGGAAATGGAGAGAAGAGGTGGAAACATAATCCTGCATCGCCCACAGGAGCACCACTGCACAATGTGATGCAGCTCTAAACACTATTCCAGTGGTTTTCAACCAGGGGGCCTCAGCCTCAGGATGACTTAAAATTATATATTTTTTTAAATTCTGTCTTTAATATACTGTTTAGAATAACATGAATATATGAGTAAACCTAATTTTAAAATAGTGATTTTTAGACTAGACAATTGATTTCTAGTAAAACTCCATGAGCATTTTTTTATAATGAATATATATGTTTGTAGTTATTCAAGCTCTAAAATATTTTATGGGGTAGAAATTGAGTAAAACATTTTTTATTCCTTAACCAGTAAAACATGAACAACTGGAAAAATAATGGGGCCTTTAAATATTGTTGTGGGCAGTTGGGGGGCCTTGGAGTCAAAAAGGTTGAGAACCACTGTACTAGGCCATAGCTCTGACCACATGATACTTTAAGTAGTTCTGTAATGGAGAATCCACAATCTACACATTATTTGGTCAGTTTCAAACACATAAATGCTGTGAAGTACTACCAAGATCCTTGGCTAGTATAATTCCTAGATTACACTAAATACAGACTCAAAGTACAGGCTACAGCCATAGTTGTGTGTTTAACTAGAAGTGTCATCCTGCTTCATTCTCTGGTATTCTAGCCCCAGGCTCTTACTGTGACATACTGTGGGCAAGATGTTCATTTTTCACACAAGCAGCATGAGCCCCTCAGCGCCCACAGCCATACAACACGAGACGTGCGTCTCTCCAGGAATCTCTCACTGAATGACTTTATGGCCTTAAATATTCCTGATGGAAATGGTGCTGCTGGCTTCACGGACAAGCTGCAGCTCCGGCTCTGATCAATAATGAATGGCCCTAGTGTGGAGCTAACAGATTGTGTGAAAGGAAAGGGAGGGGTGCAGACAGTCCAGTGCACTGACACAGTGGGAGCTGTCACTGACCTGCCTCTCTGACAGCGAAAGAGAGAGAGAAAGAATTAATAAGATTAATGCTCCAATTAAATAGGGAAGTGATGGCAGAGAGTCCTGTTGTGCTGCCAACTACAGAAGGAGACTATGCAAGTAAAACGAAGAATAGAAAAAAGACGGTAAAAGACGTAAAGAACATGTAAGAAGGAAAACTGATGTGGAAAGAGAGAATAAACCTGTGGAATGAAGTCTCTGGTCCATTAAATCAGCTGTCAGTATGTCTACCCATCAGACCCGTCTGGAGGACCCTTGACATGTCTGTTCCCGCCTCATCTGTGCACTCGCTACTGTTGTTATTGTCAATTACGTCCAATTGACAGGTAATTACCATCATTTTAAGCGCCATCATCATTCACTATGAAGTAACGTCGTGTATTCTACTGGTAATTAGTTAGACCGACATTCACGTTTAATTGGCAGTGAACCACAGCATTGCTATTGAGCTCGTTTTAAATCAACGATGGAAGAAGAACTTGCACTTATTCTCTCATGCTGCAATGATTTTTACTCTGTCTTAAGCGTTTTTTTATATATCTTGGAATGATTTATATCATAGACATCTTCTAGTGGTGAAATGTCATGCAAAGCTTTGCATGATGACTCCCATCTGCTCAAATCTTATCAGCGTTCCCATAATTCTCCCCTTCTTGCATTTTCTCCTTCTGTTTTTGTTGGTGTTGATCTACACAGAAATTGCTTTTTCTGTAGTGTAGTGACTCGAGGCGTGAAACACCTCAGCCATATTTGACTGCATCGTGCCCTGAATATTTTTATTATGTCCTCTGATCCTTGTATATGACGCTGTGACATTCATTGGCTTTTATTAATCACACATAAGAATCTGTGTCATCAGAATATCATCTTCCTTAAATAAGCTTCCATATTCTCAAATTAGTGATCTTGTAATGTATCCTTGCATGTATGTGTGTGGTTCCTTTAGCATTTGTGGTGTCATATTTTGTCTTGGTTTTGCTTCGGATCTCCTTTAAATGTAATGCCTCACTCTGTAAGAGTCATAGTCACTTCAGATTACTATAATGTTTATTTAAAGCATGTGCTATTTTAGCATTATTGTATTGTATTGCGGTTCCTTCATGTGGGTATTCCCAGGATGAGAGAAACATTCGCAGATCAATGAACTGCTCCCAGGTCAGCGTCTGAGCCGAATGATATGTTGTTACTTTACAATTGACTTGGCCTCTGTGTTTCACCAGTGCCGACCACACATATCAATATGACTGTCCCCTTTGACCCAATCCAATCCAGACATTATTGTCAGGATAACTGATCAGTTTCATATTTGACAGCATGTGCGGAGCGGGGGGTTGTCTCAGTTATGACAATTTTTAGCTTGTTTAGAAAAGATAAGTCTTTGGTTTCGATGCATGGATTAAAAAAGAAAAAAAGAGGATTAAAGTTGGTGTCACTGCCATGGTATAAACACTGAAGAAATAAAACTTCCTGCTCCTTCAACACATAGGATATTTAGATTAAATGAACCTCTAGATGTAAACCTTTCATATCCAGATGGGTCTTTCAGGAACAACCATTGACTAATACTTCATATCCCATCTCCTTGTCAGTAGTTACATAAACATTTTGCATACATCAAAGACTGGCTCACTTTCCAAGCATCCTTCTTACATGTGTGGAGTGGGCCTGCTATGATCAGCGGGGACAGTTTTAGCAGTCCTCCCAATGCTCATCTATTAGAAATGTGAACTCTGGGTTGCCCGAGTGCCACAGCGCATTAAACAGTGTTATGACAGCCCCTTGTTACCCTTTTTAACATCCAAACCCTTTCTGGGGCTATTTCAGAAAATGCCTACGTGGGCCGCACAGGACTCAATGCTTCAGGATGCGCAGTGTGGTTCTCAGGGGTGGCTGGTGTGGATGCCAGTGATCTGGCATGGAGATCAGAGCCATTAGGCGATGGAGAATCGTACTGCAACTACAGCCAGCTGCAACACTCAGCAAATTTAGCATTGACTCAGTTTATAAAAAAAATAACAAAAATCAGGAGTCCTTGCCAGGAGTTTAGATTTGATACGTTACTTTGGAGGTGTTGAGCTGAAAGGTTTTTGACATCAATTTCAGCCATATTCAGACAATTATTAACCTTCAGGTTTGCTATAGATTTATGCAGTTCTAGCAGCCTGAAAATTAATTCATTATGTTCTGCAGGATCAAAGAGAATGTGAACATTAAAGTTTTACACTTTTATCTCTCTCCAAGCACGTGTAACAGTGGAATCTTGCTATTTTTTGATAAGTGGCTTTTTTGGAGACCTAGTTTTTGGGCCTGGGCCATATCCACATCCTTCTAAATCCAAACATCCTTCCGTTTTGCTGGACAATAAAGAATGTGTTGCCCCTTTGAGGTTCCCCATTTTGGCTAGTTGCACAGTGGACCTTTAAAATTGTTTCCACAAATGCCTCAAACCGCAATCTCTGGCCACGTAGGACCTTATTATCCTGGACATTGATTAATAATACCCTGCAACATGCAGAAAAGAGACATGATTGGGTGAGACGAAAGAAAGGGAACAGAAATGTGCAGCTTTCTGATAAAAAGCAACCTTGCCTTCAGCTAATTATCTGTGGAATCCTTGTTTTCCTCCAAACAGCCAGATTCCTTCAGAAGCAGCACCCCCTGAGGATTTGCCTTAGAAATGCATTGTCATATCTATACTTTAGGAGGACAGTGATAGAGAAGGAAGGGAATTTGCGGTCAGCATTGAGAAGTGAGGGGCGTCAGGGTGAACAGAATAAGGTTTCTCTTGGGTATGAAACTGATTAATGAATCTCAACCTTAGGCACCATGCTTCTTTTCTACAGCAATGCAGAGAGGAAGTAGCACTGGTGCAGTCACATTACCGACAATAAGAAGGAAGTCTATGCAAAGAAGCTGCAGAGGGCTTTAAGTTGTGTAGTCACAGCAAAGACGAGGCGGTTCTGATTTACCTGCCAGAGTGCCGTATGTCTGGTCTGTCTGTCTCTGGCCCCTGGCACTGTTGAGCGTTGATCAGATTGCATCTGTGTGCCGGGCTCAGGCAGCATCTGCTGTCTGCTCTGAACTGCCCACCCTGCCAGCCGGCCCACTCCACTCACACAGAGCCATCTCGGGGTCGAGAGCAGTAAAACGTACACCCAGAGCGCCTGGCAATTACTGCATCTCTCTGGCTCTTTCACATTCTTGCAATAGCTCAGTTCCAAAACCTAGGGAGCTGCCTCACTGCCTACACAGGCAGCCACTTTCTAAGACAGCAATATAACTGTCACAGAAGCTCATAATTTGACTGATTTGGAACACTCTACATAAGATAACAAATGGCACTTTGCACATGATTTTTATTTTTGTCTTATTTTGAGATAGGATAGTATAGAAAACTGACAGGGAGTGAAGTGGGAGAAAGAGGAGGATGGTAAATGCTCATGCTTTATCAGCTAGGACAATGGGAGAATAAGTGCCTGTATGGCCGAAGAAGCAAAAAGGATTCAAAGCCAGAAGAAAGAAAGACTGACAAAGATAAAACAACATATACAAGGTGAAAAACCTGAGTGACGCCCAAGTTCCTTTTCTTTTGTAATTATTGTGCAGACCACACTATAAAAGCCACTAGTATCAGTGTAATTTAACTAAAACTCAGATGAACAAAGACCATCAGGCTGATCCAGGTCGACAGATTGCAGTGCAACGCCATTGTGGTATCTGTACTTAAAGTACATGAGGAACAGTGATGTTAATGCTAGCTTAAGAACTGCTGAATGCATCTTTAAAACATAGCTCACTACCTTTTGAAACATACATGTATCTCTTTTGTTCCTTTATGTATCTACTTACATTCTCCCTCTTTTTTTCTGTTCCTTATTGACCATCTTAACATCTCTCCTGTCCTTTCTCTGCCTGCATGTGGCCACTGACCCTTCCATCCAAGTCCAGATGGGATGGCCACTGAGAGATTAATGAAGCACACTGGCCCTCGTCTGAGTTTCTTCCTCTGTCTCTTCATCTAACCGCCTGTGATCAGACCCCACACCTTTAGGCCATATTGCGACTGGCTCTGCTGTCACATGCCAAAGTCATGAGCCAACACATCTTATCCTGCACTTAGTAGAGCCACGCTTCAGTGACTATTCGACTCAAACAGTAGGGGTTGTAAATGTGTAATTCAAAATTTTGGGAACCATTTTGTTTTAGCTCTTGTCTGTGGTGATATTAACACCCAAAGAAAAATGGAAATCAAAATCAACCCCATATACTTTCGTAATAGAGGTCCTTGGTCTTATTGAGCACAGTTTTTCAGTGCATGTAACCCCAACAGAAAGTGTTGCATCTTAACCATTTGGTGAGGCTATCTAACCCAAACATTCACTGAAAGGGAAAGATTTTTTTAGTCATTAAAAGTGACTCCTGTGCTGTTTCTGTCTCCCCATGCCAGCCTGACACTTTTGATATTGATTTAAAGGTTGAGATTTGATTTAAGGAGAAGGAATGCTACAGATCCAGGTGTGCTGGTGTGTGTATAGAATGGGTTACACAGTGGTGTTTGTGTGTATTGATCTGAATGAGCTGCTCTGTGTTGATATGGCTCTGTCTCATCTCTATTTAAAGGAAATGACAGATATGTTTGTGTCTGGAACAGTCTCTCAGTCCCTGGTGTCCTCTTTGGCATGAACTCAACCTTTGGTCAGTGATATAAAGTGTTTACAGTGTAAATTAATGCCTGTTTGTGTGTTCACAGGTTCTGGCATTGTTTGTTTCTGTATATGAAATCCAACTACACACAACTCTCAAACATTAACACGCTAGTAAACATTATTTAGAGTGTGTTTTACAGCTCTAAACACAGACCCAATCCCAGCAGTCAATAAAGGCGCTGAGCAGATGTATGCATCGGACGTTACTTTCATATAAGCTTCTCAAAGGAGTATAGTCTACAGTTTGCCTTCTCTTGATGTAGAAATGTGCTCGCTAAATAACATTTCTCTTCCATTATCTGTTTATGCACATGCATGAGCTATATCAGATATAATCTCCGGAGATCAGCCTGCATTGAGTCTGCTCAGTGTCATGATTGGCTTTCATCACCGGCGTGGACACCGAGCTCAGTGTCGCCGTGGTTACGCCTAGAACATAGCTGCATAACTTAATTACTGGCATTTTCACTCCATTTTCTCAGACTATTTTGAGCAGTTTGAATAAAGCTAATATCCCCGCTGTTTGCAACAAGGACAGATAACCCGATCAGGCCTGTAATGAAAGTGATTAGTTTAAATTGTGTTAAGACTCGCTGGTCGTGATGTTTTTTTTCTTCTTCTAAGCCTTTGAGAACATGCTGGTTAACTTGATCTTCCTGTCCTCGTCGGCTTATATGGGGTTCAGAAGAGCATTTTTACATGAAGTCATACACAAAACCTTTTAAGGGTGGGGACACTTTTTACTTTTGGTTTTGCAGGATATGAAACTCTATTATGCATTAAGAAAAGGAATGCTATTTTGGCATATGGTGCTTTGTGACATTGAGAATTAGGCACACATTTTCCTTCCATTTATGTTGTAATTTGCAGAGATGTTTTCCTTTTTGAGTTTTTTAAATTTGAATTTTCTCTTTAGAATAGGTTAATCTTTTCTGGAGCCTTTAGATGTTAAATAAAATTAGCATAAATCATAAGACTGTACAACAAATATTACTTTAATGACACTTAAGAATTTAAATGTGATATTTTTAACATTACTGTGATGAGACTTGAGGGGCTTAATTTGCTTTATTGTCATGAAATATTACATTGCAAAATAAAATCTTAATTGTACTAAAACTAATTTCTTCACAACAATTTAGAAACAGTTTCTTATATTCTCTCTTTGTATTTCGAGTAATATGACTTGTTTTTGTCAGGATTAATTAGATTCACCATGATCTGTGGTTAAAATACTAGACTCAACATTAGGATAACATCACTACTGCTAGTTTATTAGGCATTATTTTGTCAGTTTAAGCATGATCTCCCGTGTTCCTGGTAAAACTGCAGGATTACCTTTGAAAGCTCTTTTTGTTATTTTTTTATTTTAGACATTGACTGTGGACCTGTTCTGCTCTGCTGCTTTTTTCTTTATTTGTTGTTATGAGAAGACACATAACCCTCTGTTTCTGCTGCTCAGTATAGGGAAACTGGGATCAGGAACTGATCTGTTTCAGAGAATTATTCTGACACAAATACCGTCCTCCTGCTATCATGATATCTATAAGAGTAAAAAAAAGAAAGAAAATAAAAGACTTGACCTTTTTTTTTTTCTTTTTTTTTTTTTGCAGTTGACAGGATTGAGCGCTTAAGGGAATATTACTAATGTACACTGTCCCGGCTCTCATAAACGCTTTTCTCATGGCAAATGGTGAATAGATGAAAGCACTTAATCTGTCAGGATTTGTCAGGAGACTGGAGGAGTTGTGATGTGTCAGTGGGGTTTGCCTGAGCGTGTGCATCAAGATGTTTAAACATGTTCTTCCTTCCTCTTTCCTCAGTCTCTCTGCTCGATCACCTCCGACTCCCAGTATAGCTCACTTCCACCTCCAAAACCGCAAGCAGTTCGAAGAAACATGCTTATTCGCCTGTTAAACGGGCTTATTCACACAAACAAGGTCTGTTCCAAAACCTAGTGTGCAGCTACTTCAGGCCTCCTAAGATAACATCCTAATCATCATTATTAGCATGTTAGCATGTTGCAGAGTTAAGCACAATACTCCATTCAGTAAATAATCATTTTTTTTATTTTAAGTATTGGTATTGACAATTTTCAGTATTATGTAAGTTTATTTAGATTCAGGATTTCTCCCACTTTCTCTACCCTCTTGTCACCCCCCCACTGAACTCTGTGCATTCTGGGTTTGCTTTTATCTGCAAAGGATGCATGCAATGCCGCCTTAGAATTTGACTAAAATGTGGTATCTTAGGAAGCACCGTAATTAAAATATTTAAGATGTTGCATCCGTATCTAGGTTTTGGAATCGAGCAAACTCTTTTTCTTCTTCCCACTCACCTCAGTGAACTGCTGTACCCTTGTGCTCGATAACCCACTGCGTTGTTTTTCCAGCCCCTGAGAGCTCTTGCCCCCCCATAGAGCTCCCACAATCCACCACGGCACCACACTGCACTCCCTTCTTTCTCTCTGAGCCCTTCTCCATGCCCTGCCTGATGCGTAATGAATGCAAATTTAGGCAAACGAGATGCACAAAAGAAGAGCCACGTGTCCCAGCATGCCTCCCTGTGCTGACTCGTTACCTGCAGGATTCATCGGTCCGCAGGAGCAGCCAGACAAGCATCTGTAGGACGAGCTCTGAGAAGAGAAGAGATGCAGCTGTCTCACAGTGTGATTGGCTGCTGCAGCGGGAGGACGAGTCAAGGGGGGTTCATTTCCAAAGGAGCTTGTCTCTTTTTTTTTGGTGGTTTTGATTTGACATGTCGAGTGGAGTTTCACTTTTAATGCTGAATGGGATTTTGAAGGATATGTTGAAAATAGATGGCACACTCAAGGACGATATCACCTGGTTTTCAGTGTCCTCTCTAGAACAGTCATAGTTCAGGACACTCGCCATTCATGATTCACGCTCTCAGCTACCAGTTACAGCCAGACTTGTCTCGCTAAAGCTGCTAAATAAAGGCCCAACTGTCCTCGCAGTGGAGGAAAAGTGGAACTGTGAGCTGCATATTTGATATCATTGCCACCATCTGCTTTATTGAAATTCACAGAGAACGTTTCCACCCCGCTGAAATGCTGAGTCATTATCTCTGTGTTATTACACCCCATGAGTGACAGAGCGAGACTTTACAGGTCACACAAACACCCATCAGGACTGCCAAAAATGCATCAACACATCCCTTACAAGTGACTATGACATCACAACATCTTGACATTATCATAATTTTGCCATATTCTATCCCATGCTCTCTGATTTACATTACCTGCCAATCATGCTTTTAGATTGAGCACTCCAACTAAAGTGATGTGAGAAGCTATAACTTTGCTAACACAGCATCCTGATGCTTTCTGGCATAGGATGATGGGAAATATCTAAAGTAGATTTACAGTAGCTGCTCCAACACTGAATATATTGGTGCTTGTTGAAACGATTGTACCTGCCTCATTATCTTTGTACGAAGGATGACCATGTGGTCTTCCTTCACGTCCCCCTCCTCATGAATATGCAGTGTGACTGACTCCTCGGGCACATCATAATGCGATGATAGTATCATCACTCCAAGGAGTGAATATCTGATTAATCTGTCAGGCAATGATATAAAGAGAGCATAAATCATGTATTGATGTCTCTCTCTTAGGCACTTTTCTTTTAAATAAATGTTCAGTCTTATCCAAGAGGTGACTCTTAAGTCCAGGTCCTTTAGGATATATAGGTGTCCTTTGCCATGCCTGTCTTATTAAACCCCATGAAAATAAGGTCTCCTGTGTCTTTAGCCTCTCTCAATTATGTATAACCATTAGTTTCAATTTTCATTAGAGTCAATTTAGGAGGGAAAACATAAACTCATTGGCCCAATGTGACATCGCACTGCCTAGCAAAACATCTGTTGAATGTTGTTTCCATGGAAATGACGTGCTTTTAAAAAATGCTCTTATTTTGTGTGTGTGAGAGCGAGTGGAAAATATTTTTTACATTAAATTGACGTCTGTGTGTGTTGACATGTATTTTTCTATAGCGGTGTGTCCTTCACATTTGAAATAACTTTTTTTTTTTATTAAACTTCATTCTTGTTGCACCTTTGAAATCAATTCTTTCACAGAGGACCTTTTGTCGCAGCTGAGTTTTGTGGATAATTACTATAACTGGTAGGATATCCTGATCTCTCCAACAAGCCATACAGTGTATCTTTCTCATACTCGCCTGAAGAGAAGTGACATACTTTCGCCATACTCGCCTCTTTTTATGCCCTGAAAGTTTTTGGATTTGAATAGCTTAAGGAGCAGAATTTGTTACAACACATTAGGCCATTATAGCAGCCCAGAGCTTAATGTTCTGAGACTGAAACAGTACACTATCATCACTTCATCAAGATTTAATTTGTGTTATGTGAGTGTTGTTTTTTGGTGGCTCAGTGGGCCTTAAAGACCCATATGCAAAAGCTTTGAAATGTCATTTTTCTGTCCTGATGCCGTATTGTTTATTGAAACAAAGTTTGGGCAGGACATCGACTGGCTCAAACCTTTTTTCCAACAGGCTTTAGTTGCGTTGATATCTGTAAGAGACTGTTAGAAGCTAACAGATTTTGACTAAAACTCTAATTTTAATTTAATTTGGTCTGATGTTGGAGTGATGGTTTTGTCCAGTCAAGATGCATAATTTGTAAACCAGGAAGATCATGGCAAACATTTCAAACAGGCATTATTAGGTTTTGAATTTGAATCAAATGCTTCAGTCAAATTTCCCAACTTTCTGAAATTAAGACCATTATTAGCTTAGAGCTCTAGAAATGTATAATAAAGTCCATATTAGTTCAACCTCATAGTAAACACCTTGTCAAATTTCTGTTTTGGTTCAACAGTTCTTGTATAAAAGCACAAATTTGTTCTCTAAAATCTCCTTGAACTGCAGTAATTTGTTGCTGAGGCTGCCCGTCCACCTTTGTGACTCACTCATGAATATACATGTTTTTGCTGTCCAGGAAGCTTTTTCACGACCGTATTGTTTGTTTAACTTTGAGTGAAGGCTAGTTACCACCTACGGTACTGGCTCCACAATGGCAGCCTGGATGAGAATTAGTGTGTTCATGAATATGCATTAACACCTGCCCACAGTGGAACTCAGGTTCAGCCATCCAATGTGGAGACAGAACTTTGGATGGGAATGATGGGGAAGGAGAGAGAGAACGGAAAGAGGAAGGCAAGTTGTTTGTTTGGGGCTTCCGTTGGGAAACATTACAAGTTGTTTCAAGTTGCAAATAATAGAGGAGAAAGAAAGGGAGAGATGAATACTCACTGTGAGATGTCATCTTTTATAACTGTGACTAAAACACAGTTTAATGGGTGACCACTCTCTCATCAGGGCTCTTGGTTTAACTCTGTTAATAAGCTCTGCCCCAAGGCACTAACAAAACTCCATCAAAGCGTAATACACACGCGCACATAAATGAACAGTCTTGGAGATTAGCTCAGTCATTAGATAATGATGCACACATTAACTACGGTAAAAAGGGCGCATTTGCTAAACAATTAGTATGTACAACATTTCAGCACAAAAACCTTTTCACAAATTGGGTGTCAAAACAATTTAGACAATTAAATTCTCCCCAAATAGCTTAAAATGTAATTTACTACAACTATTTGTTTACAGAGGCATTAAATCATGGTTATCATAAGATCTGTGCGAAAACTCTTTGGCTCAGACTGGAGGCAGGTGATGAAACACTGTGTAAACCGCAGGAGGCATGAGTCATTCCGAGGCCACAGCTAAAGTGCCAGTTCTCCACTTCTCCGCCATCATGGTGGTCCTCTGGGAATTCCCAGCTCTTGGGCACAACAGGTCAACCTCTTTGCCTAAAATATTAAAGACCACAGAGCCCCAGGAACAGTGCAGTGATTAGACTATTGAAAATTCAATGTTAGACAGAAAGGCAGGAGGGGGTTACCTCCTGCAAGAGTATCCGGCTGATAATTGTCCCACTCTTTTTCTCTCTCTAGCTCTTAAAATTGGACGGATGTGCAGAGTAGGAAGTAAAAGAACATGGCACGGCTCTTAAAGAGCTTTAGATGATCAACAAGAAAGGGAGAATGGGCAGCAATTCTAATGACGAACAATAAGGCAGCTGACCAAGCAAGAGATTGAGGAAAAATTGTCAAGTTTATTTTTGTTGTTAATTGCAAGGGCAATCAGACTGCAAAATCATGGCCCATAATCATTCATTGTGAATTACTTGGGTGCCAAAGACCAAAAAAGCACAGCATCTAGAAAATGACACTCAAATCAGGTCACTTGATTCTGTCACCACATTGCTCATTGGGGGGTTTATATCTGTCAACCACAGGCATTGTGTCATGCAGACAGGCTGGAGGAAGGTGAGCAAAGTCTGATTAGTATTTATTGACTGTCTGTCACGCTTGGATTGGGTTAATGCTCGTCTTTTGATGGGTCTGAAGTCAGAATTCATTACATTCTTACTCATGGAGACATCATCAAGACAGTACATTTCTGCTGTGTGTGTGCGTGCGATCGTAAACCATGGGGTAATGTGTCATTGTGCCACAATGGCAGCCTGATAGAAAAGCTTGCCAAGGCCACAGGTTGTATTTTGTTCCAGACTCTCTTTATACTGCATGATTTCTGGCTGACAGGAGGCATGGAAAAGAATAAAATAGAAACATTGAGAGAAGAAAGGGGAACAGAATTACAGACAAAAGAGATGGTGAGAGAGGTTTCTAGGTTCATAAGCGTTTTCCTTCATACCTCTTCTACAAGCTATGTTTCCAAGAAAGCATGAGAATGAGGAAGAATCAGAATGAGGTTATCCTCATACTTTGTGGCCCTTTGTTTTCTTTAACCCTCTGGGGTTTTTGAGGTCCTTGAGATGTTTTGACATGCCCTGACATTTGTGTTTTTTTCAGTTGCTTATAAACATATTAAAGTTGTCATTGCACTCTATTTAGCACAAACAGGGCTACCATAATATGTGAACAAAATGTATGTACATGTTTGTATTTTTGAAGGAATATTGTTTATGCATGGTTATTGAAAAAAATAAAACTTAAAGCCTCTGAAATCTGTGAAAACACTCACTAAACATGTGTCCACAATACTTTTGACTAATGGATGTTGTTGCCTAGAATTTTTGCTTCAAAATGATCTGAAAATCATCCTGCCTAATCATTTACACAAAACAATACATTGATTTAAACTTTTTAAGACACTTTTTGCCTGTGAAGGCAACATGCGAGTGGTCGTGATTCTCACCTGAGTGGGCAAGATTCTCACCTAAGAGGACAATGGCCTTGCATAATGAGCCTTGCATAATAATGAGCGCATAATTAGCCTTTCACACAGGTGTGTCACTGGGTACCATAGAATGCGAGGACAAAAGCTATATACACACACATATCAGCCCGTTCTCATCCCAAGGCGTCATATACTGACGCTCGTGACATTTCGTCTACATTCAACGCGCATGGCACCCTTTAGCGTCAATATGAGACGCAGATATATATGGGTCAGAAGGCACCTCCTAGCGGTCTAACCCTAACCCTACACCAGACCTAAACCTACCCATATCTGTGCGTGTTATATTGACGCTAAAGGGTACCATGCACGTTGGATTTAGACGAAATGTCAAAAGTGTCAGATATGACGCCCTAGGATGAGAATGCGTTGCACATATATATATATATATATATATATATATATATATATATATATATATATATATATATATATATATATATATTGTCCTCGCACTTTCTTGTGGTACCCAGTGGAAAAAGACAAATGTTTTTCAAGATGTTTCCAACTCTAACTTTGAACCAATTCTGAAGAATATTTGGTTCAAAGTTAGAGTTGGAAACAACTTGAAAAACATTTGTCTTTATCCACATATTTTGTATGCATGCAAATGGTATAATATCCTAATTGTGCAGTTAATTCTCATACTGTATTTTCAGAAAGTTTTGGAATATGTATCCTCTCCCCAAATTTGTCACTAATAAAACACACAATTTTTTTTTACAATTTTAACAATATTTCAAGTGTAATCTTTCTTTGTAAAAGTATACGTATTTCAAGGGTAACATATGAGCAGAAAGTGGCGAACAAAAGCTTATTTAATGTGGCAGTAGGCTGTTTTTACAGTAAAAACTTTATAATCCATCCAAAACTAATCTTGTCTAAATATTCATATTTAGTCTGTAACATAACGTGTTTATGCGAGTGTGAGATGCACGCTGTACAGCTGTAAACAACAGCGCGCGCGCGTCTGTGCCTTTCATTCATCATTCACACTATCGCGATTATAACAAAGCTCTTAAGAATAAATAACTTACTACATCAGCTTGGTTCATTGCTCCTCAGAATGAACCTACCAGTATTTCTGAGGTAAATTGCTCCAGGATTAGGACGATAGTATTATTCCTCAGAGCGCAGCAAGACGAGGTAAAGTCCACGATTCTTGTTCAACTTGATGTGTTTTATCCAGCTGATATGGGGGCGTTAACAGTTTGCATGGTTTGCCTCAGATCATTTGCGTTTGAATAGCGCGCGCTCTCTGTGGGCGTGGTCACATTAAGTCAAGTCAAGTATATTTATATAGCGCTTTTCACAATACAGATTAAAAGATAATTAGCTGAAATGAGAATGACTGACATCTCTCTCTTTTTATATAGATTACATAAACAGAGAATATTTGTTTTAGTTTTGAATTAGATAATTTAAAAGTACACACTTAAATGATTATAAAGATATATTGCTCATGCATGTGTGACTAGTATTCGCTGAGTTTTGTTTAAGTTTAGAGACGTGCTCCAGAAAAAAAGTTCACGGAGACGGAGAGGCAGAACGCACACCCTGTTTATTTTCTTTTCTTTTACAAAAGTATAATGTTTTATTTCGATTGGAAGTGGACCCATAAAAAAGTAGACATTTAGCAGTTAATTTTTTTATATTTCTTAAGTGTGTATGACAAAAAATGACTGAGTATTTTAAGTCTATTTTGCTGCTATGTGAAAAAAATCGCGCAAAACTGCTGCCACAGAAATCGAAAATTCTCGGGCCAGCAGCATGTGTCCAAATTTCGTTAAAACCGTTCTATTTCATCAGAAACAATCTTAAAACAGGGCTTTAAGTGTAAAATACCGAACTTGTCCTTTAAGGATGCTTATATGCTAAAATGTAAATGTAACTGGTTTTTATAGCCGGAACTATTCTGACTATGACTGTTTGTTACAATGTATGATTTACGCACACAGATTTTGCATTAGTCACACAAATTTGCCTCGTTAACCAACAGAAAGCTGCTTTGTTTCAAAGTGACTTCTGTTTGAGTGGTGCTTCAAGCACATAGCAACTGCCCAGAAAACCAAAGCAACCACTCATTAATGTACTATAAGTCTCTTTGAACATATTAGGTAACAACCCACACCACCCTAGAAACAAAATTGTGAGTTATGCATGTGAGCACCATTTACATTTTCTTCAGTAAATGTAAAGGGGTCGTCATCCATTTTATAAAGTTCCAGAGCAGATGCGCTGGAAGTTTTTAATGGAGAGGTCTGTTAAGAGAGCGCTCAAAACAATATATCACAGAGCTCCTCTGCTTCTGCAGAGCCTATATTAGCATGCTAAATATACCCCACCTTCTGAAGCCATCAGACCCATTAATCAAACCTATCCAGCCTGCTGTTTCCCACCAGGGTGTTTCTGTACTGTGTGAAGTAGTCACTGACGTCACATGGCGGAGAGAGTTTTTTTTAAAAGTTCATGTTCGTTTTAAGCCATCTGAAAGTGCTGTTTTGGGGTCAGTTTTGTACTTCTGGTTCTGTTCGTTTCACAGAGGCACCCTGTTGAGTGATGGAGGAGTAAAGAGAACGCTAATATTACTTGGATGTCCTCCCCTGTCTCTTGATCCATCCTCCTCTTTTTTCTTGGTCTTCCTGGAGGACTCGAGGAGAATAAAAGTCTGTACTTTCAAAATGACCTCCACCTTCCCCACCAGCATGGTCTCCTTTTTTCCAGTTTTTGATAAAGCTTTTATTTTTTAAACTACATTTTAATCGTCTTTTTTCATTAACGATATTGGATGTTAATATAGTCACAGTTATCATTTAATGACCTTGGTGTCGTCTCGTCTTAGTCATGCTTTTCGTTAATGAAATGAACACTACTAGAGATAAAAGCACAATACTCTACTAACCATAAAATACATAGCACACCAAATTATTAGGTACAATAATCAATAATTTTGTATGACATCAAACAATTTTTTTCGATACTATTATGTTTTGATTGAAGCGTTTATTTATATTCAACTTTTTCTGCATCGTCCACCATCGCAGCTCTGCTGAATTCATTTTGGGATTGTCTTCTCCACAAATGATACAGATGATGCTGCCTTATAATTTGGGTAAAGTTATCTTAGGAGAAAACATAATTAAATTGCCTACAGAACCTTTTGGTGATGTGATGTCTTAAAATGCTGCCTCTACGTGCTCACTAGGTTTTGGAACAGAGCAAATGTCTTTGAGCATTATTGGCCCTGCACTCTCATTTTCCTCTTCCTCGTTCTCATTTCCACTCCTGTTGTGATTCTGCTTCAAATAGGCCCCAATCCACAATGACTCCTCTCTGAACACAAACACACAGACAGCGAAAGAGGAGAATGAGAGGAAAGCCTTTGGGAGGGTCAGAAAGAAACTTTAAAGGAGAGATTAATTGCAGAGGGACTTTGCACTGTGAGTCAGATATGAGAAGTACTCCGAGCAGAATTTTGGATCTCTTTCTCTCCGTCTCGCTCTCTCTAACAGTGTCTCTCGCACACACACATGCCTTGGCTTTCAGTTAGTTACTTGGTTATGAGTCAGTAGGGATGTAACGATTCACTCGCAACCGGTTGAAAATCGATAACAATGTGTGACGATTCAAGTCGGTTGAAATGTTAAACGAAACGCGATACATGTTTTAAACAGCAGGGGCGTTTACATAGCCTACTATGAAGTTGAACCTCGCTTTACAGGCACAATAGCAGCGAGCACACAGTGGCGCGAAGCTAGCGAGTGTTTTCATTTAATTCATGGAACTTGAGCTTTTGTGAGCCAAGCTCAACTTCCATAGGAATTAACTGAAAATGCTTGGTTTGCTCCGCTCGCACCGCGCCAGTGTGTGCCATAGACTGGTGTGCACGTGCCGTCAAACACATGGTGACGGCAAGCATAGATGTTGACGTTGACTCATTCAAATCGGAGGTGTGGCAGCATTTTGACTTTCCGTAGACTAATAATAATCACCATCGTGAGAAGCACCAGTCACCTCCGTTTTCATGTAAAAGGCATTAATACAACAAGTGCGAGAGCCACGAAGATCACAAAGTGCATCAAGGTGTGTCCGTGGCAACCAGGTGTTGTATTTATTTTACTATCTCTTTCTCTAAATGTGTAGGCCTACATGTATTTTTTTTTTTTTTAAATCATTTATTGATGGTTATGGCATATTTTCTAAATGTGTTTTTTTTTTATTACTTTTTTTAAAAACTTTTGCTAGTGAAATGAAAATGAAAATTAAAACCCCTGTAAAATTAAAACCCCTCTCAATGTGGTATTAATTTTACATAGTCTTTTACTTTAGTGTGCGAAGGTACCAGTGTCCACCCTCTTGACCAGACAGACAGAAAGAGTTGAAACAACCTTGAAGGGATTTTTTTTTTAATTTCAATGTAGTTTTTTTATTTGACAAATATATTTTGAAATTAAAAAGAAATGTGCAGCATTTTTTCTGAGAAATAATAAAAGGGACACTTTTTCATTTATAATTTCTTAAATTAATCACTTTCGAAAAAATCGTGAGAAAATCGTATCGTTAATCGTATCGCATCGTGAGTTGAGTGAATCGTTACATCCCTATGAGTCAGTGATATTATTTTTTCACTTTCCCATAATGCATACACAATCACACACAACCCCATATGAAAAAAAAAATCACAAAGGACATTTTTATCTAATTTCTTTCTCATAGACAGTAAATGGAGGTAAGCCTCCTGCTTCTCAGATTTTTCTCTTGACAAAAATACCTTAATCTCAGTGTCTCAGATTTGCCAAGATATCAAAGCCTATTCATTTTTTATTTTATTCTTATTTTAATTTCATTTTCAGACATTTCTCATAATTCTATCCACATTAATTTAAAGCTCTTTACTCTTGTCTCATTTGTTTCCATTTTTTATTTCTTTTAAGTAATTTAAGGAGAAACATCTGGGGCAAAGTTGGTACTTACTGTAAGTGAAAGTCTCTCTTTTTCTCTTTGTCAGAGGTCACATTCTACTAGGAGAAACGACTAAAAAGGTATCTTCGGAGTCCATCCGTCATTGTTCCAAATAGGCTCTAATGTTTGTTTGTTTTTCTGTGAGGTTTTGCCTAATGGTCCTTGCTAATGAATGGATTGAACATTTCATTTGTAAAGCTGGCATGCATAGCTTTCTGCACTTTTCATTAGTTTTACCAAATCACCCAAATACTCTCACACCCCCCACACTCACAATCATGTTGAGTTTTCCATGAGTTGTAATTAATTTGCTTGTTGTTGAAAGATATTCTAATGGAGTGAAGAGGTGAAAAATGGGTGTCCTGATTGGATCCGAAAGGTGCTGAGGGTTGTAGTGATGCTCCACGTCTCTCTCCATTTACCACCGCCGACATTAACGATCTGTCCTACAGAGTCTCAAGGACTAATCATAATAATGATCAGCTATTGCTGATTGTGTTTGTGTTTTCATTCAAAACTCCAGTGGTATTATCTGTTGATGTGTGTCAAAAGATATCAGGCTAAATAATGAACACACATTACTGCTGAGTGGCTGGTCTTCACATGTGATGGATGAATGGATGGATAATCACCGGAAGGATGGCTTAGAAATGACCCTCAAGGTCATGATTGATTCCCAAGGAACAAACATGCTGATGAAAATTAAATAATTCGTGATGAAAGCATTTGCAACAAGTTCAACAAGTTACCAACGACAAGCTATATGTCTGTCCATTCTGATTGCAAAATGCAGCGTCACAGTTTCAGCTAATCAGAAGATTCTTTATGTGGACTCCTATGGGATTTCACTGTAGGCGGTGTTAGGCTATGTGATACAAAATAATAAAAAATGTTTTCAAAACTCAATTCAGTAATAGATGAAAAACAAAATTGCAAGATGTGAAGAGTTTTGTGTAAGATGCACAAGATTTCTGCGTAAGCATTTTGTGGGCACAGATTCCATGTGGCCTTCTCATAACTTCCATTTTCATGCACAAGTCATCAGTCTTTAATATAAGCCTGTTCTGCTTCGATTGGCTTAAGACAGTGACGGACAGTATGAGTGTATTTTGGGTTGGAAGCGCACACAATAATGAAGTGATCAGTCCTTAAAGTGTCCAATCTTAAGTGCCAGGGAATGGCATTTGTTCATAACCAAGAGTGACACTTTGATAATTACAATTCGGTTTTATGACGTCCCAACTGAAACGTTGACAAATTACTTATTCATGCGTCTTGCCCTTGCACACAGTAGTGAGAGTCCTCATACATCTCCGCATTGAAGTTGAAGGACGTTTCAGTCATGAAGCAGTTGCGAGAAATTTGCGCGAGCTCTCTTAGTATTCAGAAGAGACTGTATTGTTTCTCCAGAGAAGAAAAGGCATGAGGTAGATGGAGTTGAAAAGTGCTCGTCACCCTATGCCAAGATGTTGGGTCTCTATAGGCATCTGGGTACCTGGCTGCAGTTAGAGACTCTTTCTCCCCTCTCTCTCTCTCTATCCACACCCTCCAACTCCGGTCCACCATGCAGGCCCTTGTTGCCATGGTAACTGGCGGAGCGAGAGCCGCAGTGATGAAGGAAGAGTCGTCTGAGGGATTCAGACAGCCTCTGGAATTTGGTTTGACATCAAACACACCAAACTCTCTCTTTTTCTCTCTCATTCTGTCCATCTTTCACTCTCTGTCTCTGAGTTTACGGTGGATGAGTTGAAGGTGTATGCTGTCTGCTTAAAAAACTAGATGTTTCCTTCTTTCTCTCTGTTGCTGTGAACGATCAAACTCTCAGGGTGCTCTCCATCTCTCTGATAGTCAGTTTGCACTCAGATTCTTTTGATGAAGAACACAAGTGTGTTAGCTTGAGTTGAATCTCACCAGAGACTGTATAAGTGGTAGACAAAAGAATAGTAGATACCATAGCACTGGCTCCTGTACCAAAGAAAGCCCTGCCTAAAAAAAAAAGAAAAAAAAGCCAATAACCTTTTTGGGAGAGTAAACTGGACCAAGTGCACTGACTTACCGTATATAGATTTTGGTCTTGATCCTTCCCATTACAAGCAGGAAGTCACATCTATTTTTCATGTTTAGTGGATTGTCAGTTCACATGTTCATATCCTATAAATGTGCCTATGAGTAACTGTGTCAGCATTGGTGCGTCTGTGTTGTGACCTTTGACGAGTCTTTAAGTGGCTGGGAGAAGAGCTTATTAACAGAGTCAAGCCAAGAGCCCTGATGAGTGAGTTGCCACCCATTAAACTGTGTTTTAGTCACAGTTATAAAAGATAACACATCTCAGTGTGAGCGTTCTTCTCTCTACTGCCCTCTCTCCTCTTTAAACGGTTCATTACTGCCTGCCTTCAACAGCCTGCTAGGAAAAAATATCACTATCCAAAGGAAATAAAGGAGATTGAAAAGAAAAGAGAAAGGCGATGGAGAACTCCTTCGTTAGTCTAACACTGATTGGTCGACTCGACTGTGATTTGTTCTTTCAGTTTTGTGAATGGAAAAATGCAGACCACCCGGCTTGTCATGTTATGGTTAAATGCACATACATTAGCCCTGTTCCAGAACTTTGTAAATGCCCATGGTGTCTGCCGCTACCTTCTAAGGTAGCATCCTAACTGTCATGAATAACTGTGACTGATTTTAATTGATAAAAGACTTGCACTTGAGTCTCGATGAATTGGAAGTTTTAAAAGTTTTTCGTGGTAATGTTAAAAAATTTAATAATTGCCTATATTACACTGAATATAAGTGGCCTTGCCTCAATTTAAGCCAATGAAGATGTAGAAGCTGGAAGAATAAATGATTTGTCAGAGGAATGAAGAAAGCAGAATGAATTGTAGCATGAACTACAAAGTACAACATTGCCTTTTCAGAGTAATGGCTGCACACTGACCTTTAGTAACAATAGGAGGTGAGATGAACCACCATCGCGATGTTGATCGGTCACCACCGGTCCACACTCTTTATTTCTGCTATATTTATTGCACATTTTTGCAGTGTTGTCATCAGAATTAATAGGGAGACCCTGCATGTAGGCCCATGAGTAATAACAGTGCATGTTTACTGTGTGGACAGTAATTAACCCCCTGAGTGAAAGAGATAATTTCAGTGTAATTACAATTCTGTGTAATCAATTTATTTCTGCACTCCTTTTTGCTGTGCTGAGGCAGCCAAACAAAGCCAAATGTGTTGCTCACTCTCTCCTAATTACAAACATATCCAATTAATTACACAAACACTCTCTCATCTGACTAGACAGACAGAGGGATAGGCACATGTACAGACACACAGTCCTTCTGTTATAGGGATGATAAACAGAGTTAAACAGATATGTCTTGATTAAAAGCACATGCATGTCGCCCCCATGTACGTTTGATGTGGGGGACGTTTATAAGCCCACAGATCTCTGCTGGATCTAACAGAAAAGCAGACGCACAACACACACTGTGACAGATCACTCATGTACTTTAGATGTCCTCCTAATACCTGCTGCGTTTCTGTCCTCCCTCCTGCTGAAAACACAAAAATACATACATGTAGGCTACACACACAGACTGCGCCATACCTTCGTTATCTTTTTGAAATCAGGATAAGATCAAATGGAGCTCTTAGCAGTTTAACTCTGGACTTTGGTGCTCATATGGGCAGTTTGAGTTTGGCTTGCTTTATTTCCTAAACTAAATTCTTACATGTCCTTTTTTTCTCCATCATTTTCTGTCCTCTTTTTTTTTTTATTAAATCTGTAAATAAACATAAACAATACCAAAAATAGAAATTTTAGATGCAGCTTGCTATGTTATCACCCTCATTTCTATGCACCTGAACCATACTATAATTATTCTCCAGTATGTGTTCCTAATTCCCCCATGCATTTATGATAATTAGCACATCTTTGAGTAAATTAAACATGATGTCCTGTGTGGATAGTACCCTCTAGAGACCCCTACACCCCAGTGGCTGTACATCCCAGCGGGAGCTGGCCATCCATCTCATACTGCAGCTGGCCGGGACATGGCCTGCCGGGGTCACGTGGGAACTGCGTTAAGAGCTTTAACCGCGTCTGTGCCATGTGTGCTGAACAGCTCCGACAGGCCCAGCTCTGCATAAACTCACCCAGCACAAGCACTCAGCCATGATGTTACACTGCTAGCAGGAATTATGTAACAAATACCACTGCAGCCCTGAGACTGCACTCGCCATGCTCACTTCCTTCTCTCTTTCTCACTCTGATTCATGTGCTCTTTCATCAACTCTTTTAAAGGATACCTTTTAATTTCCGTAGGCAAATTTTGGTTTGTGATCTGTTGAGGTCTTCTGTCGCCCCCAGCTCAGTTAGTTAATGGTTAACCATCTTGAAGTTTTTTTTTATGTTTTATTTTTTGATATGTAAACCTATAATAAAATGAGAAATAATGACGGCTCAATGTTCTGTCCGATACTGATCCCAATAGAAAGTGAGGCTACTGTTGCCATGGTTACCACCTCAGGCCATTCGACAAAGTAAAAATAAGCACTCTGACTAATTTGTTGATGTACTGTGGATAATTAAACTGTTTGAAAATGTTGTTAAAACTTAATGTGAAGAATAAGAAACTTGCTTTTAAGACCCCTATCCTTACAATTTGACAACTTGTGGGGGTTCAAACTGTTATTAAAAGGGTAACCATCACAGACTTTGTGGGGGACAAATCCCCTCCAATATTCAAAATAGTGGTTAAACTCATACATTTTTAAATTTGTTCCTCCCCAGTCACATATATGGGGTTATATCTTGTCCAAAACCCCCAGTAATTTGCACCTTGATCTCTGAGTCTCTTTGATTCTCTCTTTCTCTCATTTTTCTTTCTCTCCTCTTTCCAAATATACTTGTTCTTTGTCTATCTGGCTATCCCCCTGCTTTATCCTGTCTCTGCGATGCTGTCTGTTCATCTGTCTGTCTCTCTGGCGGGAAAGTTTGCAGTTATCTCATGAATTAATAAGACCCTAAATCAGTGGCTTGGGCTTTTATCCTATTTTTTCATTAATCTGCCTATTATCTACAGCCGAACAATTGTATTTGGATTTTATTAAGTGTGTAAATCAGTGCTGAGCTCTCCCACTGCCCAAGCCTTTTGTTTTTTAAACACAAACTTGCTCATCCCTTATCTGGGCCAGTACATGCACTAATTAAATTCATAATGATGCTATCCGACTGGAAAGTGTTTGATTTGAAATTGCTCACTGGTTGTTCATTTGGTTCTAGACTGCTCTGGTTTAGAGCCGGCTCAGTCTTTGACTCATTATCTGTGCTCAGACATGAAAGATGCAGATTTATAGAGGTGTAAATTTGTCTGTATTCATTCATTCCTTCATGCATTCTGCATCTCAAGTTCAATAGTCACTGACCCATTCATTGGGAAGTTGGGCCTCTGCCCTGGGGCTCTGCGGTGAATGCCATGGAGAACCAGTCACACTCGCGTTTTTTCTGCCTCAGGGTTTGCAGTCGTCTCTCAGCCAGTCTTCATCACCAGACGCCAACCGTGAACATTGACTTCTGCCTGTCAAAGGCCCCTGTGCATTCATAGTGCTCTCGTACCACAAAGGAAAGGCCACAGCCAAGCATCTCTTTGTGAAGGACTCGTTTTTTTCACACACAAAAAAAGTCTAATTTCAGTCCCTTTCTGAAGCGTGGCTGTTGAGGTCAGTCAAGGTTATTAGCGCCTTTTGAATGAGATTATCCATGCATTCTATCATCAGCAATCAAAGGCTCCAAGACGAGATGGAATCTTTGGAATTCTGATTCTCCATTATTTGCCGAACACTAAACAAGCCTCTCAAACGCCTCTGATGAGTGGTACCTCTGAATGTGCAATAGAAAGGCCTCTTTCCGGCCTTCATTTGAGAATGGGATTTTTTTTCTGTCTGTTATTTCTAGCTTTTTAAGATATTGCTTTGAGAAATGTCCTGTGGCATCAAGATCGTCTTGGTAAAACCATAAAGTGGATGCAAAATTGTCAGAAAAATCTCTACCCTCATCTCGTCTTTCTCCTTTGATTTCACTGCTCACTTTCAGTGTGACTCAAACAGTAGATCACACTGTCCAGACTGTGATTAATATTTGCATTAACATCCTTTGTTATAGAGATTAATGAATGAGTAGTGGGTTTTTCTCATGGTTTTGTATTACTACTACTACTACTACTACTACTATTATTATAAATTGATATGGGATGAATATTCAGATAAAACTCAGAATATTCATAAGAGGAGGAATAATTCGCCAATGAACTTACAGTTAAGGATAGCGGTGATGATGATAGTGATGAATAGGGTCATTTTGTATCACATGATTACAGTTGTTTTACAGGGTATCCTTCATTCTTTCTTGTTGATGTGTTTCGGGCAACAAGTTCATAGGCTTGATGGATATTACTGGTAACTTGTATTGTTCAGCCCATGGCTGTCACATCGTTTCGTTTTTTTATGCTGCCAATAATCTGAAGGGGGTCACACACTGGACGAGAAGCGCAGCGCCGTGCCCCGTCGCATCTATGACAACTTGAGATATTATGATATTCTCAATTAATTTAACGGACGGTCTGAGGTAAAGTGTTCTGACTGCAGACTTATCATGATTGTATTTAATTGTACAGCACAATCATAGCATAGTACAGACATCATCTTAATTTCATAATGTCCTTAAACATAACAATATTGCTGGCCATAAACTGAGAAAGTGCGCGTCCGGTATGCGAGACCTTGAGTTGTCCTAGACCAGGCGCAGCGCTGGCGCAGCGCTGGCGCTTCTTGTCCGGTGTGTGACCCCCTTTAGACATACGGTAATATAGTAGGCTAATTCTTACATTAACTGATTTGTTAAAGACATTCGAATTATAAATAAAACGTAATATATTGTGGTAACCTCCTACTGTCATGCTTTCCGTCTATCAGCCTATGCTATTTGGATCGTTATCTCTAGGCCTACACTCAATGAACAACATCTCAACACTAAAGTAAAGGCCTGTCTCATATAGACGCGTCTCAAATACAAGCCGGTGCAGTTTGGCGATTTGGGAAAATAAAAAGCCCCGGCTACTATTTGAAGTTTCATATAAATTTTATAATATCAATAATTTTCTTATCTATTGTAATATATATATATTACATAATAATAATACCATTTTGTCCTCATGTATTTATTTATTTATTATCTTTAATAGATGCTATTTTAAATTGTCAATACATTTTTCTGTTCCCATAATCACTTTTCTAATGTAATAACAAACAATAAAATTGAATGGGCTGCACTATCTATCTGCATATATCGTACAGCTCATCCATAATGGTTTCAGAAGGTGTTTTCCATCAGAGGTCATAAATTGTGTCGTACTTCATGGTTGTCCCCTACACCCCTGGTGTCTTCTGGTTCAGAACGTATCAGCTGGGAGGCACAGGGCAACTCTGCTTAATAATTTACCCTGCCATTCCTCTCCTTACCCGCAGTTACACAGTCGACTGACACGGGATAAAGCGCCTCATTAAAATGCTAAAGAGTTTCAGGGGTTTGTCATGGAGCAGGCCTTGTTCCTATGATGCTCCTGAAAATAGCAGGTTGTTGGCTGGTCGGAAATCAGTTTTGGATTCTCTTATATTGGTTAATATACAGTAATGGGGAGAGATTAAATTCCGGTTTAAAGTGTTTACCTGTATAATGCTGCCTAAGATAGATCTTCTCATATGAGTCTGACAGTGCACTCTGTTTGAGTGTGTGTGAGTTGATTCCCCCCGTTTGGGTTGTTCATGTGTTGGTAAAGGAACATACAGTTATTGCTATGATGTTAAAGACCCCATGAAATTGCTCAACGAGCTCAGGTTTCTGTCATGTGCTCATGTATTTTCTATTGAAATAGGAAGTTTGACATTGGAGACATTGAAGGGTTCGCCCCATGAGTAATCAATATTCACAGTCTCTTTTCCCAGAAGAGAAAGACAGGAAAATTGAAATGTGTTACAAGTCGATATTGTCAATATTTAGCATTTAGATAACCTCAAAGCTGGACTCAAACTTAGGCTACTTTAATTCTATGGGGTCAGTAAAACCACATAAAAAGCCATTAAAAAGAGATTGTTGTCAAGGTGCATAAACAGCCTGAACACAGATGACGTGGCATAGGTCTGTTCCAGGTGTTTTGAGTGCAGGTGACCTGTGTGTAGAGCAGTTGAGGAGAGACCGAGGTCCTGCTGACATAGACAAGAGGAGACGTGAGTGAAAGCCGGCCATCTGTCTACCTATAACAATCATTTAGAGCCTTCAGCTCTCAGCTGAATATCTGCTGGCTGCTTCTCTCTGAGCTCCTTTTCTAATAGCTTTAATAGAGATTGTGCAATTTTAAAGTAGAACTGCCTGTAAACCTCAATTTGGATTTTCCTTGTTTGCATTGTATTAGGTATTTGTATTATTTTTAGAGGTGTTTGTTCAAAGGTATCATCAATTGCTATCATTGGCTCAGCAGTTTGTTCTGCCATCTGCATTATTAGGCCAAGGCTAAATGTACGGTGTGCCTTTTGGCACAGCTTATGCTCGTTTCAGTAAATATGTCCAGTAAAAATGTTTTGTTCATCACTGTTTTCCCCCCAGTGCCCTGATGCAGATATTTTTTTCCATTGTTGCTGCTCTTACGTAAATTGTTATTTTGTACAAAAGTCTAAATCTTTCCAATTAGCCTTTTTTTTTTTTAAATCATAACAAATAATCTGCTTGCTCTGTTAATGATGTTAATGTATTCATTTATTAAACTATAATTTCAGCTCTATTCCACCAAGTTTATAGAAAAAGAACAGGAAATAATTTAATAATCGTTTAAAATCACTTTCAGAAAGTGCTAATGCTTTTAGTTTGTTTAAAAGCGCTGTGCTTGAATAGACTTTTTTTTCAACCATTTGTTTTTCTCCCCACTACATCATGGCAGAAGGATAAGAAATTGAGGATTGTGATTAGAGAGGGTTTAATGAAGGTCCATAATTTGTCTACGAGGCCTGAACTCTGACCTCAGGTGAGAAATGTCAGCATTGTTCAAACCAGCATTGCATTATGGGTAACAGTTTAGTATTAACTCTCCATGTAAACTCCAGTTACAGCTAACAGCGTTTCTGTTAGTGTATGTGTGAATTAACTTGACTATAGTTTGAGTACAAAAATGTCTTAAGTGAGCTAAATCCCCAGGGTATAGTTCCAATATTTTTCAGAAATCTTCCCGTGTTGCAAGCCCATGTAATGAATTTACTGGAGAGCATGTGTGTGTGTGTGTGTGCTCAGAGGTCCTAGAAGACACACAAGCTTTTACAAGCTTTAGCAACACCTGCCCAACTGGCTCACAAGTTCTGCGCTCTCTCCACAGCTTCTGTCTTTGGGTACAGGGGCGGCCCGGCCTGCCCAAGCCCTGCAGGGTAAACACTGTTTGGGCTTGTCATGCTAAAACAGCTTTTTGCGTGCACACCATTCCAGCTTTTGGCCCTACCAGCCGTTTAGAGCCAATCCAGAGAGTCAAGACTCTTTCTCACACACATACAAGCATGAACAAGCATACCTGTATACATAAACATAAGAGACATGCAAGCGAATGTGGGATGAGCCCTATAATTATTGATGTTGCCTCCGGACATTCCAAGGTGAGGTGTTAATACAGCCCTTTATTAAACACACAGTACCTTCAATCACACTCGGTCATCCAGCTGTCCGACTGCCAGCACTAATAGTTACAAACAGCTCTAGGGCAGCTCTAATTAAATTTGTGATGCTGTTTGTAAATGGTCAGCATTCGTTAAAACATGCAGTATGAATTGGTCTGTTAACGTGTTCGATTGAATCCGTTTTCTGAAACGCATATAGTCTGTGTAGAAATTTGTTATCTGACAGATAAAACCCTCATTTAACTTTAACGCTTCAGAAACTTCAGAGAACGCATACTCCTTATATTTTTGACAATGACCAGCTTATATTAGACTAAATAGAAATCACTTTGCACAAAAGTTTAGTCTAAATCAATACTTTAAAACACTAAACTTTGCATTTTGCAACCAAAATCTTTCAAGAACAGATTTCTGGCATATTTAGTTTTTATTTGAAAATTCTTGCTGGACTAAGCTGGTCTTTTCAGCAGGATATAGACTAAATCCTGTCATTATGGCTCTTGTTGCGGCTAACTTATGTTTTATTAGCTTTCATACACTGATGTAAATTACCCTGAGTGAGTGTAAAAGGTAGGTGTGTGCCAGCAGATTTAGAGTTAAGTCATTTTACTAACAGAGCTTTGAAATATGTTTAGACAGTTGAGCGAAGGACCGTTAGCTCCTCTATTCCCAGCTCCCTTTATATCTGGTTTTTTTTCACTTCACTTTTTTCCGCCACTTTTTTTTATTTTTTTTAAACAAACAAGTGCACGGATAAAAAGCTTCCAGGAATGCTGGCAGACATGAGTGCTTTACAGTAATCTAACCTGAGAAAGATGAAAGCCTGCAGGGAAGCGCAGAACCAGAGAGCAGCGTGTCTCTCTCTCTCTCTCTCTCTCTCTCTCTCTCTCTCTCTCTCTCTCTCTCTCTCTCTCTCTCTCTCTCTCTCTCTTTCTCTCTCTCTCTTTCTTTCTCTCTCTCTCTTTCTCTTTCTATTTCTCTCTCACACACACACTCACTCAAATACCTGTGATGACATGAGTGGAGTAAAAAGACATGCAGAACTCACTTGAATTATTATGAACCTTTGCAACATTCTCTTCTGGATCCAGAGCTCTCCTAATGGGCTGGGAATGTTTTTTTTTATGCAAGTATTTTACATTTAAAAAAAGCACACACACACAATTGTGGTTGATGTGATGCAAGTAATTTATTTATTTTTGTTAGTTAAGTGTTTTATGAGTTTAGTTATAATATGTAATATTTAAAAGATTAGATTTTTATTTTATTTTATTTTAATATATAAATAAATAAAAATTTGATTTTTATTTGATTTTAATATATATATATATATATATATATATATATATATATATATATATTAAAATAAAATAAAAATCTAATTGTTATTTGAATGGTTATTTTAGTTGTGCATTACTTTTTTAAGATTTTAAGTAATATCCTGACCATACATTTACATTTAGGTAGGGCAGATTCTAGCTTATGATAAACATTTTGTAAGCTTTTAGTCTAATCGCTGGACACACAAAGAACACTTTTGGCAGAGGTTGCATTATTCAGCCTGAGAGTGGCGTGCTAATGTTGAGCTTAGTTCACACGGCATATGCATAGATTTGTAGTACTGTAGTATTTATTGCCTCCCAATGTTGTTTTCAAATATTACAAGTTGTGCAGGAGTTCCAGTGAGGAAAAGAATGTCATGTCTGTTCTCAAACAAAACAAGCACAACAGAACTATAAAAGACGATTCACATGAGAACATTTAAACGAAATGATTTATACGTTCTTTGATTTGATACACTACTCCACATTGGAATAACAGACATGCCAACTAGTTACTGACCTGATGCAGACTAATATAAACATTGCTGAAGAAAATTGATGTCGTCTTGCAGGAGCAAGGTTTACATAAGGTAACATGAAAATAAGCAGAGCAGCCTTAAATCTGACCCAATTGTTCTCAATTAGAGCACAATGAAGTTCCATTTTTTAACCGCAGATTTACATTGTAAAGCTGTGGGGCGCTGTAAAGTTGGGCAGGGCTCAGGCACCCGCTGCCCCGCTTAGTATCATACAACATGCCTTTATTTATTTATTTATTTATTATTGATTCAGTTTATATAGAGGTCTATGATTTGGATGATAATTGTATTACCTGCCCTTACAGATGAGCCGTGGCTGAGTAATATACTGTTATAAAGATATTAAGTAAAGCAACTTTCTGGATAGATTGATTGAGAAAAAGAAAAGACGGAGAAGAAGGACAGGAAATGGACTCCCTACAGTTTCTGTTCCCTTTTCTAATTGAAACCACATGAAAGGATTTCATATGGCTGTTGACAGACACAATCTCTGATCCTCTTTAGACTTCTGTCTCTGTGGGGAACAACCCATACCCATCTCTCCCGAATTAAAGCTTTACGCTTATAAGAGCTGTCTTTCAGATTATATAAACACACAGACACGCACCTTTCTCTCTCCGTATTTATTGCGGCATAGTTTGCCTTGTCACTCAGACTTGCTGTACAAAGACAACGCCTGCCAGGTCTCGCTCTTTGCTCTTTGATATGTCACCATGCAGAAAATGATGAGAGAACGCACATACGCTCACAGATAAACTCACTTACCCACCTACTGTCACTGTCATAACTGGAAAAACTGTTGTGTTATCATTCTGGCTGCATTAACCTGAGTCACAAACATGAACAGAAATCAGAAAGCATATTCTCTATAGCTTCTGTTAGTTTCATATACATGCTAGTGTTTAGTGGCTTGTTGTGGTGTGTGGTTTACATTGTGTGTGTGATTGAGAGAGAGAGAGATCTCTCCCCGGGCTCATGGAGAGTGCAGATAGCTAGTGACAGAGCACTGCTGTTAAGTGCCAACACTTCTCTCAGGCAACTGAGAATCCGTGTTTCAGAGCTAACAAGGCGTAATACAACCTTCACACCTACAGACAGAGAGAAAGAGGGATGGCCTCACACCTCTCAGTGGATTTGGATATACGGGAGTTGATGCAGTTAATAACAGCAACATGCAGTATAGCCTAAGCTCTAGCAGAGCTTCAGTGGCTGCCATAGACAAAGCGATCACATGACCGTCTAAGCAGCCATCTAAGGGTTTGGAAAATATATGGTCAAAATTAGCTTTAGGTAAATAAATGTGCAATGAATGCTTTCATGCTCACTTTGTAGCAAATGTTGTAATTTACCTGGAGCTCGGATGAATGGATGGATGGAAATGTGTTTACAGATATTTTATTTCTCCTTTTTTTTACCCATTGGTAACTTTTTTTCTGTTTTAGAATAAACCTCACTACATTTGATTAGATTTACTGATATAAAAAAGTCTTGCAAAGCAGACCTTCACATTTGCATCAACATATTGAAAGAGCAAACTCCACCCCTGCCGCTTATTTTGCAGCATTTTGTACGTATCACTTTTAAAATAAATATTAAGACATCTGAATTTTTGTGGCAAGATAATATGCCTTAACAAATAAGTGTTAATTGTTATATAATATTGTTAGTTAATGTGATACATTTTTAATTGAAGCTTTTAATTTTATTAAGTGTTAGCTTTTAATTTAGAGATTTTAAGGCGATGGATCGATGATGTGAGGTAAATATTGTTTAAAGAAACAAGTCGTATTTCTGTATCTACTGTATTATTTACTGGAGATCTTTCGTCTTGAAATGAAATACCGTATTGTACCGTATTGTGTTCTTGTATCCATCCGAAGTTTTTTTTTTCTTTGTAAAGACTCAAGAAGAACATCTTTGACCATGTGGTGTGTCAGTTTTTTCTAGACACCATAAAAGACGTTCATGGTTTTAAAAAAAATATGCAATAAATCATCAGCATTCTGTCGCACTGTCTTGCTGTTTTTAAATGCAAGAACTACTCCTGAGTGAATTGCTTCAAAGAGAGATTTTTCTCTGAGTACCACAGAAAATATGATTGGATGGTGCGGACCAATCAACCTACAGTCCTTTTAAATAATACTCATTTTATTACACCGATTACACTCTGATCCAGAATCAATTCACCTCACTTTTTATATGTGTAGTGTGTGTGTGTGTGTGTGTGTGTGTGCTTCAGCAAGACAGAAATGAGAGAGAGGCAGACTTCAGGGCTTTAGGGACGGCTCAGTGGTAACTGGATCAGCGATCGGGTTCTGGTCTGGTGACTGTTTTTCGTCTGGCCTCGGCTCTTCATGCATTATTCACACCTTTAAGGACTGTTTTCACTCATCCCTCTTTCATCCTCCCTTTCACCCCTCTCTCTGCTCCCTGAAAGGATAAAGAGTGCTGTCACACTCCTGACTTCGTCTGACATTTTCTACTGATAAGTGGATATTTTATATCCAATGCAATTTAAAAACACATATTTTGATTCAGTTACAAAAAAAATATATTAATTCCGTTTAATTCAATGATTTGTTCAGGAAATCTTTTTGTAGATTACATTATGATATCAGTAAATAATGACCGGCATGTTTTTTTATAGGAATAAGTCATTAAATTTCGATTCTCTCAGAAACAGTCTTTTTCTGGATTATAATTTCTATTTATAGATCTATTATTACTCATGACCACAAGGACAAGTAAACAAGAATGATATGATCTCTTAAAAGATCCATTCATGAACATTGATTCACTTCATTTCCTGTTTAACTTTTGTGTAAAACCTTTGTAAACATGCAAACTTTTAGCTTGCAGTCTAAATCCTCATGTATTAGACAAGTCTGAACTTGTAAATGTTTTGACGCTATTATTGGTCCCTGCCTTTATCAGACTTTCACATGAAGACACACACTCTTTACCTGTTGCTCTTCTGTCCCATTGGCTTGTTAGCTGCTGTGAACGGAGTGACATTGTCTGTTTCAGGTCTGCCATTGTAAAGCTAATTGTGGGGTGTGCGTGCGAGAGTGGAATCAGACCTGTTGTTTTAGCTGTCAGAGCGTCTATCATTTGCTGAAGTGCCGCATGAAGCTCCGACAGGGGAAAGTGTCAGGTGTGTGTGTGTGTGGTATGACAAGGAGACTGACATACTCTGCAGGAGTCTATCAGCATCGCTATTTCAGTTAATCAGCCCACAGGTATCATCTGTGTGTGAATGCATCCTTGAATCGTTCCTGAGCTTTTCAAAACATTTCAGAATACCCTGCGAGTATATTATTTCACCTCAAATGGCAATGTAACATCCATAAATAGAAAGCACATCTTTGTAGCAAGTAAAAGAGATATCCTCAAGAAGCTTTGTTTCCTGAATTATGTCTGTGAATTAAGTACTTTTGGAAGGACAGAAATGCTGATTATAATCAAGTATGAGGCAGTGAAAGTTATTACATTTTGTAGAACATTTTAATTAAATATAAACTTTTTTTTTTCTTTTTTTTTAACAGATGGATAATTTCAGATCAAGGACAACTATTAAGAAAGTTATTATGATTTAATGCTCTTAGTGAGAGATTTGAATGCTATTTACCTACTGCAGTAGTAGTAGAAATCCGAACAGCCCCAAAACCCTAGCAGCTCAAACAATGGCCTCTTTTACCGCTAAAGACCATAGATCCCTGAGAAAGAAATGTCTCTATGTAACTCTATCAGCATCTGGTCTACCACAGCCTCAGCCTGCCAGACACTACAGACTGGGAGAAAGGGAATTATTGTTACAGGATAGCATTGTTTGTCACTCTATCGTTTGGGTGCATTTCAGATTGCATTTTGTGAGCTTTTGCTCATGCAAGTCACCTGTTTTGACAAAGTGTGCTCACACATAACATTCAAAAGTGCAATAATGTTCAATAGGTCAGTAAGATATGTATTATTTAATTTTTTCAAAAATGTATCCTTTTAGTCAGCAAGGACACATTAAATTGATCAGTGACGGGGAAGACATTTTTAATGTTAAAAAAGATTACATAAGAATAATAATAATAACAATAATAATCTTTGTATTAATCTTTCTATTAATCCTTCTCCTCTCTCCCTCATTCTTTCTTTCTGTTTTAATGGGGTGCATCTTAAAGGAACATAAACATAATGTTGGCTTATTCACCATATGCCGCCAGAATCAAGCTCCGTTCACACTGACAGCGATGGGAAGGTGTGCAGAGGCATTTCTAATAAAACATCTTAAGGTGATGGATCACATGAGCCACCTTTGGAAGTTACTGCATCATGTGGCAGCTCATTTGCATAAAGTTAAACATTTCTAAGCTTTTTCGAGGATGGACCCAGCATGTGGTGTTTGTGGCCACTGGGCGTGTGTGTGAATAAGATAAAATAGAAAGAGTACAGAAATAATTTATTTCCCAGCTGGAAAAATGGGGCTGATGGAAAATAGGTTTGTCTCCCTTCTGCAGGTATTTGTTTCAGATAAATTACTTCATTTAAAAATTCCAGCAACGCCCCGTCTTTTTCTCCACCCTGCAGTGACTATAATGAGGAGCTGGAGTGAGAGAAAGAGCTGTATTAAATAATGAATGGCCGTATTGACGGGCTGAAAATAATACACGGTGAAAGCGGTAATAGTGGAGGGTTTTTTAAAGATCTATGCTGAATGGTAAACTGAGTTGTCCATGTTAGGGACTGCCACTTTTATCCACTTAACCATACGGATTAAAGTCAACATGAAATGGCATTCACAAACCATTTCAATTCTACAATGTGAGGCAGATACAATGTGATTTTATCCATTGGGAATTTATTTAATTGTGAAAAGTGGGTGTTAAATATCTTATAAAGCTATTCCCTTTCCAAAAAAAACCAAAAAAAAAAAAACCTAGTAACATACACCTGTTGATCGAAACTTTCAATTATCAAATCTGATAATTCTATCATGTACTCACCCTTACCTTCCAAAGCTGTATGACTTGCTTTCACAAGTCACGTGAGACAGGCCAACAGGCCATGAGACCTCCTTTCAGACTGAATACACTGAGAGAATAAAGCCTCTCTGATATAAGAGAGAGAGACCCTAAAGAGGGATAGAGTAGAAAATGGAGAAGAAACAGCATGTGGCCCAGAGGTCACATCTAACCTCAGATTAAACCAGGAACACCCAGTGGGATAGGATGAGAGAGATGAGTATGGAGAGACAGGCAGGAATACTGTGGAAATTGATGCATGAGGTGGGTTTGGGAATGAGTGAAGAGATGGCGAAATCATGAGTGACGTGAGGGAGAGATGGAAATGGAAGCGAGAGAGCTGAAGAAGAGTGGGTGAGAGGAGGAAGCATGGGTGATAAAAGTAGAGAGGAAGAGAGGAAAGATAGACGGATGAAAGGTCAGACTCGTAGACACCCTGGAGAGAGAGTGAGAGGGGAGTCCTGTCTGTCACACAGGAGGAGAGCAGGGCCGTCCTGCAGACACCCGTCCCCTTTACTTGACTCCACACATAGACCCTCCAAAATAACCTCTGCTCTGCAGGGAAGTGTTTAAGCTTAAAATACTAATCACACAATATAAAAAATCAAAACTCTCTCTTTTTTAAAATTTTACTTTAAAACGTGTGGCATGTCTCGGGACGTAGTTGTGTAAAAATGCAATCAGTCTCAGTTTTTCTTTTCATGAGTCATTTTCTCATTGGTTTATTGTCCTGTTATCAGTTCTGTCTTTTCATTGGTTCACGTTCACGTCTTTTAGTTCTAACTTTTCATTGGTTATTATCTTGTGTTTCCCCTTGTCCATATATGTAAGCCCTCATGTTTGCCATGTTTCCTGTCAAGTATTGTTTGCCTATTCTGCTGTTGGTAAGTCAAGTCCATGTTTTTTTTTTTTTAAAACAAATAATAGATATGGAAAGATATGTAATAAAAATTGGAAATATAATGGAATAGAATAGAAAAAGGTTCTACAATCAAGCAACAACAAAAAAAATTCAGTCAAGTGTCAAAACTTTTGGTGGTAATCTATACATGCAAAATCACAGTTTGGCTCTCCTAATTTTAGGCCCCCGGTTTTGTATGCACAGTAGCGTCTCCTCCAGTAGTTCAATGGAAAGACTGCAGAGACGAGAAATATGATGGACATGCTCGCAACATTTCCCCACCAGACTCCCGTGGGTAATATCTCCCTCTCTCTCTTCCCATTGCGATGGGTTTTTAACAGTTAGAGCAGTGTGATCCCAGCTCTCCTCTCTGCGGGACTGCAGGGTAAAAGAGGTGACAGAGAAACTTTCGGCCTGCTAATATCACTTCAATCCTCCCTGCAGCCAGTGCAAGCCCTGCATATAAAACACACCTTCCTCAAGCAGAACGGGGACAGTTTTACATTTCCAACATCGCTAAAAGAGAAAATATACCAAGATTCGGAGTTCATGCAAACCGACTGAGAGTTCAACACAATTACATAAAGGTTAACTACATTACGAGCAGGGAAACAATGGCTTTAATTGTGTCCTTAAATTGTGTATTCATGTCCTACAGTGTGTTATGGAGCGTTAAATGAGAAAATGAATGTTAAAGTTTTTAAGCCAATTTAAGTTCAGACTATGTTGGTCTTGAGCTGGTGTGTTTAAAAGCTTTAAGCTTATTTGGAGGCCTGTTGTTGAAGAGTAAAGTTAATTTGGCTGGCGATGACATTGCCGCAATCAGTGTGTCAGAACAGGTTTGTGCCGCACTGTTAGAGCCCTAGTAATTAAAATCCTGCCGCGGTACCGATCCGCTGATTGCAAAGAAGAAACCGGAGGGACAAACGGATCAGGAAATCTGATTAGGTCTCTCCTCCGCAGGGTTCTGCCTGTGAGCTCCCTGAGACACCGGGGCCCGGCTTTGTACACGCATGCACGCACACGTGTTTTGCGGATCAGAGCTTTTCAACAACCTCAATCTCATAACCCGGCAACCAAAACAAAGCTTTTCTCTCTTGTGAACATGCCGTCTTGCTGGGCACAACGTGTTTAGAGCGGAACAGGTCCATGTCTCGTTCACTCGTTAGTGGCAGGAATGCCATATCGGAAGGACCAGTTGCCTGGCTGCGGCGCTATACCTGATGATGGTTTGATGTGTTTTTTTTTGCTAACAGAATCCATTCAGTCTTTACATTTTTGCTTGTAGAAGTTTGGCACTAGCACTTTTGGTGTTATTTGCATGCTCAATCTATGCGTTTTAAGCATCCAGTGCAGCAAAGGAATTATTCAAACAGACCGTCAAAATTAGTCTTCAGCTGGCAATAGTGCCCTATGCACTGAAATGGAAAAACTCTGAACCCTAAACTTTTCAGTTTTGCGTAACTGTCGAGGGATTTATGTAGTTTGATTTTATGCTCTATAGAAGCAGCTAAATAACATGCAATGAAAATTAAGTTATATAAAAGCTATATCACACTTAGGGCCCTATCTTGCACTCAGCGCACGATCTGAAACGCAAGTGTCAAAGCGCAAAGCGCAAGTAACTTTGTGGGCGGATCCCGGCGCTGTTGCTATTTTCCCGGCGGGATAAATGCCTCTTGCGCCTGGCGCAAATCTAAAAGGGGTTGGTCTGAAGTAGCTTCATTATTCATAGGTGTGGTTTGGGCGTAACGTGAAATAAACCAATCAGAGCGTCATATCACATTCCCTTTAAGAGCATGATGAACGAGGTGCGCTTGTTCCATGGCGCAATACTATTATAACGGTGCATTTACCAGGAGCGCTTCAGAATCGGTTCACAGCCGAGGAGATCGATGTTCTCGTCAGGGCCGTAAAAGAAAGAGAAGTGGCATTGGAGATGGGACAAACCCACCCAAATTAGCTTCGGTTATACATGCATATAATAATTTGGGTAAATATGTAGGCCTAAGCTTTATGCCTATTTTTCCGATCGCCATGGACACAACATATTAATACTGTGAAGCTGCTTTGATACAATCTCTATTGTGAAAAGCACTATATAAATATACTTGACTTGACTGGACAACAATGATTTCCCTCGTGTTTTAATATTTTTCCTTATAATAATGTATCATTTGCAAAAAGGAAAATGCATCTGTGTAGATGAGAGAATCATCTACAGTGTATGCGCGTTGTTCACACTCTGTATTATGACCAAGCACGCGCGCTTAAAATAGCATCTGAATGTACGCGCAACGCGCCAATGACTTTAGACTAGGTTTTTTCTGGTCAGTGGCGCAATTGTTTTCTGGAACTGCAAAATAGCATGAGGGAAAGTTTGCGCCGGAACACGCCTCCTCTTTGCGCTGAACCGCCCCGGGGAGCGCAAGTGTATTTCTTAGTTAACCGACGTGTGTCTGTGGAGGGAAAAGTCCGCTTTGCGCGGGTGCAAAATAGGAATGATACATGCGTCGGTGTACAAAGTCAATTGCGCCGGGTGCAAGATAGGGCCCTTAGTGTTAATGTTTTGAGATTTATATCAAAATAAAAAAGTGTGTATGTGTATTATGATTAATAATCATATCTAATGTTATATATACACATTCTTCAGCTTCAAGTTTTATAGCATTTAATGTTTATATATATATATACTGCCCAGCCAAAGAAAAAAAAAACTGTTTGGATTTAAATAGGCAAATGTCTATGAATTAAGAGTCTATGATTGGATTATTATAGCAGTGATTATTTTTCTAGCATGTTATATGTTTGGCAACAGTTCTTCTAAACCTGACCTATTGCAGTGTAGCTTTTCATTTCTTAACCATGTAGGGACATTTATTTCCATCAAGAGGTGTATACATTTTTGGTCAAGATCTTGTATTGACAATGCAAGAGTCAAGCACTCAAGTCAAGAGTCAAGTCTCCTCCAGCACATCCCAAAGACTTTCAATGAATTTCAATGAACACATATATATTTCCCTCGTTTGTAAGCTAAATGAATAAATGTAAAGGCAAAAATGTTTGTTTAATATTATCACTCTACAGGCACGAGTGAATTTCGCCCTAAATTTGTTTTCTGCAGTCTAGAGACCCTGACCACAAAAGTCTTTATTCCCCACTGAAATCATCTAATTTCTTTATTGCCTAATACTTAGTGATAACCATGACACCAGACAATGGCTCTCAGGACATGATCATCTTTAATTCCCCAGCTTAGCGTCAGCCCATTCAAGTTCCTTTTGCAAAACCAGTCGCCTTCAGCTAAGTATCGATGTTGCAAAATGGGAATTTGCAGTTTTCTTTCAGCATTGATTGACATTAAGAGACTTCCCAGTCCACCCACTCTCGCTGTTCACTACAGCACACTCCGACTCAGCCAATGGAGGCGTTGAATACAAAGCAAACCTTTCGTTCCACTTTCCTTGTCTATAGCAGGCTGGAACACGTCAAGATCTCCCTGTGCGTTAAGAGTGCTGATGTGCAGGTTCTATCTCAAACTCTCTCAGGGGATTTGACTCAAAAAAACAGAAAACAATCTCTGAACATCTTGACACACAGTCACTCACGGTAGCGAGGCCGATCTGCTTACAGATGTCGACACGTGCAGCTCTATTTTTGTTATAGTTGGGGTTTGAATGTCATAGATCAATATCTGTGCATCAGAGTGGCTCTTGCTTCTAAAGGAACTCTCGAGGGAGCGTCAGCACACTGCCTTAATCGTAGTGGCCTTCACCCAAACACTGCCTGGTGTCTGGTGTCCCACGAGTTTGTACTGTCAGCTCTGTTGAAGTTATTTGTAGTTTTCTTTTGTCACAGCACTTCAGTGACTCAGTGCCTCTTCTCAGCTTTGTTCTATATCAGTGTAGCCTCGTTCTGAGCCGTAATGTAATGGGCAACCAGAAGCATCCCGTGTTCCATGGCGAACAGACTTCTGCTCTGTGTGAGTGGTGTATTCGTGGCACCGCTGTTGCCCTCACAAATGGAGAGTGTGGGCTATCTCACACTCATTTTAAAGGAAACAGAAGGAACACCTCCCAAGTGACTGCAGCTTGTGGAAGGAAAGCTCACTGAAAGATCACAAGACTTGCTATTGCCAAGGTTAAATTTAGGGTTTGTAAAGAGTTCTATCACTTTTTTTCCTCCTGCAAAATGCTTTAGTTAACAGCAGGCTTTTGCAAGGGCTGCCTTGTGCCTGCCGGTGCAAAAGTAAAGCGTTCTCCTGAGATGGGTGCTTACGTACTTATGCAAATTTTTCTGAAGTCAATGGCAAATGCTAGATAGAGAATAACAATCTGAGTTTGAAAGGGCAGCCATCACTAGTCGGATAGCACAGGAGTGCCGATTGAAAGGAGTTTGATTGAGTGGGGATTGCATGATGTGTTTATAATTTGCATTGAAATGTACCACAATGGAAAATATTTCCATTCAAGTCAATAAATACATGCTCCTGTATTTTTGTATGCAGGCAATTATATATAAATTACATTTATTTACATACTACATAAATATATATATTTCAATGAGTAAATAAATGTAATTTATATATTATTATTCATTCTTTTTTCATTATTTAATATTGTTATCATAGTATTATGAAATTTTTTTTTAATAGAGCTAGTTTAAAGAAAACTCTAAGCTAACCTAATAATAAAAATATTACAAGGAAAATGTTTCTCATATATAATGACAAAAACTGCTTGGTAAATATTCTGAGTGGAAAAGTGAAACAGTTCTGTATTCATCATTTACTATAGCTGGAGGGTAAAAAAAGTAAGGCTCTTCAGTGAATAAGATAACGGTTTTGGTGAATTCATCCCACAATTTTTGAGAATATAGCCTAGTCTACTACACACTCAGTCTTAATCTTTAGTCATATCACTGGCTGCCTGATACCAGGGCTTAAGATGAAGTTGTTTTGAACCAGAGGAAATTGCCGTTTCCATGGATGCTGTGTAGAGTCCTGCCCACACTATGAAGCTGCAGAGCTCCTGTGGTTATGGCTTCCTTCATAACCTCTCCTTCTGTTTGCTGTTCGCTTGGCTGATCTTAACTAGTCAGCCTGCCATTCTCTACTACACTGCCTATGACAGTGTGATGCTTTAACCTCTGATCTATATCAAGTGTTACAAATGAGCAATGCTGTGATATTAACTTCATCATCCTTTTTCATTAATATACTGAATTAAAAAATATATATAATACTAAAAGCACCTTTATCATGCATAATCGAGTGACCTTTGTCAATTCTGAAAAAATAGCTGTTAACCATCAATGTTCTTTGTAATTTAACCTTGACCACATTTAATCCCTATCATTTATTTTGTAACCCCACATACTGTCTCACATGACTGACCACTGTTGTTACAATCCATGGCCACTAGGGGGATGTTTTGAGACTGTGCAGTGGTTATCAGTGGTGTGTACCTGAGGTCCCACAGAACACAATGCATGGAGCAGAAATGTGCAGGCTTACTTCTACTCCAAAATTAAAGAGTTCTTCTATTTTAAGACAATCTGCAACAAATTGTAATGGTAATGCATTGTACAAGTCTAAGTTGTAGAAGTATATATATTTTTTTTAGTACAAACACACAGAAAGTGTGAAATTGAGGGTGAGATAACAACAACTGTACAAATGGTGTCAGAGCCATGGCTTTGAACTGGAATTAAATCTAAATGATTGTGTGATACACAGATTAGTGGTGTAATCCAATCAGGATTTAAAGAATATAATCCACTTTATT
Organism: Semotilus atromaculatus; assembly: GCA_031834385.1. Classification (NCBI taxonomy): domain Eukaryota; kingdom Metazoa; phylum Chordata; class Actinopteri; order Cypriniformes; family Leuciscidae; genus Semotilus; species Semotilus atromaculatus. The sequence continues at coordinate 47,257,657 of JAULUF010000009.1, forward strand.
GATATTGAAATGAAAGGGAGAAAATTATATTGTTTTGTTTAAGGCTTAGGAATTCAGCAGTTTATAATCATAAACAAATATTGCTTATACATTAATAAAAACTGATGTACTTTAGGACTAATGAACTGCTTGAGGGCTTCTCACTCTGTAACAGTGTCTTGTGTATTTTATGTATATTAGCATGTTGATTAAGCTTCTTCTTTTTTCTTTTTTTTCTTACTCTTATCTATGATCAGAGACTCTTCTATTATTCCTCTGTGTTAACGCTAACAGACATGCTAATAGTCATCCCTTTGGGCTAATTTGTTTATCTACGGTTGTGATAATGGCCATCCCTCCAGTGATCTGTCGGACCACTCCATGTATCTCTCTCGGGGCTCGACCAGGGCTTCGCAAGCCCTCCTGCAGTTCATTCTTCCACTGTCCACACGATGCCATCCCAAACACCGCAGCTCTTCCTGGCCGAAACCCAATCCCTGCCAAATTAACCAGCCCTCGATTGGAGAGATTAGATAACCTTCTTGCTGAATAAGGCTTTGGCTCGTGTGAAGGGTTTTTGCTTTCTTTCGCCCCTTTCCCTTCTGTTCTCTTCTTTTGTTCTATAGCGCTTTTTTTCCTTTTTGTTTGTGACCCTCAGCATACAGTACAAAAAGCCCCAGAGAAAGTGAATGCAAAGCCAAAGGGAACACTTAAACTTCACAGAGACTCAATGAGGGACTTTCTGAAGTGGTGCCACAAAATTATTTTAGACGTCTCTTGTAGTAAGATGATCTTAGGTTGACAGGACTTGCGGTCTGGTGGGAGTCTAGGCCATAAACGCAGAGATAAAGCGGTTTATTCAAAAAGGAATGGACATGATACCTCCTAAACCGTTTAGTGTCAAAAAGGGAAGGGGAATAGCTCATTCATTCTTTCATAATGAGTTATCAGGTGTATTGTAATGTTTAATGGCAGGTATAAAGACTTAAGTTCTCACAGGGCCCTTTAGTGAGTGTGTTTGGTTGGAAGATGTAGTCTGGAGGGATGTTAGGGTTATATCTAGAGTGTGAGTGTGCGCTTTTGCGTCAGCAACAACAGATGTTCAGATATAGTCATGAGACCTCCATCACTGCAGTCCAACTGTGTGAGAATGTTACAGCTCTCTGCTGAACCTGCAATTTATGGCACGTAACGTCGCCCACAGCTGTCTAACAACTTAACAACTCTTTTCCCTTCCCCTCTGCTTTACTCTGGTTGTGTTCAAAATCACCCCCTACAACCTTATTCACCATTACTTACATTACTTCACTGATATAGTCCACAAGGAGTGAATGAAAATGAGTGAGTGAATTCGGACAGAGTAAGTGAGTGCGCCGGAAGGACTGCCTGTTTTAAATAGTTTATGCTTGCTGTTAAATGATCATTTGAAGCTTAGAAAACTGGCAGCTCCAGTAGTAATGAAAAGATTGATCTTGAACTATGTCATGGAAACTAGCATGTATAACCTTAATTCAATAATTTAATAATCAATTAAAAAGGAATTTATACCTGTATGACATTATGCTGTAGCCACATTAGACCAGTGGTTTGGAAAGTGCATTCAGCTGCGGACGCCATCTTCTGGTCAGACGCGCGAATTCATTCGATGCACGACTCTCACAGTGCATTATGGGTATTCTCTAGCCGTTGAGCGTACTGTACATCAGTTGTACAATTGTTATTGTGTTGCATTGTGGGATTCACTGAGTGCACTTGATAACGTCCACTTTTGTTTCGGACTCCACTACAAATAGCTGTCCCCTTCAAATAGTGCTGTATTTAAGGGTATGGGTGTGATTTTTGGACACAGCCTCTGTCTCTTTCACATGTTACTAACGTATAAATGTCAATGTAACACAGTGTCTTTATTCTCTCTCCTTTCAGATTCGGGTAGATGGTCCTACATATGGTGCTTTGCAGTACGAAACCATCCAGGTGGTCGATAATGGGCCGATCCTGAGAGACATGGCCTTCTCTGCCGATCAGCACTTTGTGTATGTGATGTCAGAGTCACAGGTGAGTCACTGCTACAATTTTCCCAAAATGCATCAGGATTTACGCAGCACTTGTAAGCTGGGAGTGAGCGATAAAATTATACCAGAATTTGTGGATTTTCACTTACTGTAATTACAGCCTGAGAGGTGCGCTTGGACAGACAAAGAGAAGATAGGACATTTCATATTATAAAAAGTGACAGGTGATGGTTTGGTGGATTAAATTTTCACTCACTGTGTCAAAAATACACACACAATTTACACATTAGTATATGCCTGCTCAAAATGGCCCAATCGGTGTAATGGAGGAGATTTGGCTCTGTCCCTGATATCTTTAGCACTACTGAAGCTTGTAAATGTCGAAATCAGAAAAACACTCAGTGCTGTAAAAACATCCCAACTCAGATAACCTGTCATCAGGGCTTTTCTTGTGACATAAATAATGCTTTTCGAATTACCCAATATAGCGTTTTATGCCACCTATGTCCAGGTCTACACTGTTTCTCATGTCTGCTGCATGAATCAAGATAACACTTAAATTGTTCTTGATGTCACAATTAGGTGTTTTAACCTTTGACCCTCTAGATGAGGTGTTCTCCATTCTTTTTATATAACCTCGAACACTCTTGTCTGCACTTATCACCAGGATTTAAGGCTTTCAGTTATCTCTCTCTTACACACACACACATACTTACAAACGGTTAAAGAATCCCAATAGTTAGTTTGAATATCAAGGCAAATTCAAGACGACATTTTTACCTACAAATCCTTTTACTTCAATACACTGCTTCTGTAATGTCACACTCTCGCCTGAAAGCGGATGGTCAGGCAATGTCACGATTTATAGCAGTGGCTATAAATCTGAAATCTTATTCAGTAAAATCCACTTCACTAGCAGTGAGGGTCAGTGGACGACAGCATCCTGGGATTCGAGGCAAAGCTCAAGTAGAGCTAGTGGCTGGACACAGCTTGTAAATTGCCTCGTCTGCAGTTACTAGTTACTACTGGATAGTTTTAGAAATGCCTTGTTTACAGCTGAAGGTGTAGTCACATTTACATTTGCTCTGACTTGATTTCGCTCGTGAAAATTCGCATTTTAATTGGAATCCACGTGATCAGGATTTTTTGGTTCATGGCAAAAGATTTCCCAATGCAGATTTTGAGACTGATTCAAGTTCACACAGATTTTACAAATTGACCAACAGAAAACGGATTAGACAGAAAATGGTTAAACTGAAAACTGGTTAGAAAGTGACTTCTGTGTGAGCCGTGCTTCACACATCGCTACACTATTGACAATAGACCTTTTTTGCTAAGTGACCTCACCTTGACTCTTACACCAGAACACAATATTTCCTACATCTTAATGATTTACCACGTCAATTAGATGTTAAACTAGAATCTAGGCAGTTTTGGTCACTCTCACCAACATAAACATAATTTAAGACCAGTTGAAAGTCTGGTTTGAAACTAGGCCATGATTATCTACTCAAGTCTTATGGGAAATGAAAGATGGTGTTTTCTTTGACATGAATAAATACCAGAGCTGGACCTGTGGTGTTCTGCAAGTGAATAATATCACCCTGTTGCAATTAGCCTATTAGCCCAGTTAGAGAGTTGTCGTCTGGTTTCTGTTTAGTCCCAAACATCAGGGGATCACATCTACTGGGGAATCATGCATATATTTAGAAGCTATTTAGTGAACATGCATTCTCTCATCCCACCTGTATATCTTTCCCCCCTTCCAGCACACGTGCACACTGAAAGATTCATTCTAGTTTGCTTTAAAATTTAATGATCTGTGATGTAACAAAATGCTTCTTGCATCATTAGAACCACTGCTGAATCTACAGCACCACAGCAAACCAAATTATATTTTACCTGAGTCGTGATCTTGAATGAATGTGAAATAAAATAATGTGTTATAATCGTGGCTGGACATAAACATTGTGCGAATCACAGAAACACTCACAGGTTGTCTGTTTGAATAATTCTATTGAATCTTTTACTGAATTCTCCAGTGAACTGCATTAATGCTTTGATAGGTTTAATATATTTGCACAGATTCAGATCTCACTCAGACTCTGTTTTCATTTCTGTGTTTACACTTTCGTTTGTTTTGCTGTGAATAACAGAGACATGCCATTTTTTGGCTTGCTTCTTTGTCTTAGTCTCTCTCTGTCTGTCTATCCCACTCTCACAGTTTGTGTCTAGCTCTGTGGTTGAGATGTCCACATTAATATTTATGACTGATAACACAATGCAGAAATTCTCATGACTGTTTTTGTGGTCGAGCCTAGTGCATCTGCTCCACTCTTGCGCGCGGGCACGCACGCACGCACGCACACACACACGCACGCACACACACACACGCACGCACACACACACACACACACACACACACACACACACACAACCTTCACCACTTAAAACATTTACCCTTGTGTACCTTAAACTATTTCACACATGCACTTTCACTGTATACTGTACATTCAATTTTCTTTTAATTATTATTTTTTTTGGTGTGTCTGTGTGTTTATTACATTTGTGAGGCGGCCCTGTGGTCTCTGTGTAATAATAAAGCTTGGGGGCTGCTTGGAAGTTCAGCATGATACACCTGTGACTGCTCGTTTTGTATTAAAAGTATAAAAGAAAAATAATAGGTTTAGTTAACTGGAACATGATTTTTTTCCCTTATTTACTGCCTACATCCCAGATTTAGTGTATACTAGAACAATCATGAGCACACACTGTCATATAAATTCCCTGCGGGAGAGCGGAGCAGGAAAAATAAGGACAGTAGGTCGATAATCTCCTGCTGGTCCAGCCTTAAAGACACAGAGTGAAAGAGATAGAGGGAGGGAATGTGAGGGATTAAGAGGCTGGGAATGATCGTGTTTGGGAGCTGAGATGGTCTGGGTTATCTGTGTGATTATGGCTGATTGGTTGAACAGAGCTCTAGTTTTGCTGGGTTCGAGAGCCCATAGTGCCCCTTACGGAGTCATTGCTGAGGTCAGCTGTGAGTACAGCACGGATCACGGTTCCCATGGAACCAGGGCTGTTGATGTCCAGGTTATACTGTATGAGCCGTCTGATACATGAAATCCACTACAGTTAAAAAAATAAATATTTTAAGATCTTATGTTAAGTCACCTTTGACCCTGGCCCCTAATTCTATATGGCGGTCTTTATATGCCACAGTCAACAGTTAGTAATTTCAACTTTATAAACCAGGAATTATAAACAATTATTTACAAAGAAATCTCCACCAGTCATAGAATCGAAAGCACATCATGCCAAAATAACTCTTTAGCACCCACCCACATGAAGCACTGCAAATGATGTAACGGAGTCTCCCTACACTCTCTAACTTCTTAAATATATTTCTATATACAGTATGTATATTTTGCCCCCAAAAAATGTAAATGGTTGTTCTACATGCATAATCAACATATTCTGGTTCTGGATGGTTTATTATACTTTAACAGAGACTTTATAAAAATCTATATGGAAAAAATACTTCCGAAACCAAGGCCACCAAAAAAGTGGACGGGCACTGTTGGATACTATTGTGGCTTTTGACATCATAATTCAAAAATTCTAAATTACTGACAAAAGTGGTGCATTAGGTACGGCACTTTCGAAAAAATGGTTGGAAATTATATTCTTTCAATTATAATCTTTGAACTAAAAAGAGACATGTACAGTATATAATTCATGCAGAAAGGTGACACACTTGGATAATAAAAATATTTTTTAATGAATTAGAACCAAAGTTGGACTATTATTTTTTTTTACTGTAAATTATAAGGTGACTTAATTTTAACAATAGAGCAACTTCTACCTTTGCTGATCGTTTTTTTTTTTTTTTTTTTGCTTCCTTCTCTTTCTGTCTCTTTCTCGCTCCCTCTCTTACTTTCTCTTTCTAATTAATCCTCTGATTATCCCTCTAATTAAATCTGGCTACTTTCCTGTATCATTTTAAACAGCAAGATAAATGTCTTTTTAAGGAAAGGGGCCAGACTGTCTGTTGAGAGTGATGCAGATTACAGTTATCAGAGCTTACTGCTAATTATTGTGCTTGGCTTTTTGTCCATATTTGTCATCCTTTCGTCTAGGGCTAAGTGTTTTTATTGTAACTTTAGACAATGTCAGCGTCAGACGTGTGTGTGTGGTCAGAGGGACAGCTGTGTGTGCTAATGACAGAGGCCTCAGCTATAGTTCCTACTGCATTAAATGAATGACAGTGAGGTTCAGAGCTCAATGGAGTTACACAAATTACTGGTCTTGGCACATTAAAGCCCTTTGTTGTCTAAGTACCATCCAAATGGAAGTTGTGTTCTTCTCTCTTGCAGTTTACTGTCATTTTACACCGGATTTTCAGATCGGTCTTTTGTGCAAAAGCTGTCGGAGGTGAGCACGTACGCCTGGGCTTTGTCCTGCCCTAGAACGCTCTGTCCGCAATTTAAGACAATTGTTGCTTCAATGGCTTCATTTAAATCTGAAGAATCGATGTTCGTTTTCCCTGTTTTCAGGGAAATTAAATAGATTTTTTGTCTCTGTGTGTTTTTTATAACAGCTCTGTCACAAAGCAGGCTGGAAACAGTGGCTTCTCTACACTCTCATGCTTGCAGCATATTCATAATTCATGTAGGGCAAGTTGAAACTGCAGGTAGTGTAAGTGTTAATAATTTAAGTGTGTCTCACACCAGCCAAACACCTCAAAGTCAAACTCTTTCGTTGCAGATCAGCTCTGGGCATTCATAGGTGGGATAAGGCATCTGCCACCTCATCAGAACAGGTTTAATAAAGACGACCTTTAATTTCAATTACGAGCTGCCATTTAACGGCGGTCCCATATGCAACGTTCTCTGCCAATCCCCCGTTGTGACATCCGAATCTTGAGAACATTTCGTTGTGTTATTGCTGTGGCCTACTTAGACTGCAGCCCATTGTGTTTGAGTGAATAGACGTACTCAGGATGTCTGGATGCTTTTGGCAAACTTTCGGGGAATTTTAGTCATCGAGAACAAAGGCATTTCTCCTGAAATGTTGATTGTGATTAAAGGAGTTTTAAATGGACACACAAATGTCAGGTTGCAAGCACATACATATTGTAGAATAACACATGCAACAAGTATGTGTAGCTATACTGTCTTTTTGAGTTAGGCTGACCGATGGAAGATGAGGAGTGTTCAGAAAACAATTATTTTTAAACACCTTTAAACACAAACCCCTGTTTAGAGGAAAGAGCAATAAAAGGTGAGAGGGAAAGTCAGTGCTGTTAGTTTTTTTTGTGTGTGTGTGTGTGGCTACACTGATCTGTTTTCTATAGTGCGTTTAGTGGTGTGGTTCTTGGTTTTGGTGCCTGTAGGCCTAATGATGTCGTCTGGACAGAATCAGCTCTGATATGTTTGTGTGACGTCCGGGAGTGGAGTATCAAGGCCTGAATGTAAATCCAGTTAGCACACAGAGTGGCTGGGTTCACAGCGAACATAATTGTATTTTCCATCTGCGAAGCCCCCAGGGCATGGAAGGGCACAGCCTGTTTAACCATGACTATGACCAGCTACCAGACCTGAGCACCCGCTGCGGTTCTGGGGATGGATGCATGTCAGATTTCGACCAAATGTCTCCAGGAATATAGAAAGAAGTGTAGCTTTGTGGGGACCCACCTGATGGGACTGAATAGTGTACTGTCAGAAGGGTTATGGTTTGTCTAGTAATCAGCTTAATTTAAAGGTTCTTCATTTAAAAAGAAATCTTTAGATTTTACTTTATATTATAATTTAATGTAAAGAAATGACCACAAGTAGACCATTCTTGACTTCCAGAACAGTATAAACACAAAGCGATCCAACATCGTATCAATTGCTTTATGAACAATACACGACCGTAGGAGGTTCTCACAATGATGTAAATATAAATGTGTTAGAGTCTGTCAGTGTATGCAAACTGCAAATTGATTGAGATGTATTTTTTTCAAAATCTTTGTATAAATATTTGACACTTTAGGCACGTTAATGAGACATTGTAATTAAGTTGGCAACAGCTCAGTGATGCTGTGTTTGTTACTATGAGAGAGGAGAACATTGCAACTCATATTACTAGCGTTCATCTTCCACTGACAAGCACTCTATACACGTATGCACTTTTCATGACCCCTCTGATGCCCAAATCACAATGAAATTTCTCGTCAGCCAGGCTGTGTGTGTGTGTGTGTGTGCGTGTGCATGCGTTAGTGAGATTCATTTAAGATGGACATTGATGGATTCATTTCATAAATCAGTTATGATGAGATGTTGTCATCTGTCTTCTGCTTCACTGGTGGTTAAACATCCAAAAATGGGCAAATACAGAAAGGGAGGGATACGTGTGCCTTGTTTCTTTACATGTGTGGTTGTGTTAGTGTGTCGGAGGGAAGATTTCATTTAAATATGAGTGTGTAGTTGTGTTAGTTTTAGCTGCAGTTTTTGTGTTTGACATGCTTGAAATTATTTTATTCCTTTTTATTTTATTTTATGCTTTCGCGCAATATATCTTCTCTGTGATTGGCTGAAGCTCAGCTAATGTTTGATCAGCAGGTAATTGACTGGGTCGAGCTTAGTGTGTTGTATGTCAGATATTGTTCTGTCACATGACAACAAATGTCACTTCTTCACTGAAGCCTGTTGGTTCTGTGACTCATCGGTTCTTGAAAACACAACATTATGCCGCTGATAAGGACGACTGTCTCACACACACTCGCACATGTTTGTTTTTGATCATAGTGGAGAATTCCTTTTTTTTATTTTATTTTTTTATTCCCTAACGTTTCCATCCCTAACTATAATCCTAACAGTCACAGAAAACTTTCTTCAATTGTATGTTTTCTTTAAGACGGTTATTAAAAATGTAACCACAATTAAATGTACATTGTCTTGTATATATGCTGTTTCTCATACCTGGTGTCCAACATAGTGGTTTTAGGTGAGTTCAAACGTTCGGTTTGATTGTTTAAACATACCTTAAACATAAATGCTATGTAGATACTGTAGTCATCTCACTAGGTTTTGAAATATTCTGTCACCTTTCATGTTTGTTCAGCATCGGTCTGCCTTGAACTTTCATGGATGTACAAAAAGTAAGGATGCAAGAAATGGCTCAGAGGAAGTTTGTTAATGCCAGCAGAGGAACGTTGAGCTACAGATGAGCCCAGTAGATTAGACTCCATAATAAACCACAGCTCTGCTCCTCGATGACTGAGGAACTCTGCCAGTCAGTCAGGTCTCTGAGATTTACCGATGGATTTCATATACGGAGAAAGAAATGGAAGAGGACTTTTTGTTTGATTAGGTTAGTCGGGTAATTAAAGTACACTTGATGACCAGGTATTTCAAAACAGGTGATGAGGAGTCTGCTTTTAATTTGACACGCAGTGTGTCAATCTATAGACAAGCAGAAAACACTTTGGTGGAGTGTCACAACTATTCTTGAAGCTCTTATATAGGTTTATTTACGTGCATACACATACAAATTCACTTTTAAAAGCATTTAGAGCGAGCCTTTGATGCCTTAAAATGCTGCCTCCGTAGGCAGCTCGTTTTTGGAAGCGAGCGAGAGATGTTAAAGGCTGCATTAATCTGTTGGGCAGTGTCATTTGTCAGTTTGCCTCATTATCTGCTGGTCTCAATCCTCTTACAGAGCTCTCAGATAAATGACTAATAATCTAACGGATTTACGACATAATGAGATTCCTGAGTCGGCGCCACTCCTTTTCCAGCTCGGAGGGCAGCGGGAAGTCCTCTTTCTGGACACATTTGTCTTCTTCCTCCTCCTGTTGTCTCCGTCTCTGGCTATCGCCGTGGGGAGTGTGTTAAAGTGCGCTCTGTTGTGGGCCACTGAGACTAAATGCAGAATTCACAGTCATGTATTACTGTCGCTACGGCAGAGATCGCACATCCACTCTACACCAGCGGAGTGCGCTATTCATAGACTCACTCACTGCATCTAACAGGAAGTGTGTGGCATATTAAAGTATGTGTTACCTAGGAAGAATTACAGATTTTGCACTTTTTTCTGATTTAGATTTTTTTATAAAATTTTTAATTGATTTGATTCTGATCCATTTGGATATATTTATTATACATATATAGTGTATTTTTCCTACATATTCTTGCAAATGCAGTACATTTTAAAGAGAACTTTAACAAACAAAAACATTTTTACAAAAAAAATTAAATTAACAAGAGCCAAACTACTGTATGTAGATTTTGAGTCTTATTCCATGATTCATTAATAGGACTGACTCAAATGAATCATTGTTTGTAAATCGGTTAATACTGTTTTTGATTCACTAAAAATAACTGATAAATAAGAGTCATTTATTATTAATAATAATAATGATGATGATGATAACCATTGTTGAAATACAAAAATAATTGAATATAGTTATTTTGGCTTTTGGACTTTTAGTGATATTGTAACACCTCCACACTCATCGAAATACAGTGGTGTGAAAAAGTGTTTGCCCCTTGATAAATATGAACAAAGATGGCTGTAAAAAATAAATCTGCATTGTTAATCCTTTTGATATTTTATTTAAAAAATTAGCAAAAATCTAACCTTTCATTGAAGTAAAAGAATTGAAAGTTGAGGGGAAAATCACATTATGAAATAAATGTTTTTCTCCAAAACACGTTGGGAACAATTATTTGCCCCCTTTTATTAAATACTTTTTGCAACCTCCTTTTTCCAAGATAACAGCTCTGAGTCTTCTCCTATAATGCCTGATGAGTTTGGAGAACACCTGACAAGAGATCAGAGACCATTCCTCCATACAGAATCTCTCCAGATCCTTCAGATTCCCAGATCCATGTTGATGCTTCTTCTCTTCAGTTCAGCCACTCATTTTCTATAGGGTTCAGGTCAGGGACTGGGCTGGCCATTGCAGATGCTTGGTTTTGTGCTCAGTGACACATTTTTGTTTTGAGTTTGATGCTTGTTTTTGGATCACTGTCCTGTTGGAAGATCCAACCACGGCCCATTATAAGATTTCTAGCAGAGGCTGTCAGGTTTAGATTTTTTATCTATTGGTATTTGAACGAATCCATGATGCCATATATCTGAACAAGATGTCCAGGACCTCTGGCAGAAAATTAGGCCCACAACATTAAAGATACAGCAGAGTATTTCATTCTACACATGGGGTACTTTTTTATCCCTGTGTGCACCAAACCCATATTAAGTGTTTGCTGCCAAAAAGCTATTTTTTTTTGTTTCATCTGACCATAGAACGTTTGAAAAGTAACTGACACTACTGGAACTTCAAACGGGACGGGTTCTATGGTCAGATGAAACAAAAAAAAATTGCTTTTTTGGCAGCAAACACTTAAGATGGATTTGGTGCACACAGGGATCATATATGCCATCTTTGTTCATATTTACCAAGGGGCAAACACCTTTTCACACCACTGTATTATGCTAAAGGGGTACCCTGTTTGTTAAAAAGTGACGGTGAGAGGTCCTGACCAAGCATCAATATGTGACTAGTTGGGATTGAGAACCTGTTGGATTATGTAGTTGAGACAGAACAAAAAAATGATGGAAATAAGAGGGCGATCAAAAATGTTGCATGCTCACTTAATGAAATGCAACATATTTTGTCTATGCTAAAATACTTTTACCAATTGAGGTTGGGTGTTCAAAAACCCATTTTAAAGCAGTCATTATTTTTCCACTTCTGTTGACGATGCTAGTGGCACAAAAATGACACACTTCACCTTTAAGTTTAGGGATTTGAGCAATATCTAGAGGTTTTGATTTAGGCCAATAACGATCCAGAATAACCTAAGAAACACCCTACAAACCACACAGAACACCTTAGCCAACAGCATTGCAATGTCCTGGCAAACACATAGGCATTGTGGTGGCAGGTTTTGCACAGGCAGACACTATTCTTGAGAAAATGTAAAAAATCTCATATTATCAAGTATTATTATTAAAAGAGAGGTGTGCGGACAGATGGCTCTGCTTCTGTCCTAAAAATAGCCTGCTGTTCACAACATGTGATGATGGGGTTTATGCCTAGCTGACTGAACTATGTATGAACACACACACACACACACACACACACACACATCCATACTCACACATGAGATTATACATTTAATCTGTGGGTTGCTCTCTTATTAATTTCATAGATTTATATCAGTCATGTGTGCCTGTTGCATACATATCTGATGCTTTGTGAAAGCTCTTGCCTTCACAATCTGTGATTTCACACACACACAGAGCATGAGACAGACATTTTCACAAGCGCAACAAGCTCTTTCATAAATAGGAAGGAAACCTGTCGTATCAGAGGGGAGAATTTCACAGGCGGCTCCTAAACCCTTATCATTTTCTAAAGGTAATGAGAGTCAATCTCCCTCTCTGCTCACTAAGGCCTAACCTGCAGTCTCTCAGGCCCCCTATGCTAAGGCAGGCGCTCTATCACAATGCCTGATAATTTACCTCTTCATAGCTGTGAAATGGAGGAAGACAATTCAGGTGTGCAGCCGGGGAGTGACGGGGGGCTTTGTGGCGGCACCGAGACCAGCTGACAGGCATCGTGTGTGCGTGACAAGAGAGAAATGACTTTTGTGATTCTGTGATTTAGAACCACAGACGCAGCAGCGAGATCAAGCCATCTGGAGCACTCTTCCAAAGGATGCCCTCTTTCAGTCGCAACCTCCTGGTCTCTCTTTTTCACCCCCTGCTTTCTTTTATGCTCTTTATCTTTCTCTAATATGTAACTATCCATATAAAGGCATTCCGAGGACCTCATATTCTTCCTTTCTCTCATTATTTTGGAAAAGTCTCTGATATTCACTGTAAATCCCAGTCAGAATGTTCTTGCAAAAGCCTCTTGGATGGAGAAATCAGAGGGAAACATTATACAGTTCTAATGGGCTTTTAGACAGCAGAGCCTATTGAGTGATATTTCACATCATTTTTTTATTTTTATGAAATAAGTCTAAAAGGGCCTGTTTAAAGTGAAAACAGCATTTATTAATGTTTAATCTCTTTTTGTAAAAAAACATAATTTGATGTAATTACTAGGATGATTTTTAATAAATATTTTTTAGGATGAGAACGTTTACATTCAACTCATTCTTTTGTCTGCCAATTAAAGGAATAGTTTACCCACAAATGAAAATTCTGGATGACTTTCGTTCATATTCAAAACACAAATGAAGATGTTTTAATGAAACCAAAAAGATCTTTGTTTCTCCATTGAAAGTCCATACCACCAAAAATTTGCTTCCAAAATTTCATAGAGACACTGTAAACATAATCCATATGAATCAAGCAGTTTAATCTAAGTCTCCTGAAGAGACATGATCACTTTATATGATGATCAGATTGAATATTTATGCTTTTATTCACATACTTTGAAGATTAACTAAAGTCTTATTTGGAACAATAAGTGGGTGAGTAATTTATGACACCATTTGTTTTACTTTTAGGTGAACTGTCCCTTTAATTCACAGGGGAGTTTTGTTGTTTAACAAACACTTTTCCAAAATTGCCCATTTTGACTGTGTGCCCAATAGGATTTAAATAAAAATGACTCTCTCTTCCAAGCTCCTAATCTCTGTGGCGGGGTGGCCATGTAATTTTATTCATGTAATTTATTTCCATTGTGCCAAATACCCAAATTCTCATGAGTGGCCACGACACTTTGCAGTGGTCAAAAGAGATTTTCAAAATCATTTGTTCTCCTTGAACACTCTGAGATGTCAGTTGGAACATTCAATTACATCAGGTGCTTTCTGTAAAAAAGCAGTAGATAATTCAGTCTGGAAATTTCTCTTGGGTAGGAAAAACATTGACAAAATCGCCCCTTGAAGGCTGAAATGACCTCATGACCTCTCAAAACGGTTACCACCCAAATAGGCGTTATGACGGTCTTGATTTAGTACTTCTGCATTGTTTTGATCTCATTTGTGTCATGTGTCCAAATCATTTCACGTAAATGTTGCTGAGATATCTGTAAGAATGTTCCAGAAAGAGAGATAGTTTGACGCAGCTCCACTCTGATGGATAAGCGCTGACACCAGAACAAGAGCGACACACTTAAATATGAGCCGTGATTCACTGCGACTGGTTATTCAGCTCTTATAAATGTTATAGTCAAATCTTCTCAATCTGAAAACACAGTCTCACTCTCAAGCCTGATTGAAATGGGGGCAAAAGGCCCATTTCTTTAAAAAAAAAAAAAAACGCCACTGTGGTGAGGCCAGTAATGTCATCTGTCATTCACCTAGCCTGACCGCTCTGGACCTATCAGCTGTCATCTAAGCTGTGATTGACAGTAGTCATCCACCAGTGACAAGTTATCAATCAAAGCAAAAGAGAGCTGAGGGCTCCGGGCCGTAGCCATGGAGACAGAGATGGCAGAGGGTCCTCGCCTTCACTGCTCTTACGGACTATGTGTATTTCTGTGCAGATTTCTCCTTCGTTCGACTCAGTTCGGTATGTTTCCCATCGGTGCCACAGCGCCTCTCCAGTTCTGAAGTGTTAATTGGCTGTAAATGGTTAGATGCTTTAGCTGGAGTTGACATCCCAGGATGAGCTCTCTTGGTACATCCTTATCCCGCTGTGTGACAGAACACCATGTTTATCGAATGGTTGCATGTGTCTTCTAATGATTTTGGGGGTTTTTTGCTTTCAGTTTGCATTAAAGTTTAAGCTGTTATCAGTTTTATGATGAATATGTATATATATATATATATATATATATATATATATATATATATATATATATATAAACACCTTTGCGATGAGACAGTTGAGTTGAGTCCACCTTTAATGTTCTAGTCATTGTGAACAACTTAAGAGAGCCAAAGATGAATCAAAGTCTCACTCCACACCTAACCTAACCTCTCTTTGTCTATCTCCAGCTGACCTATGTCCCAGTGGAGGCCTGCGAGCAGTATTCATCCTGCAACGAGTGTCTGGGTTCTGGAGATCCTCACTGTGGCTGGTGTGTCCTCCATAGCATGTGAGTACAACCCTCCTGCAAAACACTCTGTCCTGCACACCTAAATGCAGACACACTCCCTAGGGATTATAGAAAGGGGGTATGTGTACTAGATGTTGGTTAAAGAAATGAAATAGGACAACGTTTAAGGTTTTGATACTTATTGATAATGTTTTGATAATTATTTATATACTTTAAATATATTCTCATTATATTTATTCTCATATATTCTCATTTAGAGTAATTGTGTGGCATTAGAGTTTAGAAACAGCTTTCTTTACAACCAATCACACATTTCCCACTAATGGATCTCAGACCTGTGCACACACATGGATACACGTAAACACACATACTCATAGATAGCCCACCTTTCCACCCACTGTGTACAACGTGAGGGTGATGGATGCTTCAGGCACTCAAGGGATGACCACATTTCCCACTCCACTGTAAATTGAAAATTGGATTCTTGTCCTCTTTTGAGGACCCCAGAGGAGTGTGTTTGTGCGGGTAGTCTGTGTGTGGCATGGCTATCTCAATCTTTCACTCAGCTCCATATACAACAATGTCTAGGTCTTAAAACATCACATCGGCCGTGCCACTAAGGAGCGACAGGGCCAGAGAATCTCTGAAGGACATTTGCAGTGTTTCAGACCAAGAGCAACTTTACCCTTTTAAGTGCGGAGAGTGAGGGGAAGTAAAGAGATATGTAGAGACTCTGGGCCTATTGCTCTCGGTCTCTCTCAGGGCTTTTGAGTGCACTAGACTCGACAGGGGCCATGGGCATGGCGTTTGCCACATGGCTTCCCAAGGTCGTGCATGCTTAAAATCTCACACTCATCTGTCTCTCACCCTCTCGCTTTCATTCTCTCTTGCTCCTTCTTGCTTTTTTAAAAGTGAGAGCTGCCTTAGTGCTGGACAGTGAGACCAGTGGTCAAATGGCTTGTGCATGTATATTTCCTCCCGAGACGTCTGATAGTTTCAGTATTGAGCTTTGCTACTGAACACCAGCTCTAAAGAACTTCCTGATCCAGGTGCTGTTCGTAGAATGAATACAGGTGAATCGAGCCACTTTGTAATTTTTTTAGTGAACATGTTAGCGCTTTATTTATTTATATATTTTTAGCAATTTGTTTAAATAATTGTAATCACTTCAATTGTTTTTATATAAATAATTTTAATGTATTTATCCATTTAGCATTTTCTAGCTGTTTGCATTTTATTTAGCAATTTGTTCATTGTATTTATATCACATAATTTTTTTAGCCATTAAGTAATTTTAGCCATTTAGCTATTTGTTTAGCTATTGGTTGCAACCCTGTATCACATGAAAAACGTTCTGAGGAAACTATTTTGCAAATCGCAATTACGTTACATGCCAACATATAAGCAGTGCTATTACGTTGGTCCTTAACCTAATATAGCCAATCTATTGCAGTGCTATTACGTTGGTCCTTAACCTAATATAGCAGCCTGGTCTCATTGTTAATACGTAGGTATTAATACGTTATTTTCAAAGATAGAAAACCTAAACATATCCATTTTATACAGAGTATAAAAAGGATCAAACATAATGGACAGAGATGTGTAAGTTAGGTAACGTTAAATGGCAGTTTTATAGCATTAAAATATATTTTGAGCCACTAATCCTACTCCTACCCCTAAACCTACCCATAACCATTCATTAAAACTACGTAGGCTAACACAATTAACGTTATGAAGAAAAAAAACATAACAGACAGACAAGTATACATTTCACAATAATTTATTTATTGCGAAAATGTCAAAACCGGTAACGTTAACATTACCAAAAGTCGTTCACATGATGATGCGTTGCAGTCGCAGTCCTCTCTGGCAGTATTATAGTAGTTGTGTATGAGGTACAGATCAGAATTTAAGATATTAACGTTAATCCATGAAAATGTTAATCCGATTTCGGTTCGCTCTCTGAAGGCGCGCGCGCTTCTCCATTTCAAATGTACTACACCGACTGAAACACGGCATGTCGCAATCTGTGACGAAGCAGGCGAGAGCCAATGAGCGTTTGATATCACGGCCGTAAAACATGTCGTAACGCTTCTTGAAGGCGCATTTTTTGTATTTGAATTCATCACCAGCGCGGGATAGATTTGACGTTTGCGGTCGCTGCTGAGAAATGAAGATGAAGATCACTGGATAAAAGGCTGAATTTGGATCCGTTTCTTGCAAACAACGTATGGATTCTAGGATTTAGATTACATCAAGCTAATAAAATGCATGTCTTTTGTGAATGTATCAGTATGTTGTGTTTTATTGGAGAAAATGCTTTTTGTGTAAATACACTAAATACTACAAAATGGTTAAACGATTAAACAAGGTATTTTTAAGGTTAAAATTGTATTAATTTTTAACACCACGCAGGCTAATCCTCCGAAACGAGTTTGCTGCAGAAGGCACGAACAGAGCGAAATGTTAATATTTATGAGTATGGCCTATTATATTAATAAATGCGACTGAAAACTTGATAAGACAGTTGAATGCTATAGAGTCAAAACATTAATGCCACGATTATGCATAAATAGTAATACGTACAAATTTCTACGTCGGTAGATTTGTTCATACGTAAATTATGTTCAGTACAAACGTAATAGCACTGCAATAGATTGGCTATATTAGGTTAAGGACCAACGTAATTGCACTGCTTATATGTTGGCATGTAACGTAATTGCGATTTGCAAAATAGTTTCCTCAGAACGTATTTCATGTGATACAGGGTTGATTTATTGTATGTCCATTGCAGTGTCCAAAGAACACTTTGGCAATGGCTTAAGAAGAGTTTCATATCACGTCCTGTATTCATACCGTATCTATAGGCTGATCAACCGGCTTTGATTGTCCATGAAGGAAAGAGGTCATTTGTGACTGAAAACTGTGCAGTGAGAGAGAGCTGGCTCTTTCTCTCCTTCACTCTGTCATTTCTCTCTGTCCTCTGGCAGCAGAAACAGTGTCAAGTGTACACGGGACACAATGCTAATAAAAACAGCAGCAGTTTGTTGTTTAGCCTCAGGTGATAGAAGGGCCAGCTCTCGCAGGAGGTCTTTATGTTGGTTGGCAACACAACATGTATGGCTGTATCTGCAGAGGCAAGCCCTCGGTTCCATTCAGGGCTGTGTCACTACTTATTTTGGACTTCTTTGTCTCTCACTGCATTTTTCACATTATGCATCACTATCCCATTCGCCTCTTCTGTGTTTTTCATTACTTTCTTATAGCACTCTGTCCTCTCTCTCTTTCTACTCTTTTCTCATGGCCTTATGCCCAGAGAAAGTGAACAGCACCACTCTCTGATGGAGTCAGGCAATCCGACCTGGCCTCCCTGGGTCCCCGGCTGATTGATTGCCCTGGAGTTTACCTTTCCCATCCTCTCCTCCCCTGCATACTTAACCAGGGTCCCTGTAACATGAGTCCTACCCAGTGAAGGCTCTCTCATGCCAGGCTTGACTCTTGTCAGCACTCGCCGTATTTGTCTGCTGTAATCTACCTGTTTTTCATTGGTAAAGATGGTTAAAGGAGCATATATTAACACTAGTATACAAAAAGATACTCTGTCATAGTGACTGTATTTTGGTCTTTTTAATAAGAGATGAAAGTCTTCGTAAACGGATCAATAGAAAAGTGCAGAGATCAGATGGACTGCACTGTCACCTGCACTGTTCATTTTAGTTTGAGAGCATGCACACACATTACAGATTGACGGCGATCCGTGTCCGTCTGCCTATCTGTCTATCTATCTCTGTCTGAAATTACTCAAACTTAAACTAAAATTAAAAAAATTAAAGCTAAAAATAAAAGCTAATTCAAACTATTAATAAATACATCAATAGTAGCATATAAATAATACTAAAGTAACACTGGTTCTTCCTCTTGATAAATTAAGCACAGAGTTGTTTGATGTTTAAAGTTCATGCACGGAACTAGAAAATATGTGAAAAATGTCTTAATTACATTAATATTTTTCAAGTACCAATCTGAGCTTTATTGTTTACTTTTCTCTGCGTGACTCAAAGTTCAAGGCATATGCAGTGAAGGCACAGAAATGTATGATGAGTTAATTAAGTAAAAATGTACAATTATTTTAAAATGTTTTCAATGAGAATTGTAATCAATAATAATAATTGGCTAATTTTGCTCATCTTAGTAGACTGTAGCTCTGTCTCTGCTAACTCATACAATTACTCTTCCTCTATGGAGAAAATCCCAGTTACCATAGTTACCCATGGATTTCAAGAGAGCAAAATGTAGAGTAATATCTGGCTATTTATGGGAAGATAAACACTCTTAAAAGTTTTTGTGTGGCTTTGCCACATCAAACGAAGCAAAAGAAGAAGAAAAACTACAATCTAACATAAATGGTGGTCAAGCACCAAACTCAAGTAAGTTTGCTTATTTGAGGTATCATAGATACCTGTAGCAAAACTACTGGAGCATCAGTTAACACTAGGGTTAGAGGTTTGTTCAAATCCCACAAGGAAGTCGTTAGCTCTCTTTCCTGTCTATGAATCTCTCATGACTGTTCTAACACAACAAATTGTATAAAATAGTCTAATGGCACAAAGCAACGAAGGGCTGTTTTGTGTTAAGTGAGGTCAATATGTTGGCCAGCAGAGCATAAATATAGTAATCTAGACTACTGGAGAGCTGAACTCTGTGATGAGACAGATCACTCCAGTCCTCCAGAGAGTTGCAAAAGTCAACAGAGTTCCACAAAATCACCAGAGAGAGAAGGAAAACAACACTCTGAAGAGGTGGATGGATGGCTCGGCTTATTTGTTCGACCCACACTACTATTGATCATGGAGAAAATGGAGCAGAGGGGTTAAGGGTCAGGGGGTCCATTTGATAGGGTCTGGGTGTGTGTGTGTGTGTGTAAACCACTTGGGGAGATTGTGTGACACTAAATTAACAATGCATTAACTCGGTTTCAGGATGCTTGGCTCTGACCTTCAGTTTGTAGACTGAATCACCACGCACCCCTCAGACCTTTGAGTTTATTTTTTCTACAGACCTTTTACTGGTCTCAGTGTAACAATGTAAATTTATTGAAAGTTTAAACACAAGGATTCCAACTAATTGACTCGCAAGCCTTTGCTGAAGCCTCATTGCATCTTTCATCTAAATGTGAGGGGTGTAAGACAAACCTGAGGCAACAACACCACCTTTAAAATATATTTTACAGCTTTGAGACTTGTCTGATTGAATAGCATGAGAGAACAGAAAGATATCTGTGAGTTGCTGCTTAGTTTAAGAGCCTCTCTGCAAGTTTGTTGTTCCCAATCAACCTTCAGATAACCTCCCCTCTCGCTGTCAAAACAGGAGCAAAGCCGCCCGCTCCAGACTCCTGTTTACCCAAAAGATCTCCAGAAGAGTCTGTTAGTCTTGGAAAACAGGACCAGAGAGGCAAAAATCAATAACTCAGGGAGAGGGGGAGTGTGCTCCTGAAGTTTAAATGTTCAGATGTGTAATTTATGAAGCGGCTTGTTTACTTGTTAAGCTTTCATTCTAATCCATCTGATCCCTCTCTGCCCCTTTGACTTGAAAAGGATGAGATGTGTTTTTTTTCTTTCTTTTTTTGTGAGAAAAGACAATTAAAGTGTGTATATGTGTGTGTGTATAATATATATATATCCCAGACCCAAACTAAATGTGTGCATATTTTTTTATTTTGTTTATACTATAAATTGGTGAAAAAGTAAAAATAAACGTTCAGTTTATTTCATAAGAAAAAGTGCCGTTATAATCAGCATAGTATTTCGTGAATAAAGGACATTTACATTGTCTATCTAAAGCCTATAGTATTCATTTAATTGTATAATCCCAGATTGAGTGGAAAATGTGTTCACCACAATTTAACAACATTACATCCATCCTTGACGATCACACTAGTTCCCGAGGGCTGCAATGAATAACTCCCCTGACTGCTTTACAAATGTCGTGGAAACATTGCCAGAATGTTTCTCAGGCAGTCATTTTGCACAGGGTGTAAATGAGCAGGGATTGTGATGGTTTGGAATGGCATGGAGACGGATTGGCTGTAAATCATAATTAAGACGGAGAAAATAAGGCTGTCATATTTCTGTCTCTATTTCCGAAGAAAGCTGACAGGCAAAGATTGCAGCTGATTGACAAAGATGCAAATTTACACTCCATTATAATATCTTTATGTATCTTTATTAGGATGGGTATGAGATGGATATTATTTTGGGGCAAATGAAGAATATCAATATGTCTATCCAACAGTATTTTGACAGCCTGTTATTGTGGCTTTATGAGAGACAAGATTATTGGTTAAAACTGTTATGATCATGTGTCCTTCCGAGAAAACTTTACAGATGGCATCCACAGGTGACTAGTGTTTTACTTATTTTATTTATTGTATTTTTTGTATTGTGTTTTTTATTTTAGCTGAAGCAATCTTGAATCAATCTTGAATCAATTTTGGTATGTATTTGGTCAGCGTTGATTCTCCCTGACATCTGCACTCATATGCATATAGCCATGGACCGTTGTGAAATGCTTTACCTTCTCGTCCAGAACTTGTGTTTGTGTAGCTACACTGAGAGAGGTTTTAAAGCTGTTCTCTTTGATCCGCTGAACTGTATGTGTGTGTTTGTTTAATGCTAAGGCTCTGTTTATGCCACTAGAAGAGCCTCTCCACAGCTTTCTGTTCTAATGTGAGATGAGAGAAGACGCTATCATTGTCTTTCCAAGGACAGTGTTATTGAATGTGCAGAAGTCTGTCACAGGAAAGGATGGTGTGGTGAAATTCTTTAACTCTGGCGTGATGCTGAAACTCTTTAGGAATGATGTCTTGCTGAAAGATGTCAGTTTGTCTTTGAACTTATCTTTTATCGTTGTTTCAACCCTTGTATTATGTTGTAAATGTGTACAATTCTCTGTATAATTATGTTAGAGTATGGCACTAACAACGACAAGATCATGAGTTTAATTCCCAGCAAAATTGGCATGCATGAGCTAATACATATTTATGCATTCAAGGCAGCATACATTGCTTCAAATAAAAGCTTCTGCTAAATGCAAAATAAAAAAAAGGTAAATACCTTCAGAGGGTAGCTGAAAAACTGACTAATTTATTATAAGTATTATTATGAGACATATATATAATAAATATATGAGACTGTCATGAAATTTGTGGGTCAAAATGAGATCACAATTGTAATAGAAATTCCGTACCCACATTCCACATTACCTCAGAATGTTGAAAATTTGCAGGCATGTTCATGACCCTAAAAAAGAAGTAGATTCACAATTTCAAGAAAAACATT
The DNA here is from genome assembly GCA_031834385.1 of Semotilus atromaculatus. NCBI lineage: Eukaryota > Metazoa > Chordata > Actinopteri > Cypriniformes > Leuciscidae > Semotilus > Semotilus atromaculatus. Next base: position 47,279,994 of record JAULUF010000009.1, read on the forward strand.
CTAGGACAGGGTAGCCCAATCCTGTTCCTGGAGATCTGCCTACTGAGTTCAGATCCAGCCCTTATCCTGCACACCTGTCTGCAATTATCAAGTGCTCCTGAAGATCTTAATTGGTTGCTTCAGTTGTGTTTGATCAGGGTTGGAGCTGAACAGGATTGGGCACCCCTGTTCTACTGTAGGTTAACCAGTATTTCTGACTTAAAATGTGTTGTGGGTCTAATTGACCTGAAACATAAGAGATTTTTTTTTTCATACTAATGGCGCTTTTCCAGTACCAGCTCAACTCAACTCGGCTCGCTTTTAGCTCCGTTTTCCATTGCAGATAGTACCTCCAGAATAGTACCTGGTCGTCATAGCGACGCTGCAGGAAACTGTCGTGACGTAATCTTCTGCACGAGCCGCGAGTCGCTACACACACTCCTCGTTTGACCACGGCGTATTCTTCCGAGTTGCCATAAATATCACGCAATCTGACCAAACTATTTAAAAATGGCGGGGTTATTCAGGATACTCCGTCTTGCGCGTGCAGTGATGACGCAGTGAATAGTGACGATTCTCTCTGACCAACCAGCAGTCTGCTGTGTTTACACGTCACATTTTAGTATCGCCTCAGCTCGCTTAGAACCTCGCCGGAGGTGGTACGAAAAAAAGTACCCGAAAGCAGGTACAGGTACAACTTTTACACAGTGGAAAACCAAACAAAGGCGAGTCGAGTCGAGTCGAGCCGAGCCGAGGCGAGCTGGTACTGTGTAGTGGAAAAGCGCCATAAGTAGTTACAGCACTTTTGCATGTGGTATTTCTAAAGTGATGTAGACAGCACATCCAATGGTACTATCAGCAGGTGCAATGTATCCTTAGTGCATTCCACCTAGGCGTGTATTGAAAGAATTGAAAGCGTCAAGTCAGTCCTGGATTGTTTTGGACCCAAAACACGCACAGCCCCCTCTGTGCCCAGTGAAGAATGGTGTCTCCCCCCGGGGGAGCAGGACCAGCTCTGTCGCCCCTGGCGTTGAGTTCCTGAAGAGCCTGGGAGGAGTTTGCGGCTGGCTGAGGGAAAGGAACATGCTCCAAAAGTGACGGAAGCATCAGGACAGAACTACAGACACCCTCACTGCTGTCATGAGATCTCTCGGAAAACAGGCAGTCCTACACGGCTCAACCTATCCCTCACTGTCACCTTGCTGTCACCAGAGAAAGAGCAGGAGACAGAGAGAGAGAGAATGCAAAGAGGAGAGAGGGTGTAGAAGACAGCAAAGAGGGGTGGCCTGTCCTGGTGTGACAGAGCGTGAACTAGACATGGAGACAGACACACATGAGAGAGGAAGTGAGAGAGTGCACAGGCAGTGATTGAAAAGACAGGAAATAGGAAAGTTAAATCAAAAATGAAAATTCTGTCATTATGTATCAAACGTCGTCATTACAAACTGCATTACTGACCTTCTTCCATGAAAACCAAAAGTGCATTTGAAATGTAAAAAACAACAACTTTATTTTAAGGTGTCCTTGTTACAGTGTAATTATACATTTATTTACTGAGTAAATAACATGTATTTACTATAGGGTTAGGATTAGGGTTTGGTTTAGGGTTAGTTGCATGTAATATGCATAATTTACTGTTATTAATACAGTAAGTACATGTGATGTGTAATAAAGACACTAAAATAAAGTGTTACCTTTTTATATCCATTTATTTAAATCAAACATTCTAACCAAATCATTCAAATAAGTTGAGCACATTTTAGTTTGCTAAACTTCTACTCATTGGAAAAACTAACTTGAGAAAAACTGGATTATTTTAAATAACATCGAAGCTACTGAAAAAGTGTTAAGTTAGTTGCATTACTTTTAGTAGCTACTTTTATCTAGGTACTTCCAAAAACTGGCCGATCATGCTGGGTCTCAGTATACCTCAAATTACAAATGTTCCCAATTATTTAAGGTCTACAATAATCTTTCTGAACTCCTTTAAAAAGTTACTGTTACAATGTGATATAGCAACTAAAAAACTGCTGTAAAATGTGCTTCTAAATTTATCTTGAGAGATTTTCTTTTCATGAATGTCCATGTGTTTGAATGGTCTATAATGGTGTGGGAATAAATACAGTGATTTATGGAAAGAACATTGTGTTCACTGCAGCAGGGTGTACATTTTGGAACCAGCATAGTATAGGATAAGACAAAAAAAAAAAAAAGACAGACAGTCCTGTGTTTGTCATAGCCTAATTTTACACAGGCTTCAAATGTCATGTGTGTTTCACGGTTACACAGACTCTTTTTCAAATAGTTCCAGAAATATGGCAGTTCACAAACTCTTTTTGAAACTGCCATTCACCTTGCATTGGCACAGAAGCAAAATGTTTTCATAAATGTTCGACCAGATGAGATTGTTCTCTCTAATTAAAGTGGCACATTGATTTTTCCTCTGGGCACACGGGGACCTGTTGGGTCATTCTCTCAGGTGGCTGAAAAACCGCTTGTTTGCCCTTTGTGATAGAGGACAGATGCTCTATCTTTAGCGCACACACACTCTCAAGTTACTCTCCTTTCTTAGGTGGAGTCTTGTTTAGTGTGACCTCTTTAAAATGCTTTGTATAACTTTGAAGACAAAGAGTATAATTGTCCTCACATCCACTTTGCCTTTGTCTTTTTGGTCATTCTTAGAGGTCTTCCGTGTTCTCGCATGCGTATTTCTTTCTGCTGAAAACTCAGTTGACCCCTGTAGCTAAAAGGAAAAAGATCTGTCTGCTCGATCTAAACGTTTAAAGATAAAAAAGAGTTGTAAACGTTCCTCTGAGCTATATCATGACAGCCGGGTGTTAATATGTGCAATGTTTGATCAGATCTGTAGGGGACGTGGTGTTGGAGACAGATAATCTGTTTAATATTAGCAGGGTAAGATGGGTCCCCTGGCCCAGGAGGAACAGGGACAGCAGGGAGATGAGATGAAGGAGCCGGTTTGAGGTGTTTTTGACAGCTCCCGAAATTGCATGCGAGTTTTGAGGCGAGCGGTGCTGCGTCACGGATAACTTGATGCTTTTATGGCATTGAGATGAATTGTGGGTATTTGTGTGGGTGTGTGTGACTTTGATAGGTAATGTGTCTCTCTAGCTACACCGTAGTCTGGAGTCCGATGGGTTCTAGTCAAATGAAAGTGTTTTGAAATGAAACTCAGATTCAGGCAGATTTGGTGTTGTGGTCAGTAGGATTAGGCAAAAGTACTTAATCTACTTCAATCCTTCCCTATACTTCCAAACACAGAAGAGTCCACCCAAAAATGAAAATTTTCAATTATCATTTATTTACAACATTTTCAGTTCCCATTGACTATTTTTTGACCACACATTGGAAGACCACACAGATCAGAATTAATGACATGTATAATATCATAATTTATATAACCATCAATCATATCAAATCAAATCATATAAATCTTACTACATACAAATGGCATGTTGAATTGGCTCTTACATCTGTTTTGAGTCTTTTGTTTTAAACTGAGTTGTTACATAATGTGAATTATGTAATAATGTTTGCACTGCTGACAGACTTTGATTTGCATCCATCAAGTTCCACATAAAAAAAATCATGAGGTAAAGAAACTTTCATTTGTAAAATATTTTATTCACTGTTACAAAAATGATCATTATGTTTTAATATACAGTAAAAATACAAAAATAAATTTTGAAAAAAAAACTGTATTGCAATACAGGCCACCCATACTGGTATGATATTGCTTTTTTTTTTTTTTTAGAAATGGTGCAAAGTGACTGCTGCAGCCTGGATGTTTTTGTGCAAGCATGTGTTTGTGTGTCTCAGTATGCCTCGTGTGTTGGGGTCGTTCCCGGGGTGCTCCACACTAATTTTCCACTCAGCTGAGGTTTGTGGCCCAGTGGGGGGCAGTGGCCCCAAGGTCTCTGCTGGGAATAATCGGGTCAGAGCCACTGTGCTGCGTAATGACTCTGCACGAGTCTCTTCCTCTGTCTTCTCCCCTCCTTCCTTCTCTCTGCTTCATGCCTCCGTCTTTCCTTCCATCCCTCTTCTTTGCTCTCTCCATAACGATGGTGACCGACTTGTTCTTCTCTCACAGGGGGCTCTGAGGGTCTGGCTCACAGCGCTGGCTCTAAATTTAAACCTGCCATTTGTCAGTGTGGCTGCTCCTTCTTTTGTCGATGCTCTCCCTCGCTCCCTTTCTCTCTGGGTATCACACTGCATTTTAAAAGTATCAAATTTTCTACTGTACTTTTATATGTGCAACTTGGATGGGGTTTCAATTTCCGCTTCTCGTTCCTCATCCGTTTGGTTGCTCTTAACCATTGGGAAAGATTCCCAATGGGAGGCTTGATAACCGTTGTGATGAATGTGTATTTAATTGCATATTCAAATATGCATCGAACTCCTCCATAAATAATGTTAATATGTTACTGTACTATGGTATGTAGCATGAGTTGGAGTCCTGGCTAGAGTTCAAACATCTGTCTTCTTTCAACTGAACTCAGTTGCAATAAAGTACTGTGAATTTTATTTTATGCATAATGGAAACTCAATGAGTTATTTGGAGTAGAATTGGCTGAAGAACGGTAGGAATTTCACTATGAAAGTTTTATTTTTAAACAGTCTAGTAATCTGGCTATACGGGTAGCGTTTAAAACCCCACTCTCAATTCTAAGGTTATTGTAAAAGGTAGGATCTTGATTATTATGTTTATGCTGTTATATATACTGATTATTCCATAAGAAGAGATATCTACAGTAATTTTGGGGGGAAATTCAAGGGTAGGATTCCCAGAATGCACTGCAACATTCAGTAAAAAAATAAATATGAGGTGTTGTACACGATGAGAGAAATGCAATTATAACTCATATATTTTATTATGTCTGGCATGATTAATATTTTAGATTCAATATTTTTAGCTTTTATCACATGCTGTGAAATTATAATTATAATTTTATTTATAATTTATAATTTGATATTCATAAATTTGATATTGAAAATGTATACATTCACAATTTGAAATGGAAGGTCAAATCGGGCATTGCATCATGGGATACAGTGTTCCATGCAGTGTTCTCTAAATTTTGGAGAATTTTCTTTTGGATTATCCCATTCATTGCATTTGCTGTACTCTATTAATTGTAAAAGCAATATGTTAGTTTGGTTTTCTTTCTTATGGAACGTACTTGTAGTTCTTCTCAATTATTTGCCGCATTAGTTCTCTTTGCTTCACACAGCTGGCCAGACCTTTGGAGTACACACACTTTAACTCCACTGTCATCAGTCACATGAGAAATGTACTTCCTCATGTTTATTACAAATTAGTCTTGGCAAAACAAGGTTTTCCAGTGTGAGCCTAAACTCATTCTTACTGTAAATTAACAGTTTTAGTTGCAAAGCAAGTAAAACTCTGTTGGATAAAACTCCTTGAGGGATTTATTATTTTAGCATAACTTATTAATTTAGCTGCTTCTGGCTGACTCTGTTAGCTGCTTTCTTCTAAAGACATCTGTAGTAGTCTGTCTCTCTCTCTGACTGTGGGTTTGATGTGAGGGATGGCGTTGCAAGCTCGCTACAAGTCTTTCCTCTCGATCAAAACGCAAAGCTGGCAATTTAATGCACTAATGACATGTTGTTATTCATTTATTGATGTGCGTTTATTTGTTTGTTTATTTCCTCTTCTGCTGGCATGAGTGATGGAATGGTATTTAGGGCAGTGTGTCAGAGAGCAGAGTGAACGGAGGGTCACGAGGGGAACAGGAAGAGAGAGGCCAGGCGAGATGCCAGGAGGCCGTCTTTAGTGTTTTGCATGCCCACTTCTGCGCCAACGTCTGTCTGATCGCTTTGATGCGATTTCATTTCCTGTTCATTATTCATCAAAGTACTGCATTTCTCCATGTTTGGGCAGCATTTAAATAACGAGGGAAACAAATTACTCCTTAGTCTTCTAATAGAGCAGTTTACTTTACTAATGATAAGGTATTAAAACAAACCTGCCATGTGTCGACAGATGTGCGCAGGATCACTTATCAAGATCACATTAGATTGAATAAAACATAACATAATATATTGTATTATATAGGCCTAACATACTTTTATATTATAAAAGCAAATTATATAAAACACTATATTAATAATATATTATTAATTGTATAGGATATTTCATATATATATATATATATATATATATATATATATAATTTTTTTTTTTTTTGTACCATACTATTCACTATAAAGGAAATGGGAAATTGAAAGTAAGTATAGGGTGATTGTTTAGCCATGCAGTGATTTTTTCATTTATTAAAGAAATGAAATACACAAACACACTGCTATTCATACCACTCTCACTTATCTCCAGGCCTGTATCACACAAGCTCATAAATAAAGGCTCATAAATGTTTTTACAGTGCTTTCAGGCCATAGGCAGGTATCTCGTTTATAACCCTTTTAAATAAGAAATATTCCCGTTTTTACAAGCAGTGCTGACTTGTTTCAGCCACAACATGTCAAAGTCCCTGTAATCTTGAAATTATATACAGACAACCCTCACACGCCCCCTATTGGTGAGAAAGATTATGCCTGCGTTTAAACAGGCTTCACTGTCTACGTACTTTCCTGAAGTCTTGCGTAATGGTTGCGGACCAAGAGAGGCTTGAGAGACTTGTTAAGTGTCACTGTATGTGATGTTTTATCAAAAGTCTTTTACCGGTGCGTCTAACTACAGGATGCACAGTCTCCCCAAATCATCCAGAGACGCATGAGCAGTTTGTCTCTCCCACAGTACTCTGAGAGTACTCACACCACCCGTAGATCCACCTGGCGTAAGTGTGTGTGTGTGTTTGAACACGTTGTACACAGCATGCTTATTAAATCAGTGGCAGAAAGGGATTCAGGCTGTGTGATTGGAGCTACAAAGGAGGCCATTCTGATTAAATGCATCTTAGACCTGCTTAGCACAGAGGCACAGAGAAAGAGGATGATTGTTGCCATTTAAATCTCTTTCGTTTCCTCTTTCTTTCACCAGCAGATTATTCCCATTCTGTTCTCCGAGTTCTCCATGTTAGGCTTCTTAACTTTTCAATTCATCCACTGTCCTACCTCTCTCCTCCCTCCTTTTCTGCAGTGGAAAACCCTGTCACAACTGTCAACCGTTATAAACTTCTTTCCCTCTTATAAGGACTTTGTGCTGATTCGTAGTTAATTGCTTCACAGATTTGAATAAAGCCAATCTGGATTAGTCAGGGGAATGACAGGCTAAAAACCCAGACAGAGCAGGCTGTTTTACATACTCTTGTAATATACAAGCAGGTAAAACTTTGAAGTGTTTAAATGGAAGACTCAATAGCATGTTTTCATATGTGGTTACACCTTATGTATGATTACAAGTAGTGTACCATCACAGCCAGAGACTTTAACTAAACTAACATGAACTAAAAATGAGAAATGCATTGGTACAGTATTTATTAATCTTTATTAATGGTAGTTAATGGAAATACTGTTAATGGTTGTTAATGGAAATACTGTTGTTCATTGTTTGTTCATGTTAGTACACAGTGCATTAAATAATGTTTACAAATACAACTTTTGATTTGAAAAATCTATTAGTAAATGTTGAAATTAACTAAGTTCATTCTTAGTTCATCTTAACTAAATCAGTTAATTAATGGTAAATGGACTACATTTATATAGCTCTTTCACAGACCCAATGGCCACCAAAGCGCTATACATTGCCTCACATTCACCCATTCACACACCGACGGCGGTGTCAGCCGGGGTTAGGTGTCTTGCTCACGGACACCTCGGCGCTTGGTCAGGTGGAACTGGGGATCGAACCACCAACCTGTTTGTAGACAACCTACATGAACCACTGAACCACTGTTGGAAAATTAAATAAAACTTTTTAATGATAATGTATTTTTAATTAAACGTTATATTTTTTTTATTCAGTTAATTGCCTAATAATTCGGACATCTGTTTACTTTTATACAGTAAATAATTGTTAGTAGTGTTGTCATGTTAAATCCTAGAAAAATTTGAATGTATGGCTCAGTAGTGCGCTTTTATATGTGGTTAATTCATAATTTTTAAGTGGTGAATTGTCACAGGGTCCAGGACAATATTCATGTTTGTCCACCTCTTGAAATCAGCCCAACATATTGGTATCTGGGTTCTTTAGCACATGTACGTTAGCCTGGCATGCCAGACCTACATCAAGATGTTAGGTCTGGGAACTCTTCATTGGCAGGGCTCAATACGAGGGGCGGGATAAACGGTTGTCTTTCAAATTCCCTCTGCACGCAATAGGATAGCGCTACAACCAACCAGAGCAACGAAGAAGATGACGTCTTTTATATATTCCTTTTTTTAAATGACTCAAGTGCCGTTCTTAGTTCATGTTTTAAAGAAAAGTTTAACTTAAAATCATCCAGAGTCGCGGCCAAAGCCGAATCGAAAGACAGCTGTTCGCCAGCCATTCTTTGTTTTTCAAGTAGCAGTGAACCGTCGCAACTCTGTCATCATTATGTTAATCCTGCCCGCCGACTCTATACACGATGTGATTGGCCTGACCAGAGTTTGGTTTTTCCAGCTAAAACGTCTATGGAGAGTTGCTAGACCACACTGGCTGCGAAATAATTTTTGCTGCCACTAGGGTGCGTCTAGATTTCTAGGCTACATGTACGTAGCTCTGCAAGTCAAGCAGTCGCAAGTGTAAAACAGTCTTAAACGTGCTTAACCTTGGGCCTGTAATCTGATGTGTCTGGATTAGATGTCACAGTGTTAGGGTGGTCTCCTCATCGGCTCTGTGACCCAGTTTTGTGAACAGATCAGAGTGGATGGTGTTTGGATCTAAAGGGTGGGGAGGGGTCTCTGAGCTCTGATCCTCCCCACCTGCAGAACCCGGGAGCGATGAATACACTTCATTAAGGGTAGAACACAAAGCTGGCTTGTCCCTCGGCCCTTTGGGCCTGCTCTGCTTCCACAAATAGAGTCGCTGTTGTTTTAGGACTGTCGAGAGAGCAGAAACAGGATAGAGTCACCACAACCACTGGTCTTTTTCTATCTCTGTCCCACCTCCCTCTCTCCTGAAATATGAAACAGAAATATAATGCATGGATTTGGACTAGTAATCAAGCTTGTGTTCCATTTCCTTCATGCTGTGCTGGCCACAGATGGGAGATGGTTGGATGCATTTGTGCAGCTGTTTTTATTTCCCCCCATTCTATCAAATGCTTTGTCTTCCTTTCACATGCTGTCTTTCTCCCCTCCTCAGGTGCTCAACGTATTTCTTTTCATCTTTTTTTTCCTAGGTGCACCAGGAAGGAAAAGTGTGAGCGGTCATCCGAGCCTCGCCGTTTCGCCTCTGATATAAAGCAGTGTGTGAGACTCAGCGTTCATCCAAACAACATCTCCGTGTCCCAATACAGTGTCATGGTGAGCGCTAATAATCAATTCTCACCTTTGTTCCTTCTATGTAATCACACCATGAGATATCCTTAAGGTATACTGAGGAAATACTAAACCTCATTTAAGTGTTTCTGAGGATAAAGCCAAACGCTGGATATATTGACATTAGCCTTCACTAATTCAGTTATGGAGCCCATTGCTTTTCTGGCTCCATCATTAATGTGATCATGCAAGTTCTGTCTTTATGGATCTGCTTGTTGCACTGATGGGTTTATGAAGACACGTCATGCAGTTTGACCGTATCACACGTGCCATGTTATTTCAGTGACTTTTAGGTCTAGGCTCTTAGAACACATGACACAAAGCTCATTAGTTGTGTGTTTATGGGTGGAGTACATGTACCTTATGAGATCTAGCATTGACCGGTTATTTGCATATCATTTTTTGATTAAAATATATATTCTGGTTAAACTGTTATTCAGAAAAGATGTTTACATGCTCCACAGCAAGAAAAAAATTGTGCGGGGGAGTGGGTGTTGTTGGTCTTTTATTTAAAGGAAATAAAGAAGATTAAAAAGGATTTGAGGGAATACAGAAAAAGAAATAAGAATGTACTGTAGTTAAGTAATCAATTTAAATTATTGAGATATTTCCATGTAATAATATTTTAGTTTAAAATATGCATACATTCACTCTCATTCGTATGTCTAACATATAACATATAAAAACATAAAACATTTATTGTCACTTCACATTCAATTCAATGAATTACATGAATGACAATTTGGCCATTTCTAATGAAATTTTATGCAGTAATTTAATAAACTCATTCATTTTTAGTCATGTCCTTAACAATAACATGCAAGAACTTGATTCATTCAAAATGTAGGGCAATGAGACTCTTCTTTTATTGTTTGCCAGAACTGAGTTTCCTCCTCACTCCATAAATGTTTCTTTGAAGCTCGGCTTTTAACTATGCCAAATATCACCCAGAATTAGTTTGGACATGTGCAGACCTGAATGTATCTTCAGTTAAGGTTATGTAAATAAGGTACATAACACAAAGTTCAGATAAGTACATTTCTAGAATCCAGAAAATTGGCTTAATTTGGTAATGCAATAAGGTTCATGTGTTTACATGACCCAAATGTGAGCAAATTCGGATTAATATCAGATTATTGCTGTACATGTAAACGGTTAAGGTGTCGTATTGACTCATTACCTTCAATCACTACTGTACGTGCCCTTATCCTTAGTCGGGACAGTTCGTTTTCTTTATTGGTGTTTATGTACTTATTTATTTTTGGCTGAACCTAGCTAAGTGCTGACTCTACCACTCGTTCAGAGTGTGTGTGTGTGTGTGTGTGTAAAATCCATCAAAGCAGGCCATGGTTTCAGACCTTATCCTCATGTAATCCAGCACCTCCTCTGAGCCTTTATATCAGATTAACGTCTCCACTAGAGAAGCCTGCCTTTCAGCTGATTCAGGATCTGTATTCTGGGCCCAAAATAAAAACCTCAACTACTAGGCTGTATAAGAGCTAATAAACTGCCCAGCGTGTACGTTAGGTACATGTCTGCTACAAAGTGATGCTCAATCAATACCTAGGATATGTTTAGATGCACTAAATCATTTACACAGCGGTGTTTTTCCATATATAAACCCTGTATTTCTTTCAATTAGAGCATTCATGTTGACTGTATCTAGGCAACCGGTCAAAAGCAGATGTCAGGATATTCAGTTGTAGCTGTTCAGTTGATGAAGAGTTGATTTGATCATATCGCCAGATTTCCATTTCACAAGAAGTCCTTGTATAAACTGTCCAGGTGTGTTCTGGGAGTGCTAAGGCTTTAATCTTCAAATAATGAGCCCAATCCGCTCAATTTTCACAATCTTAGATCAGCTTAGACTAGTTGAATTAGTCCAAGTGGTTTTGTGTGTGTGTGTGTGTGTGTGTGTGTGTGTGTGTGTGTGTGTGTGTGTGTGTGTGTGTGTGTGTGTGTGTGTGTGCGTGTGTTCACTTTTTTATGTGAATGCTGTTTTACATGAATATTATGACAGGAGTGAAGCAGAAAGCTTTGTTTACCAAAAAAAAATGATAGGTTAGCAATTAAATGTTACATCGCAGCCATGGAAACGTTTGGATACATGACAAATGAGAGAGTTTTGCGAATTTAACACTATTCCATTAGTTATTCCACTGTTATGACTTGTTTCTTTTCCCAAATATTCATTCACCCATTTTCGCAGGGGATTATAACCTTTTTTTTCCTTTGGTTCGCTTTTAAGTAGGCCTATTATATTCACATTCTTTACTGTGGTAAAGTAGAAAAATGCTGTAGGAAAGATAGCTTACCTTTTTACTTGCATGTCAAATTCTTTTTAACACAGTTTGTGCTTGTTGTTATACTTTGTAAGGCGCGTCAAGTTTATTTGTAAAGCGCGTTTCACACGCACTGGTGATTTTTAGTTTTGCTTTCTCTGGCAGCGCAAAATCAAACATAGCTTAAATGTTTTGCCCTTGTGGAACATAAAATACGCTCTTCAGACCTTTTACAACAAGAAGAAAACCTGAAGATATTAGAAAAGAGATGGTCTCTATCCTGCTCTTGGCCCACATCCATGATCCCTCTCAAAGCGCAGAGCAGTAGGCTATATCACGGATCAGGAAATATAAAACAAATGTTTTTTAAATATTGAACTTCATTATAATTATTCAAGTTCATATTATTTACTGATATTTATTTCAATGCTTTACAAGCTTTAGTGTGATGTTTAATTGACGTAAGTCCTCAAATAAACACGCAGATCAGTTACGAAATGGATGTTTGAGCCTCGTTTATTATTATTATTTTATTTCTAGGCATTTCTAGGCATATCACCCCCCAACCACCACCGGTCCATTATAGCACGGTGGTAAAAAAAAATGTCACCGTCACAGCCCTAATATATATATATACACATACATATATATATATATATAAATATAAAGAGAAACATTTTAAATCTTATACAGTTACTACAGTATTTTTTTTTTACATATATATGAATATATTTATGTGTATGTGTGTTATGAAAAGGCTGGTTAGGAATTTACACAGACAGCATCAAATTGACCTTTTCATTCAAACTGGAATTACTGAGAGGAAAACAACACATCTGCAATGCAATAAATTGCAAACTGTTCACATAAATACACTACAGGCATTCATGCTGTTTCTTGACCTTTTTCGTTATTGAATATTTGTTTGAGGAGATAAGCACAAAGCTTCTTTGTTCAGTCTGCAGGGAGAATTTAGGGATTGAAATAAGTTTCTCATCCAAAAGAAAACATTTTTCTTTTTTGATTATTTCATGTTATTTCACGTTTTATCCATAAGCTCTTTATTTATTTATTTTTGCCACTCTTGTTCTTATTACTGAGTGCATTTACCAAAGAAGTTTCTTTTAGATAATACAAAGGCTTCGATAAGCAGAGCATAGCACAGCTTTAACATTATCCTGAAGGAGGATTACACTTCTAAACTAGCTGTTTAAAGAAAACATCAGTCATGGCTGGATGTGCTATAGGTGCTCTCAGAATTCATTTAAATGTAGATTGATTTTATCCATGGGATTTTAAAGTACAACACGGGGTACAATAGGTAAAATCTCATAGCTCTCTGGGTCTCTCGGGGTTCATCGACAGCTCTGTTTCCCTCCACTAGCAAATCCTGAAGCGTAATTAGAATCCCGCATCAGCATCTGAAGTTCGTGAGAGTCTGCCGTCTTGATGCATTCTTCTGTTGAGGTAGGAGGTAATCAAAGACACCATATTCCTTGTGTCGTACCCTCTGCTGCAAGAGGCCTTTTTTTTGTTTGTTTGTAGGGTCCCTCTCCGAGAGGGATGATTTTCATATTTATCATGGCCAGCGAGGGTTTGTTCGCCGCTGCTTGAAATGTAATTGAAGAAATTCTCTCTGCATCTCTCTCTAAAAGGAAAAATAAATTAAATCCCAGAGTGGCGCCGCCATCCACCGGTGCATCCTGAACTTTAATGGGAAAGCGGAAAACAGCGAGAGAGGGGGAGAGATGGGAAAAGTGTCTGCAACATGTCCCTGCCTTTTCATTAAACAGCAATCTAAAAACAGCCCCGGTCAGCCGTTCGGTTGAGTAAAGGGTGTTTCAGGCCATATCACCAATGTAATGCTGGGTGCAGGGCCACTCTATGCAAGGCTGCGGCTTCCTATTAGTGTGGATATTCCGATTTTATCCACTTCACCTCCCATGATGCCCTCACAGAGCATTACTACACGCTTTCCCAAACTGACCCCCAATAGAGTCAAACTGACAGAGAGAGCGGCAGCATATTGGCTGTGTCTTTCTAACTATATACAACTTCATTATATTCTCTCCCTGCAATCTCTTTATTTGGTGCATTCTTTGACATTATAACATGCGTTTTGTATCCGGATGGTATCTGTATATTCTTTTACTCCTTGCACATTTATCAAATTGTGGAAACAATGATAGATAATTCAGAATGCTTTACATAAAAAAAAAAAACACAATTATAACCAATATAATGGCAGGTGTAAAGTGGGCATTTATTTGTCTCATGACAGTTGCTCTTTCTCATTATTCTCTTTGCCATCGTTCCCTCGTTTCTCACTTCATCTGACTCTGGTGTCAGGCAGCATGTGCTTCAGAGCAGGGCTTGAAATTCATTCGAAGGCTGGGAGCCAGAGGGCATTGTGGGTAACAGAGATGGACAGAGCATAAAGAAAAAAGAGAATGAAAACATTCACCCCATAGTCCTCTCTCTTTCTCACTCTCTCCTTCTCTCTCTCAATTTCCCACCCACTTGAGTTCAGTGAAACACATTAGAGTCAGTACAGGCTGACTGATGGCTGACTGAAATCTCTTGATGTCTCTGGACATTTTCCTCCAGGAAATTTAGGAGATATGTGGCCACTGGTTCAATGGCCTGATTTCGCTGTGCGGTTGGGCACGTGTCAGTTGGGATATTTATGGAATGGCTACGTGTGTTTTCTGGGATGTCTTGATGTCTGCGGCTGGATTGAGATTTCCCATGTGTGGAGTCTGCAGACTTCCTTCTCTCTCAAGAGCCTTTCAAATCACAGACGTGAGAAAATATCCACGTTACAGCAGTTTTAGGAGCAGTGGCAGCAAAAATGTGTTTATTATCTGCTAAAGATGGTGTGTCAGTTTGCGATACATACCAAAGTTTGTCTTGTCCAATATTGCCTTTTATTTTCTCCCCTGTATAACTTAAACTTGTCTTTTCTTTTTCCTTGACAGCTTGTGCTGGAGGCACATAATGTGCCAGAACTTTCTGCGGGGGTCAACTGCACCTTTGAGGACCTGGCGGAGATGGACGGTCTGGTCGAAGGGAACCGCATTACCTGCAGCTCTCCTGCGGAGAAGGAAGTTCCACGCATTGTCGTAGACCAAGGTGTGAATATATGTAGTCACTGACCAGTCAAATTTAAAAGTAAATTAGGCGAAAGCCCTGAATGTTGACGTTTGTTGTGGCAGTGTTAATAGACTGAGACTAAAAGTGAGACTGTGACAGTTTTATAATTGGAGACGCTGGATCGAGAAATCTGCTCCAGACTCCAGAGATGCTGGATTTACATCAGAGAGAAGGAGGAAAGACTGTCTAAGAAAGAGAGATAGTGATAGACATAAACACCTGAGCAGAGATGGAAGTTTACATGCTCATTATCTTGCCTGCAGCTGTTGACTTTTGCCGCAGGACGTGTTTTGTAATTGAGCGAATAAAGGTCGTCAAGAGGGAGGCAGTTTTGGCATTCTGTCTCCTGCTTTCTCGTCTGTCTCTCTCCATTTCAGTCTTTCATTTTGAGGCTCCATTGGCCCAGAGGTTTGAGAGATTTTTCAAGTAAAGTGATTGGATCTCCTGAACTGATGACACTCTTCACTCCATCTGCTCGGCTGAAATGGTTTTGACAGCATTCATTCCAGCAGATAAGAGAGAGAAAAGATTTTTCCAAAAGAGAACATTTTGCCATCCTCTTCCACACTCTCGTAGATGCCATTCTTTCGCCTCTGTTTTCTCTAAGACGTGCTTGGTTACCCCGACATAATTGAAACGAGCGCACATCTGGGCAGCTGTCTAGAGGCTGGTAATTTTTCATAATATGAAAACGTCTCAGCGTTAGGATAATGAAGACGCGCACTTCTGCAGAAACAAGGGAATACTCCTCCGCGTGTGTTTCCAGGGCAAAAACAGGTAGAAAAGAGGGGGAGGGGGGTTAAAACACAACATAATAAAAGGCTGAATGGAAGCAACAGTGTTCTTATGGAGCATCTCGGATAGAAACACCTGCAAATTATCCTAGTAAGTGGCACAGCGGCCTAGATGTGAGGTTGAAAGAGCCGTGCGCAGGGGTGTGAGGTGTGTGAATAATGATGCATGCTAGTCAGGCCACCATGAAATTACAGGTCGGCCCAATCTGCAAGGGCCCAGAGCTCTGAAATGCCGCAGTGCAAAAACACACTCTCTTACCACTGCATAAGTACACTATTACACACCTGAGGGTGCACACTTATACACATTCACACACAACTGGATACATACACCATCACTGTCATGCACATACAGTATTTAACCCCTAATACTGGGATGCGTCATAACGTTAAAGTTGTGAATCAAGATGTTTTTATGGATTTTGTATGCACACACACATACCCCTGCAGTTATAGGTCATTTTTTCGTGCTCTCTCCCATATTCCTCACTTTCCTTTCATTTCTTAGTGTCATGGTAACCGTGTATGTCCTGAGTGACTCATTAAAGGCGGACATACTCTGCAGTGGGTGGCAGGGGGCCTGCACACACACACACACACACACCCACACACACACACACACACTCCGGAGATACCAGCCATCAAGGTAACATTTAGGTGAGCTAATTAGGACAGATTCATTGTCAGGCACACTTTACAGTGATTGATGAATGATTCACTCTTTGTTGAAGAAACACCACACGACAGGGAAGGGGAGTGCGTTAGGAGAACAAGAAAGAGGTTGAAGAGAAATATGTGAGAAAAGGAGAGACTGGAATAGATGGAGAGTGGGGGAAAAAGTATGATCTTCCTTTGAGAGGGGAGATGTCGTGTCCAGCATGTTGAATTAAACATGAGCTTCTTCATTAGCTCAGACAAAAACACTCTGAAGATGGACACTTTTGTGCCACATTTCCATTAACTCGTACAGGTTTCTTTCTCTCACTCTGTGTCTCTTCTCCTCTTCTTCAGGGATTTTTTCATTGGAAGGGTTTTAGCTCATTTTTGGCAGAGAGGAGCAGTAACCTTATTTCTTAGCTTTAAAAAGCTACTCTATTATCCACACACTATATAAACTACTTACTACATAACCTAATTAAGACAGCTTGGTGTTGTTGGTGTATGAATGAGATAATTGCTAGTTTATATATGTGTTTTGAATTAGCATGTTGCTATGCTAACAGCGTGATAATCTAAGCATTAAAATACACAATAAACACAAAGTCCCTTGAGAAAAGCCGGTTATATTTGCAATGCTTCTGGGCAGGTTTCCAGAGCATGCAAAACAAACTCCTATCTACTTGAATGGGGAAATGCCTAAATCTCAAAAACTGCTGATATGACCCTACCCATAAATATTGTTTGTTATGCTAAAATAGTGTTATTTCAGGTTGGTCCAGCCAATGTGCATGTGTAGTCCCAAGTGTGCACGTCTCAGGACACTGACTGTTTCTATGGGAACCGGATCTTCTAATGGCTGCTGCAATGTCATGATGACTTTACCAAGTTGCCAAGTGGCTATTTTATTTATATTGCGTGTTGCACTACCAGTCATCATTAAATGATTGAATTATCATTGTATATACTGTATACAGACTTTACGCAAATATTGGGTAAATTAATCCCAATGTAATTTTTTTTATTAATTTAATTAAATTTGAATTACTTTTTTTAAAATCTATACATTTTAGTGTCTAAATAACATTGTAGTGCATTGTCACTCACCTTTTGGAACAATCTGCTTTCTCTGAAGGCAGCTCACTCGCCTTATATCAACTGATGTAGCAACTATGTCAACACTTTTAATGTTTTCCTCCTGCCTCTTAGGTGACCATCAGATTGTCCAGCTCTACCTCAAATCAAAAGAGACGGGACTAGCTTTTGCCAACACTAGCTTTGTCTTCTACAACTGCAGTGTTCACAAGTCGTGAGTATCTTTTGTATTTACAACTGATGTTGTGCAGTAGTGTAACATCCCATCTATTTTCAAGAATACTTAAACTAATCTAAATCTAAATCTGCACCTTGTCTCAGGTGTTTGTCCTGTGTCGGAAGCCCATACCAGTGCCACTGGTGCAAATACCGTCACACATGCACCCATGACCCGAGCAGCTGCTCTTTCCAGGAGGGCCGTGTCAAACAGCCAGAGGTGAGTTACCTGTGATTGGTCACACACCGGGTTTAATTGGTCATCATCATTCTAAATTGGACCTAAATTAGTTAATTGGCACAGAGGTGCAGTTCAGGTTCTGTCCCGATTGTGAGAACTTACCCAGCCTCATCCCATCACGTTGAGGCAATTCATACACGTCTGCTGGCTTTGAATTCGACTTAATTCTCATTAAATCTCTCATATTAATATCTGGATTCCCACCAACATCTTTTTCCATGTAAATTATCAATAATATTGGCACTACTCTCATGCGTTTAGGCCACCGCAGGCCCATCATATAAATTAAAAGCTGCTGTTGGGGCTCGGCACTTTCCTAACTCGCTCTCAGAGAGATGCCAAGGAGGGTCGAGCCGTCGAGTTTGTTTCACTGATGCGCCCTTTAATCCTTCCCCAAGGGTCTACATGGCACAGATCACAATGTGTTTATTTCATTTGCATCATGGAACTGAAGAGAAGTCGGTAGCTTGCATGAACATACAATTATGTACATCGTGCTTGTTTGCTTAGCTTTAAAATGCATAATGAATTATGAGGACACCTGCCCCCTGAGGCTATGTGTTTTAGACACACAAATGTGTATCCTCATCATTTAGCATTCATTAACATCTCTTAACAAAGCGTTTCTCTGGCTGCCAGCGTTTGGCGTTCCAATTATCAAATGGACACGCTGTCAATATTGACCAGTTTAATATTAGGATTCCCTATTGTGTGTCGAGCGACTTGCACACAAAGCAGGAACTGAATATTAGCACATGTTAATGACATTTCCACTGGATGTTTTTGTTTGATTTTTGTTTTAAGGCAGGTGTTTTGTCCAGTTAATGAGTTTAATTTGGATTTCATTAACCCCTCATACCGGAGGTCTCAGATCCGTTTCCAAACTCCGGGTGGTTTAGAATTAATGACTGGGGATGTTTACCGTACAAATCCTCCGAGCAGACGCTGACGAGTCAACTTTGCATGGAGAAATTAGATGACCTTTTGCATTGACCTTCCCCAGATGAATTTCTGTGTTTTATACCAATTAAGGGATTGCTGAGAGTGATCTGAATAATCCGGACTTGTCTTTCAATGGATGGTGGAAGCGAGAAGCCCCCCTGTAGTCTGAGCCTTTCAATATGTGCCTGTGAGCACAGGAGAACAGTCCACATTCATAAATAAAACGTGCCACGGCATCAGAATGTCGTCTCTGGCAAGATTTCCAACATTGTGTCTGCGATTCACAGTCTCTCACATTTAAATATCTGATGGGTCTTCTACAGCTGTATGCTTTTAGTTTCATTATCATATTTCAATTTGTGTGACACTTTTTATGTTTAACAACAGCAGCAAAGGAATTATGTTTGGTAGCAAAATTCTAATATTTCACTTCATTTATTTAAATTCATATTAATATTTTAATTAATTTTCACTTCTCAGTTAGTTTCTCATTTTAATTGGATTTTCCAGTTATACATCATAATATATCCAGGATGTATTAGTGTTATCCTGTTATATAAAGTAGGGGAACGTGGCATAATATGTGTATATATTCAGAGAGATGCAAGTGAGAAAAGTATTTAGCATTCACTGTATACAATTATTTTCATGATTTGTTACCACAACATTTTTTTCTTTTGTCAAGTCAACTTAGATCATTCATGCGTTTCAGATATATTTTGTTTCATAATATTTTGAGTTTCTGTTGTTTAAACCAATCTCCTTGTTTGTATTAACAAAAATGTTTCATTTCAGTGAATTTAAAATTTTACGGCAAAAGTTAAATCTACAATAATGTTTTAATCTTTTACAGTGTTTGCAATAGCATTTTCTATATGGCAGGTAAAATTTGTTTTACCTGATGGCAAACTTTTTCAAGTCATATTGATAAATTGCCACTGTATTTGCCACACACTTTTTTGTTCTTCTTTTTTTGTTTTGTTTATAGATTAGCCAAGTATTATTAAATTAGGCATTTGTTCAAAATAAGAACTGTGGGGTAAAGTGTGTCAGATGCTTTGAGGTAAGCTCTGTCAGTGGATTAACTGACAGTGGTTGATTGTAATCCTATAAATCTTGACATATTTCCCTGTAATATGGAATAATGATGCTATTGTTTGTTCAGTCCAGGTTTTTTTTTTTTTTTTGG